>OU343217.1:212305680-212320574 GCA_910596185.1 Chrysanthemum makinoi | reverse complement strand
GATCATGGGTCAAAATGGGCCATTTAGGTGGCTCAAGATGGGTTGGGCAGGCTTAGTGAAGTTGTTCTTCCTTGACCATGTTTCTGTAGTCTTTTGGTATAATTTTTAGACGGTATATTTGGACGTTCTGTTAGAGTAACTTTTCGTAGTAAACTCATCGAGACTTGAATGTAGAACTTTTACTTCTGTAGGAGTTCATTAAAACTGCAGTTTGCCAATGTTATTCAATTCCTTATGTTTTGAATTTCCGCTTTTGGAGCGTGTTAAGATAAAACGTTCAAAAAATTAATTTTCGCTATAGTAAAATATGTCTGTTATAATTATAAGTCATGCCCGCCCATCAATTATAGTAACAAATATAGAATATAAGGCAATAGAATATATGTCATAATTATAGCGGTTTTATGAATTATGGTAACATCAATTATACTTCTTAACCGTCTAATTTAACTTTTAATAACTTTTAACTATATTTTTGTTCTACTAAATCCTAAAAATAAAAACCACAAATCTAAGTACTTACCTGCTTTTAGTCGTTTAATGGATTATGATAACATCAATTATAAATCTTAACCTTTTCATTTAACTTTAAATTACTTTTTAATATATATTTGTTCCACAAAATCATAAAAATAAAAACCATAAGTCATACCCGTCCATCGGACGGGTTTTGACACTAGTATATATATATATATATATATATATATATATATATATATATATATATATATATATATATATATATATATATATATATATATATATATATATGATACAGTACTTCTGGAGATGCAAAGACTTTGAGATGCAGTACTTGCAGTGATGCAGACCTTCACTAGCTTCATCTTCTTCAGCATCAGCTCTAACATCTGAAGGTGAAAATTTTGGAAGTATCCCTTCCAGTGAAAATATCACTCTTCCTAGCCATAAAGGTGAAAATTTTGGCTTGTTGAACCACAACAGGTAAAAGATTTGTTGGCTTAGGAACATCTGAAAGTTGTTTATTGAGGAATACTTGAACAAACCTTGGATACATCAGCCATTTTGAACCATGAGTGATGTGGGAAAGCATTCCATCTAGAATGAGCTTTGAAAAATTAAAAACACGATCTGTAGCCAAGCCCACAATAGCAGATGCTATGTTAGATCCAAATTGCTCCCATGAAGTACTTTTAGCACTAATACAATGAAGCAACACATGCACTAAAAACTTCCATTGAGGACAAAATAGTTGTTTCCTGAATGTTTGTTCTGTTAAAGACCCTTCATAACCAATGTGCCCAAAAGTATCCCAAATTAGTTGCTTATCAAACCGAACATCCCCATCTTCATCATTAAACAATAAATCTTCTCGAATAGAGGCTTCAGTAATCTTCACAGTTCGTCTAGCAACTGTAGCTCTAATATAAAATTCATCATTCTCCATATTATCTCTAGCAGAAGCCCAAAATTCTTGAATCCAGGGTTCAATTATATCCGGCTCCACTAAAAGAGCATAACTGAGTGGTAATCCAGTAAGATAATCGATTATATCATGAAAAACCACATTAGCTTCAGTCTTGTCTAAATTAGCCACCATATTGTGCTTTGAAACTGTATTACGATTCGCCATGGATGATTGTATAATCACAATAAAAGATATGACGAATAATATAGGTGAAAGTGAGAGAAATATGGAAGAGATTCTAAAGTATCAATATGAGAGGGAAAATCGGAGAGTAGTTATTTATAGGTGAGATTTTAAAAATCACAGCCATAAATACCAAAGTTACCGTTAGTAATAATTACCCTCAATATTACGTTGGAAGAGTACGTTCAATAAGACAACAAGTACTTCCACGTATGCAGTACTTTCCCAAGCAGTACTTTCTAAGCAGTACTTTCATAAGAAACAGTACTTTTCCAAATTCTTCTGTATAACATAAATATCCTCCCCTCAAGCAATGCATAGGACTATACTAACACTAAATAGTCCTCCCCTTAAATGTAGCTTAGTAGTTGATCATGCCAATACTCACCACCAAGTGAGTAAATCTTGAAACATCAAATCCTTTGGTGAGTAAATCAGCTACATTATCATCTGTATGCACCTTGACAACATTAATGAGCCTATGCTCATAACAATCTCTGATGAAGTGGTGCCTAATCTGAATATGCTTGGTTTCGGAATGGTAAACTGGATTCTTCACAATACAAATAGTACTCTCATTATCAATATTGATGGGAGTATTTTTGAAATTAAACCCATAATCCAAGAGCTGATTCTGCATCCACAACACCTATCCACAACAACTTTCAGCAGCTACATATTCTCGCTTGATTGATGTTGTTGCAATTGCTTGCTTTTTACACTGCCATGAAACTAATCTTCTTCCAAGATATTGGCATCCACCTGTGGTTGATCTTCTATCATAGTTGTCACCTGCATAATCACTATCTAAGAAAGCTTCAAAGTGAAAAGGTGAATCCCTTGGATACCACAACCCCAATTTAGGTTGTTGTTTCAAATAACATAAAATTCTCTTTACTGCATTCATGTGAGAAATCTTTGGTGAGACTTGATATCTTGCACATAAACAAACTGCAAACATGATATTAGGCCTTGATGCAAGAAGATACATAAGACAACTAATCATTGATCTGTATAACTTGACTTCAACTGGTTGTCCATCTTCATCCTTGCCCAATGAGTTAATTGATTTAATAGGTGTAGTAACAGGCTTCATGTCATCAAAATTGAACTTCTTAAGTATGTCAATAACATACTTGTCTTGACTTATGAAAATTCCTTCCTTTGACTGCTTAACTTGAAGTCCCAAAAAGAAAGTTAACTCACCCATTGAACTCATTTGAAATTCATTCTGCATCGAGTTCTCAAACTCCTTAACCATGGACTGTTTAGTAGCTCCAAATATGATATCATCAACATATATTTGAACTAACATGATATCTTTCTTATCTCTCTTGATAAACAAAGTCTTATCTATAGCTCCTCTCCTATAACCATGTTGCAATAAAAGGTAGAGAGCCTTTCATACCAGGCTCTTGGTGCTTGATGTAAGCTATAAAGAGCTTTGACAACTTTGTAGACTTTGTTAGGATGTTTAGGATCTTCAAAACCAGGAGGTTGCTTGACATTAACTTCCTCTGTAATCTTGCCATATAAAAAGGCACTCTTGACATCCATTTGATAAACCTGAAATCCCATATAAGAAGCAAAAGCAAGAAAGATTCTAATTGCTTCTATCCTTGCTACAGAAGCAAACACTTCATCATAATCAACTCCTTCTTCTTGTCTCAGAGCCTTGTGCAACTAACCTTGCCTTATTCTTGATAACATTACCTCTTTCATCTCTCTTTAATCTGAAAACCCATCTGGTTCCAATAACTCTCTTCCCATCTGGAAGATCACATAATACCCAAACTTCTTGAAGTTTAAATTAAAGAAGTTCTTCCTGCATAGCTTCAACCCAACTCTCTTTAGTCAATGCTTGAGCAATATTCTTGGGTTCCTCTTGAGAGATAAAACAAGTAAACAGACATGTTTGATGGTCCTTATGATTAAGTCTGTTTTGTTTATAGACAAAGCTAAGTAAAGCATTCTGAGGTTTAGAAAAACTCTTAGCTCTGTGTCTAGTCATTACTCCAGAAGTAAAGGACCAATGATTTGATCAGTAGGATGATTCTTATGAATTCTTAAACTTGGTGTTGGAATCACTCCTAAACCTAAATCAAGTGTTAGTGATTCATATGTAATAGTTAGCTTAATATGGCCTTTATGTTTGTTATTAGCCTTAGGCTTATGTAGAAGGCCCATAAGCCTAAGCCTAGCCCAATAAGGAAAAGGATAGGAACTAGGAGTGTTGCCCTAGCTTCCCTCCTATAAATACCTTGTAATAACCCTCACTTGAGGGTTGGTTGTTCAATTTATCTCTCATTCACTCTATACGCATAACCTTTCTCTATTCATACGTGTGTGTTTGTTTGGTTCGTTGTTCAACCGATCACTCTCCTCTCTATTCTTTCTATTGATGCTTGTGTTGTAAACTTAGTGACCTAACAGTGGTATCAATCGCCTACTAGTTGGGTGAATCGTATTGCTTTTGAAATGGGTTTTGGTCCTACGCGTAAAGAATACGAGATACTTTGGTTCGCTTAAAAACACGTTTTTTACACTTTTTAATCCAATATTCTTGTCCTTTCAATGTTCTAAGGTGTTAAAATAACTGTTTTTGGCAAAAAGTTTCAAACTTTACGCGTGGATAATCGTTTTTGAGCTTGGTTTTTTACGAGGTAGTGTTTCTACGCATAACTGTTTTAGTCACTTTGGATCATCAAGTTTCACACTTTTGTGTTATCTTGGTGATATTGAAGCTATTTCATCACAAAAACCTGGTTTAGAAACATATTTGGGCAACAATCATTTTTACGAGTAGTTCTACGCGTAGTAAAACCCTAAAACTACGCGTAACTCACTCCTTGGTTTGATCTTCAGTTTTGTGGTTTACTCCGTGTTTTCTTGCTTGGATAAGCCTGAAAATACGTCGACTTGGGATATCTTTTGCACTGTGATAGTGTAAAAGATCACTTGGGCTAAAACCCTAAACTTACGCATAAGCATAAGCTTACGCCGAGAACATCCTACCCATAAGATTCATCTTACGCCTAAGCCTGGTCTTACGCATAAGGTAATCCTACGCCTAAGTTTTCTACGCCTAACTTAATCGCTTTTACGCATAACTTTAGTGTTTTTCCTCGCTACGCCAGCTAAACCTACGCGTAACTCTTGCTGCTACGCGTAACTTTGGTGTTTTTACGCATAAGTGCTACTTGGTTTATTGTGATTTCTACGGCTAAGGATACTTCATCAACAAAGGTTCATTCGACTACAAAGATCCATTTTATAACACAAGTGTTTCAACATGTCACAACCACCATACTCTAACTATTTCCCTTACACTTATACTCAACGTCAACAACAATTAAGTCCACAACATCAACAATGGAATCAACAACAAGCAATTTATCAACAACAATTTAATCAACAACATACTCCACAACTTGCAGCAATTCCACAACCTCAAATGGTTCAACCACCACCAAGTCTTCAAGTTCAACCCTACACAAACGATTTCAATCTACATCCATCAAGGAACACTATGAAGGAACCCACTTGGTTTGCAAAGATGTGTGAAGCTTTAAGCAGCCAACAATCAATTCATGAGGCTGGATTACTTGATAGACCTCCAATGCTCACTCTAGGAAAATACGATCAATGGGTGATTAGGTTCTTTAGGTTTTGTGATCCGAAGAAGCCACATGCAAAGTTCTTAAAGAAGGTTATCTTGGAAGGTCCATTTCAGATGCCTACTGTCATTGTACTCGGAGATCCAAATGCTAATCCACCAAGAGATGAACAATCAAACATTGCTACGGTTGCAGACCTGAATGCAGAAGAACTTTGTTAGGTCACTAGATTTACAACACAAGCTTAATAGAAAGATAGAGAGGCGATTGAACAAGATTCACACACACACACATAATAATAAAGACGGTTTAGGCGTAGATGTATGTGAAGGAAATAACTTGAACAACCAACCTTCAAATGAAGGTTTACAAGAGTATTTATAGGAGGGAAGCTAGGGCAACACTCCTAGTTCCCTTCCTTTTCCTTATTGGGCTAGGCCTAGGCTTATGGGCCTTCTACATAAGCCTAAGGCTAATAACAAACATAAAGGCCATAATTAAGCTACCTATTACATATTAATTACTAACACTTGATTATGGTTTAGGAGTGATTCCAACAATCTCCCCCTCAAGTGTTGCTGATGAAAAACGGTGAAGGCGTTGATGTAATAGAAGCTTTGACGTCTTCTGACATTCTTCTTTCTTGTGAGAAGAATTGCCTTGATTCGAACCATCTCCCCAGTGTAGCGAGATAGTTTTCTTTGAACAGTTATGCTTTGACGTCCATCTTTAACTTTGTTATTTGATCATTGTTCTTTGTGATGAAAG
Organism: Chrysanthemum makinoi; assembly: GCA_910596185.1. NCBI lineage: Eukaryota > Viridiplantae > Streptophyta > Magnoliopsida > Asterales > Asteraceae > Chrysanthemum > Chrysanthemum makinoi. The sequence continues at coordinate 212,314,559 of OU343217.1, read as the reverse complement.
TGATAGTATGTTGTTATCTGCATCAAGTCTGCCTCAGTTCTGCTTCACGCTTCAGTGTCTCCACGTCTTTCTCCAACATGCTCACACACTCTTTAACATTGGATTACGGTATTGATGAAGTTCTTTAAGTCTTTAACTTTGTAGATTCTTTGATTTGGCGAAGAATCATTCTGACTTTTGTGTTGCTTTAAGATAGAACTTCTTTGATGATGTTGTTGGTGTGAACAAGTGGAGAATCTGCACGATCATTCCGCTCCAAAGCTTCCATAAGAAGTAAACATTAAAACGGTTAGTAATAAGCGGATTCCGACACTTACAAGTTTGAACTTCGAGAGTGTTGACAGCATAGTGTTAAAACACAACTCTAATTCTTACAAAGGCCGCTCCTGAATCGGAGTCCCACAAGTGAGATAACACGATGTACCGAAGTACACCTACGATTCAGATGAGTCGCGAGGTACACCAAGCATCACCTCACGATCGTAGACCGCTTGAGACCACTAAGTGCAATCCACGGGAGTTGCCGGGCGACCTGCCGTCGTGTTTGATGTTGACCCAGGCAGGAGTTTCCATTCAATCACTGAGGATCACAAATGTGAACCTCTCATAAATGTTCTCGACAGATTGCTAAGATCTGTGAAGGACTCGATAATGTACCACTGAAATTCTTATTGTTGAATATCAAGTGATGAAATGTCAAGTGTACCTAAGAGATCTTTTGATGAATCTCGTGGCTCTAGACTCAATAGTGCATTTTTGTTTTCCTGAGCGGAGACTAGGGAGAGGGTCTCCTTCTTCAATACCAGCAATCTATAAGAGAAAGCCGATAGTTTACGTAGGGTTCCCTGTGAGAATGAAACAAGCTTCTGTTGAGAGAAACTTGAGTGGTTAAGAAGGTTTAGTGCATGCGTCACTGGGTCCATGACGACTTTTAGTCTTCAATACCGGTCACTAGTGACAAACAAGAGCATATGAATTGAACCTGGTGTCTGCTCTAAGTTGAATAATCTGGAGGGCTATTTCTTTTCACCCTTTTCTTTGCATTTCTTTTTAATCCTTCAACTCCTTCTTTCTCCGATTCTCAATTTTCCTTTTTATAATCATACCTAAGGACTTCTAAATTCTAACTATTTGTGGTGTCCTTGGGTAGATCCCTCCGGCTCTGGCGGATCATAGAACGGTTATTCCTAACCTTAGTCACCTTATAACTCCATGACTAACCTATGTTGCCATAAAACCATTTTGAAGAAAATTTCTCAAAGGGTTTGTAAATGAAAAATCATGTTTGAACCATTGTGAGAGTTTTATCTTTTAGCGTAAATACTCCCTCCACATGTGCTTTAGAGTTTTGACGGAAAATTGCACAGTGAGGAAAGAGCGCGCACTTTTGAATTGATCGACTCAAGATAGACATTCCCCGCGAGACACGGTTACGTGGCATAGTTAAAGAGTTGCATTATCAGCTTTTAGGTGACAACTAACTCTAATAACTATCTTGAAGGTGTGGACAACCCCAAATGTTGTCAAACCCGTCAGAGTTCATGTCTACCAAGAGTTTCTCGAATGGTACATTCTACTCGGACAAGTCCTTTGAGACACGTTTACATCACTAGCGAACTAGCTTGAAATTATTACCCGTCCCGGACAAGTCTTTTCAAGTTACTGACGGTTAATATCTCGTCAATTCTTGGGTTAAAGTCTTTTCACACGAGAGTTCATATAGCAAAACACAACATATTTCTTATCACGTATTTTCTCCCCCCTCAAAAATGGCATATAAAATGTTATTTTTGAAAAGTTGAGAATAAATATGACCATTTCGAGTGTTGCGGGAAGAATGACCACTGTGAACAATTTGTGAACAAAGTTTTAAGGAAGTACTCCCCTCAACGAGTGATATAAACGGTTGAGGTTTTGAAAATCATAAGGGAAATTACTTGTTCTTTTGAGCAAAACCTTGAAAAGTGAAAGGTTTGATAGGTTTTACTCAAAAGTAAGAAGCTTTCGCTCCTTTTATAAGGATTGTGGCACTGAAGCGTACCACAGGGTCCTTTATTTACAAGTACGGGTTGTACACTGTAACGTGTGCACAAGCCATAGACATAATAGATCATACATCCAAATTTATAATGAAAGAAGCAGTTCAAGGGGTACCAGGTAGTCCATAGATGTTGCCAGGAATGTGAATCGGGCGTTGAAAACCGATGATGTTTCTCCTGGGTCGACCACCCACATAGCTTTCCAATCTTCTGAACTAATCCCTTCTATACAACCGTTCATCAATCATTGTGATGATCCTCTTCACATCCCTTTGATCCTGAGAATTCCATCGCTTAGGAGACCCAATCTTCTGATGTATATCCTTCAATCGATAAGCCAATCCGTCCCTAACCAACTTCAAAGTGTGATCTCCAAATTTGTGAAGATCTATGCACGCCATCAAGCAATTTCTTTGAAGTTCACTGCGGTAAACGACGCCGAATGGTTTGCTGATGAGTGTAAATTGTGAAAGCTGTTTGACGTCGGGAAGATCAAGCTGCGGTGGAGTGAAGTTGACACGGTCCGATAAGATTCTACCGCAAGTCGGAGATCTTCTACACGTTATAACTATGCGTCTGATGAAGATGAGCACTGACTTGATGAATTCACGTTGTACTTCAGTGGAGAATTGTCTCATACGACCTGTACTTTGGCAAGGTACATATCTTCGATGTCGCTGATAGACAAATTCTCAAAGTCAGCTTCAGAGAATGCATAATCCCTTTCGTCTTGTCTTTTGACCACAATATTCTTGAGATAAGTGTAGTCCCATTTGGACGAAAGATCAACGTGTTTGATGGCAACGATGTTTTTAGTAATGAACACCGCATGTTGAGACTTCGTACTGGCAGCTTCGTAGTAGATTCGTCGACATTCCGGCCAATGATGAATCCCGTACATTGCATCTCGGTCGTATGCTTCCACTTTGTTGGAGAACAAGTGATTAGCTCTTTCCTCGATAGCTATGCGTTTGAGTATTCGCTGGGAATGGAAGTGTTAAGGATGTAGCGTATTTCCTTGAACCATCGCCACCGTGAAGAAGAAATTCCATGTCTTTGTTGAAGAAGTGTCGGAATGGAATTCTAGGCTCATTTGGTTGGCCAATTGTTGGTAGTGGTCTAGACCACTCGGTGTAATAAGGAGGGTTGTCCCGCCAGAAGTCGATGTTTGTTTCTGGTTGAGCCAATCCATGTTATTAGACATAGAGCGAGCAATGTTATCAAGGTGATATTCGACCTCGATGGCACTTTCTGAGCTATCTTTTAACAGTTGAAAAGCTTCATTCTTGATTCGCCGCAACTCAGATTTCGTCATCTTCTTTACTCTGAATTTTTCTTGCAATATCTTTGCATACTCCAAAGTAGTACCGTCTACCAGATCTTGACCTTCTTCAGGGTAGGGAGTGGAATTGACAAGTGTAGAAAACCATTCAAATTCCTCTGTGTTGTCTTCATCTAGCCAGGGATAGGACGCCGCCTTGGGCTTCTTCTTCTTTTTCTTAGGCCTAGATGAGGATTCGGCTTCTGTACTTTGTCGGGAGACGCGGGTTGTTGTTGGGGCTCATGGTATTCTTCATCGTCACCACCCGTATACTCAAAGTGGTCACCGGTTTTTGAGTCTGGGTAACTCGTAATCCTGAGGTTTATCGCAGTAAGAGCGGGAGGAGATCTTTGTTGAGCTGGAGTCCTTTGTGGTGGATGCGACATTGAGTACTCGAATCAAGATGATTCACCGACTTCTTTGTGCGTTTAGGCTCCTTATCCTTATCTTGATCTTTGTTTTCATCATCTCTTGAACGCTTAGGCCTTATAGCCTCTTCTCTGAATGATGACTTGAGTTGGTATTCCAAAGAATGCTTCAAACAGTTTAGTTTCATGGGAGGCAAACGCTGCGAACGTGTTGACATTTGCGCTACTAGCCGGTTTACTAATTCATCATCCGAGAAGATTGTAGTTTCAACTGGATTGATGCTCAAATTCATCGGAGTTGATTTCATGGCTTGCTTGGCTAAGTGTAAGAGATTCGGATAAAGTTGTTCCGGTATACATCTCCTTTGTCAGCTTCGAATGACCTCCATTAAGAACTTGTGAGTGTATCCTTTTATCATCTCGTCCCATGCTCCTTGAAGATCATCCTTCATAAGCTTCTGTACATACTCCCTTTCAACTTTCATCTTGTCATTCTCATCATGAAGATCCGTTATCTGATCAGCGAGGAAATTCAACTTTCTGTAGAAAATATCTTTCTTTCTGACTCGTTTGACATCTTTAACGATTTGATTCTTAGATTGAGAGATCCAAGATGGAGTTGGCTTCTTTACTGATCCGGATGATGATTTGGTTGATTTCTTTGATGGTGGTAGTGAAGAATGAGAAGACGAATCTGATGATGAAGAGACATGAGGAGACTCGATCCTTTGGAGGTTCAGAGGTTTTCTCCTCTGATCGAGCAGGTGACTGCTCTAGCGTAAACTTATCATAATCGTGTCATCTCCAGACTTATCTTTCTCTTCTTTTTCGTCTCAAGATTTTCTTTGTCACCCTCATCTTTCTCTGACTTTTCTTTAACAGGTTCCTCAAATTCAGGCTCAATAGTTTCTTCCACGGGCTTTTGTTGTTGCTCCAGTAGGCACCGCATCCCTTATCGGGTTGATTAACCGCATCGGATCCGTAAAGGTTGAGCTGCACCACTTGACCCTCCGGGCCACCCATTTGTTCTTTTGCAAATTCTTTTGCCACGTGTTGGGGTCTAAGGAATTTGAACTTCTTCCTGTATGAAGTATCCAGTTGCTCTTCTTCTTCATCTCGAGCTTTCATAAGGCACAAGTACGTGAGTCTTCCCTTTTCCTTTGTCACCGGTGGACTTGGAGGTTTAGCAGCCGAAGGAGGTGTTTCAGCTTGCATTCGAGTAGAAAGTCTCTTCATCTAATTCAGTAGCCTCTGAGTCCTCGTCCATTAGCTTTCTCTGAGTTCAGCTTAGATACGGGAATAGGAATGCTTCCTTGGCGGAACTGCCCCTTTCGTGGAGGATTCCTCCTGAAACATCCTCTTACTCGCAGTGCTTGCAGACTTCCAGACTTCCTCTTCTCGGTTCTCCTAGTAGGTGTTCCAAGGCTTTTCATCGAGATGACCAACTTTTCCTTCTCGTATTGCTACTTGATACCTTTTGTATGTTTCAAGCTTTTTGATTTCATTTGTCGAAGGTGATCAGCAAAGACGGCACCTGCTTTGTTGACGATTCCTTGATTCTGACTGATAGGGTAGGTTCAGTCAACATATCGTGATTATCGGGGTCATTGAGCCTCTGTGGAATGTCGGGATGAAGTCCAAGTGCTCTCTGGATCAACAATTTCATGTATCTGACATAGGGAATCTTTGAGCCAAGTTTCTTGTGAAATGACATCATGTCTTCCCATAGCAGTGCTTCAATTTCGATGTCCTTTTGTTGATTAAAGACCAGAAGATTTGTAGTTCCATGAGCTTGGGATGCTCATAACCACTATCACGACCGGAGACCGATTTGGTAATGATGATGTAGAGGGTTCTCCACGGTTGAGGAATGTTCTTAAGCTCCACATGAGAATGCTTAATGATTATTCCTGAAGCTTCATCATAGCCAAAATCAATCGGAATTTCGAATGTCTCTTCAAGTAGGTGTGGCATAGAAGTCCGTTGGCTCGATTTCGGAATTAGAAGAACGTACCGTAGATCCGCTTGTGTGATGGTGATTTGTTTGTGATTGAGCATCACAGTCACCGCACTTTGACCTTTGATCCTTTGCATTGAATTCCAGAATTGTTGTATGTAGATCTCCGATCAGAAAGCAGTGTGAGAGCATGTTCTGGTATGGATGAATCCTAAGAATATCCACAGCAATCAAGCAAGAAGATTCTGAGCATGTGAGGGTTTCAAAGTCAACTCTGAGATTGTTCTTTACAATCTTTCTTGGATAGCCATTAGGGAAGATATCAGCAATTGTGAGAACTTATGGTGCATCCACATTCATTTAAGAAGCCATGTCGTGACCTGAAATAACATTAGCCAAAAGAACCAATATATTGAAAGACATAATGTTAGTCAACAGAAGGTTTTTATTGTCTAATAATTGAATGTACAGTGTTAATGATTGTTACGAGTCCTAAGTCACTTGTTTGTCCAATAGTCCAATGACGTCGTGAAACGTTTCGTGAGTTAGTTAACTTTTATTTTTTAAAGTTTATGTCATCACTTATAGTACACAACATATCAAACGTTTAAGTTTATTAGTGACATTATTGGATTCGTGATGTTATGATTCATTTATTTGCAAGTTTGCACGCGTAACAATTCAAAACGAAGGTTTGATCAAGGCTTATGCGTAGGAATAGTAGCTTATGCGTAAACAAGATAAGTATACGCGTAGATGTAAGCTTACGTGTAGGATCCTGACTTACGCGTAAGAAATATTACGCGTAGGAACAGGAGAACCTTATGCGTAAAATTTAAGCATAGGCGTATATAAACCTTACGCGTAAGGATTACTCGTAAGAGTAAACCTTATGCGTAGAGTCACTGTTTACGCATATCCTTCACGGATACGCCGAGTCCCATTGTAGACCCTTACGCGTAATAGTTACGCGTAAAATTTCTCTTACGTATAACTTTCTACGCGTAAGGTGATCCTTATGCGTAGAGTAACAAAGACCTTGATTCTGAGTTTTATGCGTAGCAAGCCTGAAATAAAATCATCATATCATCAATCTTAACATGTATAGTCATTAAAAAAAACAGATCATGGCATGAAACTCATTCAAACAGTTAGGCGTAGAAAACCTTACGCGTAGCCAAAAACCCTAAAGTTCAAAATTTACGCGTATGACATCTAGCCATAGGTTATGCACCAAAGTGTTTCTGGTAAGTCTAAGACGTTGTGAGAGTCTATTAACCAAGTTTTAACATCCAATTCGTGGTGAATCAAAAATACCCAAACTCAAGAACTTTAAACCCTAATTCCTAATTCTGACATAATTAGTGTTTCTGGGTTGTTATAGGGCCTGGATATCATCAATTCAACATGATATTAACCTCACAAAGCAATATTTTTGACCAAAAACCTTCACAGTTGAAAATACCCAAAACCACGCATAAACCCTAATTTCACAAATCATTCAATTCGTGATTCTGGGTGAGTTTTGATGATTAAAATGGTATCATTTATGTCTTAGAAATGTTTTGACACTGTCCTTTTAACCATAAACACACAATCTTGATCATGTGTTCATACGCATACGCGTAGAACACAAAAACAAGATTATACAACGTTTCGACCGTTGGATTCATGTAAAAATCAAAACCAAAGTTTAAAAACACGTTAAGATTATGAAACAACTTACAAAATGATGATCCAAAACACATATTTCTTGAACGAATTATATCGTAGATATGTTGGTTAGAGTAATAAATGTGATGATAAAGTTAGGTGGAAGAGTTTTTATTAAAAGTAACTTTAAACTTTTTGCAGTTTTGGTCCCTCCACCTTTTCCTTTTTCATACAAAGCCATTTAACTTCCATTTTGGTTACCAAACAAAGATTTTAAGAAAGAACTTTGACGACACTCCCCCTCGACTTAAGAAAATAATGAAAGGTTACAAAACCGTTTTCACGTTTTTCTTGAGTTTTGAAAAAATTGAGTTGCTTTTGTAAACATTCAAAATCCTTGGTTAACAGTGCATTTTATTTTTTCAAGTCCTGATTAATGGCATGACATTTTTCCACTATGGTCTGATGGTCTTGTATTAAACGAGCAAAATCTGGATGAGGCAAAAGTTCAGCGTGTTCAACGTGAGTCACAACATGATCATTACGTAGATCCTCAAGTATAACCACGGAGTCAATTTGATTATCAAGGGAAACCGTTTGGTCATCTTGATCGTCAAATATAACTACGGGTCTAGTTGAAAATCGTCGGAATGAGATGTGGACGACTCATTTTGAACATTCCGAGCCTTGCCGGATTCAGATGTTGGCGGAGATATGAGATCGGAGATAAATATGGTTTGTTCGGTACCGAGACAAGCCATAAGTGTCATACACTAGGCATGTGTCACTCATGTGTAACTCATGCATATTATCCATCAACATAACACTGCATTGGCCCTGCAAGTCCTCCATATCATCATCCGAGTCTGCATTTGCCATAAAGCTTTGTTCTTTGTCTGTGAGAGTTCCACCAGCTTCATCCTTAAGAGCCAAAAGAAGAGCCTCTTTGTGATAAGCACTACCCCTTGTCCTCGGATTTGGGCATGCATTAGCCAGGTGTCCCTTCTCATTGCGGTTGTAGCATCGAAGACCATTCAACCCATTTTGAGCATTTCCATGTTCCACCACTTGAGCTCGATTGTTATTCCTACCCACAGCATTAAACCCTTGACCACCACCCATCTGACGACCATAACCACGATTCTGAACTTCAACTCGTCCATTGTTCACAATAGCTTGATTCCTTGTATTAGATGAGGAACGAATACGGTTGTTGGATTTGTTGGTATAACGGCTAAAGGCATTAGCAATCATAGCAAATCCTTGTTGCGGTGCTTCGAACGGATCAGATTCCTCATTAGCATCACTGACAAGTGCTTGAGCATTGTTGTTGTTGTATGGAACCAATTGAGTTTGTTGAGATTGAGGTTGTGAAGGATCATATGGTGTGATTGTAGCAGTTGGTGGAGTTGCTGGTTGAGGAGAATAACTGTTTTGAGCATATAAGGCAAGTTGTTGATTTTCCGGATGTGTCAGTGGAGCAATTTGAGCACGGAGAATCCTTTCCCTATCAACTTCCTTTTCATGAGGCTTCAAGTAAT
>OU343217.1:212088377-212305580 GCA_910596185.1 Chrysanthemum makinoi | reverse complement strand
TGGAAAGCTGGTATGATAATCTCAAAGTTTTAGTACATGAGTTTTCATCCTAGAGGTCTCGAACGTAAAGAAAATAGAGGTTAAAGATGGTACTTTTAGTCCAAAATATAGTTTAAGGATGGTTTTTCCGGCAAAGTTTGGAGCGATCGTGAATTAATTCATTACAACTCCATTTTAAACAAACAATTGGACATTTTGAAAGTATACTTATGATTTCACTTTTACTAGAAGACTTCTCTTCATAAAAGTTCTAATTCAATGTTAAAACAACCTTTACTTGGGACTAGTTTTGCTGCTAAAACTTGTTTAATAGAAATCAAGTTATAGTTTTCTTATATGATAATAGTTCGGCAACTTTCTTTGTAAAGTGTATAATTTATTCGTTACAAATCCGTTTTCTCGTTTTAAGATCCTTAACTTCGTATCAAAGTATACTAACATATTTTTAACAAGTCGACATAATTTACAACGTCAGCTTCATTTTGACTCCAGCAAAACAAATATTGTTTGCTGAAATTTCAGAATTTTGTATTTTCGTCACTAAAATTGAAAAATTCATAACTTCTTCGTTATAACTCCGTTTTAATCGTTCAAGCGCAACGGTTTGGCTTTTAAAGTATATTTTCTAAATATCTAGGCCAAATATTTTTGTCTACTGTCGGATTTTCCATAATTTAATTTTAAGGACAGACCTTTTTCAAAACGTAGTCGAAATGAGTTTTTCTCAGCCAAACTGTTTCTAACCCATTCAAAACAACTCGAAAGCTAATCTAATCCTACCATACACCTTCTTAGGGTGTCATGGGTTCCTAGACATCACCAAACTATATATAACAAGGAGTAATTATAGGATGGATTATATATATTTAACACATAAAAACCTTAAAAATGGTATAAACATCATGAGACTTGCATGTTTTCTCAAATAAAATGATATGACCATAAAAATGAATGTGAAATAAAAATATGAATATGAATGCTTACTAGTGATATGATGAGGTTTAAGGACAAAAGGGTTTTCCTAATCACTTGAGGTTTGTATTACAAAACCTTTGCAACAAATGACACTAGAGTTTAATTAAACTTGTCTTGAAAACTTGAGATGATCCTCCCTTTTGGTCCTTGGCTGCCGAATTTCTAGAGAGAAAAGAGAAGGAAATTTTGATCTTTGGTTTACAAATGATATAAGTGAAGTGAAATAGATTTGTATAATACTTGTATAACTAAGATATTGTGAATATCTCTTGTGACTCACCCTTGTGCCGACAAGGGTGCTAGTCATCTTTATGTTTTTTTTTTTTTAAATTGTATAAGTGTAAGATTTGTGAATTTAAGTGGTTAAGTGGTAAGTTGTAGTCACTTGGAATATTTATAGCGTTGGATAAAAATAAATTTTAACGGGCCAAGATAAAATATTTTTAGGTCATAAAAATTATAATAATACATTTTTGCAAAATTTGAGTGATATAACAATAATCGTATTCTAATTTAAAAAACGCGTAATTATATAAATACAACAATTTAGTTACAAAAATAAATTTAAAACACTCGTAAACTCATAATATTATTATTTTATAAACTTAATATGAGTATAAAAATATATTGGAATAATTTTTTAAAGTAATGGATCAATTGTTCAAAATAATTAATTACGCTGAGCTAACGTTTATTTAGTATAAAAATTATACGTTTAATGTAAAATGCAAAACCATGCATGAACTAATATGATGACAATGATGTTAATGAAATGTAGACTAAACTTAGTCTATATAAAATGACCTCGATGATATGATCATGAATTCACCGCTAAACCATTACGGTTACGTGAATTTGATACTCGTAAACCTAGTTCACGATAAATGATAAATAATGAAACATGAGTAATGTTTTGAGAATGACCTGAAAATACGAATTGTCACAGGTGCTACAATACTAGGGAGCTTCATGTGAGGGGTTTCATTTGGGTAAACGAATTGACGAGTTGCTGGATTTATGATTTAAAGTGTCCTAGCTCCTCGAACGTTTACTACATGACCTCTAAATTGTGATAATTCGAGCGGTAGTGCGATATATATAAACTAAACATGTTTTCACAACTAGACCATTTCTATAAACGACATACACAAAAGCCATGTACTACATCATGACGGCATAGAGGCGATATAGGTTTATTATTTCCTTCGCATCATTATTTCATGCCTAAGTCGCATCATCCTATTCTAGGTTGCTCATAGAAGTTCTCACGGCATATCCATCATTTTCATTATACATGTGATATCATTTATTAAGGTGAGTTCATAGCCCCTGCTTTATTACTTAATTGTTTTGTCCCTTGGGGAAATACATGCTTTATTTTAAATCAAACACATTGCTTTCAAATTATACTTGAATATATTAGTTGCACTAAGTACTACTATTTACAAGTCCCTATTATCATGAACCATTTATCACCTTGCAGTGAACGCGAATAATGTGTGATAGATCTATTAGGAATGACAAATCCCGTTTGTGTTGACCGGTAGGCAAACAAGCACTCTATTTGAGGATCCATAGGTTTAATGGCAAATTACCTATTAGGGCATCGGTTACTATTATATGACATTTGTTAACGCTTTGGTATCATGAGCTTAGTGCAATAATATCTGTTTTGTTTCAAACCATGTGTGAGTCATAGTCTACACTACCAACATAATGTGTTCAACCATCAAACAAACTCTATGAATTTTACTCAACCTTTGTGTGGCAGTTTAAGCATGTATTTGAGGTCCATATTGTATTGAGGTCACCGAGGAGCACGGATACTCAAGAAGGCTATAAATTTTATTATCATTCGACAACCAATTTAATGTATATTGTAAACCGTGAAACTACTGGGACCTCATTTTTATAAACTCTGATATTTATATAAATCGAAAGATAAATCTTTTAAAATGACTCCATTAGAGTTCGTTTTCTATTGTTATGACTGTTGTGACATGAAGTAATACCCGTTTGAATTCATTGCGATGCGAAATCGTTACATGGTTTGTTTTGTGTTGCGGTTTACAGAATCAAACCAACAAGAGTGCGTTTGGCTTGTCTTGGCTAAACGAGGCACCCAAGAGGGTGTTTGCTTTTATGATGACATCCCAAAGGGTTGTTTGTTTATTATTGTCACAAACCACCCATAAGGGTGAGCTTGGTGTAATCTGTAAAGCCTACCACCGAGAGTCACAAGGGTGATTTTGGGCTTGGTATAAACACGAACCCGAGAGGTCCTTGTTTGATTTAGGTGCAAAAGAGAACCCACTATGGGTGTTTGATTTGGTTTTATATTTTGTGTATTTTAACAGTTTATAACCTATTTTTGATTTTAGTTTATTTGAATAAGCTTGTGTTGGGCTTGGATAAATTACACCGAAGGGTGTCGTTTAATTTATTTGTTGTCTCATCACGTACCGCCAAGCTTGCGTCGGTTTGAGTCTCAGTCCTCACCACAGCCACCAGGGCAGTTGGTTTGCTCTCGGTTCAACACCAACCCGAGAGGGTGGTGTTTGTTGTTGCTTGCTTTGTTCGGGTCAACCACAGAAGTTGTGTTTGTTTGTTATGGGTTATTGACTAGTACTAGAATAAATTGTATGAGTAGCACCAATAATTAGGTAACCAAAGATGCACTTTGGTTTAGTAAGACTTTTGATCACTTCTCCCCTTACATATATGTTTTTAATCATTTTGTGTGTGTGTTTACCTTCGATTTCATTGATTACATGTGATTAGATATGCGCGAAATACCGGTCCAATATATATATATATAATATATATATTTGATAGATATGATTTTGAAATCCTGTACCCTTGCCACCAAGCAAAGCTTGTATTAACATAATGTACTTTTGATGAATTTCATCGATGGTACGTTTTGGATAACACTTTGGGACTTGATAATTAGTATTGAACTATACCAGATTAATAATATTCGGACTATTGTACCATATTGGACATCATTTGGACACACTAGACTCGTAACGGACTTAACATATCGAACTAGTTAACTTATTAGACTAATAGATATTATTGGACTAAACATATAAGCATTAATTGATTAACTTATAATAGTTATATTGGGTTAACTTGAAGTCATTAATGGACTAATGATAAATTATCATAACGGACAATATTAGACTTACGTGGGACTAAAAATAGTAGATACATTAAACTTGTATTGGACATTTGGACTATGATTCGGACTCATCGAACTTTATATATGTACATTTATGACATTGGAAAAAGGTCATTGATATTGGACTTGGGATTTTTAGGCTACTTAATGGTCATCATTAGACTTGACAGACTTATGTTATCGAAAGATCGCCCATTGGACTATTATTGGATTATTAAGCATAATATATGTTTTTTATATATATTATTATAATTTGGCGTGTGTTTTGCTTTGAGTCTATGAATTTATATCACCACACGAATATTGATATTAAACTCTTTACAAACGTTGATACAAAACATCCACGAAAACTAAAACAATCACCTTTTGAAAATTTACTAACTTTACAAAACACATTCTGAGATAATCCGTATACTATTAGGTGTGCCAATAGCGTACCGTTGTGTCGGTACTCTTGTATCATTGTACGTTGCTACCTTGTGATACTATTGTGTTACATTTTCCAATGCCAGTCGTGTTAGTTGTGATTCTTGTATTTCTTCGGATTAAGGTGAGTTTCACGGTCCCATTTTACTGTTTTACTCGTTTTGGGGTGAAAAGCATGCTATGATTACTTAAAACTAAATTGGTTGTGCATTCATGGAATTATGGATTTACTGAACTAATTTAACCTACTGAGCTATGCTCTGCTACTTTGTGTAAACTGATATGTATGCTTATGTATGGCTGTAAAAGTCCCTTGTTACTACACTACTTATTAACTCACTCCCACTGTACGGGACGAGCGGTTGATATCTATGGATAGCACTGTTTACGGGTAGAGCCATCCCCTCACTCTACTATCCGGAGTGCATAGTGTCACCTTCTCATGCTGGGTTAGAGCATGTTGCACGTAGAGGCAAGTTACAGTTACAGCTGAATTGGCTTAAGTAGTGGAACCCTTAAAGCCATGAACGCGCTGCATACATAATGGAACCTTTGAAACTTTGACAACCAATTGATTTTCCTGTTATGGAAACTACTTGTGTATTAAAACCTGTGAACTCACTAACCTTTGTGTTGACACTTTTAGCATGCATTTTCGGATTTAAAGGTGATAGCTAAACTTTGGAGACGGTTGGGCAGCGGGCATGGTTATTAAGATCACTGATATAACTTGGGGACCACTTTAATTCTTTATGGGCCTACATTCTATAATATATATTTTGAAAGATGTAAACATAAATCTTTACGAAATATGATTTCTCAAGTTAAATTGTTATTCTATACATTGTGTTGTGGTACCAATCGAGTAATACCCCGGTAACACTTACTTCCGCTGCAAACCATCATATTTTAGGGTGTTACATCACAACTTTTGCCTTTATCTGCTTTCTTTTATTTCCTTGTTTTATTAGTTTATTTATTATTTCAATCTTAAAAGCAATTAAAATAGTGACAAAGACTTAAGTTAATTTCTAATCCTCGTAGCTCTTGGGACCTAACCTCGTTTTATTCTCATCGCACTACACACCATGTACATATTCTGCCTCTAGTGCATTAGGATAGAGAATGGGTATAACGAGACTTATAAATATAAAAACCTCGATGAGAACTCGATCAAGTTTTTGGCGCTTTACGGGAGCTATTTAGGATTTTAATTTAAGTTTTTCTTTTTTTTTTATTTTTGTTTTAGTTTACTTTTCTCTTCTTTCTACGTGTTTGTTTGTTTTGTTATTTCAGGATATGGAAGATTCTGATTTTGACATGCTCACTATGGAAGAATATATTGCTTTGACTCAAAGTAACCAAAGATAGGGCATCGTGTATCCCGAGTTTAATGACGACATCGACTTTGAGATTAGTTGCAAGTTCATGAGAGAACTTAGACAAAAGCTCTTTGCGGGAACTGATGATGATGATGCCCACCTGCATGTGCGAAGAGTATTGGAGATCGCAGATCTTTTCCACACTCAAGAGTCACCTCAAGATGCATTAATGCTTAGAGTGCTCCTAGTTACTCCATCAAAAGTGCCGGAAGATGGATGAAGATGCTTCCTCTTTGGGTTGATCAATACATGGAATCTTTTGGAGAAAGCATTTATTAGAAGATATTATCCTCTTTCGAAGATTGCCAAGAAGATGGAAGAAATAAGGAGTTTCAGACATAAGATGGATGAAACGCTAGATGAAGCTTAGGAAAGATATAATGACCTTAATTACAGATGCCCAACGCATGATGGGATGATGATCTAAGGCTCAAAATTGTCTAAAAGAAGCACAAATGAAGTCATTCCTGAAGCTATAAAAAGGACCTCGGATTTCACACATCGAAGTAGTTTTTAGGTATAATTTAGAGTGTAGTTTTTGTTTCAAAAATGCTTTTAAGTTTTTAAATCAAGTTATATTACTGCTTTGTAGTTTTGTACTCAGAATTCCATTAATGAAAGTTTATTTTTGTTGTTCAAATTTCTCATAAGCTTTTAAATTATGTTTTAAATCATTTAGAATCATTTATAAGTAGTTGTTTCAGTCTTTTAGCTTATAAATCATCTAATTCTATTGTTGTCATTTCCAATTCAAAAATCACAAAAAAATATAGAAAATATTTAAAAAAATCAAAAAAATATCCAAATTTTATAACAAGCTTAAATAAGCTTGAGTTTCTATACATTTAGATAAGCTGAATATAGCTTATCCTAATCTTTGGATAGTTCTCTAATCAATCCATATAAAAAATACTCAAAACAGTAAAAAATTTACCTATGCATATCATGGATAGCTTTGGAAGTGGTGGTAATGGATTGGACAGATGGACTTATACCAGCTTATTCTTTGAATAAGCTGGAGCTTGTAGCTGCAATTAAGTTGGTTCCCTTGTTTAGCTAGGATCCCAATTGAGTTTACTTCATTTTTTGCTTAAAACTGCATTTTTACTGTTCCATTAGTGTAGTATTGACAGAATTTGCTTATTGTTGTTTGAATAGCTTATTTGGATCTATTTTGAGCTTATTGTATTAGATCTAATCACATTTTAGCTTAATTCCTATACTTGCACAATTATCTAAGTTAATCTGTCATGATTAGTAGCTTGTGGTTTTTGAGAGATTTTGCTGTTTAAATCTAATCATTTAGCTCTATAATTGTAACTTTCATATAAGTTAAGGTATGGTGTAGCTTAGATTTGAGAATTGGTGATCTAAAGTTCAAACCAGTTAGTTAAGTAGTGTTTGGTTCAGTAGGTAAAACAGCATTAGAGGTTAGAGTAGTGCTAAATCTTAGCCTAGACAGTCTCATTGAGGTGTACTTAGGTGACTTTGATCATAAAACAGTACTTGCATTTGCATATTAGTTAAATTTCACTTTAGATCTCATTTGCTTACACATCAGTGAGTTTAGGAGTTGCATAAGCTTACATATAGGTTTAAAATTAATAATTCAATTTGGCCATTGTTCATCTCAAATCATCATTTATAATATGTTAAGTAGGATCAAATTTCATAAAAGTCAACTTGCAAGGTTTTTATGAAAAGTCAAAAAGTCATTTTATTTACAATATGCCTTCACTTTTGCAATTTTAAAATCTTCATTCTAAGTCAATTTTAGTTGTAATTTAGGATTTAAGGACTCTCGTTGGTGGAGTTTGTCAAAATATTTTTAGATTAATTATGTAATATTTCTTAAATAGTTTAATCAGGGCTTAAAGTAGTTTAGTTTTCCTAAATATGCCAGTGCACAAGCATATCAGTTTAAACTTGTTCACACGAACTTTTTCACAAGCTTCTCTAAAGCTCAATTCAAGTCCTTTTAAGCTCAAATTTGGCAATTAAGTTCTTGGCTAGGTAGGTTGAAAGTTCCAATTTTCAGATTTCATTTAGTGCTTATTTATAAGCTTGTAGAACAACTTATAGTGGTTGGTTCAGAACTGTTTTTGCTGTTTGCTGTTGGGATTTAGATCAGTGATTTTTAGCTTTTAGCCAGTGCTTATTTGGTTGTAACTAGTTGCATTAGATAACATTTAGTGAGATTTAGCTTACTTTAGCTTATTGTAGCCACTGATTGCTTATTAGTGCATAGTGCTTATTTCTCTTATAGCTTTTCACATCAGTTGAACTGCAAATAGATTAATCAGTGATCTCTAGTTGCATTAGATAATTTTCTTAGCTTCTCAGTAGTGTTTTGAACTTTTTTGTAATTTTTCATAATTTTCCAAGCTTATTTACTCTTTTTATGCATTTAAAAACAATTTTTAGTATTTTTTTTAAATAGCTTTTTATTGAAATAAATCTGAAAAGGCTCACAAAAATATAATTTTAATTTTATTAGGTTTAGAAAAATCAAAAAGTCACAAAAAGTACTTTTCCAGATGTTTCATAGTTAATTTAGTATTTTCTAGGCATTTAATTAGTTTTAATTAGATATAAATTCATAAAAAAATAGAGAAAAAGTCATAAAAATATAATTCCAGTTTTGAAAATTATTTCAGTTAATTTAGATTTTTGAAAAATGGTTTTGAATTTTCTTCTAAATTTTCATAATTTTTAGCTTTTTAAATAAAAAAACAAAAAAATTAGTTTTAAATTTTAAATAATTTTCAAATTACATTTTTAGCTGTAGAAAATTATTAGTTATCTTTTAGAGGTTAAATTAGTTTAGTTTGCATTTAAATATACGTTTTAGTAATTACGTAATTTGCGTCTTTAGTTTTAATTTGCATATTTAGTTGTAGATACTTGTTTGCACATAAGGTTTAGTAATTTAAATGCTTTCCCTTATTATCGCTTGCCCCGTAGTTTAGAAATCACTCAAATCCTTTTTACCCATTCAAATCCCGAATCACGCCACGTGAGTTTTAAACTCCATTCATCCCTCGCTAGGAACGATCCGGGGATTCAAATCTAATACATTTGAGTTTCCCAACTACTACAAATAACTAGAATTGGTTTTCCTAAATCAATTTTTAGCCCCGCTGCCGGAGAGGGCATGTAGTGAGTTTCCAATTTCGTCTCGATTCGCGTGTATTTGAAGATCCTCCCCGAGTGAAGTTATCGTTGTTTTTTTAAATATATCTTTTTCAAAAACCCAAAAACATCAAAAAAACCAAAACATTCTTCCTAGAGTGTTTACAAAATCATATAAATTATAAAACCAACAAAAGAAATCGAAACGTCAATTGTTACGTCGACTCACCTTGAGAGTACAACCTATACATGGGTATAAGGAAGTCTTGACATTAAAATGAATACAGAAGAAAGATCCACTCTTCTTTCCCGCTCCGCTACGCGTAGGGGTGTTCATCGGTTTGGTTTTCGGTTTCGTGGATTGTATGGTTCGAGTTAATCGGTTTGAAAATTTTAAAAGTTAAAATCAGAACCAAACCAAACCAATTATAGAATGGATAAAACCAAACCATACACCAAATTAGAATTCTGTTTGGTTTCGGTTAAAACCAAGAAAACCAAATTCAAGTAAACTTCAAAATATAATCTAAAAGTCACAAATAAAAACCTAAAAGTTCAAATGAATTTACCAAATCAAAATGTCTCACAAAGTGCTTAAGTAAATCAACAAAACAAAAGTTTAAGAAACCAAAAGGTTTCAGAACTTAACAAAAATAAATGAAAGCGAAGTAGAAATTAATGCAACATTTAAACATCAATTATATAGAAATTTCAAAGTGAAATATTACTAATACATAAAAGTTGCAGATGATGTTAAAAAAGCAATAGAAACTAACTAACCTTTTATGTGATTTACTTCCGGAAGGTATTTATTGATTCATTTTTTGGATAGTGTGAAATGATGGTAGGAGAGGATACGGTATATGTGAATTTATAGGAATCAAGTAGGTTAAACTCTTGCTCCTAGAGTCCTGGATATGCATCAATCCTTGATTTGAGAGTGGTTATTTTATAAGATTTTTTAAATTATTAGGATTTTTTGTTAGAAAGATAAACATATAAAATTTGTATATATATAATTTAAACTTTTTTGTGTGGATAGATATATATTCGGTTTTTACGGTTTGGTTTGGTTATGTATTTGTCAAACCCAAAACCAAACCAAACACCAATTAAATACTTCGGTTTGGTTTTAAACCAAACCATAAACCAATTAAAATTTTCGGTCCGGTTTTATTGGTTTCGGTCCCATTATATTTTGTTCTTGTTAAACCAAAAACTGAACACCCCTAGCTGCGCGTACTTTTGAGAGCTACCGAGCATCGGTTGACCGGACGGTTACCAAAAAAATTGTTTTTCAAGTCTTCTTAAATATAAAAACCAAAAATGATTTTCCTTTTTCAAATTTATTTTTCCTTTTTACTTTATGATTTTGATTTTTAGTATGCGCGCACTGCTTTCAATTCAACCGTAATCGTGTCGTAGAGTAGGCGTACGCATCCGATTCACGTACTATTATTAAAGAACCCGTCATGGCGGATACTTGAATAATGTCAAGATTACTTCAAGCTCCCGTAGACGGCTACGGTGATGCTATCGTTGTTCCACCAATTGCCTCCGAAAATTTTGAACTCAAAAAGAATTTGATACTGTGGAAAACTAGAAGGGGTGGGGTTGAATAGTTTTGACGTTTTTAAGTTAGTTTCAAAAACTTTATATTCGATGTTAAGTGAAATCGTACGGATGAAGATAAAGTATAGATCTAATAGTAATGTAACTAAATAAATTTAAGCAAGGGAAAGAAATGACACAACCGATTTATAGTGGTTCGGCTACAAGGACACCTTCCTTGCCCTACTCCACTCCCCGAGTCACCTACTCGAGAGTTCAAGCACAATCTCAACAAACTCCTTCAACTTGGAAGAGAAGCCTACACAACGTTGCTCACACGTTTTTACGATACAAAGCTAGATACCGGGTCCGTGATACGGACGACCAAACCAACACGACTATTACACAACAACTATGTGAAATATCAAGTACAAGATCTTTGCTATAGAAATCTTGTGGAGGAACAAATCATTCAAGGACCCCTTGCTGGATGACTTATAGAGAGCTCGTGATATCGCTTTAGAGAAGAATCTATATTAGAATCACAATAGAAAGAAAGAAGAACAACTCTCTAGACCAAGTGATCTTTTGTTAGAAGAGAGTAAGAGTATATGAGAGATTTAGGAAGAAGAGGGGTGAGTTAGAATGCAGAAATGGCTCTCTATTTATAGGCAAACTTGCCAACTTGTTCCTCGGATCCCACGGATCCCTCCAAGGGATCCTTCTAGTGTAAAGCCCAGGGATCCGTGGGACGCTCCTCTTTGCCCATGGGTTTTTTGGTTATGGGTCATGGGTTATGGGTTGGTCCATGGGTATTTCATTAGATACAATGTATGTAATAGATGCAATGCATCTAGTCAAATGGGTATGGGTCAATACCATGGGTTATGGATATGCTTCATGGGTTGTAATTTTTACCCATCCTAATAAACTATTACAACAAATGATTTATTACAACAATGTGTATTAAATGACTATATGTAAATGCTTTAAAAAAATAACATATATCCTTATAGTTTTACTTATGATAACATTATATTTGTTATCAACAAAACACAAAGAGATCACTAAATATTAATAAATGTTTTTACTGTATATTTGTATTAACACACAACATTTTTCATATTGCAATTTGAAGAAGTGTCTGGCAGATGAGGCCAATGTTATTGCTTTGGAAGAAATCCAGATCGATGAACGATTGAATTTCATAGAAGAACTAGTCGAGATTATGGACCGCGAAGTCAAACGACTTAGGCAAAGTCGTATCCCCATTGTCAGAGCTCGTTGGAACTCCCGTAGAGGTCCTGAGTTCACGTGGGAGTGTGAAGGCAATTCAAGAAAATATCCTCATCTGTCTCTATGAGCAATCGAAGAGAGAGGGCGTAAACTAGTAAAGAATTTTTTAAACCAAATCATAATTTTGTCATTATTTTGGTAATCTTTAAAAATTTTAAAACTTGGATTTTTCGAGTTGTATTATATATATATATATATATGTCTATAAATATATATATATATATATATATATATATATATATATATTTGAGACTTTATCAAGAATAGTCGTGTTTATAGTCATTTCCATCGGTAAAATTATTTTAAATCTAAAAGAATAATTTTCATGAATTTTCGACAACGTTTGAGGGTCGAAACGAGCTCGAGAAGCAATATCGTGAAAGTTTGGAGAATTGGCGCATTTAGCCCCTCAAAATACTTACCAAATGCGCCATAAAGTTTTAGGAGTGACACATTCGGTCCCTACTAGGGTATAAAAACCCCCACAACACACACACACACTCACACCTTTTCACACATATCTCTCTCTCTCACCTCTCTCTAATATTCCGGCGACCAGAAACCACCACAGCCGTCTTCTCCGACCAATATTCCGGCCACCCGCCACCGGAAAATTGCACCACCTATAACAATCGATAGATTGTAAGAAGGTGATCATTTTGGCATAGGGTACGCGCGGTGAATCCCATCGACGCGTCCTAGATCTAAGTTTTAATTTTTAGACTTTTTGGGTTTTGTCCTGCATGTGTTACCGTGGCTTCTCACTTGTATACACACGCTCGGTTTGTGTTATTTCCGTTGTTAACAATGTTTTCATGGTTGTTCTTGACTTGAGTCCTTGTGAAACGTGAGTCTTGGTACCTTGGTTAGTGTTTTGGGTCGAGTAATGTTTCGATGGTGATGTTTTTGTTGGTTGTTTGTGTAACCGAGGTTACCGTGCCTTGGTGTGGGTTTATTGTGATTTTTTGTCTTTGTTTTTGACCATCGGCACCACAAACCTGTAACCACCGTTAAAAATCCACCTTTATATTAATAATAATTCATTTTCTACGTACAATTTTTATTATTATTTGATTACTACAAATAGATGATATGCCGAACTCACAAACTGCTCTCTTGCATAGTCAATGCCTTTGATATACACACTCTTAAGTGACAAAGGAAGTCTCACAACAGTGTCATACTTGAAACTTACCGGCATGGTCACCCATGTCAGTTGTGTCCTCACATAACCTACGGGATGTTCGGTGTATAGTATTCTTGTATCATTAGCGTCATTTGCAATAAAATGTCACTAAGTAAATTAGGGTTTTCTTAGAGCATTGATTTATAACAATTTCAACACTAGGTCATAAACCCTAATGTACAAACTGATAAACTTAATGTACAAGTTCCAAGTCATAAAAACCCTAACTCTAGGGTATTTTCCGGTTAAAAACCCTAGTTTGCAAATCCTACTATTTTATGTAAATGAGATCACTAACTAAAATAAAAAATACATATTAAACTTTTACCAATTTCCAAAGTACAAGTTTATTAAACAAATGTACAAGTCATTGATGCATAAAAGTATTCACTTAACCTAAAATTCATTATAAACCTTAGTGTATTTAATTTTAAACACATTGTACAAACCTTTCAAGCACAAGCCTTAGAAATATATTTCATTTTTTAGTATAACAAAACAATGCTAATGTACAAACAATGATGCACCAAACTTAAGCCTTTACTTTCATTTATTACATCTAAATTAACCTAAACTAGATTTTATCTAAAATAAATTAGCAAGCTTAACTAGTAGTTACACCATTTATACAATAGGTACAACCTAAAAAGCCCTAAGTACTACCCTTCAAGCCTAATGCCCCCCTTAATTACCATGGTTAGAAATGAACTTGCAATTTACCACTTAGTTACCTAGTACTACATGTAAAAACCCTAGCCACAACTAATTACTTACACATAATCATTACACATCAATCTTTTACCAAGAGTTTTTACCATGGTCAAAGGATGTGGGTAAAACTCTTGGCTAGAGTTTTACCACACCTCTTCATGTCTCCTTGCAATCACATGCACCTTCCATGTGTAATGAAACACATCACCTTGTCCCTCCTCTTGTTAGAAAAGGTGACATAGCACATAGGAGTCCATGCACTCCCATTTCTATAAATAACACCCCCTCCTCTTTGTGTCCCATACATCACACACATTATACCATACCACCCACACATCACACGCACCATATAATCTCTCCCATAGTCACATACATTCTAAATATTTACCTTAAGTAGTGAAAGAAAAAGGGGTAAACAAAAGCTTAAGAAGGAGTGGAGTATTTGGGGAAGATAGCAGCTCCTAGGAGAGTTTTTCTTGTGGTTTAAGCATCATATTATTTTGTAAGTAAAACCACACTCTTTCTTTAATCATTTTATACATTCAATAAAACATATAAGTTATTATGGATTAGTGTCATGTAGAAAAACAAGGTCAAAATCATTTTTCATATTCTTTCTATAACTTGTGTGCTCAAAGACAAACACCCATTTATGATGCGTTTTTCTCAAATGTTAAAACATGTTAGGAGTCCTTTGAGCAAGCTAAATAAAAATTTAGAATAATTACTAACACCCTATAAGTTTATATAAATTGTATTGCATGTTTCTGTTTTTCTGCTACTGGACTTGACGCCAAAACAGGCCAACCCCCAATACTTGCCCCTCATTTATCAACTTCAGGTTAGAGGCATTAGGGTCAACCAAGGTACTGTTGTAAACACCACATGGGATACTACAAAACGCCCCCATAACCCGGTTAAAAAGCCTAGTCGTTATGCTTAAAAACAACCCCTCATTTTGGCCAAAGGTCCTAAACACCAAAAGCTTCTTACAACAGGTATGGGAAAACATGGGATTTTTGATAAATTTGATTAGGAACTATCTTAGAAACATTAGAAATGGGTAAAACAATATTTCACAAGGTTGCATGCAAAAGATATAGAGTTTTATGGTTAAAAGCAAAGCGCAATTTGGCAAGAATAGGCTAAGCGACCCTTTTCCGTAATTAATATTTTGCTAATTAAAGGGTTTCAAAGTCATGATTTACTTGTTTTAAAGGGCTCATTGCAAATATTTAAATGCCCCAATAACGTCTTTAAAAGCACTTATAGTCTCTTTTATAATTAACCACAAAGAGGGTGACTCGCTGGAATTTTCATAAATAGGCCTTGTGTGCACTTTTCAAAAATTGAGTCGTAGGAGTTATAGGATGATGGGTAATGACTTAAAACGAGTTAATAAACATATTACAACGTCCCTAGATGACACCGTAAAATTAACGAGTTAAAATGAAATTTTCTTAAAAAGCCGCGTTGGCTAAGTAGCCATGTTGTTAGTGGACTTGTATCTTTCTAATCAAAAACGACTAGGACACGAGACTTATACCATTTAGAATAGCTTACAACAAAGTGTTTAGAGGGTCAAATGTGATGTAGAAACACTAGCTTGCCTCATGTAAAATCTGCCCTTACTTAGCCCTGTTATCGCCCAAAACCAACAAAAGGCACCTAAACCCCCTACTTTGGAAAATCATTGCGACCAAAATGTAAAAGCTTAAGACCTCTAGTTTGAACCATTAGAAAGACCACCGGACAAACTCTTGAAAGGATCAAGATTGTAGTAAAAACCTTTTAAGGCCTGGCTTTTATTCACCCGCACTTTTATCCATTTAGGCCACAAACTAGTAAAATTTTCTTATAAAATTTCAAGCATAAAAATCGTAATTTTTCTAAGATAAAGTTTTCTTGGACTAAAAATGTAATTTCTGTAAATTAACTATAGAAGGGATAATTTTGTCAATAACCCATAGTTGAGGGTTTAAAGTGTCATTTTTGAAAGTACAAGGGTAAAAACTGTAAATATTTAAAATTGTAAATTATAATATTTTGGAAACATAAAGTATTTAACAACTTTCGTTTTGTGAAAAATTTATTAAAAATCATTCGAGCCATAAAAATAAGTATGATAAGTATTATTAATTTTTGAAGAGGCTTCATGTTATCTAATTATCAATAGAACATTATCGTCGCATAAACTTGAATACAAATACTAAATACATGATATACCAACTCAGGTCGAGAGTCGAAGCAGTTTGTTCATATTATCTAATTTGTTTTCCATCCAGACTACAATTACACCAAGGTGAGTTCATAGTCCCACTTTTACATATTTGTTTTCAAAACTTGTGGGGAGATACATGCTACAAAAATTGAACACAAGAATTTTTCCGTATGCTATCCTGATTGATATTGCCTATGTATCTACTAATGCCACTAAAAGTCCCTAATATCATGAACCATTAATCACTTGCGAGTGAACGCGAATATCGTGAATAGATCTATTGAGTTGGCGGCGCCCCATTTGTGTTAGCCGGATAGGTAACCAAATGCACGTTATTTGAAAATACTAGGAGAATGGAAAACTCTCACCGGGGTCATTGTTGCTCACATCATCACTATGATGTTTGTAACTTACGTCATTATTATGTCACGTTAGATCTTAAGGTTTTCGTGTCATGAGACTTAGGGCAATATCTGTCTTAATATGTGCGATTTTACTCTGCTTATCTTGTGTTCGTGATTATTATTCAAACACTATGGATTCACTCAACCTTTGTGTTGACCTTTTAACATGTTTTATCTCAGGAAACTAGAGCATGATCTGGCACGGAGTGGCTATGGGCTTTCTTATAAAAAGGGCGTCCATTTTGTTAACATTCACAAGAATAAAACTATGTATTTCAGTATTTCCGTTGGGACCTTTATTTTGTAAAACTCTGATTTAAATAAATGAATGATAATTGTTTTATCTAAAACGTCTCTTTTGAGCCGTGTATCTATCATTATGACAATGATCCATGAAGTAATACCCCAACCTTAATTCCGCTGCGTATACCGAATTTGGGGGTGTTACAGATTGGTACCAGAGCCATAGTTATAGAGAACGGAATACAAAACCGAAAGTATAACTCTTTTTCACACCTAAACAAAGTCCTCTATGCCACTACACCGTTCAGACACTGTTTATGCATGTTTACACTGATTATTTATATATATAAAGAGATATTTACACTTACCGGGTTGTTACAAAGTTATGTCTTTCCCTATCCCTTATATTATTATATTATCGGATACTGAGTCCGAAGAGACCATGCCTTCCACGGATACGATAGTTCATTCTCCAAAGACCCAGCCGTGCTATGGAAGATATGGAGTTTGATTCTTTAGAAGAGTCATCTGAGGATTTCACGGTAGTACCTGATATCGCTCCATTTCCTGATGATCCATATGTGCTAGCTAGGAGAGGATATCCTACTTTTCGCGAATCTCTGAGAGCCATCTGAGATAACACTTTCGCAGTACACTCACCACTACCCCCACACCCATACATGTTACCAGTATGTACCGCCTTCAACTACACCACCCCACCATCGACCTGACTTTACTCCCGCTCTACCTATATGAACTCGGAAAAGAGGCTAGGACCATCATTGCTAGGTACAATGGCTTACAATCACTACTCCAGGATATCCCTACGCCACCACGATATTGAGATTGGAGAAAGTTCATAAGCACCGTAGAGGACGATCACCCACCATTCTCATACTATTGGCACGCTTGGAAAGACATGAGGAGCAGATTAATACTGCCTTAGGCCATCTAGATGAGTTACTCTAGAGCCTCAAGTCACTGAGGATTCAATTGAGGAGTTAGTTTCTAAGGAAGCAACTATGCAGCAGGAGATAAATATTTTGAGCACACGGAATGCGGGAGACTTCGTGAGAGAGGCGAGATAACGGAGGAACATCATTGCGGCGAACATCAACACATACATGCTATATGACAATGAAGTGATGATGTCGGAAGCAATGATGAGGCAGTGATGACTTAGTGATGGCTTACTCTAGAATTACCCGTTAGAGGCGTAGTGGTAGATAACCGGGCCCAATACAGGGAGTATATACATGTCCTTCTCAACATGATCATAGAGCTAGAGAGTCGCCAGCGAAGAAGCCCTGGTAGCCATTAGAGTAGGTCCTTATCTAACAGTTTTTGGTATGATATCCTAGCCACGGCATGTGGCATAAATATGACACTTGTAATATTTTGTTACATGACAAAATTTGCGAGTTGTTTATGACTATATATGGTTTTGATATTATGCTATGTTATGATATCGATTGATGTGGACCAGGGTGAATCACTTTATCGTGAGATAGTATTCGAGCATGATATGATCATATGATTCTTATATTTCTATGATTTCAACGCGTATACCTTGTTATTTGTTATGTTATAACATAACATGGTCATTCTAAACATATATTTTCTTGTGACATTAATAGAAATATGAATCAAACAAGAAATTCCACCAGAACACCAACACCCGCCATGTCCCAAGCTGATATCCAAAAACTAGTTACAGACAGTGTTGCTGCAACACTTGAGAGGCAAGTAGTAGCAATGGCCCACACAGGAAGCACTAGCAGGCCTAACGGAGAAAGTGAGGCTGCTATATCTCGCAAGTGTACTTATAAATTTTTCATGAACTGTAAGCCAACCTTTTTCAAGGGAAGCGGAGAACAGCCTGAGTTGGCTCACTGGTTTGAGCAAACAGAGACAGTATTCATGAGAAGCGGTTACTGCACGGTCACTTTTGCTACGGGGACTCTATTGGATGATGCCCTATCTTGGTGGAATGTTTCTGCCTAAACTATGGGTGTTGAAGCAACTTATCAGCTCACCTGGGCTAATTTCAAGAAGCTGATGCTAAAGAAGTATTGTCCCCGCACCGTGATTAAGAAGTTGGAAGATGAGTTTCACCACCGTCTGAAAGGAACCGATCTCAAGACCTATCAATCGGTTTGGGAACTAGCAATGCTATGCCCAAGTGTAGTGCGATCTTGAGAAGACATTGGAGAAGTATTACTGCGAAGGCTTACCCCTTGATATCGAGGGTAATGTCACCTCATCAAAACCACAGTCACTTGAGGAAGCAATTTCTATTGCTCAGACATTAATGGATCGAGAAGTCAAGCGTGGTTTCACCCAAGGAGGTAATGATCACAAAAGGAAGCTTGATGACAAGAGGACCACCCACCATCACAACAACTACCCCAACAATAATACCCCTGAAACAACAACAACCAAACAACAACCATCATTACCAAGAACCAGGGCAAAAGCGCCAAGGTTATGTAGCCGCCCTACTGGAGGCAATGGATATCTTGGAAATCTACCCTTATGCAACCAATGCAAGATGCATCACAATGGGCCATGCTTTGTTAAGTGCGGAAAGTGCCACAAAACCGGCCACAAAACAAAAGGCTGTAGGGCCTCGGTGCTAATTCTGACTGTAGAAGTGATATGCCACGGATGTGGTGAGAAAGGACATTACAAAATCGATGTCCCAAAGAATGGCAAACGAACTACCCGGCCGTGCAGAGCTTACGTGCTGGGAGATGAAACACTGGACAACCGGATGTGGTCACGTGAATGCGTTTTCTCTCAATCGACATTTAGCTAAAGTATTGTTTGATACCGAAACCAAGAAAAGCTTAATATTACTTTCGTTTCCTTAGATTAACTCACCACGCCCTAGACGCGATTACCATACCCTAAGTTTCTTCCACGTATCCTAGAATCTAATCTACAAACTTTATTCCAAGCTATTATCGTTATCACACCGGAAAATTGATAATATGTCATTCTACCAACTATTTACTACCGCTAAGCGAACCAAGTCTTTTAGGATGCCATTTTATAAAAGCAAAACGTTGAACACCATCTAAACTTTTTGAGAAATATGATACTATTTTGACTGAATCAAGCATCACATCATTTTTCCTCAATTATACATAGCCACTATCACCTATGTCTAATTTAGGAAGAATCATGTCATGAAGGAAATATTCGATCTTCTGATTTCCTAAAACAATCTTTCAAAACCAAAACTTCAGTAACTTAAAACTATACCTACACATCCTTGTAATCAAAGCTCCATGGATATCCACACTTTTTCCCACACCATAACCAACAACGAGTGAATCTCGAGACTGAGATTCCATTTAAGGAGGGGAGACTGTAGCCACCGGTAAAAATCCACCTTTATATTAATAATAATTCATTTTCTACGTACAATTTTTTTTATTATTTGATTACTACAAATAGATAATATGCCGAACTCACAAACGGCTCTCTTGCATAGTCAATGCCTTTTATATACGTACTATTAAGTGACAAAGGAAGTCTCACAACAATGTCATACTTGAAACTTACCGGCATGGTCATCCATGTCAGTTGTGTCCTCACATAACCTACGGGATGTCCGGTGTATAGTATTCTTATATCATTAGCGTCATTTCCAAAAAAATGTCACTAAGTAAATTAGGGTTTTCTTAGAGCATTGATTTATAACAATTTCGACACTAGGTCATAAACCCTAATGTACAAACTGATAAACTTAATGTACAAGTTCCAAGTCATAAAAACCCTAACTCTAGAGTATTTTCCGGTTAAAAACCCTAGTTTGCAAATCCAACTATTTTATGTAAATAAGATAACTAACTAATCTTAAAAACACATATTAAACTTTTACCAATTTCCAAAGTACAAGTTTGTTAAACAAATGTACAAGTCATTGATGCATAAAAGTATTCACTTAACCTAAAATTCATTATAAACCTTAGTGTATTTAATTTTAAACACATTGTACAAACCTTTCAAGCACAAGCCTTAAAAATATATTTTATTTTTTGTATAACAAAACAATGTTAATGTACAAACAATGATGCACCAAACTAATCATTTACTTTCATTTATTACATCTAAATTAACCTAAACTAGATTTCATCTAAAATAAATTAGCAAGCTTAACTAGTACTTACACCATTTATACAATAGGTACAACCTAAAAAGCCCTAAGTACTACCCTTCAAGCCTAACCCCCCCCCCCTAATTACCATGGTTAGAAATGAACTAGCAAGTTACCACTTAGTTACCTAGTACTACATGTAAAAACCCTAGCCACAACTAATTACTTGCACATAATATTTACACATCACTCTTTTACAAAGAGTTTTTACCATGGTCAAAGGATGTGGGTAAAACTCTTGGTTAGAGTTTTACCATACCTCTTAATGTCTCCTTGCAATCACATGAACCTTCCATGTGTAATGAAACACATCACCTTGTCCCTCCTCTTGTTAGACAAGGTGACATAGCACTTGGGAGTCCATGCACTCCCATTCCTATAAATAACGCTCCCCCTCCTCTTTGTGTCCCATACATCACACATATTATACCATACCACCCACACATCACACGCACCATATAACCTCTCCCATAGTCACATACATTCTGAATATTTACCTTAAGTATTGAAAGAAAAAGGGGTAAAAAAAAGCTTAAGAGGGAGTGGAGTATTTGGGGAAGATAGCAGCTCCTAGGAGAGTTTATCTTGTGGTTTAAGCATCATATTATTTGTAAGTACACCCACACTCTTTCTTTAATCGTTTTATACATTCAATAAAACATATAAGTGATTATGGATTAGTGTCATGTAGAAAAATAAGGTCAAAATCATTTTTCATGTTCTTTCTATAACTTGTGTGCTCAAAGACAAACTCCCATTTATGATGCGTTTTTCTCAAATGTTAAAACATGTTAGGAGTCCTTTGAGCAAGCTAAATAAACATTTAGTATAATTACTAACACCCTATAAGTTTATATAAATTGTATTGCATGTTTCTGTTTTTCTGCTACTGGACTTGATGCCAAAACAGGCCAACCCCCCCTACTTGCCCCTCATTTTTCTACTTTAGGTTAGAGGCATTAAGGTCAACCAAGGTACCGTTGTAAACACCACCTGGGATACTACAAAACGCCCCCATAATGCGGTTAAAAAGCCTAGTCATTATGCTTAAAAACAGCCCCTCATTTTGGCCAAAAGTCCTAAACACCAAAAGCTTCTTACAACAGGTATGTGGGAAAACACGGGATTTTTGATAAATTTGATTGGGAACTATCTTAGAAACATTAGA
This sequence comes from Chrysanthemum makinoi, assembly GCA_910596185.1. Classification (NCBI taxonomy): domain Eukaryota; kingdom Viridiplantae; phylum Streptophyta; class Magnoliopsida; order Asterales; family Asteraceae; genus Chrysanthemum; species Chrysanthemum makinoi. The sequence goes on along the minus strand of OU343217.1, from coordinate 212,283,536 downwards.
AATGGGTAAAACAATATTTCACAAGGTTGCATGCAAAAGATATAGAGTTTTATGGTTTAAAACAAAAATTGCAATTTGGCAAGTATAGCCTAAGTAGCCCTTTTCCATAATTAATATTTTGCTAATTAAAGGGTTTCAAAGTACGACATTTACACCGTTTTAAAGGGCTCGATGCAAAGATTTTAATGCCCCAATAACGTCATTAAAATCACTTATAGTCTCTTTTATAATTAACCACAAAGAGGGTGACTCGCGGGAATTTTCATAAATAGGCCTTGTGTGCACTTTTCAAAAATTGAGTCAGGAGTTATAGGATGATGGGTAATGACTTAAAAAGAGTTAATAAACATATTAAAATGTCCCTAGATGACACCGTAAAAATTAACAAGTTAAAAATGAAATTTTCTTAAAACGCGTTGTGGCCAAGTAGCCATGTGCGTGGACTTGTATCTTTCTAATTAAAGACGACTAGGACACGAGACTTATACCATTTAGAAGAGCTTACAGCAATTTTTTTAGAGGGTCAAATGCGATGTAGAAACACTAGCTTGCCTCATGTAAAATCTGCCCTTAGGTAGCCCTATTATCACCCAAAACCAACAAAAGGCACCTAAAGCCCCTACTTTGGAAAATCATTGCGACCAAACCGTAAGAGCTTAAGACCTCTAGTTTGAACCATTAGAAATAACACCAGACAAACTCTTGAGAGAATCTAGAACGTAGTAAAAACATTTTAAGGCCTCGCTTTTATCACCCGCACTTTTATCCATTTAGGCCAAAAACTAGTAAAATTTTCTTATAAAATTTCAAGCATAAAAATTGTAATTTTTGTAAGATAAAGTTTTCTTGGACTAAAAATGTAATTTCTGTAAAGTTAACTATATAATGGCTAATTTTGTCAATAACCCATAGTTGAGGGTTTAAAGTGTCATTTTTGAAAGTACAAGGGTAAAGACTGTAGATATTTAAAATTGTAAATTATAACATTTTGGAAAGATAAAGTATTTAACAACTTTGGTTTTGCAAAAAATTTATTAACAATCATTCGAGCCATAAAAATAAGTATGATAAGTATTATTAATTTTTGAAGAGACTTCATGTTATCTAATTATTATCGTCGCATAAACTTGAATACAAATACTAAATACATGATAAACCAACTCAGGTCGAGAGTCGGAGCAGTTTGTTCATATTATCTAATTTTTTTTCCATCCAGACTATAATAACATCAAGGTGAGTTCATAGTCCCAGTTTTACATATTTGTTTTCAAAACTTATGGGGAGATACAAGCTACAAAAACCGAACACAAGTATTTTTCCGTATGCTATCCTGATTGATATTGCCTAAGTATCTACTTGCCACTAAAAGTCCCTCATATCATGAACCATTAATCACTTGCGAGTGAGCGCGAATATAGTGAATAGATCTATTGGCGGTTGCGCCCCATTTGTGTTAGACGGATAGGTAACCAAATGCACGTTATTTGAGAATACTAGGAGAATGGCAAACTCCTACCGGAGGGAATTATTGCTCACATCATCCTTATGATGTTGGTAACTTACGTCATTATTATGGCGCGTTAGGTAAGGTTTGCGTGTCATGAGACTTAGGGCAATATCTTGTCTTTGCAATATTGCGATTTTACTACTGCTTATCTTGTGTTCAACTGATTATTATTCAAACACTATGGATTCACTCAACCTTTGTGTTGACCTTTTAGAATGTTTTATCTCCGGAAACAAAACACGCGATAACGGCACGCGGGTGGCTATGGGCTTTCTTATAAAAGGGCATCCATTTTGTTATCATTCACAAGAATAAAACTATGTATTTCAGTATTTCCGTTGGGACCTTTATTTTGTAAAACTCTGATTTAAATAAATTAATGATAACTGTTTTATCTAAAACGTCTCTTTTGAGTCGTGTATCTATCATTATGACTATAATCAGTGAAGTAATACCTCAACCTTAATTCCGCTGCGTATACTGATTTTGGGGGTGTTACACAACCCCTAGTGGTGGTGCGGCTGTGGTAATATTATTAGGTATCTTGATGTGGTTTTGAGACCGGGATACACTCGTGTCACGGCATGGCGCGTGTTCAGGTAACCGCATCCAAGGTTAACCTTGGCACGGTGGTTATCACACGAATGGGTTGAATGGGTTGAATTTGGTTAATCTTGTGACATTATTGATGCAAAAAATATCAAATATTGAATAATAAAAACTGACAAATAATAACAATACTAATAATAATAAATGTCTAAGCCATTACGATAATGTCGTTGATTTGAGTCATGATGATTTGAGCACTTCGTGAATCATCCGAGACCTTATGGTTCGGATTGATCACGAGTAGCCGATATGGACTTCATGAGTATTTGGATATTGTGGACTATATTATTATTATATTATGACCCGAATTAGATACTTGACTTGGGAAACAGACTTGGGATTAGATGGCCTCAAGTCAATTAGTATTGACTCGAGAAGGGTTGACAAGAATTGATAAGTCGAATAAGTTAAATATACTACGTTTTGAACAATCATGAGTATTAAATCATACAATTAAACAATCGTTTAATTCTATAAGTTAATCAATGTTTCTTAAAAGAATTAATAAGGTAATACATTTCGAGACACGAGGCCCAAGTTTTCTCTTTAAAGAAGTTTAATGTGAATTAGATTGTGGATTGGTTACCATTAATAAAGGTCTATTAAGATATTTATTTGGACTTATTAGATTGACGAGTCCCATATGATCCCGATAAGTATGTGAAGAGAAGATTATTAATGTCTACCCATCCTACGGTCTTTACGTGCAACCCATCTAGATTTACCATGAATTAATAAACGAGTCGAAGGGAACGGCAAACTTATTAAGTTGACGAGCCTAATAAGACTTGACGAATCCTTCGAGCACTTTATTAACACATGGTTTAATCAATTAGACCCGACCCTTTTTGGTGACTTATATGACGCACGTATCCTTGTTTATTTTAGGCACGCGAGTTGCGTGAGTTGGTTGTCGAATAAGTTGAACTACGTGAAACATTGTTATTCGTGTGCGTTATTTGAGTTGTCATTCCACAAGTGACAAAGCCAAGTGTTCCATTCTATCATTATACTTCAACCTACAAAAATCTTTATGTTTTATAAGACTTTATTGTGGCAACTTCATGAGGATCGATACTGAGTTGCGTCTTTTGTTATTTTAGGTTGAGTTGTGTCCGTTGTGTTGTGCTATTACTTGTTGTTGTTGTACTATTCTCCACTAGAGTGATTGTTTGTGCATTTTGATACGCTTACGCAGCGCGTTCGGGGTCAAGGAAACTTCCTTTTCTTCGAGCAAGTTTTATAACACCCTAGGCAGTGAACCTAATCGTTGTAGTGTAGTAATTAGGGTAAGCCACGGGTATTGATATCGTTCTCTGGGGAATAGGAATGCTAGTGAGAAGTTACTACGCTAAGGTTGAGGTTGAGGAAGATTATTTTTGTATTTTTATATTTTATGAAATTTAAAGGTACGAATCTCGGGTATTGGATTTGGGGGGGGGGGGGATTGGTATTTCTACCGATTACTCTACTATTATCTAATTATCTAAACTAAGGTGGTGGGAGTCTATGTCTAATTAATGTGTGCTCGTATGATAGTTTAAAGATGTGTTTACTTAGGTTTTACTACTCCTTAATTATCTCCTATTGATGGTTGAGTTGTCACGTCCTTATTCTTAGTTGCGTTGTGTGTCTAAAGTTGTAGGGTATGCGTTTCTCGCTAACTCTTTGAACTTACCAAAGGGTCTCGTCTACAAAACCCACAAGGGATAATAAACTCTTACTCTAAGGCACTCTTTGGATGGTTTAGCCTACAACTACTCAGGTAATTATATTCTAAGGTTCACAAAGATGAATCAAGCATTAAGTACACAACGAATGACCTATCGCATTACTAGATCATTAGTCAACTAAGATAAGAAACAACCAATCAATATTCAATAATTAAGTTTCATTCTCCCTAAGCAAACACACAAATAAATTAGTCGGACATGGAGAACATGCAAGCATACACACAAATAATCAAAGACAAAATTGAATTGATGAAGTAAATACTTATCTTGATGTAAAATAGGGTTTAGAAACCTAAAATACTGTACAAGACACCCTTGGTTCGGTTTTAGGTTTTTACTCCAAAAGACTCTCTTAAAACTGAAAAATTCGGATTCTATATATAAGATTACATATGCGACGGCGTCACCTTATGTTTCATGATGCCGTCGTGTCGCCGTCATTAGGGTTTCGTCTTGGCCACGTTAACCTTGCGACGGCGTCACCTTATGCCTGTGGACGCCGTCCTCTTAGCCCGACGGCGCCGTGCAGGTCGCATCTAGGCGTCTGAGTTCGCGATGGTCTACTCCTTTAAAGCCCGACGCCGTCTCTTGAAAATAAGAGTTTTGGCTTACGTCCCGTCACAAAATCCTCCGGACGGCGTCGCGAGTTAAGCGTGGCGCGTCGCCTGTTTCAGACTTTGAGTGTCTCGATTCTGACTATGGCCATTTTCTTCGTATATTCGCGCCTTTTCGTCCAAATAAGTGCCATTCCAGCATTTTGCCTTCAAGAGACCTAAAAAGTGACAAGGAACGATATTAAGCAATAACGGATACAAAAGTGATCAAATAAGGGCTAAAACGACCCCTCAAAATGGTACCTTTTAAAACCTTATCAAATACCCCTACACTTGTTATTTTCTTGTCCTCAAGCAAATGTGCTTTTATCCAATTAATTTATAAGTTAGGGGTCATGAAGCAATGGTTCAAAACGGTCCACAACACGTATAAGCCCCGCAAAAGTCATAACAAGCACGGAAATTACATACTAGCACCTCACATGGGGTGTTTGGATACTCACATTTCTCTCGGGTGTATATATGAAATATAACAAATAGGAAATGGAAGATAAACACTCATTAACCGGTCCTAGTACATAGATTACCATAGGCTTGAGAATAGATCAAACCTCCATCGCTTTGGCGTAAGCACCTAGGAAAGAATATCAAAGAGGTCTTTTAAAGGGTTGTAATGTTAGGCTTACGGTAGGGAAACAAGGGTTTGGTGGGATAGGCTATTTTGTGGTGGCAAGTCAAAAATCTCTATGTTAAATGCATACGAAGAATGGCGTTGCTAAGCCAAGACTCGACACTCTAAAACTCTAGGTAACGGAAATAAACAAACATAAATTTAAAAGATAGATGTAGGATGGTAGCCCGTATGTTTTTTTTTTCTTTTTTTTTTGACACTCTATTTTTTTTCTTTTTCTCCTTTTTTTTTTTTTTTTCATACACTTTTACTCTACCATCCTCTATGGTAACATCAAAATGATAGGGATTTATAGGCACATCCCTACACTTGAGTTTTTATTACTCTAACACTAATTTGACCCGAATTGAAAAGATCAAAACACTTGGGGTGCATTATTACGCAAACAAAGGGAATTTGAATTTAACGTTCCCTTCCCATCATTTCATAAACTTTAACTTTTCCCATGAATCCCAATCGTCCCAAAACTGTATACAAAGGATATGACTCGACTTAATAACTCATGCAAGCAACCAGATAATTGAACTAAGGGTTTAGGGTGATAACAAAAATTTGCACTAAAAGTGAGTGCATAAGGGGTAGGCTAAGGCGATTTGGTTGTATATTTGGGGGTTGGGTGTAAACAATGCTCTTCATTGATATTCTGAAAAAAACCGAAACATCACAAGAACCGCGAAAAGGATAGGCTCTGAGGGGTTAACTAGGGGTATCGTGGACTAAAGATGAGTACAACGCAAAGGGTGTAGGGGAATTACTCAACCGATGTGGGAGAAGTAATTAAATTACGGGTATCAAACAAGGGTTATCCTAATGCCTCTTATCATTTAGTTATTCCTAACTACACAAGTGTAGTCTCACTTGCGATCTCGGAATGCATCACAAAACAAGTTCTAGAATCTAATATACTACTGGTTCACACTCTAAGCATTAAAGATGAATGCTTTAATTCCTACTAATCTAAGGGCGATCCTCACATTTTGGGTGGAATTTGGGTGGTAAAGGGTTTTTGTGCTAGTCATGCAACTTCCTATCCGTGAGACGCTTTTGTTAAGACTAATGGCCCACTCCTATATGTCATGAAAAATTTTAAATTTGGTGCCAAAATTACCCTAACCGACATTTTCTCATGGTTTATTACATAATCACAATTGGACAAAGCAAATAATCAAGGATAAGCATAGTTTCAAAGTTCTCGTTTTATTTTCCCTCCCTACACTTAAAATGAACATTGTCCCCAATGTTCCCCGAAAGTATCAAACTTATGATAATGGAAGGTAATTAAAAACGAAAGAAACTAATACTCCCCTGATTAGCTCGGTAGGATCCGTGTAAAGTGGTGGTTAAATCCTTTCCAAGAAGAATTATTGCGTGAAAAGCTCCTTCCAATCTTGTGTAACTTCTTCTTGACAAACTAAACATGCACACTTGAAGAAAACAAACGAAACCTTCGTAAAATCGGTAATAATATATATAAGACTTGATTTAAACTAGGATATAATGCTTTTGGAATGGATGTTTACAGAATTTCTAAGAAAATTAAGACCTAGAAAATTCCAAAAAATTTATAAGTAGCTCGAAGAAACGAGAAAAAGTGATCGATGTTTTACTCCTTCCTGACGCCGTCGGTTGCAATCTGACGCCGTCAGGTTATCCTGACAAAAACTGGTCTGCGATTTTCTGGAAAATTTACATCTTTAGAATCTGGAAAAATTTCTGCAGAAACATCCATTATGACTCGATACAAGCATTTGACTCGAACAAACACACATATATATGTTTTAATGAATTGTTATTCTCATGTTTACGTTTCTTTTGAAAACGTGTGTAATCCTCCCTACACTTATCCTTTATGTAAAATACCTTTATATGCAATTAAGACGAGGTTAAAAACAAAATAAAGCAATTTTACAAATTTAAACATGAGGATAAACAATTAATAAAAGATATATGACACACAAATAAAAATGAAAAAGGAAAAACACATGGGTTGCCTCCCAAGAAGCGCTTGTTTTTGTTCGAGTCACAAGCTTGACTCTACCCTTATTTAACGGATAAAGGGGAGGTTTTCCCTACACTTAAGTTTAAGTGCGGGTGATAGTAGCAATACACACCCTTAGGGTGGAAATTTGCTACGTGAGGAGAGGGTGATGGGTGATTTATATGCTCAAAGGAGTGTGCACTATTCATTATAACCTTACCTAAGTCTATTGGTGTAGAGGGTGAATCAAATCCCTCTCCTAAAAATGGATCATCTTCTATCAACTTCAAAATATTCTTAGTTAAGGATCCATCTTGACCTAATAAACCCGGTTTAAACCCATAATGTTTCTTGTTATCAACCATGAATGGGTGATATAAGTGTGTAAGGTCATGAGTTATTCCTATATTAGCTTCCACTCTACATGGCCTAGAATCTACCACTTTTATCAAGCAACTACCCGGACTATCTATTTTGATGGGTGGATTGGGGCCTAATTCAATTCCAAGATTCACATCTAAAGACGGAAAATTGGGTAAGGTTTTTGGTTGAGGCTCCGGTTCATCAAAATTAGCAACTTCCCTAGGACTAAGAGAAAGGTCATCACTACAAGCGTTCAAACCCACATCCACTACTTGTGATCGGTCCAAAGGTTATACCTTTATTGGGGTTCCTATAGTTTCTTCTACTACTTCCGGGTAAGTCATAGGCGGTGTGTGTTTCTCAAGTGATGGTAGGACTTGTGGGTTATCCGATGGGATTGGATTTTCTACTCTATCCTCCATCTTATCAAGATCACCTATGTACTCATTTTGTACTGTGGTAGCGCCTAACCATGACATGCACCTTGGTACCTCAACTCTAATCATCTCCTTCCTAAACAACCTTTCCGACCGAAGTTTCCAAATTGAAAATAGGTCTAAAGATTCGTTTTTTGGGTCCCATGTTCCACTTCTAAATTGGGCATGAATCTCAAAGGTTTCCCATGCAATTCGAACACCACGTCCCCAAATATCCCCATCCGCTACATAGTCAAGTCTCCTTTGGGTTTCGTGGGCGATACGAGTGTAAAAGAATTGTAGTGGAAACAGTAAATCAATACCATGATAAAGGACTTTTTGTAATAAATATTTAATTCGAGTCCACGCCTCAGGAAAGGATTCATCATGATGTTGCTGGAACCTCAAGATCTCATTTGGAGCGGAAGGGGTAAATTATGTAGTAGATTTCGTTGATTGGGTGAAAGTTTTGGCAGATTCGCGTTCTCCATAATGGCTAACGGAATAGTCAATGAAAATGGTTACAAACAAAGGTCACGAAGAAGGGGGATAGACTACGAGGAAGCTAAAAATGAGAAAAAAAATTACTTGATAGGAATCAAGCAAAGAACCTAAACGAGGTGGACTACTAACTAGCTATTCTATTCCCCGGCAGCGGCGACAAAAACTTGATACGCTTACGCAGTGCGTTCGGGGTCAAGGAAACTTCCTTTTCTTCGAGCAAGTTTTATAACACCCTAGGCAGTGAACCTAATCATTGTAGTATAGTAATTAGGGTAAGCCAAGCGTATTGATATCGTTCTCTAGGGGAATAGGAATGCTAGTGAGAAGTTACTACGCTAAGGTTGAGGTTGAGGAAGATTATTTTTGTATTTTTATATTTTATGAAATTAAAAGGTACGAATCTCGGGTATTGGATTTGGGGGGGGGGGGGGTTGGTATTTCTACCGATTACTCTACTATTATCTAATTATCTAAACTAAGGTGGTGGGAGTCTATGTCTAATTAATGTGTGCTCGTATATAGTTTAAAGATGTGTTTACTTAGGTTTTACTACTCCTTAATTATCTCCTATTGATGGTTGAGTTGTCACGTCCTTATTCTTAGTTGCGTTGTGAGTCTAAAGTTGTAGGGTATGCGTTTCTCCTAACTCTTTGAACTTACCAAAGGGTCTCGTCTACAAAACCCACTAGGGATAATAAACTCTTACTCTAAGGCACTCTTTGGATGGTTTAGCCTACAACTACTCAGGAAATTATATTCTAAGGTTCACAAAGATGAATCAAGCATTATGTACACAACGAATGACCTATCGCATTACTAGATCATTAGTCAACTAAGATAAGAAACAACCAATCAATATTCAATAATTAAGTTTCATACTCCCTAAGCAAACACACAAATAAATTAGCCGGACATGGAGAACATGCAAGCATACACACAAATAATCAAAGACATAATTGAATTGATGAAGTAAATATTTATCTTGATGTAAAATAGGGTTTAGAACCCTAAAATACTGTACAAGACACCCTTGGTTTGGTTTTAGGTTTTTACTCCAAAAGACTCTCTTAAAACTGAAAAATTCAGATTCTATATATAAGATTACATATGCGACGGCGTCACCTTATGTTTCCTGACGCCGTCGTGTTGCCGTCATTAGGGTTTCATCTTAGCCACATTAACCTTGCGACGGCGTCACCTTATGCTGACCGTCCTCTTCATTCTCGGACGCCTGGGTCGCATCTAGGCCGTCTGAGTTGCGACGGTCTACTCCTTTAAAGCCCGACGCCGTCTTTTGAAAATAAGAGTTTTGGCTTCTGTCCCGTCACAAAATCCTCCGATGGTGTCGCAGATGGACGTCGTGCCTATCATTTCAGCCTTTGAGTGTCTCGATTCTGACTTTGGCCATTTTCTTCGTATATTCGCGCCTTTTCATCCAAATAAGTGCCATTCCAGCATTTTGCCTTCAAGAGACCTAAAAAGTGAAAAGGAACGACATTAAGCAATAATGGATACAAAAGTGATCAAATAAGGGCTAAAACGACCCCTCAAAATGGTACCTTTTAAAACCTTATCACATTTCCTTGCCGAGGTGAGTTTCATAGCCCCATTTTTATCTCTATTTTAACTAAATTGGGGTGAGAAATCATGCTACATTTTTGGACCTTCTTGAAAACCCTCTTGATTTGCTTATGTGCTGACTGGTTTAGATAGATGTGTGGTAGTTGTTGAATGATACTAGGGTAGCATTTTGATGCTATAAAGCGATACCTAGCTTGTTATTTGTATTTTGCTCCGATCTAGACCAGGGTAGCCTGTATTCTAGACCTTGCTACAACTGTTCTAGCTAGGGTCGCTTGGGATCCCACTTGTGATTTGATATGTGATTATATGTTGTTGTGCATCTATCTTAGTCTCGCATAGCATATCAACTCTTATAGGTCCACTACTGAATTTGAACTTAAACCTATGAACTCAACAACTTTATGCTGACCTTTTAGCATATTTTTCTCAGGTATTTGATGTGTATGCTTTGGTAATATTTGGGGAGGCGTTTGGCAGTGATGGCATGGTTCTGGATCATCTGCACTTTGATGTTAAATGGGGACCCTTTTCTTAAACTATTTTATTTGGGCTTACTTTCGCACGTTTTAAGAAATGTAAAACTTATTTACTAATGATGACTCTGTTTTCAAGATATGGATTTTTTCTTATTCTTGTCGCTATGCTTGTGTTATTTACCAATTTTGTAGCACCCAAAATTTAGTAAAGTCTTCCGCTGAGCCTATTTTGGGGGTGTTACAGTTACCGAAGTGACCTACTGTCAGTTATGTTTGATGTAGATTTTGGCAGGAGTTTCCATTCAATCACTGAGGATCACGTATGTGAATCCCCTCATAAATTTTCTCGGCAGATTGCTAAGATCTGAGAAGGACTCTAGAATGTATAACTTGTGTCCTTATTGTTGAAGAATAAGTTATGAAGAATCAAGTGTTCCTAAGAGATCGTTTAATAAATCTCGTGGCTCTAGACTCGATTAGTGCGCTTTGGTATTCCTAGCGAAGACTAGGGAGAGAGTCTCCTTCTTCAATACCAATAATCTCTAAGAGAAAATTGATAGATTTCGTAGGGTTTCCTGTGAGAATGAAACAAGCTCTTTTGAGAGAACTTGAGTGGCTTAGAAGGTTTAGTGCATTGTGTCACTGGGTCCATGACGACTTTGTCTTCAATACCGGTGTCACCTTGTGACAACCAGTAGCATATGAGTTTAACCCGGTGTCTGCCCTAAGTTGAATCATATGGAGGGCTATTACTTTTCACCCTTTCTTTTTAATTCTTCAACTCCTTCTTTCTCCATTTATCATTTTCTCCTTTTTCAATCATACCTAAGGACTTCTATTTCTAACTATTGGTGATTTCCTTGGGTAGATCCCTCTGTCTCTGGCGTATCATAGGATGTTTATTCTTAAAATTAGTCACCTTATAACTCCATGACTATCCTATGTTGCCATAAAACCATTTGCATGAAAATCACTCAAAGTGTTTATGAATAGAAACATGTTTTGACACACTTCAAGAGTTTTGTACTTTCAGAAATACTCCCCCTCCACATGTGCTTATGAGTTTTGAGAGAAATCTGTACATTGAGGGTAGAGCGCACACGGAGATTTCATTTACTTTCCAACATATTTTGATCACGTATTTTTCTCCCCCTCAAAAATGGCATATTGATGTTATTTTTGATGAAATATTGACTTAAAATATGACCATTCCAAGTTTTGCGGGAAGAACTTTTGATGTTATTTTTCTCTCCCATAAAGAACTTTTGATTTGAACAGTTAGTTAGCAAATAATCCCCTTCAACAAGTAGTATTAACTTTTTAGGTTTTGGAAAACATGAGAGGGAATACTTGTTCTTTTGAGCAAAATTATGAAATTATTGAAATATTTGATTAATTTTACTCAAAAGTAAGAAGCTTTCGCTCCTTTTATAAGGATTGTAGCACTGAAGCGTAGCATAGCGTCCTTTCTTTACAATAATGGGTTGTACACTGCTATTTATGCACAAACCATGATGAATATAAATTAATAAATCAAACAATCAAAATCACAGTCAAGATTGTCAAGCAGTACCAAATGATTACAAGCGACCAGCTACTTTTTGTGGATGTTGGAATGTCAGAATCAAGAAGCTTCGTCTTCCTCCCACATAGCTCTCCAATCTTCGCATCTAGTCCCGATAAATCAACCTTTCATCCATCCTAGTTATAAACCAACGAACGTCCTTGCGATCATTAGAATTCCATCTCTTCGGCTGAATTTTACTCAACTCAATGTCCTTCAATTGATACGCCAATCCATCTCGAACCATCTTCAGGGTGGCGTCACAGAACTTGTGAATTCCACCAAATGCCATGAAATACGTATGATGATTTTCTCTTCGATAGACAAACCCAAACTTTGGTTTATCTTAGATTTTGTATTTAGGTTCTTGATTGAGTTCGTTGAAGTGTAAAAGTAGTGCGGTGAGGTTAAGTTGTTTTTGGTAAGTTTCGACCATGAGTTGTGAATCTTCTACATGTTCTTGGATAATTTTGTTGCGAATGAAAACGAGGAGTGAAGTGATGTACTTGATTTGAATCTCTATCAAGAACTGACGCATCCTTCCTCGTACTTTAGAGGATACATGTCTTCAATGTCGTTGAGCAACAAATCTGGAAAGTCAGCTTCGAAGAAATCATGCTCTTTTTCATCTAGTCTTTTAATGACTATCTTCGTCAAGAAGGAGTAATCCCACTTGGTAGCCATTTTAACCGACATAACAGCAACTATCCTCAGGTCATGCTTCACAACCTTGTTCGACTTACCAACTCTGTTGCTCCTGTAGAAAAGCCTTCGCCTATCTGGCCAGTGATGTATTCCAAACAATGCTTCAATGTCGCAGTCCAAAACTTTGTTGACGAACAAGTTTGTGGCGTCTTCTTCAATGGCATTGTAGTTGGAGAACGAGGCAGCTGGTAGCATACTTTTTACTGATATTTCTTCTGTATTGATAAAATTCCAAGTCATTGTTGAAGAAGAAACGAAATGGGATCTTGAATTTTTTTGGTTTTTCAATCTTCGGTAATGGTTTCATCCAAACTGTGTAGTAGGGTTTATTTTCCTTTGTTGTGTACTCGATGTTGGACTCCAGGTTGAGCCACTCTATATTGTTAGCTATTGCACGGGAAATGTTGTCCAAATGATATTCTAGCTCAATTGCATTGCCGAATCGTTCTTTAACTAAGTTGAACGCATTATTCTTGATCCTGAAAAGTTCTCTTTTAGTCATCTTCTTTATCTTGAATTCATCTTTAAGGATTTGACCTTATTCCATAGTTCGACCATCCACCGGCTCCTTACCTTCTTCTAGGGGTGGTTGTGCCTCGATCATCTTGTTGAACCATTCATACTCCTCTATAGTGTCGTCATCTAGCCAAGAGACAACTGAAAGTGTCTTACCCTTTTGTCTAGAGGATGGTTCTGGTCTTGGTGATGGTTGTGGTGTTGGTTGATGTTGGGGCTAAGGTCTATCATGATCCTCACGACCAGTGTATGTGAAGTGATAACCAATTTTCTCCAGAGGTGGAGTAGATTCCGTATCCCCTGGTTGCGCAGTTGTGGTTGTTGGGTAGCTTGTTGTTTTGAGGTTTTGGTTGTCTTAGCAGGTGTTGGTAGCATGGATGATGAGGACCCACCAGTCTTCTTCTGTCTTTTGGCATTTGGATCCTCATCCTTTTTATCATCATTTTTGGCCGCATATCTTGCCCCGCATCTTCTTTAAAAGATGTTTTGGCATTTGGATCCTCATCCTTGGTAAAAGATGGAGCTCTAGCACCCATTTTTGTCACTAGCTCGGCAATCAATTCATCCTCGGAGACAACTGGGGGCTTGACTGGTTTGGTTTGCATGACCACCGGTGTTGTTTTGATGACCTTCTGAACCATGGTTTTAACCATTGGTTGAACTTGCTTCTTGAACACTTCTCTAGTGACACCAGGAACCGTGTTAAGGAGAAATGAGTGAGTCTGGTTCCTGATTTGCTCATCCATTTGACCTTGAACATCCCGAGAGAAGAACTCCTGAATTTATTCTCTTTTGCCTTGAAACGTGTCCATTTGTGTCGAAAGATCTGTTACCAGGTTAGCCAGAATGTTCACTTATGATTGAAGACGGTTTTATTTTCTGGTCCTTGAATGGTGCACAAGTTTCAGAATCTTTTCTTTGAAATGAGATGTCCATGTGTCATCCTTCTTCTTAACAGATTTTGTTGTAGACTTAGTTGTTTCTTTTGTTAGTGGTGGTGATGAGTGTGATGATGATTCTTGTTTGGACTTGTCAAGAGGTTTTTTCGAAGATTTTTGAAGTTTGTGAGTTGGATTCTCAAATATGTACTTGTCAGCTTCCTTCTTTAACCTTTCTTCTTCAGCTCTAGCAGCTTCCTTTTCGGCCTCGGCCGCTTCTTCTTCGGCCCTCTTTCATTTCAATTCCTCTTCTGCCTCCAAGACATCATCATCTGTAACTCTTTCATCATTTTCATAATCGTCATATCCATAATCTAACATCTCATCGTCATCACCTTGATCTTCTTCTTCATGTGGTTGATCATCCTGATGGGTAGGTATGGTTGTGTCACCCGTTCCCTTATCGGGTTGATTAACCGGAATGGTTTGGGTTTGGGTGGCATCAACGGGTTATTTTGTAAGTGGAGCACCACTACTGGAACCACCTGGCCCGTCGGGTTGATTAACCTCAAAGCCTGCTGCTTGGTGTTATAGCCTCTTCTGCTTTAGTATTTTATGAAATTGTTTCTTCTCATCCATAGAATCATACTCATTAGAGTCGTGTTGTGCTTCTTCATCAAGAGGTTTCTTCCCTTTATCAAATTTGTTGGTTTCAATAGAAGTTTTAACTTCATCAATTTCCTTGTCAAGTTGTTCATACGTTGGACTTTCATACTTCTCTTTCTCCACAGTAGAGTCATCAACACGAGCCTCACTGTAGGTGACAACTTCATTTGATTCTATTTCGGAGTCTTCATCATGTAGTGTTGTTGTCTTAGGTGAAGGCTCTTTCTTCACATTATTGACGGGAATTTTCCTCTTTACCACCCTTGATGTTTTCTTAGACCATGGCTTGGTGGTACTTGCCGAACTTCCAGCTCTTTTCACTCTGGTTTTGGGTGCTGGAGCAACAAGCTCATCCAAGAACCCAACTTTCTTGACTTTAAGAGCCTCCTGAAAGTAGATGTACGAGACCGCCGATTTTACTTTCTCATTTATTAGGCATGCAGGGAGTTCTGCACCTTGTTTTCGGGTGGTTGTCCCATAAAACCTAACAGACTTCATGGTAGGCTCATTAAGCATTGTGCGCTTGTTGCGGTCGTTAAGTCTTTGTAGAATGTCTTCATGCTTCATAAGAATGTTGTGAAATATCAATTTAGTGAAGCAGACAAAAGGAATCTTGTTGCCAGGTTTCATCAGATGCTGCATCATGTCCTCCCAGATGAGGCTTGCATACTCTATATGATGTACATGGACCATTCCCAAGAAAGTTTGTAAGTGCATCAACTTTGGGTGTTCATGACCGCTATCTCTTCCCAAGACCGACTTGGCGATCATCAGATAGAGTGTTCTCCAAGGTAGTGGAATGTTCTTGACATCAACTCTGGAGTGAGTAAATATGATGCCAGAATATTCATCATACCCAATATTAACCAACAAGTCTAGAATCTCCTTTTCATTTGGGATTTTTACATAATCATCAGGAGAATTCATATCTGGAGGTGAAAGAATAGCATGAAGATCTGCAACAGTGACCATGACCATGACTTTAACCACATGATCATCATCAGTCCTCGCCATGGTGTGCCAGAACTAATGGATGTAGAAATCAGGTATGGAAGTAAACTTAGTGAGCATGAGACGATATGGATGCTGAAGAAGGATATCCACAGCAATTTTGCAGGATGATTCCGAGCAGGTGAAGTTGTTGAAATCGATGCGGAGATTGTAATTGCCAATGATTTTGTTAGGAACTAGAAATTCCATGAGGAAGTGTCGGTCACCCCAAATATAATCTAGCATAAGTTAGCTCGTAGACATATCGTTATTTGTTAGTTTATTAGTTAGTTATTAGCTTAGTTTAGTTTAGTGTAACACCGTGGAGGAAGGACTGGTCTTTAACCATTGTATGCTTGATCCACAGTCCGAAGGAGGACGTGTAGTATGTAACTATAAATACCCTCTACCTCCCAAGGTAGAGGGTTGGACCATTCACTCAATCTAACCTTCTTTCTTTTGTTTACTTTCTCTCTCTAGAAAGGCTCCCATTTTACTTTCTCTCTCTAAATTACTTCATATCATTTGAACTTTATTTGTGCTTGATTGTGTGTTTATGAAAACCAATATGTTAGAAATGGTATCAAGAGCCATGGTTTGATCATTCATCCTTCATGTTCTTGGATTTCTAGTGGTTTTCATAAGGTTTTGGGTTTGAATGAGTTTAGAGTAGTTTGCATTATTTGGATCTTTTCTAGTGTTAAAGTTTTGATTTTGATAGTACTTTTGTGTTTAGAATCATGATAAGTGTTTAGGTTTTGATTTGGAAGGCTTGAATCAGCGTGGTTGGGTTGTTTTTGGATTGAAAAGTGGTGTTTTTAGAAAGTTTCCCGGAAGCAATTGGTGTCTCGGACTTGTTTTTCTTGCTAGCAATTTGTCTGTCTAGCGATTTGTCTGTCTAGTGATTTGTCTGTCTAGCGATTTGTCTCTCTAGCAATTTGTCTGTCTAGCAATTTGCCTGTCAAGCAATTTGTCTGTCTAGCAATTTGTCTGTTTAGCAATTTGTCTGGTTTGCAATTTGTCTGGTTAAGCAATTTGTCTGTTTAAGAGGTTTGTCACTTAAGAGATTTTTCACGTAAGCAATTTGTCACTTAAGAGGTTTGAATTTTGCGGTTTGATTACTTGCGGTTTGACCACTTGCGGTTTGACCAAAGTTGACTTTTTACGTTAAAACTTCTAACAGCCATAACTTTTGAACCGTAACTCCGTTTTCAGCGAAATGCATGTCAAAACGACTGGAACAGCCTGAATATTTTGACATTTCACCACGATGTCGTGAAACAAAATTTTTGAGGCCCTAATCCCCTCCGAAAGGAAGTTATTGAGGTTTTAAGTTTTTAGACCTAAATTTCACCGTAAAAACGTGCATCAACCAATCAAAATCTCAACCAAAAAACATCTCAGCTAATCCTACATACAATCATAAGTCCTAACACACAATCTTCTATCATTTTGTCGATCCATCAGTCATCTTAACACGTTCTATTGGTCATTGCTTTACGGTTTGGTCTTGATTTTTGTAAAATCCCGCGAAAGATTCTATTTCTTGGTTTAAATCTCAGACTTGTAAAATCTCGTGTACACAACAAGATCATGTCTTACACTTTTGACCCAGTAATTTCAAATGTACTCAAATTATATGATGCTGTGGAAAACAAAGAAAGTATTTGTTACTATGAGAGGTTAACCATGATTGATTCAACCACTGATGATTTGAGATCCTCCTCCTCTGTAACTCTTGTCACACAAGAAGTAGATGATGTGAAATTAACGTGTTCATTAAGAAATTTATCCAACTCATGGATAATGTGGAGAAGTACATTGAGAAAGCTGCACAAAAAGATGAAAATGTGAATGAGTGTCAGGTGCAATTGAGAGATAGTTGTGATGAGTAGGGTAATGTATCAGATGAAAGGTCAGGTGTTGCTGAATACAGAATATCAGAGACAACAAAGAATGATGTAACCAGCAGCTTAGTAACTCTTGTCACACAAGAAGTAGATGATGTGATCAGAAAGGTGAATGAATGTCGGGTACAATCAATAAATTGTTTTGTTGAGACCGGTAAGGCATCAGATGATGGATCAGTTGACACTGAATACAGAGGCTCAGAGACAAATAAGCTTGACACAGCCAATGGTCCAGTGGCTCTTGTTACACATGATGTGGATGCAGATATCAGACCGAAAATTAAACAGGTGTCATGTAATGAGGTACCCTTAACTGTACAACATAGTGCATCTGCTAAAGTACTTAAACAAACTGATGACTTTGATAAATGTTTTGTAACTGAGGCTGAGTATGAGATTAAGTGTTTCAAAACAAAAGATATGGTTGATAAAAAGGCTTTTGATGAACTTTCAAACAAATTCTCATATCTTCAAAAATATTGCATTTCACTTGAAATTGTGATACAAAATAAAGAAGAAAGTTTTCAACTTAACAAACCATGTAAAAATCCAGAACTTCCTGAATTTCGTGAACTTTTTTAAATTAACACTTTGAATGCTCAGCTTCAAGACAAAGAGTCAACCATTTACAATCTGAAGAAACATATTTCTGTCCTGAATTTGAAAAGTAATTTAGTCATGACTAAACAAGACATCGATGATATTAAAACAAGAAATAATGAATTGATAATTTATGTGGCTAAATTAATTAAGGAAAATGAGACTTTGAAAAAGCATCAAAAGGACCTAAGCGACTCTATCAATGAAACTAGAACTAAGTCCGTGGAACAAAAAAAATCTTTGATAGAAAAAATTGATGAACTCAAAGCTCATATTAAGGATAAGAGTTTTGTGATAGTTTCCTTAAAGAATAAGCTTAGAAAAAATGTATGGAAAAGTGTGAACTCTAAGTTTACAAAACCGTCAACCTTGGGAAAGCCAACTTCTCATTCCATTAGAGACCGGTCTGTTGTTAAGCAGCCTAGTACATTTATATTTGAAAAACAAAATTTTCAAAAACACGGTTTGCCTCCAAAGTTGATGTGAAACAAGTTTTGCCAAAACCAGTCACTTCAACTTATTTGCCTAAGAATTCACATGATATGAATGACTTGTTCAAGAACTATGATTTAGAAGAAGCTAAGAAAAAGGCACAGATTCAAAAAGATGGAATTTTAGACCTAGGGTGATGAATTCAACAAGATTTCAAGGCACTGCTAGTAGTTTTAAACCATCACCTAGGAACACTTAACTAAACACTAGGGATTGGCTTGGATCTAAGAGTAGTTGCGTTTCGAATAAAGCTATTCCCATAGCAGATTACTCTAAGAACTCTAGATCATTTTCTGAATCCAAACAAGCTGTTTGCTCAAATTGTCTGAAATGCATCTTTAAGGCACATCATGATAATTGTTTTTCAAAATCCCTAAAGAAAGTAAATGCTCATGCAAAGATTCAACTGGTTAAGTCTAGGATTTTCGCTAAGTCCTCTACTGTGTATATGAAGCAAAACAAACCGAAAACTTTGCCTAGATGGATACCAACTGCTAAATCTTTGGATTCTAGGAATAACGATAAGTCTTCCACTGTGCACAAGAATATCAACAATCCTAGACTTTTCCATAAGTGGATACCGTCTGGTAGAATGTTTAAGGATGTTGGACTTAGGTGGATACCTACCGGAAAGCTGCTTACTGATGGCAAAATCAAGGTTGACTTTGAAACCCCAAAGGGTTTGGATACTAATGTCACTAACCAATATATATGCAATCAAGCTCGTAATGTTAGTGCAAGTAGTCCTTACTCAGTTGCAGATACTTCGATCCTTCAATACATGGACTGGCTTAAAGTATGGATAATGGACTGATATCTCATAACTCACGGGTCTAAGTAACTCTACCTTGATATTCAAATCGGCTATGACGTTTGAACACATCATTCCAAGCCTCGTACCTCAAAGAAAAGAAAAGTGTACGCTTCAGTGTGCTTTATCTTTGGAAGAAGATAAATCTTCTTATTTATTACCATTTTCATCAACATGCTTCATTCTTTTTCCATGCGCTTTCAGTCATCAAGTGAACCGAACTTACAAAGAATTGTGTTCTTATTGACGATGGTGACATCATATGCTACCTTTGAGGGAGAGAAGTGTTAATAGAATACATTTGGATGATTTTCACTTATTCAATCAAGAATGGCAACTCCGTATGCAATTCTTGAGGGGGAGAAGAAGTGTGAATTTACAGCATGTTGATTGACTTTGGAGTATAAATGGTCATACGGCTCCTAACTCATGTAAGAACTGAGCTTCTTCTTATCGGGCATCTTTACATGGAGTTTCTTCTTAAGAGCCATTGGTTGACATCTTCATACGGACTGATGAGTTTAATGACAAAGTGCTTCCAGTTGTGGGGCTGATTTCCTTGATGAACATCTTTATATTCTTTTTTGCTTGGGAGGGATTTGAGTTAAGGGAATTTGCTATATGTAAGTTAACGGGAATGCATTTGGTGAGTTGAAGATGTTAACTTTCTGATCCCCAAACGGAAAATCTTGAAGAAGGTCGAGTCTACAGCCTGTTCTACATTTTTTGCTGCATGTTACAAGACTAAAGACAAGTTGTATTTGATTATCTAAAGACTTCTTCTTAATCTGGGCATTTATCAAACTGATTGTAGGTTTAAGGGAGAGCACTAATTGGGGGAGAGTGATAAGTCAGATTTAATCCTTAATTCGATTTGCTCACAATGTACTTTAGCAAGTTGATTCTCACAAAGACATCTAAGGTTCTTCTCAAAATGATTTTGAATATACGGGCTTACAATGTGTTGTTGATTTTGAAGTATCAAAACCAGCAAGGGGGAAGGAGACACGTATCTAAATGCGAGTAAACTTGATGAACTTAATACTTCTAAGTGATTGAAGATATCCCGGGAAGACAAATGTCAGTACCGCAGAGAATCTAAAGGTTTGACTCATGGCGTTTAGTGTTCTTATTCCAATTATGTGGGGGAAGAGATGGAAGAGTTAGTTTCTGGTGATGAAAGAGGCACACAAGTGTGTGATGATTTCGATGATATCACAATCATCAGGGGAGAGAAATTATGTACATTGGGGACGCTCAGCTACTTCACTTGAGAGCTTAATCTGTGATTCAGTGATAATCACTTATTCTGGAGTTGACATCCGCAGAGATAATCAGTGATTCAGCCTGCTACTTCAAGGTTATCGGTTATTCTCCATTGAAAGGACATTTGGGTATTTCGGGTTCTTGAGCTTCATACACTTTCTTCAGGGGGAGAGAAAAGTATACATCGGGGTTATTCTTTGGATATCGGACTTAATCTACTACTTCGATATTATAAGGTTCTCTGTCTTTGGGTATATGTGTATTCGGGTTCTTGAGCTTTATTCCAAGAGACTGGCGGCATCAATTCAACTACTTGGGGGAATTTTTCTATTGATATCCTTTTGGTATGGATCGCTTCAGACGTCAGTAGAAAAGAAATATGAGAAGATTGTTTTATGTGTGGGATTATACGTTGCTGTTCTTTTGGATGATATAACCTCAAATGAAGAATCACGATGATTATTCTTAAAAAGAGCAGCAAGATCGATGATAATGGTGTGCTTCTTTGTGCACCTGGCTAAGGCAATCTTGAAATAGAGCTTCGAATCTGCTCAACAAAAGGATTTACGGTTTGGGGGGAATATTCCAAAGTCTTACATTCAGATGGTTCAATTTCTCTTAATTCAGGAGCCTCGAAAGCTTTGGTGGTGAATGTTTAAGAGATGGTGACTTCTATCTTCTACAAAGGGGCTCCTAGATATCCTTATCTCGGTACTTGTATCATCATCTTCTTAAACTATATCATCTACTCTATCTGTGTAAATATTTATCAGAAAACAAAATACAAAAATATATAACCAACAAAAAGAAAATAGAAAAATATAAAACCAACAAAAAATCCATAAAAATCAGAAAAACTTGAAAAATACAAAAAAATTTTTTTCAAAAGACATGTCTTCTGGTATCGATAACATCTACGGTCTTAGAAATGTCATTCAACAATGGCATGGGACCATAGATGATGTTCGACCAGGAGGTGTAAATATTCTTTCAAAACATGTCTCAAAACATGGCTTACAGTTATTTCAGACTGTAACCCGGGCTTAAACTATGGTTTGCTATTATTTCAAATAGCAACCCGCTCTTTTAAAGAAAGGAAAGTGTTGCGCAAAACCAATTTTCATAAATTTCGTGCACTTATCCTAAAACAATATGAGGAAAGCATGTCGAAGGACTGCTGTTCCTACACAAATGTTTTTCCTTATAAAAATTCTTCAGAAAAACATTTGTTGTGTTTTATAAAATGGTGGTAAATGAGTTGCATGAAAATCAATAAGTATCTTGTTTTCATAAATTTGCAAAACTCAATCAATGACCTCAGCGCTTTTAAAACTTTTCAGAGAATGAGTCATTGATTGAGGGGGAGAATGTTTTCAAATTTATATCATCTAACGGGCTTATCTAATTATCCTATATATTTAAATGTAAAACATGTTAACCTACATTGAAGGACTAGGTGCCTTGGATATGATTGTTAGGATTAGATGTTAAACTCATTATTCCCATGCTTTATATGAACTGATTGATATGTTGGATTGACTTTTATTATTCGATTGCTGTTTAGGTGATGTCGACCACCATATATCTATTTGTGCCCACTAACATTTTCAGATATCAATGTATAAAAGAATTTTCCGGATCCGGATCCTACAAATGAAGATGATTGGATGCCGAAAGAAAAGGGTAACTATATCTTGGGTCAACAAAAGAAAAAACGGAGCTTAATCATATCTCTCCATGGATAGTTGGCACGATAGATGCAACTTCCGAGGTCTCACTGCATCAGCAGATGGTTTTTCTTCTAGCCTTACAGCAACAATAGAAGTAGCTTATCCACCTAACGTATCTTTGTACATGAAAAGGTAGTGGATGATACCATTTTTTCTTAAAACAATTTTGAAAATGGAAAAATATTATTTTGAAAATAAATTGGACTTAATTTTGGAAATCACTGGACTTCATTTTATCAAAACTTAAGTCACTCAATCAACGACTACGGTCATCGATTGAGGGGAGAGTGATTTAAAATAAAATATTTTCAAACGATATTTCATCTATCAAGTACGTTTGTGCTAAATAAGTGGTGATCTAAAGATTTAATGTTATTTCATGGCATGATTTTCCTTAAAACTCTAAGATCTTTCAAAATGAAATTTTTTTCTGTTCTTGTTTGATTGTGAAATTCTTTTGTTTTACTTAAAGATCTCTTAAAAATATCATACCTCACACTACCAATCTTTAATGTCTAAAATTGATCCTTATCAATCATTTTTCAAAATTAAATCAAGTCACGTCTTTCCCCAAAATTTTCTAAATGATTTAAATCATTTGGGATCACAAATCTCAAATGGTTTGATATTTTTTATCGAAGGAGTGATCGTGATTTAAATCTCAAATCAGTTTTAAAAAGGGTGATTGTTTCAAAAGCACTCATTCCTTCATGTGCCAAACGATTTCAAATGCATAATGCACATGATTGAGGAGGAGCATTTAACAAAAAAAATAAAAGTAAAAAATAAATAAACGAATAGTATTTAAATTAGGCCACATATTCTCCCATGTTTTACAAACCTTATTAAATCACTTGGGATCCAAAATCTCAAAGGGTTTGATATTTTTGAAAGGGGGAGAATTTGTGATTTAATATGAAATTTGATAAAAGATGATCGTTTTGATTCAAAGTGCAAGTTCTCTCTAATATGTGCTAAACTCTTTCATATATCAATGCATATATTGAGGGGGAGCGAATGGTTTCTATTGGCAATCATGAAATGTTCTTCAAAAACCTCTTGCCTCTATGTGCAAAATGATTTTCAAATATCCAACGCACATATTGAGGGGGAGAATTTACCAATAAAATCAAATGGCTTTTTCTACGGAAATTGTGATCAAGAAATTATTTCAAAGAACTCTTGCCTCCATATGCTAAAACAATTTTAAAAAATCATATGGTTGAGGGGGAGCATTTCTAAATGATCAAAACAATTAAGGTACAAAATGCTTTGATTTTATATCACAAGTACCTTGATTGATTTTCCAAATGATCTTTCAATTGGTTTCAAGAAGATAAAGAACAATACCAAAAGACCAACCAATTTACTTTATGCATGGTGTTATAAGGATGGTTAGGTTAGGTATTCGTTCCCACGATCCCGCCAGAGCCGGAGGGAGCTACCTAAAAACAATCCACTAGATAGTGTAGATGTCACAATTCTCAATTTCCGGTCATTTCTCAAATTTACTATTTCACTGTTTATCGTAAACTAGGTTTACAAGTATTAAATTCGCGTAACCTTAGGGGTTTAACTGCAAATTCATAAACAATCATCAAGGACATTTCATATAGACTAGGTTTAGTCTACATATCATTATCATCATATTAGTTCATGCAGGGTTTTAAATTTTTCATTAAACGCGTAATTTTCATATTAAATAAACGCTATCGCGTAATTAATTATTTTGAACATTTGATCCGTTACTTCCAAAAATTATCCCGATATATTTTTATACTCATATTAAGTTTATAAAAATATTATTATTTGTTTACCAGTGTTTTAAATTTATTTTGCGTATAAATTGTTATATTTATATAATTACGACGGTTTTCTTAAATTCAACACGATAATTATTATTTCACTCAAATTTCGCAAGAAATGTATTTTTATAATTTTTATGACTTCAATATAGTTTATTTTGATCCGTTAAAATTTATTTTTAGTTAACGCTACCTTACAAGCTTAAATATAAACTTAATTACTTAACTATACTTCAAATACACAATTTATTCTACACATCTACATACTTAAAAAAAAAATGTATTTCATAAACAAATACACCCCCTTGTCGACACAAGGGGGTTAGTCATTCACTACTTGCTAAAATATCTAACTATATATCATATTATACTCAACATTTACACATTCATCACAAATATACAAAGTGTAAACTCAAAACCATTCTCTTTCTCTCCTTCATTGCATAACCGGACATCCAAGAGATCAAGAAAGAGTTCACCAAAATTTTCCAAGTCAAGTTCTATACACTCTAGTTACACTCTTTGTATAGGTTTTGAAATAAGAACCTAGGATGTTTTAGGATTAAACCTTTGTTCACATCACCTCATCAAGTAATTAGTAAGCATCTCATATTCATGTTCATCTTTCATATTCATTTCTATGTTCATTTTTTATCATGCTCAAGTAAAACATGCAAGTTATGTGATGTCTATACAACTTTTTAAGGTTTTTAAGTGTTACATATATATATTTCATCCTATAATTAATCCTTGAAATATATCACTTTTGGTGATGCTTAGGAAACCATGACACCCTAAGAAGGTGTATGGTAGTATTAGAATAGCTTCGGAGTTGTTTTGAATTGGTTAAAATAGGTTTTGCGCGTGAAAAACTCATTTCGACAAGTCTAAATAAGGGTCTGTCCATATTTTTTTAATTCTGGATATTTCGACAGTAGATAAAAATTTTTGGCCTAGATATTTAGAAAATATACTTTAAAACGAAAACGTGGTCACTTGAACGGGTTAAAACGGAGTTATAACGAAGAAGATATGAATTTTTCAAGTTAGGCGACGAAAACTAATAATTTCTGGAATTTCAGCATGTAAATGTCACTTTTTACGAGTAAAAAATAAGGCCTAAGCGTTATAAAATGTGTCGACTCATCAAATATATATTAGTATACTTTAATACGAATCCAAGGATGTAGAAAACGGACTTGTAACGATTAAATTACAAACGATAAACAAAGTTGCCGAAACTTTATTATATAAGCAACATTAATATAATTTCTATTATACAAACACTACGGCAACGAGGGACCATGTTGAGGGTCGTTTTTTAACAATGACAGAGTACTTTTTATAAAATGATGTCTTCTAGTAAAAGTAACTTCGCCTAGCCTATTTTCCAAAATGTCCAACCGTTCGTCAAGCGGAGTTGTAACGAATGAAATATAGTCACTCAAACTTTGCCGAAAACCACCCTTAAACAATATTTTGGACACAAGTACCATACTTTACCTATATTTTTCTACATGATCGAGACCTCTAGGATGAAAACTTAAATGCTAAAACCTTGAGATAATGATACAAGCTTCCCAAAACCATTGAGTTTGTTTCCTAACACTCGATGTGCACCATTTTACGACTAGCTTTTCAAGGCCGTTTAGTCACTTTCATGAAATTGTCAAATGACATTATTTTACGACGAAAAGCTATAATTTCATAATAAATCACTAAAAGACTATCGTAGGATATCATTTCAACGTAAATACTTGTAAAGTAATTTATAAAGTGTCAAGACGTTATAAGATTATTTTTCGACGATAAACTTTATATTTCAAAAGTGTACAAGTGGTATGGATATCATATGAGTTTTCATGCACGACATTTTTTCATGACTTATATTAGAGCATATCATCCATAATAGGTCGCGGTTAGAGTGTTGCGTCTCATTTCTGTGCGTCCACTCTCTCATCATAACTATTGCAACAGGTGAGTATTCACAATCCCCTTTTTACCGTTTTACTATATTTTTGGGGCGAAATGCATGAACCATACTTGAACTAAATTGACTTCTAGTTTATGAACTCATTTTAATTGAACCTTTGAACTTGAATCAAACCCTTAAACTTAATTATGAAATTATGACTTATTTGAACTTATTGAATCGTACGTGTTATGACCTTGACCTCAAGTCTCCCTTGTTCGGAGCATCCCTATAAAGTCTCCCTTTTTCGGAGCATCACTATAATTCTCGCCTTGTCGGTGGAGTGTTCAAAATAATTCTCGCCTTGTCGGTGGAGTGTTCTCAATAATTCTCACCTTAATGGTAGAGTGTTCTCAATAATTCTCACCTTAATGGTAGAGTGTTCTTAATAATTCTCGCCTAGGTGGTCGAGTGACAAAGGAGTCTCCCTTGTTGGAGCAGTGCAAAGTCTCCCATGTTCGGAGCATCCCTGAATTATTATATACGTGATAATATTTTGTGCAATGGGTTGTGAACACACAGGTTGCAAGTTTTGTATGGGCGGAACTTGGAACTGAGTGGATTTACAATGCCTTTGCTTTGTGGACTATTTCCGATGACCGAAACCTTTGAATATCACTTACGAGTTTCTTATTTTACGAAACGTGTATACTCACCAACTATTTTCATAGTTGACCCGTTTTTCTCTCATGCATTTCAGGTGATCGTTAGTAAGCTTTTCTACCAGGTCTTGCATAATGAAGTTTTCACTTGTCACTGCAAATCGTTATGTAATAAAAGCATAATATTTTGGGATCTAAACTTTGTAATATATTTGCCGATGTTGGCTAAACTGGTATTGTAATGGTGTACTCTTTCTTTTAAATCTTAACGTTGGTATGTTCTATTATCTTGTGCTTATGTTCCTTTCCGTTACACCTCGTGTTTCCGCCTCCGGCGAGGCTGTGACAGATTGGCATCAGAGCCAAAGGTTATAGAGAATGCCGATTTTTCAAAAATAAAAATCACAGCTATAACTGGAATAAAGTTTTATTAAACACCGAACATCATCCGAGTCAACTAGTCCTATCGTTAGATCGTTACTCATAAATTATACATAGCCTGATCAACTATGTCTAATTTATGAAGAACCATGCAATGATAAGAATGGTACTTTTAAATCATGTTTAGTCGAGTCTTTAGAGTCTGGTCACCTGAAATTGCATTGGTCGGGTGGGTATGCATAGCATGTTTTTACGTTCACGTCTACATTATCGTACCTTTTTTCATACCTTCTCTTTTCCATCTTTCGACTTGTTAGACATAGCATGTCTTTCTTCGTGTCATATTTTGATCACTATAACACATACTACCGCCGTTCTGCACCTCATCTGCCTTCGTCCGAGTTTCATTTACTCAACCCGATATTTTGGTCCATTGCAGGATCATGGCTGCAAGAAACACACGCTCAGGATTCAACAACAACGCTAATTCAAATAACAATGACAACCTAAACAACAATTCCAACTCAAACAACAATGACAATCCAAACAACAACGCCACTAGAATAGCGGATCTACTCACCCAAATTATGACGCACCTGGATGCTAGACGAACCAACGTTGGAGAAGGTACTTCAAACACTGGTCATGGATGCAGCTATAAGACTTTCATGACATGCAAGCCGATGGAATTTTATGGTACTGAGGGTGCCATTGGACTGTTAACCTGGTTCGAGAATGTTGAGTCAAAACTTAGTATCACGAAATGTGCTGAAGGAAACAAGGTTGAGTTCTCTGCTGGTCTACTACAAGGTCGAGCATTGACCTGGTGGAACAACCAACTTCAGACCAGAGGGAGAGGGGCTGCAAATGCGTTATCTTGGGAAGCATTTAAGAAACTATTAACTGATGAGTACTGCAGAAAAGATGAAGTACAGAAGCTGGAAGAAGAATTTTGGAATCACTTGATGGTTGGAGTAGAAGTCGACAAGTACACGATCCGTTTTCACGAGTTAACTAGGATGGTTCCTCACATGGTTTCCACTGTGGAGAAGTTGATCGACCGATATATATGGGGATTGATACCAGAAATTAGGAGGGACGTCACCTCGTCGAACCCAACCACTCTGCAAGCCGCTGTGGGTATGGCGTATCGCTTGACAAATGATGTAATCAGGTCTGGAGAACTAACAAAAGCAAATGACAATGGACAAAAGCGACAGGATGATCATCAGGGAAGCCGTGACCAGGACCAGCAAAACAAGAGGCAACAAATAACCAGGAACTATGGAGCCACCATACAGGAACGCAAAGGATATACAGGTCCACATCCTATGTGTACTCGATGTAATTATCATCACTCAGGAGACTGCTCAAAGTGCAACAAATGTGGACGGACGGGCCACTTCGCGCGGAATTGCTCAAACAGGACTGGGAACCAAGGACAAAGAAAAGCATGTTACGAGTGTGGAAGTCTGGATCACCTTCGGAATACCTGTCCAAAGTTGAAAAGAACTCCCAACCATGAAGGTAATCGTCCAAATCTGGCGTTGGCAATAGAAGGCCCACAAGATCAGAACATTAATGTTTCCCCCGCACGTGGTCGAGCATTCTATATGGGCACCGAGGAAGCCCGCAACGCGTAACGGGTACATTCTTTTGAACAATCACCTCATCTCTGTACGACATGATCTTGAGTGCATAACTTCCTTCCAATTTTTTTTACCACGCTCACGACATTGATTAATTTGAGACCTATCGATATCGACCTTAGTTGTAAATTATTCTGTCGATTTGATTTGTGTAAGCAAATCCAAGAACGAATGGATCTTTCAAAAGATTTTATTTAAGGATGTTGAATCCTATCTTACTAATAACTTGTTTCCTAGCTTGATCTAGCGACAGTTCTTGTTTGATGAGTTGCGAAAATCAAGCTAAGAGACAAGTTTTTACTCAAAAGGTCTTTTGAGGGATACGTTCGGTGTTGGGTAAGTTTACCCCATCAAATCTAATCACGGGCATGTATTTAGTTGGATGAGGAACCCATATGCATGAGCATTGACATGATTATTTAGACTATTCGTACGAGCATGAACTTTTAGAATCTTTTTCGCGGTTCGGACTATAGTATCAATAATTGAATCACGAGGACGTGATTCCTCTAACCGGGGAAGAATGTCACAATTCTCAATTTCCGGTCATTTCTCAAATTTACTATTTCATTGTTTATCGTAAACTAGGTTTACAAGTATTAAATTCGCGTAACCTTAGGGGTTTAACTGCAAATTCATAAACAATCATCAAGGACATTTCATATAGACTAGGTTTAGTCTACATATCATTATCATCATATTAGTTCATGCAGGGTTTTGCATTTTTCATTAAACGCGTAATTTTCATATTAAATAAACGCTATCAATGTAATTAATTATTTTGAACATTTGATCCGTTACTTCCAAAATTATCCCGATATATTTTTATACTCATATTAAGTTTATAAAAATATTATTATTTGTTTACCCAGTGTTTTAAATTTATTTTGCGTATAAATTGTTATATTTATATAATTACGACGGTTTTCTTAAATTCAACACGATAATTATTATTTCACTCAAATTTCGCAAGAAATGTATTTTTATAATTTTTATGACTTCAATATAGTTTGTTTTGATCCGTTAAAATTTATTTTTAGTTAACGCTACCTTACAAGCTTAAATATAAACTTAATTACTTAACTATACTTCAAATACACAATTTATTCTACACATCTACATACTTAAAAAAAAATGTATTTCATAAACAAATACACCCCCTTGTCGACACAAGGGGTTTAGTCATTCACTACTTGCTAAAATATCTAACTATATATCATATTATACTCAACATTTACACATTCATCACAAATATACAAAGTGTAAACTCAAAACCATTCTCTTTCTCTCCTTCATTGCATAACCGGACATCCAAGAGATCAAGAAAGAGTTCACCAAAATTTTCCAAGTCAAGTTCTATACACTCTAGTTACACTCTTTGTATAGGTTTTGAAATAAGAACCTAGGATGTTTTAGGATTAAACCTTTGTTCACATCACCTCATCAAGTAATTAGTAAGCATCTCATATTCATGTTCATCTTTCATATTCATTTCTATGTTCATTTTTTATCATGCTCAAGTAAAACATGCAAGTTATGTGATGTCTATACAACTTTTAAGGTTTTATGTTACATATATATATTTCATCCTATAATTAATCCTTGAAATATATCACTTTTGGTGATGCTTAGGAAACCATGACACCCTAAGAAGGTGTATGGTAGTATTAGAATAGCTTCGGAGTTGTTTTGAATTGGTTAAAATAGGTTTTGCGCGTGAAAAACTCATTTCGACAAGTCTAAATAAGGGTCTGTCCATATTTTTGAATTCTGGAAATTTCGACAGTAGATAAAAATTTTTGGCCTAGATATTTAGAAAATATACTTTAAAACGAAAACGTGGTCGCTTGAACGGGTTAAAACGGAGTTATAACGAAGAAGATATGAATTTTTCAAGTTAGGCGACGAAAACTAATAATTTCTGGAATTTCAGCATGTAAATGTCACTTTTTACGAGTCAAAAATAAGGCCTAAGCGTTATAAAATTTGTCGACTCATCAAAAATATATTAGTATACTTTAATACGAATCCAAGGATGTAGAAAACGTAGAAAACGGACTTGTAACGATTAAATTACAAACGATAAACAAAGTTGCCGAAACTTTATTATATAAGCAACATTAATATAATTTCTATTATACAAACACTACGGCAACGAGGGACCATGTTGAGGGTCGTTTTTTAACAATGACAGAGTACTTTTTATAAAATGATGTCTTCTAGTAAAAGTAACTTCGCCTAGCCTATTTTCCAAAATGTCCAACCGTTCGTCAAGCGGAGTTGTAACGAATGAAATATAGTCACTCAAACTTTGCCGAAAACCACCCTTAAACAATATTTTGGACACAAGTACCATACTTTACCTATATTTTTCTACATGATCGAGACCTCTAGGATGAAAACTTAAATGCTAAAACCTTGAGATAATGATACAAGCTTCCCAAAACCATTGAGTTTGTTTCCTAACACTCGATGTGCACCATTTTACGACTAGCTTTTCAAGGCCGTTTAGTCACTTTCATGAAATTGTCAAATGACATTATTTTACGACGAAAAGCTATAATTTCATAATAAATCACTAAAAGACTATCGTAGGATATCGTTTCAACGTAAATACTTGTAAAGTAATTTATAAATTGTCAAGACGTTATAAGATTATTTTTCGACGATAAACTTTATATTTCAAAAGTGTACAAGTGGTATGGATATCATATGAGTTTTCATGCACGACATTGTTTCATGACTTATATTAGAGCATATCATCCATAATAGGTCGCGGTTAGAGTGTTGCATCTCATTTCTGTGCATCCACTCTGTCATCATAACTATTGCAACAGGTGAGTATTCACAATCCCCTTTTTACCGTTTTACTATATTTTGGGGCGAAATGCATGAACCATACTTGAACTAAATTGACTTCTAGTTTATGAACTCATTTTAATTGAACCTTTGAACTTGAATCAAACCCTTAAACTTAATTATGAAATTATGACTTATTTGAACTTATTGAATCGTACGTGTTATGACCTTGACCTCAAGTCTCCCTTTGTTCTGAGCATCCCTATAAAGTCTCCCTTTTTCGGAGCATCACTGTAATTCTCGCCTTGTCGGTGGAGTGATCAAAATAATTCTCGCCTTGTCGGTGGAGTGTTCTCAATAATTCTCACCTTAATGGTAGAGTGTTCTCAATAATTCTCACCTTAATGGTAGAGTGTTATCAATAATTCTCGCCTAGGTGGTCGAGTGACAAAGGAGTCTCCCTTGTTGGAGCAGTGCAAAGTCTCCCATGTTCGGAGCGTCCCTGAATTATTATATACGTGATACTATATTGTGAACTATTATGACCACTTATACTTGACTACTTGACACGCTATATTTTGTGCAATGGGTTGTGAACACACAGGTTGCAAGTTTTGTATGGGCGGAACTTGGAACTGAGTGGATTTATAATGCCTTTGCTTTGTGGACTATTTCCGATGACCGAAACCTTTGAATATCACTTACGAGTTTCTTATT
Source organism: Chrysanthemum makinoi (assembly GCA_910596185.1). NCBI lineage: Eukaryota > Viridiplantae > Streptophyta > Magnoliopsida > Asterales > Asteraceae > Chrysanthemum > Chrysanthemum makinoi. The sequence goes on along the minus strand of OU343217.1, from coordinate 212,251,068 downwards.
TTACGAAACGTGTATACTCACCAACTATTTTCATAGTTGACCCGTTTTTCTCTCATGCATTTCAGGTGATCGTTAGTAAGCTTTTCTACCAGGTCTTGCATAATGAAGTTTTCACTTGTCACTACAAATCTTTATGTAATAAAACGCAATATTTTGGGATCTAAAGTTTGTAGTATATTTGCCGATGTCGGCTAAACTAGTATTGTAATGGTGTACTCTTTCTTTTAAATCTTAACGTTGGTATGTTCTATTATCTTGTGCTTATGTTCCTTCCCGTTACACCTCGTGTTTCCGCCTCCGGCGAGGGTGTGACAGTAGAGTCCTTAGGTATGATGAAAAAAAAAACAGAAAAATGATAATATGGGAAGAGTGCGGACTGAGATAGAGCTAGTACTGGAATAAACCTAACAAGGTTCTAGCTATGAAGTCTCGGTAAGCACTGAAGGGGTTGAAGAATGAAAAAGAATTAAATGTAAAAAGGGTGAAAAGAAATAGCCCACCATTAATTCAACCTTAGGGCAGAAACTGGGTACAATTCATATGCTACTGGTGGTTACCAAGGTAACACCAGTATTGAAGACATGACGTCATTCTCACAGACTTCCCAAGCTACTCAAGTTCCTCTTAAAAGGACTTGTTTCATTCTCACAGAAAACCTACATAATCTATTGACTTTCTCTTAGAGATTGTTGATATTGAAGAAGGAGACCCTCTCCCTAGTCTCCGGCATAGGAAACCAAATGTGCACTATTGAGTCTTGAGCCAAGAGATCATCCACAAAATCTCATTAGGACACAAAATTAATGAGGACTTGCTGTTTCACACAATGTGGAAAGTAAGTATATATTAAGAGTCCTACGCATTATCCTTGTGGTATTGCCAGAGCATCCGAGTGATATGTAAAAGTATTCACGATGAAGATGGAAATTCTTCTAGATCCAACATCAAACAAGCACTTGGTGGGTGACATGTGAGATCTTTTCTAAAGATCAAGCGTGTGACAACTGGATAGAAACAATGGGGTGATTCATTCTTGACTCAACCTTGGTCCAGGAAATGAATTGATGAATACTTTTGCAAAAACCGTTCGATGTGCAAATCTTCTTTTCTCTAGCACATCGAATGTGTATTCATGTTTTCAAACACAAAAACTATCTCTGATTGAAAAAATACTTTTGGAAAAACCGTTCGATATGCAAATCTCTTCTTTTCTGTAGCACATCGAATGTGTATTCTTTTCAAATACAAAAAGTATTTCTGATTGAAAATTTATCTTTCTTATAAAACCTTCGTCGTATTACAAAACTTTTTAGGATTTAGAAAATCCCTGAGTTAAAGAGTCGGTCACCTCAAGTATATGTATCTGTTAGAAAGCTCGTAGTCGTAGTTAAGTTATGTTAGTAAGTAGTTTAATTAGTAACACCGTGGAGGACGGACGGGTCTTTACCCATTGTATGCCTGATCCACAGCCCGTAGGAGGCGTATTTTGTAAGACACTATAAATACCCTCTTCCTACGAAGGAAGAGGGTTGGAGCTTCAATACCATTTTCTTTTGTTTCACATAGTTCCCAACTCTCTTCCATTTCTCTCTCTAAAACTTTTTTTTAGGATTTATAAAATACAGCCATTAAAGTGTCGGTTACCTCAAGTATATGTAATCGTTAGAAAGCTCGTAGTCGTAGTCATTTAATATTAGTTAGTATTTAGTTTAGTAACACCGTGGAGGACGGACGTGTCTTTACCCACTATATTCTTGATCCACAGCCCGTAAGTGGCGTGTCTTGTAAGTAAACTATAAATACCGTCTACCTCCCAAGGTAGAGGGTTGGAGCTTCAATACCATTTTTCTTTGTTTCACATAGTTCCCAACTCTCTTCCCTTTCTCTCTCTAGAACTTTCTCTCTATAAACATTTGTATACGCCCCATATCGATATGGTTTGATGTGATTGTGAAATCCTATAAGTTACAATTGGTATCAAGAGCCATGGTTTGATCACTCATCTTTCAAGCTCTTTGTTTTGGTGGATTTCATAAGGTTTTTGGGGTTATAAGTGTTTAGAAGAGTTTGAATCATTTGGTCAATATCTAGTGTTAAAGTTTTAATTTTGATTGTACTTTTGTGTTTAGGATCATCATATGCGTTTAGGTTTTGAATTGGAAGGCTTGAATCATTGTGGTTTGGCTGTTTTTGATTGATAAAGTGGGTGTTTTTAAATTTTATGCGAAGCGAGTTTAGCCACGGTGTTGTGTTTCTAAGAAGCGAGTTGCTTTGTTTTTGGAAGCGAGTAGGTTTATGTGATTTGGCTATTTAGCGAGTTGATTCTTTAAGCGACTTGAGTTCTAAAGCGACTTGGCTATTAAGCGAGTTGTATTGGCACCGAGTTGGTTTATGCGACTTGGTTGTTAAGCGAGTTGTCTCTGTATGCGACTTGGCTATTTAGCGAGTTGACTCTTTCTGAGACTTGGGTTTTATGCGAGTTGTTTCTTTCAGCGAGTTGAGTTTTAAGCGACTTGTCTGTGAAGCGAGTTGATACCAAAGCGAGTTGACTGTATAGCTACTTGCCTATTTAGACTTGTCACTTCTTCGTGCTACATTTTTACGGTTTTTCTTTTGGTTTAGTAAAATCTCGTGAAAGAATCAATTTCCCGGTTTAATCAAAGAAGAGTAAAATCCCGTAGAACTTGTAATCATGTCTAACAACGTGCCTACAATCATCTCTTTTGTAGCAGAGGACGTTCAAGCAGATGGATAAGATACTCGTCCACCCATGCTTGACAGAACTGACTATGACTCATTGGCTCAACAAATTAGGTTGTACTGTTTGGGAAAGGAAAATGGGGTCAACATTCTCAAGTCAATTGATGAAGGACCTTATCAGATTGAGACTACAAGAGACACACTTGAAACAGCTGCAGATGGAACAATGATCTTAGGTTTGGACAGACCAAAGACGTATGATGAGCTCAGTGATAAGGAGAAAAAGAGATCACGATGCTTCGATATCATGGATTCAAACATTATACTTCAGGGTCTTCCAAAAGATATCTACAAGCTTATCAATCACAACACTGAAGCCAAGGCTATTTGGGATAATGTCAAGATGCTTCTCTCGGGTTCTGAATTAACTAAGGAAGACAGAGAATCACAACTGTATGATGAATTTGAGCACTTTAAGATGAAACCAGAAGAAAGTGTTAATGAATATTACGTGAGATTCCACAAGCTTGTGAATGACATGAGGAATAATAAAAAGAACCATGCCAAATATTCAGCAGAACTCAAAGTTTGTGAATAACATGAATCCTGAATGGCACAAATTTTGTCACCTCTGTAAAGCTAACCAAAGGATTAAAGAACACCAACTATGAGCAACTCAGATGCCTTCCTGCTTCAGAATGAGAGACATGCTATGTTTGAACGAATGATTCTTGAACAGTTCAAATATATACTGTGACAAATCGTAATTTTAGGTCATTTTACTAACTTTGAAAATTTTACTATTCATCTCGGGAATTTACTATTCCTAGGTTACTATTCATCATTTTACTATTCATCATTTTCGAAGTCGATTTGATATTCTAAGAACATATTTCAAATTTTTACTATTCACGAAACACTATTCATTCCCGGAGAAAATCACTATTTATGATTCACTATTCATCATTTTTCGTAAACTAGGTTTACGAGTATCAAATTCGCGTAACCTTAATGGTGTAGCTGCGAATCCATGAACAATCATCGAGGATATTTCAGATATAACTAGATTTAGTCTACATATTATTAGTAACATCATCATCATATTAGTTCATGCATGGTTATGCATTTTTCTTTAAACGTATAATTTCCTATTAAATAAACGCTATCGCGTAATTGTTAATACAAATAAGCCGTAAAAACGTTTATTTATATTTTACGATCTTCTAATGTTTTGTCGATAACAAAAGTAAAATCATATTAATGAAACAAATAAAATACATAAATGGTTTGAACTAATAGTTTTTTAACATATTCACATTTTCACATAAAACACTAAAACAAGTATAAGTGATTTTATGATCTAGATATATATATATATATATATATATATATATATATATATATATATATATATATATATATATATATATATATATAGGGAAGGGATCGGGTGCGGATTACATTTTAAGTAGCGATGGTGCGGATAATATCACAGAATATTCAAAAAAAATTAATTCAAAAAAATCTGAAAAAATTAAAAAAAGAAAGAGGACAACAATTTATTAAGAATCGCTGAAAAAAAATTCAGAAAAAAAATCATTTTCATGGTTAAAAGGTACAATGATATTATGAATTTTGTTAATATCACCGTAATTATCAAGCTTTCTTAATATCACTACTAACTAAGGCTAGCAGTAGTTTCACTAAGGCTAGCAGTAGTTTCACTAAGGCTAGCAGTAGTTTCTAAACTAGCAGTGATATTAAGTTTTTTTTAATATCAAAGTAACTTTTTAAGTAAAATTGTTAATATCACAGTTACTTTTACATGTTTTCTTAATATCAAAGTTAATTTTTTAATATCACCGTAAGTTTTCTTAATATCGTAATAAAAAGGCAGTGATATTAAGTAAAATTGTTAATATCACAAGAGAACTCATAATATCGTAATATCACGATAGAACTCATAATCAAAAAACAAAAATTGCTCGTAAAAATCAAAAATTAAAAATGAAAGAAGATAACAATAGTAACGATCCTCAAAAGGAAAAAAATTAAAAAATCGCTTACATGGTCAATTGCTACCGTGGAATTAGCGCAGATCTTGACTTTTTACAAAAGTCAAGATCGATCCGAATGGGCTGGTCCGGATCCATCCAGCACATCCGCATTTAATTAAAAAATCCGACCTGATCCTCACTCTATATATATATATATATATATATATATATATATATATATGTACAACAACTAATGTTTACATACTGGCTTAACAAGTGTAAGTGATTTTATGATTTAAATATATATGCACAACAACTAGTGTTTACATATTGAGTTAACACATACTTAAGCTAAGTATACTAAAATGGGTAAAAACAAGTATATACTAAAATGGGTAAAAACAAGTATATACTAAATAGGTAAAAACTAGCAAATGGTTTTGACCCATAACCCATGGTTTTATATATACCACTTAACCAAGTTCAATGTATCCTTAAGGTACATTGTATCTAGAAAGAAACCCATGGATCAACCCAGAACCCATGACCCATGACCCATAACCAAAAATACCCATGGGTAAAGAGGAGCGTTCCACGGATCCCTAGCTTTGTGCTAGTCGGATCCCAAGTGGAAGGGATCCGTGGGATCCGGGGATCAGTAGAATTTTTCCTCTATAAATAGTGAGCAATTTCTTCATTATTCTTCACCCCTTTCAAGCCTCTTTCTACCACACTTTCCCCTCTGAGTTAGATCTCACTAACCTTAGATCCAAGAGATCTATGTTTGTATTTTTGTTTTTGTGTGATCTTTTAGGTTCCTCTTAAAGGCAAGATCACCACCTTTGAAGTCGAGCAAGCTCAAGTCCATGAGCTGCTATGCTTCATCATCATCAAGGCTACTGAAGTCCTCTTGTTGATGATTCCTTTCTTTCTTCAAAGAAGTGTAGTGTTGAAGACATTAGTGAAAGATGTCTCAAGTGTCAAGAAGAAGATATTAGTGAAGGGTATCTATCGTCTATAGGATAAGCACTTGTGGTAGGTGCTTAGAAGTCAAGACAAAGAAGCATTAGTGAAAGGTGCTTAGAAGTCAAGACAAGGAAGCACTAGTGAAAGATGCTTAGAAGTGAAGACACAAGACATTAGTGAAAGGTGTCTTGTAGATCTAGTCAAAGGCATTAGTGAAAGGTGCCTTAGATGTACAATCGATATGGTGTGTTTCGATGTACAAGATAGACTAGTATAGGATCCAAGGATATTGATATCCTAGATGGTGTTGTAAAGGAGTAGATCTCCTTTGGGATTAGTCGTTGGTGTAGTGTGGTAGTAGTTCCTCCATTGCAATGGAACTAGGTGCTTAGCCTAGTACCTAATAAAGGGTAGGCGACGTTTTGAAGGTGTAGTTTACCTAAGGTGTGAAAGAACTAGGTACTTAGCCTAGTACCTTATAAAGGGTAGGCGACGTTGTGTAGGAGTGGTTCACCTTGGTGTGAAAGCACCCGGTGGTTAGCCTAGTACCGGAAAAAGAGTAGGCGACGTTTTGAAGGTTTCTCTACCATAAGGAGCTTGGTGTAGTGATTATGAACTCTCGAGTAGGTGACTCGAGGAGTGGAGTAGGGCAAGGAAGGTGACCTTGTAGCCGAACCACTATAAATACTTGCGTTGTGGTTTTGTGCTTCTTACTCTTTTCTTTCATTACATATCTTTTATATGCTTGTTTATCAACATCCAACACACACAACCAAATAGATTGACATAATTCAATCTAAATAGTTTAAAAGGAAGTTTTAATTGGTAAAACTATTCAACCCCCCCCCCCCCTTCTAGTTTTCCACAATTGGCATCAGAGCTTCGTTGCCAAGTTTCTTGAAGTATATTGTACTTTAAAAACTTGATACGATCCATAGTTAATTGAAACTACAAAGAAGGTTTTTCATAAAAACAAACACCATGTTTTTCAAAAATGATATGTTTGGATGTTGATTTGATAACAATTTTTTTTATTTATCTTTTCACTTAATTGCACTAATCTTCTTTGTGATGTTGATTAGTCAAAGCTCATACCCGCCAAGCTTTAGGAGTCGCTTGGTAACAAGAATACCTTCCTTAAGAAGGTATCTTAAACGCAAAGGAGCGGGAATCGTCTAAGTGACATTTGTCATTTGTAAAGACATTCCTAAGTGCATTCGAGGTATGACTTTCTACTTATATCTAAATGATATTAGTTTAGTATATAAGTGTTATTTGTTAGGCATTTATTTGAGTAGATTTTTGTGGTTACACATGATTTACATGTAGCTTCGTTAGGAAGCCTTTTTCTCACATACCTGTTATATTTCTTGTCTACAGTCATAGTATATAGAGCTTATGTTTTATTTCTTCTAATCCTATAATAAAACAAAAACACGAATTTCAAAAATTCATCCTTCCCTATTAATAAACCCACTCGACGCCCACTTTTTCCAATCCTCACTTTTTCAAATTTTCCAAATTAAAAAATTCCCTCTCATTCAAAAACTTCATCTTCCTCCTCATTCCACCTCATCCGAAACCAAGAAGATCCGTCAACAACATGGTTTACATCGCACTCGTGCTCATCGCCCTAACACTCATCACACTTGTGTTCCCTATGATGAAGTTCACATCCGGAAACATTTACTTTGTGTTGTTAATCTATATTGGGGTTATATACCTAATCTTTTGTATCATCCTTAGCATTGAAATGCAATATTATTAACAATCTATTTTATCTAGGTTGTTTTTGTTATAATATGTTTTTCATTTCTTTTGATCTATATGTTTTATATTCTTTCGTGATACATTAGAAGTCATGTATGCATGCTAAAAAGAAAAAGTAGGATAAAACATATTTCGTGGTATAAAAACTGTAAAACCTATGTCTCTATCAAATCTGTTTCTGTTACTACAGATCCACGGATCCCGGAAGATATACTAGCCGGATCCCTTTTGTAAAGGAACCATGGGATCCGTATTACTAGAAATCAGTTTTCATACAAGACTAAAAACCATTATCTTTCTAAAAATAATAATCCACTAGAAAGTCAAAACCTTGAGAAATTTAAGAATCTCTCTTGTTAAAAACCATTGTTAATAAAAATCTAATAAAAACGTTAGATAATTTTTTTTACCACAATCATCATTCTCTATTAACTCGTCTTCTCTCTAGATTCAACTATGACGCATGAATATGAGTTTGATTTTTCACTCACTAGCGTCTACACTCCGAACATCTCTCTCGAACCCAACACACCTGGCAATCATGTCCGTGGGTTCAATAATCTCAAAACCGTCACTTCCATGAAGGACGTATTGTAGACACCTCTCTACAATTCGAAGAAGGTATCAATACCTCCTTCCGAGGTATAGGACTAGAATGTCTTCTTGAAATCAATGAGAAGATATGTCCAAGGTTCATAATGGAATTCTTCCGTCAAGTAGAACTCGTTCGTAACGAGGATCGCTCTCTATCCCTTTTGTTTTATATCAAAAACCAAAAGTTTACTTTAAGCCTTGGGCACTTTGCTCACATCCTCCAAATTCCAAACCATGGACAATGTGCTTTCACCGAAGATTGGTCTCTTGATTTACTCTTCAACTTTCATGAAGAAAATAGTCCATATTCCTCACACATACCCTCCCCGGAAGATTTACATCGCATTATATGCAAATCTCGGCCATATTACTCCGATCCAAACACTATCTTCACAAGGGACATCCGAGAAGAGTACAAGCCTCTTGCACTCATATTGCGTGAGAATGTTTGGAGTCTTAGGGGAAATCGAGAAATTCTTCCCGCTTGTTGTGCTCACATGTTGTACTGTTTGCTAACAAAACAACCATACAATCTCGCCTACTTCTTTGCAAGGCGAATTGCAAACCTTCAAGGCTCCAAGAATAAACTCATTCCATATGGAATGTTCTTGACGCGCCTATATCACAATGTCATGCACTTTCATCCTCAATTTCAATGTCCGTTGTAATGTACTGTGAACAGATGATGGAACCGCTAAACATTTCCCTCATGAAGACGTTCTTCATTCCTATATCCGTCAACACTCATCAACCTTTTGATGATCCATCTAGCGAAAAGACATAAGCAACTTAGTACTCCAAAATAGGATCAATTCTCTTGTACTCTTGCTTTATTAAATGTAATCCAATTTCTTTTATGAAATAAAAACATCTTACATTTGATATCTTAGAACTCCCTTTAGACTATCCTTGAGATATAATGCATTTGTCAAAATCATTGCATACCTTTAGTAAAGGTTCCGCCTAGCAGATAAACGGATCCCAAATGTTGTACTAGACGGATCCCTACTTTTAGGGAACCGTGGGATCCGTGAGACAGAAATATCAATTACAAGCATTTTACTTCAAACACATTCTTAGAACACCTCACACTAAGCTAAACATAGTGTCTTAAGGCAAATTAAGTCCTTATCAAGATAGGTTGATCCTTCCTACTCACAAACAACTAACTTAGAACACACTCTAAGACTCTTGTCGGTCTACCATTTTATTTTTAACCCATTACTCTTTCGCTCTCAAAATCTCACTTCATCTTCTACTTGATCCTTCGCATCTAGCCTTAGAAATCTTTCGATTATGGCATAATTGCTCTTTAATCATCCTCACCTCAAAATTGATCAAAGTTGATCAAAATCTAGTTTTTCTATCTCAATGCTTCTAGGATATCTTCTAAAACACTATCCTAAGACACAACTTGATCTCTAGGATCATTTAGTTTCATTTAACTTCAATTGACATCTTTAGTGTCATCCTTGCTCATCCATTGGTACTTTTGAAAGTTCCAAATCTTCCATAAATAACAATCATTAGCTACATCATTCATTACCCTCAAATACTCAAGCACCTCTTCATTCAAAACAAATACGAGGACTGAAACACTCAAGATGATATAGGTCTAGGATCTTAGAAACATCATTTCCACTCTTTCATAACTGTTGAATGCCGGATCCCTAGGATTAGCCTAGACGGATCCCTCTGAGAAGGGAACCGTGGAATCCGGATGATAGTCTATGACAAATCTTGCTAAAACAATCATTTTAACTTATCTTCCTAACTCAAACACTCCATCTCATCTTAAATGAGTTCCTAGAACAACACAACTTCTGTAGTTGACTCTTATGCATGCTAATCATCACATTCCAATGAATCTTAGTGGCTTAAGGCTTAAATGCACTTTCCAAATCTCTTGGTTTATAAACCACCTTGTTAGGACCTCCATAGTCATCACTCTCATCCTAACTTTCAACTTTTGCAACCTCTTGAAATCATCTCATCATGAGGAAAACCCCAAGTAACAACCTATCCACCAAAGAACCACCCATCAAAAGGGCTCGTGTTATACACGAAATCTCTTCAACCGAATCATCTCCTGTCAAACCAACAAATGATAGAAACCTTCATCATCCAATCAAACCAATTCCTAAAAGGATAGTACCCACAAAACTACCTATACCAAACACAACCATACCTCCTAGGCCAAACAATATCATCTCCACTAAACCATCACCTTTGGTTCCTAGAGCTATCTCTTTTACATCCCCACAATCATCACCTCACCTCTACAATTTAGAGGACTTGCCACCTAGGCCGTGTCATCCGCTTCCGCCGACAACATTCTCCTCATTAGGAGGAATAATGATTCAAAATCAAGGTGTTGAGTCAACACTTGCTCCGGCTTCCTTTTCGCCATTTCCATCAAATAATCCCATTTGGATTATGAGAAATCATCAAAGTCAACCACCCGACCATATGGAAGTTGACACTTCTTTACCACCATCATCATTCTTGATTGAACCATTCTTAAATGGACATCCACCAATCCCTCCATCATTTGAGGCTCCTCAAACCGCTTCAATTGATCCTTTGAATCAAGCCACTTCATTTCATCCACCACAACTACCTAGCCATGACAAAGATTGCTATCATTGTCAACATGTTGAAAGTTTGATACATGAAGTACGAGAAGACCAACGTTTCATGTTCTATCATCTCCTCGAACGTTTTGACGAGATTAAACCTAAACAAAACTTGAGCTAGAAGATTATAGTGGTGTCTAAGCTTCAAGCGTTGGTTGGTCTAGAAATTCCTAGTTATGTATTGTCTTTTTTCTTATTTTTCGAGTCATGTTTATCATAACTCTTTTTTTATTAAATGGAATTACATGCTACTTGTTATTTTGTTGAGCATATGATTACTTTGTTTTCATATCTCATTTATGTGTTACCATTACTTTTTCTTTCACCCTTGCTGAAATTGATCAGCTGATACGGATCCTTCAGAATAGCCTAGACGGATCCCTACTAGGAGGGAACCGCGGGATCCGTGAGATAGGAAACTATTTTACTACTAACTTGCATCACATTTGCAGGAAATTGTGAATTATACTTGCTTTCTAACCTTTGTTTTGTAGTATTTCAATTCACATATGAAGACTTTGACATACTAAAGCTAGGGGGAGCTTTATGTCAAAGCAATACATTGCAAATTACTTGCAATACTAGATTTATTTTTCACGACTTCCCATTGCAAAGTTGCAATCATCTAGGGGGAGCACACTCGTCTCTTAGACGAAATTCTTTGCAAACTTAGTTGCAAATGATCTAGATTAGAATTACTTTCTTGACGCCCTTACATAGGGATGGACTCCTCAAGGGGGAGTAAAGATGAGATCTATTCCCATTACTTTCTCTTTATTTCTTTTTTATTTCTTTTTTATTTTTCTTTCACATGTTTTTTCTTAAAAACGATGTGTTGCTTTTCTTCAAACACTCTTGTTTCGACAAAAAGGGGGAGAAGAAAGTAAAAACTACAAATTCAAACGTTTACGAATTTTAGCTTTTCCTTAGAATAATTTTATGTTTTGTCATCAACAAAAAGGGGGAGATTGTTAATACAAATAAGCCGTGAAAACGTATATTTATATTTTACGATCTTCTAATGTTTTGTCGATAACAAAAGTAAAATCATATTAACGAAACAAATAAAATACCTAAATGGTTTGAACTAATAGTTTCTAACGTATTCACATTTTCACATAAAACACTAAAACAAGTATAAGTGATTTTATGATATATATATATATATATATATATATATATATATATATATATATATATATATATATATACAACAACTAGTGTTTACATATTGGCTTAACAAGTATAAGTGATTTTATGATTTAGATATATATGTACAACAACTAGTGTTTACATATTGAGTTAACACATAGTTAAGCTAAGTATACTAAAATGGGTAAAAACAAGTATATACTAAAATGGGTAAAAGCAAGTATATACTAAATAGATAAAAACTAACAAATGGTTTTGACCCATAACCAATGGTTTTATATATACCACTTAACCAAGTTCAATGTATCCTTAAGGTACATTGTATCTAGAAAGAAAACCATGGATCAACCCATAACCCATGACCCATGACCCATAACCAAAAATACCCATGGTAAAGAGGAGCGTTCCACGGATCCCTAGCTTTGTGCTAGCTGGATCCCAAGTGGAAGGGATCCGTGGGATCTGGGAATGAGAGGATTTTTCCTCTATAAATAGTGAGCCATTTCTTCATTATTCTTCACCCCTTTCAAGCCTCTTTTTAACACACTTTCCCCCCTAAGTTAGATCTCACTAACCTTAGATCCAAGAGATCTATGTTTTTAGTGTTGTTTTTGTGTGATCTTTTAGGTTCCTCTTAAAGGCAAGATCACCACCTTTGAAGTCGAGCAAGCTCAAGTCCATGAGTTGCTATGCTTCCTCATCATGAAGGCTACTGAAGTCCTCTTGTTGATGATTCCTTTCTTTCTTCAAAGAAGTGTAGTGTTGAAGACATTAGTGAAAGATGTCTCAAGTGTCAAGATGAAGATATTAGTGAAGGGTATCTATCGTCTATAGGATAAGCACTTATGGTAGGTGCTTAGAAGTCAAGACAAAGAAGCATTAGTGAAAGGTGCTTAGAAGTTAAGACAAGGAAGCACTAGTGAAAGGTGCTTAGAAGTGGAGACACAAGACATTAGTGAAAGGTGTCTTGTAGATCTAGTCAAAGGCATTAGTGAAAGGTGCCTTAGATGTACAATTGATATGGTGTGTTTCGATGTACAAGATAGACTAGTATGGGATCCAAGGATGTTGATATCCTTGATGGTGTTGTAAAGGAGTAGATCTCCTTTGGGATTAGTCGTTGGTGTAGTGTGGTAGTAGTTCCTCCATTGCAATGGAACTAGGTGCTTAGCCTAGTACCTAATAAAGGGTAGGTGACTTTGTGAAGGTGTAGTTCACCTAAGGTGTGAAAGAACTAGGTACTTAGCCTAGTACCTTATAAAGGGTAGGCGACGTGGTGTAGGAGTAGTTCACCTTGGTATGAAAGAACCCGGTGGTTAGCATAGTACCGGAAAAAAGAGTAGGCAATGTTGTGAAGGCTTCTCCGCCATAAGGAGCTTGGTGTAGTGATTACGAACTCTCGAGTAGGTGACTCGGGGAGTGGAGTAGGGCAAGAAAGGTGATCTTGTAGCCGAACCACTATAAATACTTGCGTTGCGGTTTTGTGCTTCTTACTCTTTTCTTTCATTACATATCTTTTATATGCTTGTTTATCAACATCCAACACACAACCAAATAGATTGACATAAGTCAATCTAAATAGTTTAAAAGGAAGTTTTAATTGGTAAAACTATTCAACCCCCCTTCCCCTTCTAGTTTTCCACAGTAATCATTTATTTTGAACGCTTGATCCGAAACTTCCAAAAATTATCATAATACAATTTTTATACTCATTTTAAGATTATAAAAATAATATTATTAGTTTACCCGGTGTTTTAAATTTATTTTGTATATAAATTGTTATATTTATATAATTACGACGGTTTTCGTAAGTACTACTCGATAATTATTATTTTACTAAATTTTTGTAAGAAATGTATTTTTATCATTTTTATGACTTTGATATATTTTATTTTGTTTCGTTAAAATTTATTTTTAGCTAACGCTACCCTAAATACTTAATTACATACAAAATTACCAACTATACTTATAAATTTATACATTATATCATACAAAAATGTATTATCCTTTTATTTTTTATTTTGGCTTGTCGACATATAGGATGACACAACATATTTGGGTACCAAAATATCAACTAGATACATTATACATGCTTATTTTTATTATATACTAATAATAACACATACTAACATTATTATCTAAGGTGAAAAATCAATATATTCTCTCATTTCCATCCTCTAAAAACCGGATATAGGAAGAACAAGAAGAAACTCAAGAATTTTTGCAAGATCAAACTTAATTATCAACACTAGTATGCTCTTAATCAAGGTTTTGAAATAAAAACCTAGGGTAATTAGGAAAAACCTTGTTCTTTAAACCTCATCACTTTACTAGTAAGCATTTCATAATCATTTTCAATCTTTCATATTCATACTTTGGTCATTTTATCATGCTCGAGGAAAACATGCAAGTTATATGATTATCTATACCACTTTATTTGTTTTTAGTACTTATAATGAATATATATCATCCTATAATTATTACTTGAAACATATCATTTTTTATGATGTCTAGAAACCCATGACACCCTAAGAAGGTTTATGGTAGGTTTAGAATAGCTTTGGCGTTGATTTGAAGTTGTTAGAATAAGTATTACGCGAGAAAAATCACTTTCGACAACAATATATAACGGTCTGATCATTTTTTCTAATTCTGGAAATTTTGACAGTTTACAAAATATTTTGTGCTAGATATTCAGAAAATATACTTTAAAACGAAAACGTGGTCGCTTGAACGGGTTTAAACGGAGTTATAACGAAGAAGTTATGCTATTTTCAAGTTTAACGACGAAAACTATTTTTCCTGAAAATTCAGCATGTTGTCCAGATTTTTACGGGTCAAAAATGAATCTCAAGCGTTATCTAAATGAGTCAATTTATCAAAAATATATTAGTATATGTTAATACGAAATCGTGGATATAAAGAACGTAGAAAACAAGCTTATAACGACCAATATATAAACATTTGAAACCCGACGAAACTCTATTTATTTTGACAGCTTCTAATAGCAAAATAAACCTAAGTCTAAAACAGTTTTCGTAATACGTCATCTTGCGAGCCATTTTTCTCATTGATTGAGACCCGTATGGTCAAAAGTTAAATGATACTATTTCTAGACATTGTTGCAAGGTTTTCAAAAACGCCGAGTTTCATCACTAACCCTTAACGAACAATATTTCACGACTAGTTTTACGAGGCCATTTTGGGCATATATTCAAAGTATGAAAAGTGTCATTTTACGATGAAAACATTATATATAAAAATAAAACACCAAACGAGGATCGTGGAATACCGTTTCAACGCATTTACATGAAAAGTGTTTATTAACTTAACGAGACGTCAAAAATGTATTTTTCAACGATAAACATTATTTTCAAAATTCACAAGTGGTATAGATATCATACGAATTTCATGCATAACATAACCTCATAACTTATTATAGATCATATCATTCATAATAGGTCACGGTTAGAGATTTGCGCTTCATTTCAGTGTACTCACTTTTGCCATCACATCATTGTCCAAGTGAGTTTTCATAGCCTCGTTTTACAAGTTTATACATTATTTCAAACCTACGGGGGAGAATACATTGAACTTCATTTTATTACGAGCCCAATTATATTCAAATTCATTACATTGCTTAAGTTACCTCATTGCCAATTGAATGTCCCCATTTCATAATCATGAACCGTTAATTCCGAAAGAAGCCAGGGTGAGTGGATAGATCTATTGAGGGTGATTCTCTCCATCCGGTTTGGTCCCAACCTGGTCAAACGGATGCATTTCATTTCATTATCATTATTTGAGTTGTTTGGCAAAACACTCTTTGAAGCGTAACATCATAATCATGCTCAAGCTTCGGTGTCATGTGCTTATAGCAATTGTATCATTTTTATGTGACATAGTTGTAATACATAACTTATACTTTTGGTGGTCGTATAAAATATTTACATAAACTCTATGAACTCACTCAACCCTTGTGTTGACACTTTTAGCAATGTATTTTTCGTATCTAAGGCATATACGTCATGGCATACATAAGGACTTATCATAGAGTCGCGGTGGACGAGCGTCTCACATGGATTTTATGCACTTTAAAACATTATTTGGATTGTATCAAACTTATTTCCGCAAATGTTGACTATCTTTTTAGGACCTATCTTTTGTAAACTCTGAATGTTTTATTATATCAAACGATGTGCTTTTCAAACGACACTTTAGGTCGTTCAATAAAACTGTGATTGTGGTGCTATGACAGTCAATCCCCAGGAATTCCATTCCGCTGCAAAACAGGTAATTTGGGGGTGTGACAGATTGGCATCAGAGCTTCGGTTATAGAGAACTAGGTTGCATCATTGACCCTAGACTATAACTACATCGTCATAGCATCTCATCATTTCATCATAAGTGCATATTCACTTTACATGCGGTGTTATACGCATATTATGTTTGGGTTATTTACTTTCATTTCAAATCGATTGTCACATTAATGTCTTCAAGATACCCATCCCATCATACTCACATCAGACTCTAACATAGAGGATACCTTGTCATTCCTTACTATAGTTTTAACATCAGTCGACTCTACACCAGCCTCACCACGCATATGATCCGATGTGGAGACTAAACCCTTTGAGAAGTGAAAAGTTCTACCTACACCATCACGATCACCATTGATTCACCATAGGATCAGGACATTTTCTATCATTATGTCAGGACAGATCATACCATTTGATAAGACTTATAAGCTTAGTCCTAATGCACCTATTAGGATGCTTACTACAAGGAATATAGTAGTATTTCATTCACCATCATCTCCTAACTTACTGCTAGGATTTCCATCATTATCATTATCATCTAGAGCACCATCCGTACCATCACATCTCATATACACTACTCATACATTTGATTTGCCGCTTGGGAAGCACGCATGATTTGACACACCACTACCATCTACCACTAAGACTACAGCAACTACACTATCTTATAGATTTGAGGACTGTGAGAGTTTCAAAGCTGTTGTTGCTAGACAGCCTACTGCTCCTACACTTGAGACATGATTAGACCACCAACATGAACATATAATAAGTACCTTTCTAGCTAATGTAATGTTTATCAATTTTTATCTCCACGATAATCACGACCTTTGTTTATTTCATTCCCTATTCCAATTGCCTAATTTTCAATCACTTCGCAGCAATATCCCACTATTTTACTAGGGATTAGGCCAACTTTATTCTTGACCAATTAGAAGACTATTACCATTCTATGAGGTTCTCCCATGTATACTACAAACCATTCAACAAATCTTATTACAAGTTATTTTGCTACCACTTTATAAAATTATTTCACTTAATTTTATTTCGAGCTATCTAATTACAATCTTAGGAAATTTGTTTCACATAATTCTAAAACAATTTGTTTTGTTACCACCCGATAAATTGACTTTCAGTCATTCTATCAACTATTTACTCTCACTACGCGAAATGATTTTCATGTTACTCTGAAAAATTGTTGGGCCATTATTTTACAAAACAACACGTTGGATACAATCTAAAACTTCGAAGAAACATAATACCATTTCAACAAAACCAAGCATCAAATCATTTGTCCTCGATTATACATAGCCTAATCACCTATGTATAATTCAGGAAGAATTATGTCATGAAAGCAACAAGCATCATTTCAAATCTCCTAAAACAATCTTCATTCAAAAGCAAAGTTTTGTAATCAAATAAATTGTTCATAAACATTTCTTTTTGTTAATACTCTATAGATGCCTATGCCATTCATCCCTCACTCAACCGATAAGTTAGAATTTGACGAGTGACCTTTTTAGGAAAGACTTTCTATACCATTTACGAGGAGGATTCCTCGATACAAGAAAACAATGAAAGGATTTCAGAACTACCAACAAGGACTAGAAGTAGGTAGTAGGATGATTCAAAACTCAACATAAAGCTTAAGACATCATGAGATAATCTGAACCACTATCTTGGACTAGAAGCCAAATTCTATCATTTCAAAAGTGCCAGCTAGACCGTGTTACAAGAAATTGTACAAAGAAAATACCCACTAAGTAATACTATAGAGATAAACCAGGTCTTCTAACCAAGATTATAGAACATTCCATTGAACATGGTCTCAACAATATGTAAACTTCCCTACAATAAGTTTCCCTTAAAGGAAACTTGAGTTAAATTAAGGTTATCGATATAAATGTTCTCTAAGGCATTATGTTCTCTAGAAATTCCGGATAACCTCACTTCCATATCAAGAAATGCAACAGGTCTGAACATATCGTACAATCAATGTCTCTCCATCTACAAGTGAAATTAGAAAAAACATTCTTCGACATAGTATGAGCTGAGATCTATTTTCTTGCTAGCATGATAACAATCTAAGTGAAGAAATATTTTAGAAGCACTCAATATCGGGACAAATCTTGAAAATCAGCCACTACACCACATCACTTAAATATTTAAGGTTATGGTGACTTTACAAAATATAGCATGGAAACATTTCGATAAGAGAAAATAAGAGACACCATCAAGCAATAGACATTTTAGTAATGGAGACTAAGCACCTTAGTCAAGGAAGACTCTGATAGGTCACTAGTTTTACAACACAAGCAACATAGAAAGAGATAGAGGCGATTGAACAAGTAAATCAAACACAAACACATGATATAATGGAACAGTTATGCATAGAGTGTAGTGAAAGAAAATGAATTGAACAACCAACCCTCAAGTGAGGGTTTACATGAGGTATTTATAGGAGGAAAGCTAGGGCAACACTCCTAGTTTCCATCCTTTCCTTATTGGACATGGGCCTAAGCTCGTGGGCCTTCTACATAAGCTTAAGGCTAAAATAAACATAAAGGCCATAATAAGCTACCTATTACATGAGAATAACTAACACTTGAATTATAGTTTAGGAGTGATTCCAACAATCTCCCCCTCAAGTGTTGGTGAAGAAAAACGGTGAAGGCGTTGATGTAATAGTAGCTTTGACGTCTTCTGACATTCTTCTTTCTTGTGAGAAGAATTTCCTTGATACCAACAATCTCTCCAGTGTAGATAAATTGTCTTCTTTGAACAGTTATGCTTTGACGTCATCTTTAACTTTGTTCTTTGATCGTTGTTCTTTGTGATGAAGGTGATAGTATGTTGTTGTCTGCATCAAATCTGCATCAGGTCTGCTTCGTTGCTCCAGTGTCTCCACGTCATTCTTCAACATGCTCACACGCTCTTTGACGTTGGATTTCAATACTGATGAAGTTCTTTAAGTCTTTAACTTTGTAGATTCTTTGGTTTGTCGAAGAATCATTCTGACTGTTGTGTTGCTTTAAGATAGAACTTCCATTAGTGATGGTGTTGGCGTGAACATGTGAAGAATCTGCACGATCATTCCGCTCCAGTGCTTCCATAAGAAGTTAACATAAAAAATGGTTAGTAATAAGCGGATTCCGGCACTTACAAGTTTGAACTTCGAGAGAGTTAATAGCATAGTGTGAAAACTCAACTCTAATTCTTACAAAGGCCGTTCCTGAACCGGAGTCCCACAAGTGAGATAACACGATGTACCGAAGTACACCTACGGTTCAGATGAGTCGTTGAGGTACACCGAAGCATCACCTCACGACTGTAGACCGTTTGAGACATACTAAGTGTAATCCACGGGGAGTTACCGAAGTGACCTGCTGTCAGGGTTGTTTGATGTTGACCCTGGCAGGAGCTTCCATTCAATCACTGTGGATCACAGATGTGAACCTCTCAAATGTTCTTGACAGATTGCTAAGATCTGTGAAGGACTCGATATGAACCACTGATGATCTTATTTGGTGATCAGCAAGTGATGAAATGTCAAGTGTACCTAAGAGATCTTTTGATGAATCTCGTGGCTCTAGACTCAATTGTGCGTTTTGGTTTTCCTGAGCGGAGACTAGGGAGAGGGTCTCCATCTTCAATATCAGCAATCTCTAAGAGAAAGCCGATTGATTATGTAGGGTTCCCAGTGAGAATGAAACAAGCTTCTGTTGAGAGAAACTTGAGTGGCTAAGAAGGTTTAGTGCATGCGTCACTGGGTCCATGATGACTTTTAATCTTCAATACCGGTGTCATCAAGTGACAGCCAGTGTCATATGAATTGAACCCGGTGTCTGCCCTAAGTTGAATAATCTGGAGGGCTATTTCTTTTCACCCTTTTCTTTTCATTTCTTTTTAATTCTTCAACTCCTTCTTTCTCCGATTCTCATTTTCTCCTTTTTACAATCATACCTAAGGACTTCTAAATTCTAACTATTTGTGGTGTCCTTGGGTAGATCCCTTCGGCTCTGGCGGATCATAGGATAATTATTCCTAACCTTAGTCACCTTATAACTCCATGACTAACCTATGTTGCCATAAAACCATTTACATGAAAAATCTCACACAGTGATTGTGAATGAAAACATTTTGTATCACTGTTGAGATGGGTTTTGCATAAATACTCCCCCTCCACATGTGCTTAAGAGTTTTAACGGTAATTTGCACAGTGAGGAAAGAGCGCGCACATTTTGAATTGATCAACTCAAGATAGACAATCCCCCGCGAGACACGGTTACGTTGCATAGTTAAAGAGTTACATTGTCAGCTTTTAGGTGACAACTAGCTCTAATAACTATCTTGAAGGTGTAGACAAACCTCGAAAGGTTGTCAAACCCGTCAAAGTTTATGTCTACCAAGAGTTTCTCGAATGGTACATTCTACTCGGACAAGTCCTTTGCGAGACACGTTTACATCACTAGCGAACTAGCTTGAAATTATTACCCGTCCCGGACAAGTCTTTTTGAGTTACTAACAGTTTAGGATCTCGTCAATTCGTTGGTTGAGTCTATTCACAAGAGAAATCAACAAACATATTTCTTATCACATATTTTCTCCCCCTCAAAAATGGCATATAAAATGATATTTTTGAAATGTTTGAGAATAAATATGACCATTTCGAGTGTTGCGGGAAGAATGACACAAAATACATTTTGTTGAACAAAGTTTTAAATCAAATACTCCTCCTCAACAGGTGATATAAACGGTTGAGGTTTTGAAAAATTGTAAGGGGAAGTACTTGTTCCTTTGAGCAAAACCTTGAAAAGTGAAAGGTTTGATAGGTTTTACTCAAAAGTAAGAAGCTTTCGCTCCTTTTATAAGGATTGTGGCACTAAAGCGTACCACAGGGTCCTTTCTTTACAATTACGGGTGGTACACTGTTATGTGTGCACAAGCCATAGACATATAAAATCACACATCCAAATTTATAATGAGAGAAATAGTTTAAGGGGTACCAGGAAGTCCAATGATGTTTCCAAGAGTGCGAACTGGGCATTGATAGCCGGTAATGTTCATCCTGGGTCGACCACCAATAAAGCTTTCCAGCGTTCTGAACTGATCCCGTCGAAACAACCTTTCATCAATCATTGTGATGATCCTCTTAACATCCCTTCTTTCCTGAGAATTCCACCGCTTCTGAGACCCAATGCCTTCATATATAGCCTTCAAACGATAAGCCAAACCGTCCCTAACCAACTTCAGAGTGTGATCTCCAAATTGTGAATATCTTTACACGCCATTAAGCAGTTTCTTTGAAGTTCACTTCGGTAAACGACGCCGAAAGGTTTGTTGATGAGTGTGTATTGTGAGAGCTGGTTGATGTCGGGAAGATCTAGCTGAGGTGGAGTGAAGTTGACACGGGTTTGATATGATTCAACCGCGAGCTGTAGATCTTCAACACGTTCCTTGATGACTATGCGTCTGACGAAGATGAGCAAAGACTTGATGAATTCGCGTTGTACTTCGATTGAGAATTGTCTCATGCGACCTTGTATTTTGGCAAGGTACATGTCTTCAATGTCGTTGATAGACAAATTCTCAAAGTCAGCTTCAGAGAAAGCATAATCTCTTTCATCTTGTCGTTTGACCACGATATTATTTAGGAAGGTGTAGTCCCACTTAGATGAAAGATCAACGTGTTTGATGGCAACGATACTCTTCGTACTGAACACTGCATGTTGAGACTTCTGAACCTGGCAGCTTCGGTAGTAGATTCTTTGGCGTTCTGGCCAATGATGAATCCCGTATAAGGCATCTCGGTCGTATGCTTCCACTTTGTTGGAGAACAAGTGATTGGCACGTTCCTCAATGGCTATGCAGTTTGAGTATATAGCTGCGGGGAATGGAAGTGTCAAAGATGTAGCGTATTTCCTTGAACCATCGCCACCGTGTAGTAGAAATTCCAGGTCTTTGTTGAAAAAATATCTGAATGGAATCCTTGGTTCATCTAGTTGGCCAATTATCGGTAGAGGTTTTGACCAGTCGGTGTAGTATGGAAGATTGTCCCTTTTGGTGAAGTCGATGTTTGCTTCTGGGTTGAGCCAATCCATGTTGTTAGACATGGCTCGAGCAATGTTCTCAAGGTGATATTCGACCTCGATGGCACTTTCCGAGGAGTCTTTTAACAGTTGAAATGCTTCATTCTTGATTCGCTTCAACTCGGATTTCGTCATCTTCTTCACATGGAACTTTTCTTGTAAAATTTTAGCGTGCTCCAATGTGTTACCGTCTACCAGTTCTTGACCTTCTTCAGGATAGGGAGTTGAGTTAAAAAGTGTGGAAAACCATTCAAATTCCTCTGTAGTATCGTCATCTAGCCATGATACGACTTCAGTCTGAGTCATCTTCTTCTTCTTTTTCGAAGGCCTAGATGATGATTCTGGTTTCCGAACTTGTTTGGGAGAGGTGGGTTATTGTAGGGGCTCACGGACTTCCTCATCTTCACCACCCGTATACTCAAAGTAATCACCGGTTTTCTGAGTCACGGGCGGTAACTCAGAATCCTGAGGTTTTTCAGTAGAAGAACGAGGAGGCGACCTTTGTTGAGCAGGAGTCCGTTGAGGAGGGTGTTGCATGGACGAAGATTCTCCAGACTACTTCTGACGCTTAGGTGCAAAGTCCTTGTCCGCATCATTGTCATCTCTTGGCCGTTTGGGTTGATCGGCTGACTCCTTGCATGATGATCTGAGTTGAAAGTCAAGTAGACCTTTGAAAAATTTAGCTTCATCCGAAGTAAACGTTCCAGATCGCTTTGACATTTGCATCACCAGTTTAGCGACTAACTCAGATTCAGAAAGATCAGCTTCTTTGGCCATTATATGTTTAACCAATGCGACGATGTTTGGAGTGAGTTGTCTGGAAAATACTTCTCTAGTCACACCGGGGACAGTGTCGAGAAGAAACTTGTGAGTATATTCTCTTGCCGTCTTCTCCAAATCCTTTGTAACTTTAGAAGTGATATCCTGAAGGTACTTGTGAGTGTAACCTTCGATCATTTCGTTCAGTTCCTCTTGACGATGATTTCTCATGAACTCCTGGATAAACTTCCTTTCCTCTTGCATCTTGTCATTCTCGTCATGAAGATACTGTATTTGCTGATTGAGAAAGTTCAGCTTCCTGTAGAGCATGTCTTTCTTTCTGACTTGTTTGACAGCTTTCAAAATTCTTCCATGAGTCTGAGAAATCCAAGATCGAGGTGGTTTCTTCACAGATTTGGATATTGATTTGGTTGATTTCTTTGATGGTGGTTGTGAAGAGTGAGATGATGAATTCGATGATGATGATATGTGAGGAGACTCCGGGTCCTTTGGTGGTTCAAAAGTTTCCTTCTGTGAACGTGTAGGACTATCCAGAAGCAACTTATCATAATCAGCATCTTTATCTTTCTCGGAATTTTCAGTTTCCGGTTCCTCAAAGTCATATACAATAGTATCCTCCGTAGCTTTTGCTTTGTTTCAAGAGTGGTGGCACCAGCTCCCTTATCGGTTGATTAACCGCATCAGGAGTTGGTGAAGATGGACACCACCACCTCCTCTCTGGGGCCACGCATTTGATCTCGTTCAAATCTTTTAGCTTTCTGAAGGTGTCTAACGATTGTAAACTTCTTCCTGTATGATTTTTCCATTTCTCTCATCACTTTCTGAGCTTGAGCTTTGATTATACGGCACAAGCGCTGGAGTCTTCCCTTTGCCTTTATCTGCTGGTGGACTTGGAGGTTTTGCTACTGAAGGAGGTGGTTCGTTTGCAGATTCAGAGTAGTGGACCTCCTCGTCTGATTCAGTACCTTCAGAGCTTTCGTCCAAAAGCTTTCTTTGCGGTTTAGACTTGGGAATCGGGATGGGAGTAGCTTCCTTAGAGGGAAAAATCCTCTTTCTTGGAGGGTATCTCTTAGGGAACTTCCTTTGACTCTCTGTGCTTACTGCACTTCCGGCACTTCCTCTTCTGGTCCTCCGAGTAGGTGTTCCAGAAGCCTTTTCATCGAGATGGCTAACTTTGCCTTCTCTTACTGCTACTCGATACCTTTTGTAAGTTTCAAGCTTTTTGATTTCATTAGTCAGAAGGTGATCAGGTAACACCGCACCCTGTTTCTTTGTAGACGATTCTTTGATTCTGACAGATAGTATAGGTTCAGTCAACATGTCGTGATTATCTGGGTCATTGAGTCGCTTGGGGATATCAGGATGAAGTCCAAGTGCTCTCTGGATCAACAGTTTGGTGTATCTGACATAGGGAATCTTTGAGCCAAGCTTTTTGTGAAATATCATCATGTCATCCCATATCAGAGCTTCAATTTCAATATCCTTCTTGTTGATTAGGGACCAGAAGACTTGCAGTTTCATGAGCTTGGGATGCTCATAGCCACTGTCACGACCAGAGACCGATTTGGTGATGATGATGTAGAGGGTTCTCCACGGTTGAGGAATGGTCTTAAGCTCTACGTGAGAGTGCTTAGTAATGATTCCTGAAGCTTCATCATAGCCAATATCTATCAAGAATTGCAGGACTGTCTCTTCAGTAGGTGTGGCAAAGAAGTCAGTTGGCACGATGTCTGGAATGATAAGTACAGCTCGTAAGTCTGCCGGAGTGATGGTGACTTGTTTGTGATTAAGTGTCACTGTCACTGCACTTTGACCTGAGATCCTCTGCATTGAATTCGAGAATTGCTGAATGTACATTTCCGGTACTGTGGCAGAGTGTGAGAGCATGTTCTGGTAGGGATGATTCCTTAGAATATCCATAGCAATGAGACAAGAAGATTCTGAGCAGGTGAAGGCTTCAAAGTCAACCCTAAGGTTGTTCTTACCAATCTTTCTCGGATAACCATTTGGAAAGATGTCAGCAATTGTGAGAACTTCTGGTGCATCCACATTCATTTGAGCAGCCATGTCGTGATCTGAAATAACATTAGCCAAAAGAACCAACATATCGAAAGACATAATGTTAGTCAACAGAAGATCTTTATTGTCTAATTATTGAATGTACAGTGCTAATGATTATTACAAGTCCTAAGTCACTTGTTTGTCCAATTGTCCAATGACGTCGTGAAATGTTTCGTGAGTTAGTTAACTTTAAGTTTTAAAGTTTATGTTATCACTTATAGTTCACAACATATCAAACATTTAAGTTTATTAGTGACATTATTGGTTTCGTGACGATATGATTGGTTTATTTACAAGTTTGTACACGTAACAATTCAAAATTAAGGTCAATCCAGGCTTAGGCGTAGAAATGATAAAGTTATGCGTAAACAGGACTGGTATACGCGTAGGCGAAAGCTTATGCGTAGGATCCTAACTTACGCGTAATATATATTCGCGTAGGAAAAGGGGCCCTTATGCGTAGAGCTTACGCGTAGGCGTATAAGAACCTTACGCGTAAGGCTTACTCGTAATAGTAGACCTTATGCGTAGAGGTCACTGTTCACAGGATACGCGTAGTCCCATTGTAGAACCTTACGCATAATAGTTATGTGTAGGATTTCTCTTACGCAAAACTTTCTACGCGTAAGGTGATCCTTATGCGTAGAGATTCAAATGACCTTGATTCTGAATTTTATGCGTAGCAAGCCTGAAATAAATTCATCAAATCAGCAATCTTAACATGTATAGTCATATTAAAATAGATTATGGGATGAAAACATGTTAAACATTTTACGCGTAGAAACACATACGCGTAGGTCAAAACCCTAAGGGTTATGAATTACGCATAAGATTTTTAACCATAGGATTTGCACCAATTCATTTCTGGTAGTTCCAAGAAGCCTATTAAGTTGTTCTATCCAAGTTTTAACATCAACTAAGCCATGAATCAAAAATGCCCAATTCGTATGAACTAGAACCCTAATTTTCAATTTAAGAATCATTAGTGTCTCTGGGTGATTTCTGGGTTTAAATATGCTCAATTAAACTTGAAAACAACCTAATACAACTATCTTTTTCACCAAAAACCTTCACATTTGGAAAAACCCAAATCCACGCATAAACCCAAATTTCATAAATCATTCAATTCGTGATTCTGGGTTTATTTTGAGGATAAAAAACATATCATTGATATTATTAAAACATTTTGACACTATCTTCTTAACCACAAACACATAAACAAGATTATGTGTTCATACGCATACGCGTAGAACACAAAATCAACCATAGTTTAAAATCTAACCGTTAATTTTCAAAACGATTTAAAATCATTGTTTGTAATCTTGTTAGGAACACATAGACACTTACAAATTGAAGATCTGAAACACGGATTTCTTGAACGTTTTTTAAGCGTAGGATGAGATGGGTTTTAGCAATAAATGTGAAGAGTTAAGTTAGGTGGGATCTTTTATTGAAAAATACTTTCAGGTTTTGACAATTTTAGTCCCTCTACCTTTTCCATTTACATCCAATGCCATTTAACTTCCGTTTTGGTTATCAAAAAAGATTTTTAAGAAATAAACTTGACTATACTCCCCCTTGACTTAAGAAAATAATGAAAAGTTATAAATTTTAGTCCGAGGAGTGTCATTGAACCAGAAACTTTACCACCATTGATACAAGAAACAATCGGGATATGATAACATGCAAGTACACAGATGTTTTGAAACAGTTAAGTGATTATTTTCTCCCCCTGAACACTTGATCGGAAAAATACTGAATTTTGAAAGATTAAAGTGTTGACGGAAGAAATGTACTTGCCATGTTGAAAGAAAATTAGATTGGAAGAATATTTTTGTTGTTTTATAAGATTTTATATTTTGTATTTTGTTTTTGAAAAATTATTTACACAAGATATTTTGATGTTTGACAGCTTTTTAAGATTGTTTTAGGAGGTCATCCAATTCCTCTTGAGTCAAGCACCTCATACCAATCCGGTGGACCAACTCATTAAACCTACCGGGAGGCAAGGCTTTGGTGAGCAGATATGCCAATTGGTATTCAGTACCCACGAAGTATAATTCAACTGTACCCTGTTCCACGTGGTCCTTGATGAAATGATAGCGAAGATCGATGTGCTTTGATTTCGAATGATGAACTAAGTTGCACGAGATCGCAATGGCACCCCGATTGTCGCAGTACATCGAGATTCTGTCAAATACGTAACCATAGTCTTTGAGTTATGTTCGCATCCAGATGACTTGAGCACAACACGCCGACATGGCTACATATTCTGCTTCGGTTGATGACAGCGATGTACAATCCGGCTTCTTTGATTGCCAAGACACCAGTTTATCACCAAGAAATTGTAGTGCTCCTGAAGTACTTTTTCGTGAATCTAAACATCCTGCGTGATCAGCATCTGAAAAAGCGATTAGTTCAAAACCAGAATCCTTCGAATACCAGATCCCCAAGTTAATGGTTCCCTTGATGTATCGGAGGATTCTTTTAGCCTCGGAGAGGTGGGTTTCAGTTGGTCTTGACTGATAACGGGAGCATAGATAAACAACAAAGACAATATCAGGTCTGCTAGCTGTTAGGTACATTAGAGAACCAATAATACTACGGTATTTTGTAGGGTCCACTAATTTCCCATTTAAATCAGCGTCTAGCTTCTTGGTATGAGTCATTGGTGTGGCATAAGTATCACAAGTTTTCATTCCAAATTTGTTTAGCAATTCAAGGGCATATTTGGACTGACTCAAGAAAATACCATGGGGTGATTGATGAACTTGTAGTCCTAGAAAGAACGTAAGTTCACCCATCATGGACATTTCAAAATTTTTCTTCATTAGGTTTGCAAAAGCGATTGAGTACTTTTTATGTGTAGACCCAAAGATGATGTCATCCACGGAAATTTAAACAATTAAGATATGTGCCCCGTGATATTGTATAAAGAGAGTAGGGTCGACAGAACCTTTGGTGAAATGATTGGCAATGAGGAAAGATGATAGCTTATCGTACCATGCCCGAGGAGCTTGTTTGAGATCGTACAGAGCTTTGTTCAGTTTGTAGACATGGTTCTGGAACTCAGGATCAACGAATCCATCTGGTTGGCTGACATAAACCGTTTCTTTAAGTTGTCCAATGAGAAACGCAGTTTTGACATCCATCTGATAGACCGTCATATTCATATGAGCCGCGAACGCGAGAAATATCCGAACAGCCTCCAAGCGAGCAATTGGAGCAAAAGATTCTTCAAAGTCTATGCCCTCTTCCTGACGATAACCTTTAGCAATGAGTCATGACTTGTTTCGGATAACATTCCCTTCAGCATCCAATTTGTTCTTCCAAATCCATTTCAGACCGATGACATAAACGCTTGTTGGTCTTTCAACCAGTTCCCATACTTCAAGTCGTTTGAATTGGTTGAGTTCTTCTTGCATGGATTCAATCCAGGTGTCTTTTTTCATTGCGTCTTTGATGTTTTTGGGCTCAGATTGGCAGACGGTGAGTGCATTAATGCAGTGTTCACCATCTGAGTGAAGACGTTGTCTTGTAACGACCGGTTGATTCGGGTTGCCAATAATATTTTCCAGTGGATGATCTATCGTCCATCTATGTGTAGAGGGTTGATGTTGGTATACATTGTGCAGATTTTGAGGATTCAAATGGTTTGTTGAAGATTCCGCGACATCTGGTGCAGCAGTTTCATTAGCAAACGGGTTAAAGAACGCATTTGGATCAAAATCGGCAGGTGGGGGTACTTCATTCAGAACATCATCAGCTGGTTCATCATTGTTGGAAGCGGTTTGTTCAACTGTTGTGTTGGAGTCAACTGGTGGTGCTTCTTCAACAATAGTTATTGTCGCAGGTGTATCATGTATAGGAATATTATCAGGTTGAGCAGCGGATACACCTAGAGCACGATCATCAATATCGTCACTGAACAGAGGAGCAAATAACCTTTCCATTTGTTGACGAGTGACCTGGGGGCTTTTGTTCAGCTGATGATGGGGTTTGGGGGAAGTTTAAGTGGTTGCGACCGGGTTCTAAGCTGTTATACTCAGAAGCCGTCTCCGTGAGTTCATCAAAATGAGCATGAATCATTTCCATTACCTCCTTTGTGCGACGACTCCAGATGCGGAAACCTTCAGAATTGTCACATTATCCAATAAAGACTCCAATATCAGCTTTGGCTTTGAGCTTTCCAAAGTCATCACGATCATTATTCGGATAGCAAAGAGATCCAAACACATGAAAGTGTTTTAAATTCGGTTTTCTGTTATGGATAAGCTTGAAAGGTGTTTTGTTGTGGCGTTTTGTAATCATAGAACGGTTTTGAGTATAGCATGTAGTAGATACAACTTCTGCCCACAAGTAATCTAGGAGTTTGGCATTGATTAACATTGTTCTTGCAGCTTCCACCAACGTTCGGTTTTGTCTTTCAACAACACCGTTTTGTTCAGGTGTACGAGCAATAGATGTCTGATGTTGTATTCCCACTTTCTCATAAAATTCACGAAGGGTTTGGTTAACAAATTCAGTTCCTGTGTCGTTACGGTTGTCGAACGGTGTTTCGGAGCTGAACCTGTATTTTCATGAGAAAGGTGATAATCATCTGTGGAGCTTGGTCTTTGCTGCGAAGAAAGTAGACCCAAGTCCAGCGTGAATAGTCATCAACGATTACTAAGATGTAGTGTTTTCCATTGAGCTTTTGCACACGCATCGGGCCACATAAATCTATGTGAAGAAGATGAAGCACATGCTGAGAGCTGTGTTCCACCTTTGAAGGAAAATGAGCATGTGTGCTTTTCCCTTGTTCACATGCTGAGCAAAGGTGATCTTTTGAATACCGAAATCGTGGGAGTCCTTCAACTAGTTTGTGTCGAGCAAGGTTGGTGATGGTCTAAAAGTTTAGATGTGAGAGACGACGGTGCCATAGCCAGGATTTTGTTGAGATGTTGCCTTTGAAAGTAAGCAGATGGGAGAAGAAGCAACCATGTCTTGCATAGAGATAGTGTAAAGACTAGAAGTACGTGAGCCAGAAATGTGGTCGTTTCCTTGTAGATCACGAATGAAATAAGTTTTCTCCCTGAAAGCAACCTCCAAATCTCCATCACAAAATTGACCTACAGAAAACAGATTGTGACCGAGGCCTTCCACATAGTAAACCTTGCTTATTTCGATGTTCCCATTGATATAGCTGCAAAGTGATCATTCCCGAACCTGACAGTGCCAATGAACTTTTCAATAAAGTTTGTTAACAGTTTAAGGTTGCTTGTCATGTGTCGGGAACATCCGCTATCAACAATCCAGAGAATGATCTGTATCACCTGCATTACACACAGACGACACAGATGGAATAGAAGTAGATGTAGAACCCGAAATGTTAGAGGGTTCTGGAGCAGTTGTAAGAGACATACACACATCAATAACTTTAGGCATCCATTTAAATCCTAGTGTGTTATATATCCATTTCTGCCATCTATAACTACTATTTGCTTTAGTCTTAGTGAATGCACCAGGTGGTACTACATTCATTGGAGGTGAAACTGGAGCTAAAGGGACAACAACGCGTTTCTTAGAATCTAAAGAAGGGGGTCTACCAAGCACAGACTTAGACTGATTAGTGGGCCTAGAGGGATTCCGAGTCTTAGGATTCCGTAAACGAGAGATGATAGCTTTAGCAACACATTTGTCATCACAATCAGAATTCATACTTTTATGACAAATAGCACAAGGTGTTTCAGACTGAATATCAAAAGTACTTAACGGTTTAGCATTCGTTACATCACTATTTCTATTACATTTGCTAGACGCAATATCTATAGTGGAAGCAACATGAGTCTTATTCATAGTCCTAGGGTGTTCTTCTACTTTAGCATTCCTTATTGATCTTTTCTTAGGTCGCAACTTCCTATTCTTCGATTGAGTGCTCCTAGGCTGTGAAGTGCGGACGTTTGGAAAAGATGCAACAATTCCTGTTTCAGTAGAAGGAAGCACGTTAGCAACTTGTGATTTGGCAGTAGGGATTCTAGGTTCACGATTACTAAGTGTGACTGGTGCTATCTTCTTAATGACGGTTGGGGGAAGGTGTTCATACTTTCCTAACATTTCTCTTAGCTTAAAGATAGTGTGCACCAACTCTTGATTTTCATAACGTAGATTTCCCGAAAAATTTATGACTTCCTTAGTGTGTTTGAGAAAATGATCAAGCTCGTTTGATGCTTCATCACGAGTCTTTTTAAGTAAATCAAATATGACACCATATTCCTGTTTAACTTTTATAAGTTCTTGTTCATATTTAAAGATTTGACCTTTCAAAGACACGTTTTGATCATCCAATTGCTCAAATTTTGGACTAAACGATTTAGATTGCAACTGGGTGATTTTGTTTTGCAAAGCAAGTTCACGATTTTGACAATCTTTTTGACACCATTGAAGACGACGTTTTGCATTTTAAAGCTCATTATTCAATCGTTCATTTTTAGCTTTTAAAGATTTGAACTGATGCACAATATCGGAATTATCAACAGTAACAACATTATCAACGATATCAGCAGAGATACAATCAGATGCATATGGCAAAGCATGAAGTAACACAACATTATGGATATCAGCACAGATAACATCTTCCAAGAGTCGATCAACATCTTTTCTCAACATTTTCTTTTTACGTTTAGTATTAGAAATAGATGTTTATGTTTTCTCGAAAACGACCTTCATCACTCCAAGTTCCTTATGAAATTCCATTTCCCAAGACAATGCACAATTTTTAAAATTTTTGACATTAGGTAAAAGATTTTTTTGAAAAATGTCTCTTTGTTCTCGTGCCAGAGGCGATTGAAAATGTTGAACTTTGATTTCAGAATGATATTCTATCTCATGTTCCAAAGTTTTGAGGTCGGCCATGAAAATGTCAAAATATCTAAGAATTTTGCGATTTTCAGGTTTTAAATTTACTTCACTAATGGAAGGTAAAGGACCATAAATTTGTGCATAATCTGGTTTGGGATTAACATTAGAAGACTCAGGTGTTTTAATGATAACCCTTGGTGTGTTAGAAGAATCCTTTGAGGGGACGAAAGTGACCGCTTGTGAATAAGTAAAAGGTTTGTTATAAACAACTTTTTCTAATTTTGATCGACTCTCGTCTTCAGCATCTAATTCCTCTTGACGATTATATTCAACAATAGTCATAACAGAATCATCAATTTTATATTCTGCACTGGAAACTTCCGAATTTGGTTTGAATGTTTTGGGAGAAAGCTTAGGTTTGTAATCAGCAAGATTGAGTCCATATCCTTTTGGATTTGGTTTTAAAGTAAACTTTTCAATAGCTGTTACAGACTCACCATGTTTATAAACAACGGTTTTGACCTCTTTAAGCTTGTTTTGCAAATCAACAATTTCTTCCAGATAGTCATCTATTCGATTTGTTGAATGCTTTTTGTATGCAGAGAACGTTTTTTGACAAGTTAACAACTCAGCCTTAGCTTTTTGATTTTCCAAGGTGAGAGCGTTAATTTGCTTTTTATGTTCATGTTTCAGTTGTTCTATTTCAGACAACAAAGCATTTTTCGAAGCGGCTAGATCACGCATCTGTCTCTCTAAATATTTTTCGTTTTGATGAGATTTAGCAAAAGCTGCTTCAAAACCTTTTTCACGTTTTTCTTGAGCTTTGAAAAAATTGAGTTGCATGTTTAAACATTCAAAATCCTTGGTTAACAGTGCATTTTTACTTTTTAAGTCCTCATTAATGGCACGACATTCTTCCACTATGGTTTGTTTGTCTTGTATTAAACTAGCAAAATCTGGATGAGGCAAAAGTTCGGCTTGTTCAACGTGAGTCTCAACATGATCATTATGTAGATCCTCAAGTATAACCACGGAGTCAATTTGATTATCAAGGGAAACCATAAGGTCATCTTGATCGTCAAATGTAACTACGGGATCTACTTGAAAATCGTCAGAATGACATGTGGAAGACTCATTTTGAACATTCTGAGCCTTGCCGGATTCAAATATTGGCGGAGATATTAGATCAGAGATAAACATGGTTTGTTCGGGTACCTGAGACAAGCCATCAGTGTCATATACTGGGCCTGTTTCACTCATGTGTAGCTCTTGCATATTAGCCATCAACATAACTGCTGAGTTGGTCTGCAAGTCCTCCATATCATCATCTGAGTCTGCATCTG
This sequence comes from Chrysanthemum makinoi, assembly GCA_910596185.1. Lineage (NCBI taxonomy): Eukaryota > Viridiplantae > Streptophyta > Magnoliopsida > Asterales > Asteraceae > Chrysanthemum > Chrysanthemum makinoi. The sequence continues at coordinate 212,217,824 of OU343217.1, read as the reverse complement.
CCATAAAGCTCTGTTCTTTGTCTGTGAGAGTTCCACCAGCTTCAACCTTAAGAGCCAAAAGAAGAGCCTCTTTGTGATAAGCACTGCCCCTAGTCCTCAGCTTTGGTCATGCATTAGCCAGGTGTCCCTTCTCATTGCAATTGTAGCATCGAAGACCATTTAACCCATTCTGAGCATTTCCCTGTTCCACCACTTGAGCTCTGTTGTTATTCCTACCCACAGCATTAAACCCTTGACCACCGCTCATCTGACGACCATAACCACGATTCTGAACTTCAACTCTTCCATTGTTCACAACAGCTTGATTCCTTGTGTTTGATGAGGAACGAATGCAATTGTTGGATTTGTTGGTATAATGGCCAAAAGCATTAGAAATCATAAAAAATCCTTGTTGCAATGCTTCGAACGGATCGATGTCCTCATTACTTCACTGACAAGTGCTTGAGCATTGTTGTTGTTGTATGGAACCAATTGATTTTGTTGCTGTGAAGGATCATGTGGTGGGTTTGAAGTAGTTGTTTGAGTTTCTGGTTGAGGAGGATAATTTTGTTGAGCATATAAGGCAAGTTGTTGATTTTCCGGATGTGTCGGTGGAGCAATTTGAGCATGGAGAATCCTTTCCCGATCAACTTCCTTTTCATGAGGCTTCAAGTAATCGTACAACAATCCGTAGGTAGATTGATGCATGTTCTTCGCTTGACGGAGAAAAATGACATACTTCTCCCATTCAGGACCAAGACTACTCAGGAACTTAGTATTCACTGCAATTCTTGGCATGATGATGTTGTGTTTATCCAAATCATTGATGATGTCTGAAAAACGATGATGATAAGACTCTAGTGTCTCCCCAGGTTCAATCATGAAGTGTTCATAAGCCAAGTAAATTTTGGATTCCAAATCCTCCTGATTGAGTACAAATCCTTCCATAAGAAGACGAATATGTGCCGACGTCTTCTGTGCAGTCTTTTGAGCATCAACACTACGAAGAATTGGGTTTGGTAATCCTAAGAGGATATATTCCATTGCAAGCTCATCTGCTTCATAGTGTAGAAGTTCTTGAGGATTCAAGTCTGCAACAGTAGCAATGTTCGTTTGTTCATCTCTTGGTGGATTAGCATTAGGATCTCCGGGTGCAACGATATTAGGCATCTGAAATGAAACTTCCAAGATAACCTTCTTTAAGAACCTTCCATGTGGCTTCTTCAGATCACAAAACCTAAAGAACCTTATCACCCATTGATCATAGTTTCCTGGAGTGAGCATTGGAGGTCTATCAAGTGATCCAGCTTCATGAATTGATTGTTGGCTGCTTAAAGCTTCACACATCTTTGCAAACCAAGTGGGTTCCTTCATAGTGTTCCTTGATGGATGTTGATTGAAGTCACTTGGTGGTGGTTGAACCATTTGAGGTTGTGGAATTGCAGCAAGTTGTGGAGTATGTTGTTGATTCCATTGTTGATGTTGGGGACTTAATTGTTGTTGTTGTTGACGTTGAGGATAAGTGTAAGGGAAATAGTTAGAGTATGGTGGTTGAGACATGGTGAAAACTTGTGTTGGTAAAAATGGATATTTGTAGTCGAATGAACCTTTGTTGATGAAGTGTCCTTAGACGTAGAAATCACAATAGCCAAGTAGCACTTATGCGTAAAAACACCAAAGTTACGCGTAACAATCAAGAGTTGCGCGTAGATTTAGCTTACGCGTAAGTAGGGAAAAGACACTAAAGTTATGCGTAGACACAAAGTTAAGTGTAGAAACTTATGTGTAGGATTACCTTATGCGTAAGACTGAGCTTAGGCGTAAGATGAATCTTATGCGTAGGATTTCTACGCGTAAGCTTTATGCTTATGCGTAATTTTAGGGTTTTGCCCAAACGATCTTTTACACTATCACAGTGCAAAAGATATCCAAAGTCGACATATTTTTAGACTTATCCAAGTAAGAAAACACGGAGTAAACCACGAAAACGAAGATCAAACCAAGGATAACCTTACGCGTAGTTTTAGGGTTTTGCTACGCGTAGGATTACTCGTAAAATTGATAATGCCCAATGATGTTTCTAAACCAGTTTTTGTGTGATAAAATAGCTTCAATAACACCAAAAGACACAAAAGTGTGAAACTTGATAATCCAAAGCTCTTAAACAGTTCGCGTAGGATGATACTCTCGTTCAAAAACTAGATGAAAAACAATGATCTACACATAAATTTCGAAACTTTTTTCCAAAAACAGTAAGTTTAACACCTTATAACGTTGAAAGGACAAGAATCTTGGATTAAAAAGTGTAGAAAATACGTTTTTGATCAAGCCAAAGTTTCGGATACGCAAGTTAAGCGTGATACCAAAACTCACTTCAAACAATACGTTCACTCAACTATTAGGCGATTGATACCACTGATAGGTCACTAGTTTTACAACACAAGCAACATAGAAAGAGATAGAGGCGATTGAACAAGTAAATCAAACACAAACACACGATATAATGGAACGGTTATGCATAGAGTGTAGTGAAAGAGAATAACTTGAACAACCAACCCTCAAGTGAGGGTTTACATGAGGTATTTATAGGAGGAAAGCTAGGGAAACACTCCTAGTTTCCATCCTTTCCTTATTGGACATGGGCCTAAGCTCATGGGCCTTCTACATAAGCTTAAGGCTAAAACAAACATAAAGGCCATAATAAGCTACCTATTACATGAGAATAACTAACACTTGAATTATAGTTTAGGAGTGATTCCAACAGACTCAAGTCATGATATTCGCTAGAACTAGAAACATGAGGAATCACAACTGTTACCCATAATCTATTCTTTTCAATAATGCCCTTTTCGACAGACTTGACATCTTGGAATTTTTCATGAGACACATGGTATCAATTTCAATTATACCTGATATAAGGTAGCCGATTCACCTCACACTTCTGACAATCTTTTCAATATTTTAATGGAACCCACAAGGACATGAGTACCGCCTATTATCCTTAGCTCAAGGGCTAGAGCGAGAGAACAATTCAAACATTAGAAGATATACTCAAAGCATGTGTGATATTCTGGAAATGATTAGGCAAATCATTCTTCATCGAACAAGTTCCCTTACAACAATAGTCATCACATGAACATATTGACTGCACAAATTGAGGCACTCTGTGGTTGAGGTGTCAATCACTTATTTATTGGCCAAAATCAGGAAAGTCCAACTCACTAGTCCGTAACTCATTCATGAAACAACAAAGTAATCGTACAAACCAAGAATCAGTTACAAGTAACAACACATAGATAGAAAAGCTACGTTGATATACGACGTAAAATATTGGAAATATGTTCCATAAGTCACAAACCATTAGAATTTCAAGTTGGCAACAGATTAATGTTCAAAGTCTCGCCCTGGAAAGGCGTGGTACGATTCATAAAAACGCGAGAAAACCCGATGCAACTCAAATATCCTCAGTTTTTCACCGATAACTCAGTAGAAACCAACATGAAGTGAATTCAGGGACTGAATTCCTTTTTGGGTGGGCAAATGTGACAACTCGTAATTTCAGGTTATTTTACAAACTTTGAAAATTTTATTATTCATCTCGAGAATTTACTATTCATCAGTTACTATTCATCATTTTACTATTCATCGTTTTCGAAGTCGATTTGATATTCTGAGAACGTATTTCAAAATTTTACAATTCACGAAACACTATTCATTCCCGGAGAAAATCACTATTCATGATTCACTATTCATAATTTTTTGTAAATTAGGCTTACGAGTATCAAATTCGTGTAACCTTAATGGCTTAGCTGCGAATCCATGAACAATCATCGAGGACATTTCATATAGACTAGATTTAGTCTACATATCATTAGTAACATCATCATCATATTAGTTCATGCATGGTTTTGCATTTTTCATTAAACGTATAATTTACTATTACATAAACGCTATCGCGTAATCATTCATTTTGAACGCTTGATCCGAGACTCCAAAAATTATCATAATATATTTTTTATACTCATTTTAAGATTATAAAAATAATATTATTAGTTTACCTTGTGTTTTTGATTTAATTTGTATATAAATTGTTATATTTATATAATTACGACGGTTTTCGTAAATACTACTCGATAATTATTATTTCTCTCAATTTTTGTAAGAAATTTATTTTTATAATTTTTATGACTTTGATATATTTTATTTTCTTCCGTTAAAATTTATTTTTAGCTAACGCTACCCTAAATACTTAATTATATACAAAATTACCAACTATACTAATACATTTATACATTATATCATACAAAAATGCATTACCCTTTTATTTTTTTTTGCAAGAACAAGAAGAAACTCAAGAATGTTTGCAAGATCAAGCTTAATTATCAACACTAGTAGTCTCTTAATCAAGGTTTTGAAATAAAAACATAGGGTAATTAGGAAAAACCTTGTTCTTTAAACCTCATCACTTTACTAGTAAGCATTTCATAATCATTTTCAATCTTTCATATTCATACTTTGGTCATTTTATCATGCTTGAAGAAAACATGCAAGTTATATGATTATCTATACCACTTTATTTGTTTTTAGTACTTATAATGAATATATATCATCCTATAATTATCCCTTGAAACATATCATTTTTAATGATGTGTAGGAACCCATGACACCCTAAGAAGGTGTATGGTAGGTTTAGAATAGCTTTGGCGTTGATTTGAAGCTGTTAGAATAAGTATTACGCGAGAAAAATCACTTTCGACAACAATATATAAGGGTCTGATCATTTTTGCTAATTCTGGAAATTTCGACAGTTTACAAAATATTTTTGATAAAACTGTACTTTATTCAAAGTACTGCTGATCAAACAGTAATTTAATCAAAGTACTGCAGTTTTTAACCAGTTAAATGATTTTTGGAAGAAACCTTTTGTTAAGTAACAAATACTTTGAAATAAAAGTAGAATAAATGGTTTTTGAGATGGTAACATCAATAGGTTATCAATCCACCATGGTTACAAAAGGATTGGCTAATCCATGAGCGAACGGCTCTGGTAAAGATATCTCAAATCCGTTTTTAGTTGACAACTTGCTAATAAGTTGTATGGTAATCAACTCACCATATCAGTTAATGTGAAAAGTTGACTAGCCCACAAGAAAATGGCTTGTAGTAAAGGCTGTGGAAAAACCATTATTGGTAATTAGTTCACCATTAGATAAAAGAACTAACTAGACCAGAAGGGTACAACTTTTGGTAAAGACAAAACAAATCTGTTGATAGCTGGTGATTTGCTAAAAATCATATGGTTATCAATGTACCATGGTCTTACACACCAAAACATTCGGCTACTCCAGAGTTAATGGCTTTGGTAAAGAGATTAAAATCCATTGAATTTTCAATGATTCACCTCTCACAGGAGTTAACACACCTGGAAGTGATGAGAATAGTATGCAACTTAAACTGAATTAATGTACAAATAGTCATATGTTGCTGTAAAGAAGGAGCTTGCTTTGGATGATCTTTGTAAAAGAATAAAGATACTTTGATAAGTTCAGAAACTACAATCCAAAGACAAAGACAATCATTCCTTGAAGCTGGAAAAGTGAAAGATTAATCTACAAAGGAACTTGAAGTCAAACAAGTAGAATTCAAGTTAGGGGAGGATTGTTGGGATATGAAAGTCTTGACAGTTATAGTCTGAAGATTAACAAATTCTTGCAGAATGACAAAGAACTGGAAAAAGTCAAAGAGTCAAGTCTTTGCTAAAGATAAAGACAAAGTACTGCACACGAAGTCAAAGTACTGCAAGATTAAAAGAACTGTTTTGTTCGTTTATGGAAAGTCTTGTAATTCTAGAATATTCTATATTAGATTACTTGTCGTACAAGGATACAATTGTAAACCGACTAGGGTTACCCTTGAGCCTATAAAAGGACCCCTAGATTGGCATTAGAAGTACGAGTCTTAGAGTTAACGATTACAAGTTATTTAGAGTTTTAGAGAAGTTCGATATTCTTAGAGTTGTTGAAGTATCTGCATAATAAGCAGATTTAGAGTTAATAATAAAAGTTGTTCTTCTTAGTTTTGTTAAGTAAATTCCGCGTACTTAATAAAGATTACTCAGTGTTTCATTGTTAATAACTTAGGATTTATCCGAGGTTGTTAAACCTTAAACAAGCTATTTAAGTTAGTTTGGTTAGAGTACATCAATCCAACAAGTGATATCATAGCTTGTGTGGAAACTCTGACTAAGAAGAAACCCTAAAACCCTACTACAACAAAACCTAAGGATGTCGACTGAAGCTGTTCCACCACCATCAATCACCTCACTCAGAATTCCAATCATCAGGAAAGGAGAATATGACTTATGGTGTATGAAGATGAGGCAGTACATTGCCATTACAGACCATGCACTATGGAATGTAATTGTCAATGGTAATGAAGTAGTTGCAGATCCTGTGGAGATTCCTGGACAACCTAAACCACCAAAACAAGTCTTACCAGCAGCTACCATAAGGAATCAAGAGAAGGCTCTCAACATACTCTTATCTGCTATACCTGATGGACATCTATTGAAGTTTTATGATGCTAAAGATGCAAAGCAGCTCTGGGCTGCTCTCAAGACTAGATTTGGAGGGAATAAAGCTTCTAAGAAGATGCACAGAAATCTACTAAAGCAACAGTTTGAAACTTTCACAGTTGGTGAAAGAGAGAGTCTTGATGCTGCATATGATAGGTTTCAAAATCTCCTTAACATGTTGAAGTTATACAAGGCAGAAGTATCAGTTGAAGATGCTAATCTGAAGTTTCTAAGGAGTTTGCCATCTATATGGCATGTGATTGTTACAAAGATAAGAGGACAACCTGGTTTGGATGTCATGGACTTTGATGATCTCTAAAACCATCTGAAGGTATATGAGCATGAGATGAATGGTCAAACAAGTTCTAAGTCTCATAGTATTGCTTTTCTATCATCTAAAAATAGGGGCAGTACTTCCATCAAAAGTACTGCTTCTCCTACTCAAAGTATTGTGGTTCAAAGTACTATCTCGTATGCTGCTCCCACCCATGCTCAGCAAGCCCAAGCAACTACTACTATGCACTCAGATGAGGTTGTATGCTCATTCTTTGCACAGCAAGCTAGTTTACCTGTCACTTATGAAGAAGATCTAGCACAGATTGAAGAAGATGCACTTGAAGAAATTGATATCAGGTGGCAAGTTGCTATGATCACTGCAAGGATCAAAAAGTATATGAAGAAGACAGGAAAAAGCATTGATTTCAAACCAAAACAGGGAATAACTTTTGACAAATCCAAAATTGAATGCTTCAATTGTCAAAAGACTGGACACTTTGCAAGGGAGTGCCGGTTTGCTAAGTATCAAGCAAACAGGACATCTGAGAAACCAAAGCTTGAGCTAAAAGAAATCCTAATTACTTAAAAAAAGGCTTTAGTTGCTCAAGAGAATTTGACAGAGGTTGACTGGAGTGAAGAGTTTGATGATGAGCCAGTGACCTACTGTATGGTAGCAGTGGAAGAAGTAGCTAAAGAATCAGTGGAAGAATTGGACTAGAGCACTGCTTTTGATGAGGAACCTGAACATCTTTGCTTTGGAATCGGATATTGTCTAGGAGGATTTGATTGGAGCTTGGAGTGTGAAGATGATCCTGTTCTACTTGCTATGGTGGCTACTTCACCAAGTTCACCCCCTATCTCTGAGGTATGCTCAAATTGTCATGATTTCTATCAAAAACTGCTAAATAGTTATGTGATTGAAAGAGATAACTGTGTTAGGGCTAGGTCTGAGGTAGCAGGTTATCAAATAACTTTAGAGTCTATGGAAGCCAAAATTTTAACACATGAAAATAATGAAATGGCTTGGGCTGAAAAGTATGAACTACAGGATTACCAGTTAAAACTAAGTGAATGGAAACTAAACTGTAAAATTGCTGAAATTGAGAAACTAACTAAGGAGAGAGATGAACTGGTAGCAAATTTTGATGCCTGGAATGAATCTGGACTATCTCATGTTAGTTATGTTGAAAAACAGAGAAGAGCTTATATTAGAACTGGTCTAGGATTTGGTATGGACTTTACTAACATGGAAGAAAGCACATCTAGTGATCAGGATAACCTAGACTTAGAAGATATAACCACTAGTGATGATGAACTCATTAATTATGTTGATACATCTAGTAATGAGGATTCAGTTAGTGACACACCTCCTGAGTTTAGGAAAGACACTGGTTATCATGCAGTTCCCCATCCCACTGGAATTCATCAACCCCTAGGCCTGATGTTTCTCGTTTTAGTGTAGACAGTTTTGAGTTTAGAAAAAAGCTTATTGGTCAATCTAGGTCTGAAACCCTAATAGAAACTGTTGAAACGAATGTTCAAAGTCAAGCAGTACCTTCAACTCAAAGTACTGCTCCACAAGCAGTACCTTAACAATACTGCTAAACCTTTTTGGGATAACTTTGGTCAAAACAGGTTTAATCATTCACCTAGAAGGCACAATAGTTTTGGTCATAAACATAGAAAAAGTCACTTTGGAAGTATGGGTCAAAAATTGTGTTTTGTGTGTTATAGTCCTACTCATCTAATTAAGGATTGTGAACATCACTCAGAATACCTTAGAAAATTTCCAAAGAACAGGTTTGCCAACCAGAAACCTAGAGAGAACAAACCAGTCTAGAATAATTCAAACAGGGTCAATCATAGCAATTTCTCACCAGACCATAGGTACCGTCATCAGAGAAGACCTTTTTCAAAACCACCAGTACCTTCACAAGCAGTACCTTCTCAAAGTACTGCTCAGACAAACCAAGGTACTCCTAGCACCACTTGGAACAGGAATCCTAGGAGATCTCATTACTATCAACCTAGAAGGTACTACAATTCACATAGGGGATCTAGATCACATGAACCAAGTGTTAAAACTGAATGGGTTAAGAGAGAAAGTACTGCTGAGGGACAAATAGTACTTTCAACAAAAAGTGAATCAAATGTTTTTGTGATACAAGAAAAAGAGAATGAATTTGCAAAAGAGAGTTCTGTTGAAAAACCAGAAAGTTTTGAAAATCCACATGTTAAAAATCAAAAGATAATTCTGGATCATGTTTTAAAAAATAGTGGGAATTACATACTCAAAGAATTTGAGTTTGTAACTCCACAAGGGGAACACAAGTCAGAAATGGATTGGGTTCCTAAAAGAGACTAACTCTCTAATTCTTTGTGCAGGGCAACCCAGAAGAGGAGCTTAAAGATCATTTAATTGTAGATAGTGGTTGCTCTGGAAGTATGACAGGAGACAAGGATATTCTGTCTGATTTTAGATTTATTAGTGGAGGAAGAGTTGCATTTAGGAACGATCCCAATGGAGGAAGAATTACTAGGAAAGGAACCATCAAAGCAGGTCGTATAGATTTTAAGAATGTTAGATATGTGAAGGAGCTCAAATTCAACTTATTGTCAGTCTCTCAAATCTGTGATAAAAAGTACCCTGTGTTATTCACTGACACAGAATGTCTCATCCTTTCCTCTGAATTCAAGCCTGTTGATGATAGCTTGGTAGTACTCAGAGTACCAAGAACCAATGATGTGTATAGTCTGGAAATGAAGAGTCTTCACTCTTATAGGAGAGCCACCTATTTAGTGGCAAAAGCAACAACTTAAGAAGCACATCAGTGGCATAGAAGATTGGGCCATGTTAATTTCAAGAATATCAAAAAACTGGTCAAAGGCAATTTAGTTAGAGGTTTACCTTCAAAAACTTACAAGAATGATCACTCATGCTTAGCATGCAAGAAGGGTAAACAACAAAAAGCTTCATGCAAGAAGCTTGAGGAGAGAACTATTAGAGAACCATTGGACATTACATATGGATCTGTTTGGACCTGTCTCTGTGGCAAGTTTAAACAAGAAAAAGTACTGCTTGGTTGTTACAGATGATTGCAGATGATTCAGGTTGGGTATTTTTCTTGGGATTTAAAGATCAACTTTTGATGCTATTCAGACTCTAATAATAGCCCTTGAAAACCAATTGAGACTCAAGGTTAGAGGTATTAGATGTGATAATGGGACTGAATTCAAGAACAAGCTTATGGATGAATTTTGTGCTAACAAAGGAATCAAGAGAGAGTTCAGTATTGCAAGAGCACCACAGCAGAATGGTGTTGTAGAGAGGAAGAATAGGACTTTGATTGAAGTAGCCAGAACTATGCTTGAAGATTCACAACTACCTATTCAATTCTGGGCTGAATCCGTAAGTACTGCTTGCTATGTACTTAACAGAGTATCAGTCACTAAACCACAGACAAAGACACCTTATGAGTTGCTGATGGGCAACAAACCCAACATTCATCTATCAGAAGGAATTGGTTTAGTTTTACTTGGGGATCTCACAAGTGCACGGGAAATTGAAGAACAGAGCAGTGATGAAATTTGGAAGAATCAAGAGCACTGGGAAATTGTTAGCTGGAGATTCTTTGAAGAATCTGGAGTACATGTTCTAGAGCTAGAAAATGGAACAATGATTCACATGTTTGCAGATAGAAGATATCCTCTTACAGTTGAGCTTATGAGGAGGATGCTAGAGCATGGAATGGAAGTTGAAGAGGATAATGAAACGGCTTGTATGGTCATCAATTTGTTTATCAACTGGACTACTATAGCTGATGATGATGCATAACTGGTATTAGTTTTCATTGAATAAGTTATTTTTGATAAAACTGTACTTTATTCAAAGTACTGCTAATCAAATAGTACTTTAATCAAAGTACTGTAGTTTTTAACCAGTTAAATGATTTTTGGAAGAAACCTTTTGTTAAGTAACAAATATTTTGAAATAAAGGTTGAATAAATGGTTTTTGAGATGGTAAAATCAATAGGTTATCAATCCACCATGGTTACAAAAGGATTGACTAATCCTTGAGCAAACGGCTCTGGTAAAGATATCTCAAATCCGTTTTTAGTTGACAACTTGCTAATAAGTTGTATGGTAATCAACTCACCATATCAGTTAATGTGAACAGTTGGCTAGCCCACAAGAAAATGGCTTGTGGTAAAGGCTGTGGAAAAACCATTATTGGTAATTAGTTCACCATTAGATAAAAGAACTAACTAGACCAGAAGGGTACAACTTTTGGTAAAGACAAAACAAATCTGTTGATAGCTGGTGATTTGCTAAAAATCATATGGTTATCAATGTACCATGGTCTTACACACCAAAACATTCGGCTACTCCAGAGTTAATGGCTTTGGTAAAGAGATTAAAATCCATTGAATTTTCAATGATTCACCTCTCACAGGAGTTAACACACCTGGAAGTGATGAGAATAGTATGCAACTTGAACTGAATTAATGTACAAATAGTCATATGTTGCTGTAAAGAAGGAGCTTGCTGGATGATGCTGTAAAAGAATAAAGATACTTTGATAAGTGCAGAAACTACAATCCAAAGACAAAGACAATCATTCCTTGAAGCTGGAAAAGTGAAAGATTAATCTACAAAGGAACTTGAAGTCAAACAAGTAGAATTCAAGTTAGGGGAGGATTGTTGGGATATGAAAGTGCTGAACAGTTATAGTGCTGAAGATTAACAAATTACTGCAGAATGACAAAGAACTGGAAAAAGTCAAAGAGTCAAAGTACTGCTAAAGATAAAGTCAAAGCACTGCACACGAAGTCAAAGTACTGCAAGATTAAAAGAACTGTTTTATTCGTTTATGGAAAGTCTTGTAATTCTAGAATATTCTATATTAGATTACTTGTCGTACAAGGATACAATTGTAAACCGACTAGGGTTATCCTTGAGCCTATAAAAGGACCCCTAGATTGGCATTAGAAGTACGAGTCTTAGAGTTAACGATTACAAGTTATTTAGAGTTTTAGAGAAGTTCGATATTCTTAGAGTTGTTGAAGTATCTGCATAATAAGCAGATTTAGAGTTAATAACAAAAGTTGTTCTTCTTAGATTTGTTAAGTAAATTCCGCGTACTTAATAAAGATTACTCAGTGTTTCATTGTTAATAACTTAGGATTTATCCGAGGTTGTTAAACCTTAAACAAGTTATTTAAGTTAGTTTGGTTAGAGTACATTGATCCAACACATTGTTGCAAGGTTTTCAAAAACACGGAGTTTCATCACTAACCCTTAACGAACAATATTTCACGACTAGTTTTACGAGGCCATTTTGGGCATATTTTCAAAGTATGAAAAGTGTCATTTTACGACGAAAACATTATATTTACCAATAAAACACCAAACGAGGATCGTGGAATACTGTTTCAACGGATTTACATGAAAAGTGTTTATTAACTTAACGAGACATCAAAAATGTATTTTTTGACGATAAACATTATTTTCAAAATTCACAAGTGGTATAGATATGATACGAATTACATTCACAACATTACATCATAACTTATTATAGATCATATCATTCATAATAGGTCACGGTTAGAGATTTGCGCTTCATTTCAGTGTACTCACTTTTGCCATCGCATCATTGTCCAAGTGAGTTTTCATAGCCCCGTTTTACAAGTTTATACATTATTTCAAACCTACGGGGGAGAATACATTGCACTTCATTTTATTACGAGCCCAAGTATATTCAAATTCATTACGTTGCTTAAGTTACCTCATTGCCAATTGAATGTCCCCATTTCATAATCATGAACCACTAATTCCGGAAGAAGCCAGGGTGAGTGGATAGATCTATTCAGGGTGACTCCTCCATCCGGGTTGGTGGTCCCAACTGGTCAAACTGATGAATTTCATTTCATTTTCATTATTTGAGTTGTTTGGCAAAACACTCTGTTGGGGCGAACATCATAATCAGTCAAGCTTCGGTGTCATGTGCTTATAGCAATTGTATCATTTTTATGTGACATACTTGTCATACATAACTTATACTTTTGGTGGTTGTATAAAACATTTACATAAACTCTATGAACTCACTCAACCCTTGTGTTGACACTTTTATCAATGTATTTTCAGGTATCTAAGGCATATACATCATGGCATACATAAAGACTTATCATAGAGTCACGGTGACGACGCGTCTCACATGGATTTTATGCACTTTAAAACATCGTTTGGATTGTATCAAACTTATTTCCGCAAATGTTGACTATCTTTTGTGGACCTATCTTTTGTAAACTTTAAATGTTTTATTATATCAAACGATGTGCTTTTCAAACGACACTTTAGGTCGTTCAATATAACTGTGATTGTGGTGCTATGATTGTCAACCCCCAGGAATTCCATTCTGATACAACACAGGTAATTTGGGGGTGTGACATATACAGGGAGAAACAAGTTCGTCAAATGATTCAACAGCCTTTTACACCAATGTTGGAATTACCACCAAAGCTTCTCAAGTCATACCCACGGGTAATGGTAATTACAAGCTCATTCCTGATCCAGCATATAAGCCTCCAGACTCAAACACACTCATGGAAAACTTCATCAATCAACTGTCTCTCACGGTTAGTCAAAATATGAATTCCACTCCACACACCAACAATAACACAGGAACAGACATCCAATCCACACAATCAAGCTCTTGTCAGAGATGGTAAGGCAGTGGTACAGAATGTCCAAGGAAGACGGTATGAACAAGGGATGATTAGAGCAGGGTTATGGTAATCTGGAGTAGGTGGAAGGTATGTGGCTAATCAGAATCATGGAAGGAATGCAAATCAAGGACAAGCAAAGCCAATCAAATGTTATAACTGTGGTGGTGAGGGACATATTGCGAGGAACTGCACATCTCCAAAATGTCCACAGAATGCAGTGTACTTCAGGGACAAGATGCTGCTGGTGCAAGCTCAGGATAGTGGTACGGTTTTGGATGAAGAAGAGTTGTTGTTTCTTGGTGAGCGAAATGCCAAAACCTATGATGCTGATGTTGATGAGCAGCCAATTCAGGAAATAGGTCACAATCATCAAAATGCCTTTCAAGTAGCTGACTGTGATGCATTTGACTCTGATGTCGATGATGAACCTAATGCATAGACAATCTTCATGGCTAGCATTTCACCAATGGTCTCTCCAAAGCTCTCGTCAACACAACAGGCTGGTCCATCCATAGATTTAATCATTTCAGAGGTATTAAAACTATACGATGAAGTTGATGAGTAAAATATACATAACGAAGTACAATCTCTTGAAACTTATGAATCAGATATTGATAATGAAGGTAATAGCAATATTGTCCCATATGATCAATATGTGACACAAAGTGAAAGTGAGATTGTACCAAGTGATGCATCTTCTGCAGTCAATGATAACTACGTTTTTTATGAATACACTGCATGTGCCCCTGATGATTCTGTTATCTCTGAACTCAATGCCTATGAAGAACAAGTTGCTATTTATGAACAACGTGATAAGTTTAAGTTAACTAACCGTGAGCAGGAAATGGATGACCAAATGCGTACAATTATCAGAAAAAGTAATTTTAGAGAAGAAGTGTTAAAACAAGAGTTAAACTCCTCACAAGAAAAGCTTTCTAAAATTGTTAAGCAAAAACAAGAACTCCAAAATAATGTTTTGCTTAAACAAGAATTTAATGCTAAGGAATCAAAACTTTTGAATGACTTTTCCAATCTAAAAACTTTGAAAAACAAGCTTGAAAATAAGTTGTACGTACAAGGGAATACCATTCAGACTGCTCACATGATCACTAAGCATAGAGTTCTCTGCGATAAGCATAGCATTCCCCTCATAAAGGAACCCAATCCTGAATATAGTAAAGTGGCTAGAGAAGCTCAGAAGGTAATATATGATGGTGATGAAATCCTTAAGCCTAGGCAGAAACCTAGTTGCGCTGAGTGCACTGAGGAAAATAGGCAATTAGATGAAGTCACTATGGAGAAAATGAATAAGAAGCTAAAAGATCCTGAGTGTAAAAAGCAAAACATAACGTACAAACCTCATGAATACACTAAATAAAATTGGATCTCCCTGAACAGATTTATGCCTCAAACTCTATTAACCCCAGAACAAGTTTATTGGAAAAAGGACATAGATATGCAAAAGGCTAATGCACTTGATAAAACAAACACTCCCCTTAGGAAAATGCCTCCAGGAACTGTGTATCCTCCGAATACACCAATGCATTTAGTTCCTAGATCTATTCCCACTAAGAGCAAGACCTTAATCAGCATGTATGTTGTTTATCAAATATTTGTTGATTTTGAGAAGACATGTAAGAAAAGAATCACACCTACTAGGATAACTGAAGAGGAGAGGGGTTTTGAGCAAACTAAAGAATGCTATTTAACTGAAGTCATACCTTCCTTTAAACAATTAAAAGGTCAATTTGAGAGTCTTCAAAAATGGATAGACTCAGATATTAAAGAAATGGAAAAGGAATTTGATGCAATGATAGTTGAGGTCAACGACTATGAACGGGAACTCAAATATAATGAAATTGAAAGAAAAAATCTGCACATCTTAAATGAGAACTTAGTATTGAGTTGTATGGCTCAAGATTTGTTTTATACTGCTACTAAGCATTCTATTACTGCTTCTCAATTTCATGAATTAACTGTTGCTTTAAAAGTTTCCCATGATCGTGTCATTGAGCTTGAAAACACAAACTCATAACTAAATGAGAAAATTGATCAGGATGATCACGATAATTTGGCAAAACATCTTTCTAAGCTAGAAGTTGAACATTTTGATTTGTAACTAAAATATCAACATCTCAAAGAAAATGTCAAAACCTCAAACATCAAGACATCCTCAAATGATCCAGAGTTTGATTCACTTTTTGAAATAAACAAATGTGATGATCAGATTCAAGCTCACTGTAGCACGATCAGAAAGTTGAAAGCCAAAATTTCACAATTAAAGGGTGAAAAGAACAATGTGACTGGCTCCCAAATGCCTCCTCCTTTAGATTCTCAGTGTTCTCAAAATTTTCATCTTCAAAACTTGGTTAATGCTTTACAAAAGGAAAATGAGAGTTTTCTAGAAGAAAATGAAAAAGTTAAACGACACTTTAAAGATTTATATGATTCAATGAAAGTCACTCGTGACAAGAACAACAAAAAAATAACGTCTTTACAAAAAGAAATTGAGAATCTAAGGAGTCAGGTGAAAGGGAAAATGCCACTTGTCTTTAATGAGAATGTTGCATCAAAGTCATCTGCAGACTCTAAATATACTGTGACTGTTAAATACATTCCTCCTCATCTTAGGAATAACGAACTTGTGTTTCATAACTATTTCACACACCTTAAGGATAGTCTAGAATGTCTCCGTGAGATTGTAGAAGAGGATTACATAAATAAGCCACTTGATAGAGAAATTAGGTTTGCTTGCATTCAGGCCAAACGATCTCAAGAGCTGTTAGAATGTTTAAGAGCAACATGTCCTAAATCCTTATGTGAGAAAGATAAAGTTGTGATGCCTTGTTCTATGCCTAGTGCTAAGTATGCAACCCATTATGTGCCCAGTGTTAAGACAATGTACTCTAAAGTGCCTTCAAGTAGTTCAGATCCCTGCACTTTTACTTTGGGAATGCAAAACGTAGCCCAACCAACTAATGTTCCCATAATTCCCTCTACAGGAGTAATCAGTGACACAAAAGAAAGCGGGTCAAAGCCTCCAGGAAATACAAAGCAAGATAGAACCTCGCAAGCTAAGAATGTGCAATGGAAGAAAGTAGATGATCACCCTAGGAACATTAAGTTTGAGTTGAATAAAACGAATCGTGTTGATTCTAGTGTTAGCTATAAGCGTACTGTAATTAATTCGAATTCTTCTACTTTTGGAAAAATAATGTAATGATGATTGCTTGGTTTCTATATTAATCATGAATGTGGTGTGATTGATTTGATTAATGCTGTTAAATGCCCTGTTAAGATTGTTAATGCAAAAAGTCAAGCTAAGAAGGCTAGAAAGCAATGGCGGAAGAAGGTTAGAAAATATTGGAAACCCACAGGTAGGAAAATTAGTAACATAGGTTATAAGTGGATACCTACTGGCCGTAAATTCAATCTTAATGAGATGTGCCCTAAATTATCTAGATCAATGCCCATTAGGAAATGGATGCCTACTGGTAGAACTATTCCTTTAAGAAGTGAACATACTTTGAATAGGTCTAATGCATACACTAGCACTACTTCAATCCCTGATGATTCCATTGTTTCTACTTCCGATGTGGGTGTTCCAATCATTGTTACTAACCAAATGGAACCCATTCTTGCATGGGGATCCCAATTATCCAGTTATCCATTCTTGTCTGTGTTTAACTGCATATCGTTCAAATCGTTCAGTGGTACCTGGACTCAGGCTGTTCCAAGCATATGACTGAAGATCGGTCACGGCTCATGAACTTCGTGAATAAATTCATCGGGACTGTTAGATTCGGTAATGATCATTTTGGTGCAATTATGGGTTATGAAGACTATGTTGTTGGTGATAGTGTAATATCCAGGGTATATTACGTTGAAGGTCTTGGTCATAACTTATTCTCTGTTGGTCAATTCTGTGATTCTGATCTAGAAGTGGCCTTCAGAAAACATACTTGTTTCGTTAGAAAACTAGATGGTGCAGAACTTTTAAGAGGAACACGTGGTTCAAACCTATACACCATCTCTATCGAAGACATGATGAAGTCTTCTCCAATCTGCTTGTTGTCAAAGGCCTTGAAAACAAAGTCATGGTTATGGCATCGTCGTCTCAATCACTTGAACTTCGGCACCATTAATGATCTTTCCGGAAAGGACCTTGTAAGAGGCTTACCTAGACTACAAAGTATGAAAAGGATCACCTTTGTTCACATGCCAATTGGGAAAAACAAGAAGTATGCCCACAAACCTAAACCTACAAACTCAGTTATGGAAGTTCTTCATACCATTCACATGGATTTATGTAGACCCATGAGAGTCTGAGACTATTACGGGAAGAAACATGTGTTAGTGGTGGTTGATGATTTCTCTCTATTTACATGGGTTAAGTTCTTAAGGACAAAGGATGAAACTCCTGATATCATCATTAAACTCATCAAAGCAAATTAGGTTCGACTTAACAAAACTGTCGAATCATCCGAGCAGACAATGGGAACCGAGTTTGTCAATAAAGAACTTAGTGAGTTTTATGAAAGTGTTGGAATCAGTCATCAAAGAAGTGTTCCACGAACTCCTCAACAGAGCGGTGTAGTTGAAAGACGAAATCGAACTCTTGTGGAAGCCGCAAGAACAATGCTGATTTACTCAAAGGTTCCAATGTTTCTCTGGGCTAAAGCCATTGCCACTGCATGCTACACTCAAAATCGATCCCTAATTCACACATCTCATGGAAAAACTCCATATGAACTTGTCCACAATAAAAAAACCTGATTTATCATTCCTTCGTGTGTTTGGTGCATTGTGTTATCCAACTAATGAGGGTCGACATTTAGGTAAACTAAAAATTAAAGCGGACATTGGAGTATTTGTAGGATATTCACCAAACAGAAAAGGATACATAATCTACAACAAAAGAACTCGAAATTTCATGGACACAATTCATGTCACGTTCGATGAGCTATCCGGGAAAATGGCTCCAGGACAATCCAGTTTTGGACCCGCATCACAACCTTCATCAAGTAGTCCCATCAGTTCTACTCTTGTACAAAATCCCTCACCAGCAACTCCATATGTACCACCTTCAGAAGATGATTTGAAGAAATTTTTTGATCCAATGTTTGATGAACACTATGAGCCAATTGCTAATGATCTATTAAATCCATCAACAGAGGCGCTCCTATCCTGTCAGCGTAGATAACCCTTCAGTTTCTATGTCATTGAGTCAAGAAGCGCCTGCTGCTGATCACTCTGTATCATCTTCAATTCATCAATAATCAAATGTACATCATGGAACTATTTCTGGCACCTATGATGGAGATAACCCCTTTGCTACTCCCGAAGATGCTCCTTTGAGAACATATTTGCTCCTGAACCATCATCAGAACCATCTTCATCGAGAGAAAGCGACTCGCTACTTCAGTTCCTCAACAACGACCACCACGAACACACGAGAAAATGGACACATGATCATCCATTGGACAAAATCATTGGAAATCCTTCTCGTCCAGTATCCAATCGTATACAACTTGCAACTGATGCCTTATGATGCTTCTTTAACTCCGTACTCTCTAAGATCGAACCAAAAGATGTTAAAACTGCCATGAATGAAGACAACTGGTTCAGTGCCATGGAAGAAGAAATTCATGAGTTTGATCGACTAGCTGTATAGGAATTAGTACCTGCTTCTGACTGTGCTATGATCATTGCTCTAAAGTGGATCTTCAAAGTAAAACTTGATGAGCATGGTGAGGCATTAAAGAACAAGGCTTGATTGGTTGCAAAAGGATACCGTCAAGAGGAGGGTATTGACTTTGAAGAATCATTTGCTCCAGTGCACGTATCGAGGCAATCAGAATCTTCCTAGCTAATGCTACAAGTAAGAATATGATTGTCTATCAGATGGATGTAAAGACGGCTTTTCTTAACGGAGATCTTAAAGAAGTTGTATACGTCAGCCAACCCGAAGGTTCTGTGAATCCAGAGCATCCTACTCATGTTTATCACTTGAAAAAGGCTCTTTACAGTTTGAAGCAAGCTCCAAGGGAATGGTATGATACGCTATCAAAGTTTATTCTATCTACTGGATTCAGCAAAGGAGCAGTTGATCCGACATTGTTCACTAGAAAGTCAGGCTAAGCCTACCAAATATCACCTTGAAGCGGTTAAATGGGTCTTTCGATATCTCCAAGGAACCATAAACATCGGACTTTGGTACCCGAAGGAAACCGGTATGTCACTAACAGCCTATGTAGATGTTGACCATGCAGGATGTCAAGATACACGTCGAAGTACGTCTGGAGGTGCTTAGTTTTTGGGTGATAAGCTTGTCAGTTGGTCTTCAAAGAAACAAATGAGTACTTCTATATCCTCTATAGAGGTTGCATACATAGCCATGTCATCTTGTTGTGCTCAAATCCTATGGATGAGATCCCAATTATCTGACTATGGCTTTGAATTCAACAAAATTCCTCTGTATTGTGATAACAAAAGTGCCATTGCTCTCTCTTGCAACAATGTTCAACATTCAAGAGCAAAGCACATCGACATTCGACATCATTTATTCGGGAACAAGTGGAAAAAGGTGTGGTATAACTCTATTTTGTGAGGACCGAATACCAGTTAGCAGACATCTTCACCAAAGCTCTTCCTAGAGAACAGTTTGAGTTTATCCTTCCATGACTTGGTATAAAGAGTCTACAACTGGAAACACTCAAACGTCTTCAAGAGGAAGACGAGGAGTAAATGGTTTTCTTTATCTATATCTTGTATATATTTATTCAAAAGGCAAAATACAAAATTTCAAAACCCTCAAAAGAAAATAGAAAAATATAAAATTTTCAAAATCCATAAAAATTAGAAAATCTTGAAAAATCCCAAAAAATATTGTTATTTTTTCATGTTTTTCTTAATTCGATAACATCTACGGAATTTGTGTTGTCATTCAAAGAATGTCACGGGTTTTTAGATGTTCTTCGAATGTACATAATTTGTTTAAAAAAAATGAGACGGAGAAAAATTGTGGTTTATTGTCATTTCAGACAGTAACCCGTTTTAATAAGAAAGAACAGAGCCATGCTCAATCTTATTTTTCAAATCTCATGCTCTGATTCTAAAAACAAGTGTTTTTCACCAAAAAGACAAATATTTCCTTTTCAAATATTTTTCCTTCTAATGATTCTTCTGAAAAATATTTGTCATCTTATGAAAACCACATTGCTTTGAAAATACCTCGGACTCTATTTTTTTAAAATCATCTGGGCTTATCATCTGTCAAAATATCTATCTCTCAATCAATAACTTATGTCATTGATTGAGGGGGAGAATGATTTCAATCGAATCAAAAATAGTATTTTTCAAACAACTGGCACTTAAACGAGCAAGGTCTACTTTTGGATAATCAAAATGAACAATGTTTTTTACAAGTGGTTCAAGACCTTAGCTAATGTTATGTTTTCAATAGATATTTATGCATAATTGATCAATGGAGTTTAAAGTCTCTAAGTCTGATCCTTATCAGTTAAAAAATTTTTCAAAAGCAAGTCACTATTCTCCTCAAAAGTTCTTAAAATTTAATCTAAATCAATAGAGATCACAAATCTCAAAGGATTTGAAAATTGTGATCGGGGGAGAATTTGTGATTTAAATTGGATTTAAACTGATAATTCGATAAATGGTTTAATACTTGATTAACATGCTCCATTCCCTACATGTGCCAAATGATTTAAAATTTTCCATGCACATGTTAAGGGGGAGCATCTACATCAAACCAAAATGGATTAAAACGTGATTGATTTGTCTCTAAGTGCAGTTTTTCCCTAATATGTGCTAAACAATTTCAAAATCAGATGCAAATGTTGAGGGGGAGCTGTTTTCTAAAATGTCAAAAACGATTTAGGTACAAAACGCTTTGATAATATATCACAAGTACCTGGATTAATTTTCAAATGGTTTTCAATTGGTTCCAATGGCTAATGAACTATACCAAAAAGACCGACCAAATTTACTTTATGTATGGTGATATAAGGATGGTTAGGTTAGGTATTTGTTCTCACGATCCAGCCAGAGTCGGAGGGATCTACCCAAGGACAATCCACTAGATAGTGTAGAGTCCTTAGGTATGATTAAAAAAGGGGAAAAGTGAGATATGGGAAGAGTGCGAACTGAGATAGAACTAGAATTGGAATAAACCAACAAGGTTCTAATTATGAAGTCTCGGTAAGCACTGAAGGGGTTGAAGAATGAAAAAGAAATAAATGTGAAAAGGGTGAAAAGAAATAGCCCTCTATTATTTCAACCTTAGGGCAGAAACCGGGTTCAATTCATATGCTACTGGCTGTTACCTAGGTAACACTGGTATTGAAGACGAGACGTCATGGACCAAGTGATGCACTGCACTACATCTTCCCAAACTACTCAAGTTCCTCTTAAAAGGACTTGTTTCATTCTTACAGGGGAACCGACATTATCTATCGACTTTCTCTTAGAGATGGTTGATATTGAAGAAGGAGAGCCTCTCCCTGGTCTCCGGAATAGGAACCAAATGTGCACAATTGAGTCTAGAGCCACGAGATCATCAATAAATCTCATTAAGGACACAATCAATGAAGACTCTCAGTTTCACACAATGTGGAAAGAGAGAATATATTTTATGAGTCCTACGCATTATCCTTGTGGTATTGCCAGAACATCAGAGTGATATGCAAACATATTCACAATGAAGATGGAAAGCCTTCTAGAGCCAACATCAAACAAGCTCTTGGTAGGTGGCATGTGAGATCTATCTAATAGATCAACCATGTGACAACTTAACAGAAACAATGGGGTGATTCAAAATTTTGAATCAATCCTGGTTTAGGTTATGGATTGATGGATACCTTTGAAAAACCGGTCGCTGTGCTTAAACCTCTTTTCTCTAGCACATCGACTGTGTATTAATATTTCAAAAATAAAAGGTGTTTATGATTGATAATTGATTTTCCTTAAAACCTTCGTTGTATTGCAAAAACACTTTATATTGAGCAGTACATGATTGTTTTTCAAATCTCTTTTCATCAATCAGTGAATCTCAATTCTCTGGTTCACTCACTCCGTGTTGTCTTCTTTGAGACGCTCCGGTTTGAGAAGGACTAGAGCAGCTGCGAAACCCTGTCAAGGATTTTCTTCGGAATTATACCTGATCACAGGCAGTACTTGTACTGATCAACGGGGAACCGTAGGCCGTGTACCTCAATTCAACGAAAGTGATCAAAGACACTTTTGTGAACTTTATTGCTAATTGTTGTATGCAGGTACACCCAACGTTTGCAGCTGATCAGAATGGAGAGGTCAATCCATAGCCGCATGCTCACTCAACACATTCATTTCCAAATAAATCATGATTAGTGCACTAATTACTCTAATATTCTCACTCCATGCTTCTGCTACGTTGTTGCAAATATCATGAATCAACTAAAGCTTCCGCTACTCTAATGAAATGAAATCATGATCCAGAATGTGAGCATGTCGGTCCACTGTCACAACATCACATAATGTCAACACTACAATGGAAGAGTCAGAGACTTATGTAATCTGATGATCTCAAAGCTGGCTCAAAACTCATCATCACGTGGATCAGTTAAAGACCTCCACTTAAATTATCCAAACATGCAAAACATGAAGAATCAAAGACTACGGGCTACAGAGCAATGAACTTAAACAAGAATCCTAGAATAATCTTAATGTAATATCTGTTTGTATTCTATGTAAATTGAGGTGACCTCCCTTTGGGGGAGATTGTTAGGATTTATAAAATCCAGTTATTAAAGTGTCGGTCAACTCAAGTATATGTAATCGTTAAAAAGCTCGTAGTCGTAGTCATTTAATATTAGTTAGTATTTAGTTTAGTAACACCGTGGAGGACGAACGGGTCTTTACCCACTGTATGCCTGATCCACAGCCCGTAGGTGGCGTGTCTTGTAAGTAAACTATAAATACCCTCTACCTCCCAAGGTAGAGGGTTGGAGCTTCAATACCATTTTTCTTTGTTTTACATAGTTCCCAACTCTCTCCCTTTCTCTCTCTAAAAGTTTCTCTCTCTAAACATTTGTATACGCCCCATATGGATATGGTTTGATGTGTTTGTGAAATCCTATAAGTTACAACTTTCTCTCTCTAAAACATGTAAACGCCCCATATGTTATGGTATGATGTGTTCGTGAAATCCTATTTGTTACATTTGGTATCAAGAGCCATGGTTTGATCACTCATTTTTCATGCTCTTTGTTTTGGTGGATTTCATAAGGTTTTTGGGGTTATAAGTGTTTAGAAGAGTTTGAATCATTTGGTCAATTTCTAGTGTTAAAGTTTGAATTTTGATTGTACTTTTGTGTTTAGGATCATCATATGTGTTTAGGTTTTGAATTGGAAGGCTTGAATCATTGTGGTTTGGATGTTTTTGATTAATAAAGTTGTTGTTTTTGAAAAGTGTACGAAGCTAGTTGAGCCACGGTATTGAGTTTCTAGGAAGCGAGTTGCTTTGTTATTGGAGGTGATTTGGTTTATACGACTTGGCTATTAAGCGATTTGATTCTTTAAGTGACTTGGGTTTTAAAGCGACTTGACTATTGAGCGAGTTGTATAGGCAGCGAGTCAGTTTATGCGACTTGGTTGTTAAGCGAGTTGTCTCTGTATACGACTTGGCTATTTAGCGAGTTAACTCTTTATGCGACTTGAGTTTTAAACGAGTTGTTTCTTTAAGCGACTTGAGTTTTAAGCGACTTGTCTTTTAAGCGAGTTGACTCTTTAGCGAGTTGATACCAAAGCGAGTTGACTGTTTAGCGACTTGTCTATTGAGACTTGTCACTTCTTCATGCTACATTTTTACAGTTGTTCTTTTGGTTTAGTAAAATCCCGTGAACTTGTAATCATGCCTAACAACGTATCTACTATCGTCTCTTCGGTGGCTGATGACGTTCAAGTTGCTGGATCCGACACTCGTCCTCCTATGCTAGACCGAACAGATTATGACTCATGGGCTCAACGAATTAGGTTGTATTGTTTGGGAAAGGAAAATGGAGTTAACATTTTCAAGTCAATTGATGAAGGAACTTATCAAATTGAGACTACCAGAGATGTTTTTGAAACTGCTGCGGATGGTACAGTGATCTTAGGTTTGGACAGACCAAAGACATATGATGAGCTCAGTGATAAGGAGAAGAAGATATACGATGTTGATATCAGGGCTTCAAACATTATACTTCAGGGTCTTCCAAAAGATATCTACAAGCTTATCAATCACAACACTAATGCCAAGGCAGTTTGGGATAATGTCAAGATGCTTCTCTCAGGTTCTGAATTAACTAAGGAAGACAGAGAATTACAACTGTATAATGACTTTGAGCACTTTAAGATGATACCAGGGAAAGTGCCACTGAGTATTACGTGAGGTTCCACAAACTTGTGAATGACATGAGGAATATCAAAATGACTATGCCAAATATTCAGCTAAACTCAAAGTTTGTGAACAACATGAATCTCGAATGGCACAAATTTGTCACTTCAGTCAAGTTACCTAAGGGTTTAAGGAACACTAACTATGAGCAATTGTATGCATTCCTTCTTCAGAATGAGAGACATGCTATGTTTGAACGAATGATCCTTGAACAATTCAAATCTAAATTCTCATATTTCTTCCTACTGAAAGCTGAGTTAACACATACCAAAAGTATCTAGAGACCACTTCCCCCCAAATGGTTGGAATAATGCATCCTTCCCCCAAATAGTTGGAAAAGTATATCCTTCCTCCAAATAGTTGGAATAATACATCCTTCCCCTAAATAGTTGGAATAACACACCAAAGGCTACGAGTTAAACACTGAGTTTCTCTGCGGTTATGACATTTGTCTTTCCTGGGATTACTTCAGTAGAAAAGAAGTATTAAGTTCATCACATGTACTTGTTGTGTGTTTAGATGTATATCTCCTTCCCCATTGATGGTTTTGAGACCTCAGAGTCAGCAACACATTATACATGCCAAATACTCTTGAAATAGAGAAGAACAAACAATTAGCTCAACTTAATCCTATGAGAATCAACTGCTACAGAAAATCTCTCTGTCTATGTTTATCAACCCATACGTAGACAATTTCAAGTGATCACTAACGAAGGAAAATCGATATACAAAACTTGAAACTGAAGTCGAATTCCCTACATTTATATCTTAAACATGCACTTAATGATGGAAGAAAGGTGTTGAGAATCTATGCTTCAATCAAATCTCTAAGTACTCACTATTCAAACAAAGTATGAGACATTAACACCTCTTGAGATTATCCACATCGTCGGTCTTTAACCATCCACCCCGACTGCTGCTAACTAGATAAACCAAGTATTCAACTCAAATTCTTAAGCCCGAGAAAGTTATCAAATAAGAACACGCCTTTGTGAAAGTTAACTTCAATCTCAAATAAGTGATAAATGATTAACTCCGAAGTAATCAAATTGAGTCAGATGTCCAACACGTGAATAAACATACAATCAGATGTACATTGACCCACTTAATGAACCGGAGTAAATGATTCCTCAACATCAATGCATTCTTCCTAAAGGTATACATGTAGAGACAGATATGGAAGATTCACCAATAATGTCTTCGAGCGGATGAGGTAGTCATTTTCCTTAATGTTCATGTGGTTGATTTATAGCGTGCACAATGAGAGTAACAATAATTCATGAAGATTTGGCAAAGGAATACCAAAGAGCGGATCATTATTCATGAACAATAATCCGTGAAGATTTGGCAAAGGAATACCAAAGAGAGGATCATTATTCAATAGTGCAACTACAATATCATGATAGTCATTATCAACGCCTTGTGAAATAACTGAAGATATGGTTTCTTGAGAATTCCGAGAAGTAATTCTTAGATGGTGAACCAGTTGAGTCAGTGGGAACCGAAGCATGGGCTTCAAAAACTGGATGATCAACATTCGTTGGAGGTTGGAAGTACTCATCAAACATATCATGAAAAACAATGAATCCCAAATAGTAAATCCCAGTTATCCTTAGTGAGTGAAGACATTAGGCGTTGGAGAGTCATATGACCATAACTCAAGCATCCATCAACATGTAGTATATTCACTCTTCCCCCCCCCCCTCAAAAATTGTAAATGAAGTTTGCCATTGTTGATTGAGCAAGTGAATAAGAATATATAACAATGAACGTAGATCCACTTAATGACTGAATGAGCATGGGAAACACATGAAGCTCGTTGATGGAGAAAGTAGATGAGAATGGTCATTATTGAGAGAATTTCTTTTAAACTGAAGATTAAACGCACTAAATTGTACGCCTTTCTTTTCTTTGAGGAACGGGGCCTGAAGTGTTATCTGTAGACGCCATAATGATGAAGTACGAGGCCTGAACTGATGATAACAGACATCATTGCCGATTGAATATCAAGGTTGAGTTACTTGAACCCATGAGTTATGAGATATCAATCCTTTTGTTATCCATACTTTAAGCCAGTACATGTATTGAAGGATCGAAGTATCTGCAACTGAGTAAGGACTACCTACACTAACATTACAAGCTTGATTGCATATATATCGGTTAGTGACATTAGTATCCAAACCCTTTGGGGTTTCACGGTCAACCTTGATTTTGACATCGCTAAACAGCTTTCCGGTTGGTATCCACCTAAGTCCAACATCCTTAAACATTCTACCAGACGGTATCCACTTATGGCAAGGTCTAGGATTGCTGATATTCTTATGCACAGTGGAAGAATTATCGTTATTCCTAGACTCTAAAGATTTAGCAGTTGGGATCCATGTATGCGAAGTTTTAGGTTTGTTTTGCTTCATAACATGTTGAACCTTAGCCATGTTAGTCATCTTAGTGGACTGTACCTTAGCATATGAATTAGGAAAATGCTTCTTATTCAGAAAAGACACAGAATTTCTAGTTTCACTTCTACATGCTTAGCATTCTTCTTCATATAACTACTCTTAGATGCAAGCCAACCCCTAGTCTTTTGAGTGTTCCTAGGAAATGGTTTACAACTACTAGCAGTGCCTTGAAATCTCGTGGAACGCATCACCCTAGGTCTTGCACCTAAAATTTTGTCTTTTCGAATTTGTGCCTTTTCCTAGCTTCTTCTATATAATAGTTCTTCCACAAGTCATTCATATCATATGAATTATGGGTTTTAATGCTTGGTTTTGACACTTTATTCGAACTATTCCTAGAGGTGTTGGGAGTAGAAGTAGCTACTTGTTGAGGGTTAACGGAGCTAGAAGCATTATTCTTAGGTAACTTAGGTGAAGTGACTGGTTTTGACAAAACTTGTATCGCATCAACTTGGGAGGCAAGCCTTATCTTTGAAGATTTTGTTCTTTCAAATATAAATGTAGTACGCTGCCTAACAACGGACCGGTCTCTAGTGGGATGAGAAACTGGCTTCCCGAAGGTTGATGGTTTTGTAAACTTAGTGTTCACACTTTTCCCTACGGTTTTTCTAAGCTCATTCTTTAAGGCAACAATAGCGAAACTCTTTTCCTGAAGTTGAGCTTTGAGATCATCAATTTTTGCTATCAAAGAGTTTGTTTATTCCATTGACTTAGTTCTAGCTTCTTTGATAGAGTAACTTAGTTCTATGTGATGCTTTCTCAAAGTCTCATTTTCCTTTAGTAATTTAGCCACATAAATTGACAGTTCATTATTTCTTGTTATAATAGTATCAATGTCTTGTGCAGTCTTGACTGACTTACTTTTCACATGCATACCAGAAATATGTTTCTTCAAATTGTTGATAGTCGAGTTTTTGGCTTGAAGTTGAGCTTTTAAGTCGTTCATTTCAAAAAATTGACAAAATTCACGAAATTCCGGATTTTTACATAGTTTATTAGTTTGAAAACTTTCCTCCTTTCTTTGTATTGCAATTTCAAGAGAATTGCAATCTTTTTCAAGTTTTGAGAATTTGTTTGAAAGTTCATCAAAAACCTTTTTATCAACCATATCATTTTTTTTGAATTTATTAGACTCAACCTCAACCAAGGAACATTTATCAGAATCATGTTCAGTATTAAGATCAGTTTGTTTAGGTACATTAGCAGATGCATTATGTTGATTAGTTAAGGGTACCTCATCACATGACACATGTTCATTTGTCAGTCCGATATCTGCATTCACATCATGTATAACAAGAGTCAATGAACTACTGGTTGTTTCAAGCTTATATGTCTTTGAGCCTCTGTATTTAGTGATCCATCATCCGATGCCTTACTGGCCTCAACACTACAATTTATTTATTGCACCCAACATTCATTGACATTTTTTATCACAGCATCCACTTCTTGTGTTACAAGAGTTTCTGAGCAGCTGGTTACATCATTATTTGTTGTCTCTGATATTCTACATTCATCAATACCGACCTTTCAACTGATACATTACCCGACTCATCACAACTATCTTTCAATTGCACCTGTCACACATTCACGTTTTCATCTTTTTGTGCAGTTTCCTTAATGTACTTTTCCACATTATCCATGAGTTAGATAAATGTCTCAACGAATGCGTTAATTTCCATTCCAGTGTGCCTTTTGAAGGACATTTCAGTCATGTGATGATCATAATCTGATGAGAATTCCCTTCTAATGAATGACTGAAATTGTTTGTAGATCACTTGAAGTGCAGCACTGGAACTATCCTTTTGAACCTTCTCTTTGTCAAGTTGTAGCTCCAATTGCTCTAAGTTTAACAGCAAAGTTCCTGTTAATGTGGATAAGTCCTGAAGGAAGAGGGCAATGCATGTTCGTTCCGTTATGATGGGTAGAAGTAACATGAGGTGAGAGTGAAGTTGTTGATAAGGTTCAATGCTGCTTTCTTTTTGTATGGCATTCTGTAGCCTGAACAGGTGCAATTCTTTCTCATTGGACACAGAGCATGAAGATCTCAAATCATCAACAGTTGAATCAATCATGGTTATCCTTTTAGAGTAACTAATACTTTCTTTGTTGTCCACAATATCATATAATTTGAGCACATTTGAAATTACTAGGTCATTAGTGTAAGACATGATGTTCTTGTGTACACAGGATTTTACAAGTCTGTGAATTAAACCGAGAAATAGAATCTTTCGCGGGATTTTACAAAAATCAAGACCAAACCGTAAAGCAATGACCAATAAAACGTGTTAAGATTACTGATGGATCGACACAATGACAGACGATTGTGTGTTAGGACTTATGCTTGTTTGTAGGATTAGATGAGATGTTGTTTGGTTGAGATTTGGATTGGTTGATGCACGTTTTTACGGTGAAATTTAGGTCTAAAAACTTAAAACCTCAATAACTTCCTTTCGGAGCGGATTTGGGCCTCAAAATTTTGTTTCACAACTTCCTGGTGAAGTATCACAATATTCAGGCTGTTCCGGTCTTTTTAACAGGTATTTCGCTGAAAACGGAGTTACGGTTCAAAAGTTATGGCCTTTTGAAGTTTTGACGTAAAAAGTCAACTTTGGCCAAACCGTAAGTGGTCAAACCGCAAGTAATCAAACCGCAAAAGTCAAACCTATTAAGTGACAAACCTCTTTAGTGACAAACCTCTTAAGTGACAAACCTATTAAGTGACAAACCGCTTAAGTGACAAATCGCTTAAGTGACAAACCTCTTAAGTGACAAACCTCTTAAGTGACAAACCGTTTAAGTGACAAATCGCTTAAGTGACAAATCTCTTAAGTGACAAACCTGTGAAGTGACAAACCGCTTCAGATACATCGAATCTGGACAAACCGCTTCAAATACAACGAATCTGGAGAAACCACTTCAGATACAACAAATCTGGAAAAACCGCTTCAGATACAACGAATCTGGAGAAACTGCTTCATAGAACTTGACAAATCTCTTCCAAGAATAAGTGACAAACCTCTTCTAAGAATAAGTGTTAAACCTCTTCCAAGAATAAGTGACAAAACTCTTCCTTGAAACTCTTCAAAAACTAAACTTTTCTAATCCAAAAACACTATAGCCAAGATGAATTAAGCCTTCCAAACCAAAACCTAAACACTTATAATGATTGTAAACACAAAAGTACTATCAAAATCCAAACTTTAACACAAGAAATGATCTAAAGTGATGCTCACCACTCTAAACTTATTCAAACCCAAAAACCTTATGAAAACCACTAGAAATCCAAGAACATGGAAGATGAGTGATCAAACCATGGCTCTTGATACCAATTGATAGATATTGGTTTTCATAAACACACAATCAAGCACTAATAAGGTTCGAATGATATGAAGTAACTTAGAGAGAGAAAGTAGAATGGGAGCCTTTCTAGAGAGAGAAAGTAAACAAAAGAAAGAAAGGTTAGATTAAATGAAAGGTCCAACCCTCTACCTTGGGAGGTAGAGGGTATTTATAGTTACATACTATACGTACTCCTTCGGACTGTGGATCAGGCATACTGTGGGTAAAGACCCGTCCTTCCTCTACGGTGTTGCACTAAACTAAGTAACTGACTAAATAACTAGTAAATAATGTAATGTCTACGAGCTGACATATGCTAGACTAGAGTTGGGGTGACCGACTCTTCAACATGGATTTTATGAATCCTAACAAATAGAAAGTTTCCTAAAATGGGAAGTCACTTAAAATGGTTAAGTTACTATATTTGGAAACTTACTAAAAATGGAAAGATTCTCATAAACCCTAAAAGACTTAATCGAAATAAAACACGTTAACTACATCTAATAAATGTATGTCCTTTCACTTTTGTAGATCCCTCGAGGAAGGAGTGATCTTCTGTGTCTCTTGATTTCATCTGCTTTTGTTTTCTTGCTTTTGAATAAGGTGCAGATATTCTGGCCTTATCTCTTAAGGTTTCTCGTGATTCTTACACAACTTTTTGATATTAGCTTGATTATATTGCCTTTGCTCTGAGCCTTACTATTAGGGTTCCCTTACATGACCTTTGCTATGCTCCCTTAGAATTGTGAACCTTTTGATATTAAACCTTGCTTTGAACCTTTAACATGAACCTTTATATTATTACTTTCATTTGACCCTTCATTTTAGTACCCGAGCCATTTCCTAGACATGAAGGGAACATGGCCGTGTCATTGATGCACCAATGGCATGACTCTAGTGTGGTTGAGTGATGTTCGACACCGTCCCCTTCTGTGTTATTATGTGGAGACCTGGACCCTAGTCATCTTAGATTCCAATTGATGATGCTATAACATTTATTTAGACTTTGATTGTCGTTATTTCTTTATTTGGAGTATTTCCTTTATCTTGAACTTATGTATTGTTTAAGTCGTGTTGACTTAACTCCTTTGATTATTTATGCTTAAGACTTCTGCTTTTCCTTTATCTTCATTATATATGCTTTGATATGACACCATATTGTGATACTTCCACCCTTGTCGGGTTGGGGTGTTACAATGATTCTTTTTTTTAATCTTTTTTATGTTTTTAGAAAGCAAGAGTAAAATATATTTTTTTTTGGGTAAAGGGTTTTACCTCAGTAAATATATAACCAAAAAATAATGTTAAGTACAAATGGAATGTGGCAGAAGTACCACATTAACCTCAAGCGATAAGCTTGATAAACTAGTGTTTATGACATGCCATTAACACAAAGACCCTAGCTATATTACATCAACTAACTGGGCATAAACAAGTAGGAAAATTATAACAAGCGAGCATCCCGCATCCAGCCAATCCACGAAGGGAGCAAGTCGACCCAGGAAGTCTGCCTTCTTAAAAACCCTTTCCAAGAAAAACCCAAAGGGAAAAACCTTAAAGTAGGGAAAAAGAGTACAACCCTTACCTGGCACTCCCTTCGTGCAAAATACAAATACTTGGAATCTTCCATTTATCAAGGATCAAACGAGCCTGCGAGGTTAGCTTCTTGAACTTGAAGGTAACCAGCTTCAACCAAATAGTGGATACAATAATGCTAACCATGTCAGAAACAGTAGACTTCTTATGCTTGAAAATCCAAGCATTGCGCTCCATCCAAACAAAGTAAGTAGCAGCAGCGAGCAGTAACCGAGAAACGGTGCTCCTAACCGACCGCCCTTTTGATATAGGAATAAGGAATGTAATAGCACTCTCCAACGAAGGTGGGACCGCATCCATTCTAGATAAAACCCGGACCTGAAACCAAACCTGCATAGAAAACTGGCACTCAAAAAATAAGTGAGAATGAGAATCCGGAACCAATTCACAAAGCGGGCATCTAAGCAAGTCCAAGTCAACATTAGGACCAACATCCCATTGTCGCATCCTATCATGCGTCTTCAGCTTCTGCTTAATAACAAGCCACAAATGTATTGCATACCTCGGGATACAATGAGAAAACCAAAGAACATTACACCATTCAACGAAATCAGCCCTTAGACGCAATGATTCCCACGCACCCAAAACTGAGAAACGACTAAAGTTACCATCCAGATTGCACCATAATAATCCATCATCAGTATCGTTAAGATTAGGAACCGGGAGTGCAGCTAACAATGGAAATCTAGATAACCAGTCCAACGGCCATCGCCAAACACCGTTAAATATAACATCACAAACCGTGTCAGATAAGTTAAACCCTGCTCGAGCAATATCTCTAGCAGTAAGGGAATCACGAATCGGGTTTAACTCACATCACATATCAAACCAGACTGATGTATCCTTCCCATTATTGATCTTATGCCATATGAAAGGACGAACCTTGGGTCTAATTGCAAGAATCTTACGCCATCCCTAGCTAACATCACCCAAAAAAGGGACATCCCAAAAGCTTCTCCCACGAAGTTTATAAGAATGGATCCATTGAACCCATAACAACTCTTTATGTGTCAAGATACTCCAAATATGTTTAATCATGAGAGCAATGTTAAAATAATCCAATCGACGAATACCTAGACCACCTTCTTTCTTTGGCTTAAAAACAGAATCCCAAGCAACTTTGGCCTTTCCCTTTTTCATTTCTCCTTGACACCAAATGAAACCCCACATAAGCTGCTCTAAATCATGAATAATACGAGTAGGAAGGATAAAGACAGAAGCCCAATATAAATGCATCGAAGATAATAAAGACCTCACCAACTGAAGCCTACCCGCAAGAGATAAGAACTTTTTGCGCCAATCATTCACACGACCATCCAACTTTTCAACAAGAACCTTACAATCCCTATAAAGAAGTGTCGATGATATAAGGGGGACCCCAAGATACCTGAACGGGAGAGAAACTTCTACAAATGGCATAGACTGGAGAATAGCAGCTTTTATAGAGTTAGGAACATTACAAAAGAAAGCTGTACTTTTAGGGATACTTTTTACCCGAAAGGTTCTTGAAATCCTCCAAAGCCTGCATAATGACATTAACAGAATCCTGATGGCCTCTAGCGAACAAAAAGAGTTCATCTGCAAAATAAAGGTTAATAATTCTCTGTTGTTCACAAAAATGATGAAACTGAAAATCCACTGCATTAGAAACCTTTTTCTGCAATAAAAGAGTTAATACTTCCATAACCAATGTAAACAGGTAGGGAGATAACGGGTCACCTTGCCTAAGACCCCGCTTACCTTTAAACCAGCCATGAAGATCCCCATTAACACATATATAATACGATGTAGATGAGATACACACCATGATCCAGTCAACCATTTTGGAGTGAAAACCAAAACCAATCAGAATAGCCTTAAGAGAGGACCAATCAACCGTATCATATGCCTTCTGAATATCGACTTTAAACGCACATCTAGGTGGACCTCTCCCTCTATGATAATTCCGTATAAGCTCTTAGGTGAGTAATATATTATCAGATATACGACGGGCCACGAAAAAATGCAAATTAATTAATACTAACCAACTGACTAAGGCCCTCTTTAATACGATTAGCAAGAAGTTTGCTAATGCATTTATATAGGACATTACAGCAAGAACTAGGCCTATAATCATTAATCTTATACGGGGTAGACACTTTAGGAATCAAGGATATAATGGTATGATTAATCTCCCTAAGAAGCTTACCATTAATGAAGAAATCCTGGAAAGCAGACATAACCTTAGCACCCACAATATCCCATGCTTTCTTAAAGAAAGCGTACCGTGTAGCCATCGGGTCTCGGAGCTTTATCATCCCCATAGAAAAAATAGCTTCCTTTATCTTAGCATCCGTAACATGACGAACCATCGAATCAGCTAAATGGTGTGGAAGAACATTAGAGAATATATCATAATCATTAAAAGAACTACAATTTCCTTCAATACCAAGAAACTATTCATAGTAAGCAACTAAGGCACCTGCAGCCGGATTACCCTCGTACAAGACATTGTTTGCGTCTCTAACCAATTCAATTCGATTACGGGCACATTTGCTTTTAACAATATTGTGAAAATAAGCCGTATTAGAATCACCTGCATGAAGCCACTGAACTTTAGATTTCTGCTTTAAAAACCGTTCTTCATCTAATGTAGCCTCCTTATATGCAAGAAGATAGTGAGCATGCTCATCTCGACATTCTAAATTTGATGGATCCTTATCAATGGCCTTGTGGACCTCATCTAATTCCTTACGAATCCTAGCCACTCACCCATGAAGATTACCTTGACTGTGCAAAAGCTTACGAAAAGGTGATTTCAGCCCCTTCAAATGTTTCACCATACGATACATAGCACATCCATGGACATTAATACTCCATCCCGCAGTAACCGTAGCAAGAGTAAAATCTCAAGGATAGTTTTATGCTTAATTGAGGTGTGCTCGTATGATGATTAAAGATGTGTTCACTTAGATACTATTAATCCCTAGTTATCTTTTATTGGTCGGTTGGATTGTCACGTCCTTTATATTAACGCGTTGTATTTCTATTAGTCGTAGGGGGTTCGTATTCCCTAGTTCTATGAGGTTATCTCTCCTATAGGATTCACAAGATCAGAAAGTACAAGACTATTTCTTCTGAGCACTCTATTGTCACAAAGCATACTCACGCAATATATAAAAGAAAGCCTAGTTACACTCCTAAACTTATATCAATTAAGACAAGAGATAACCTAACAACAATCAATAACTAGGTTTCATAGATCTAAGCAAACACGCAAGTAATTTAGTTAGACATGTTAAAAAAAGCAAGCATACACATAATCAATTGAACATGGGGTAGACATAATGATAAATTGGAATAACAAACTTATATTTATGTGTAAAATAGGGTATGGGACCCTAGAATACTGTCCAAGTCGCACTATAACTGAGTTAGGGTTTTCTCTCCAAAATTCTACCTCATCAAATAAAGAAAAATCAAATTCTATATATAGTTTTACAATTCCGACGACCTCGCCTTTTGCTAGCGACACAGTCAGGTCGTCGTCATTAGGATTTCATCTTGGCCAAGTCATCGATCGGACGGCATCACTTGAGAGTTGTGACATCGTCAGTCTTTAGTTGCGATGTCGTCTGAGTCTTGGATATTGTTCATCTGGAGTGAAAAGTGTAAGTTCTGATGAGCCGTCGTGTGCACTTTTTGATCAAGTCTTCATAGAGGGACGGCGTTGCCCTTTGGATGGGACGCCGTCAGGTTCTGCTGAGCAGCCTTGAGTATCTTTGTTATTGACTTTGCCATTTTCTTCATGTTTTTGCTCTTTTTGTCCAAATATGCTGCATTCCAGCCTTTTGCTT
Source organism: Chrysanthemum makinoi (assembly GCA_910596185.1). NCBI lineage: Eukaryota > Viridiplantae > Streptophyta > Magnoliopsida > Asterales > Asteraceae > Chrysanthemum > Chrysanthemum makinoi. Next base: position 212,181,605 of record OU343217.1, on the reverse strand, counting down.
CCAAAAGACCTAAAAATTGAAAAAAAAAGCGATTTTAAGCAGTAACGGATATAAAATGTATCCGAATTAGGGCTTAAATGACCCCCTAAAAGCGTACATTTTAAATCCTTATCTGATGTATGTAAACCGATGATAGTATGACTCTACTGATCCCCCCTAATCAATCATGAAGTTTTCATAGGATAGGTAAAGTTTTGATTCCATGTCTTCTTGATTGAGTTATGTGCCTTCCATTAAGAGATGAATGTGATCCCAGATATCTTTTGCAGTTTTCTGAGCATCAACACTGCGAAGAATCGAATTCCTTAATCCTAGAAGGATGTAATCCATTACGAGTTCATCAGCTTCTTAGTAAAGTAGCTGTTCAGCAGTGAGTTGATCCATAGTGAGAGTGGAAGTAGTGTCATCCCCTAGTGGATTAGTAGTTAGATCTCTGGGTATTATCACAGGGATCCAGCTACATGAATGGATTGTTGGCTACTTATAGCTTCACACATTTTTGCAAACCAAGTAGGTTCCTTTTGCGTTGATGCATGCATGGCACACTTTGCTGGGAAATGATATTGAAAGTAGTTAGCATCTTGATGTTGGTGTGGGGTGAGTTGTTGAGGGATTTGTTGTTGTGGTGGTTGTGCATATTGATGAGGAAGATAATTTCCAACTTGTTGTGCTTGTTGTTGAAATTGTGGTTGAGGATATTGTTGTTGTTGCTCATGAGGATATTCATGAGTAAAGTATTTGGAGTATGGTGGTTGAGACATCTTTGAAACTTGTGTTGATGATTGATCTTTTTAGTTGAATGAAACTTGACTTTGTTGTTGAAGATGTGCTTAGGCATAAAAATTCCTTAGGCGTAAACTGATGTTGCTTACTCGTAAACTTCCTTAGGCGTAAACTTCCTTCTTACTAGTAAGAATATCTTATTCGTAAACTTAATGGTTAAACGTAAGCTTAGGTTCAAACTAAATACTTATTAGTAAGGAACCTTATGCATAAGATAAATCTTAGGCATAAAGTTTTACTCGTAAGGTTTAGCTTATTCGTAAGAATAGTTTATAAACCAAAATCTTTCAAACTTGTCCAATTTAGAAAGATATCCACAAGTCGAAGTGTTTCACAAGCTTATCCAAGCACGGAAAACACTGAGTAACAAACAGCTTTAAAGAATTTGATGAAGATTCCTTATGCGTAAACTGCTTAGGGGTAAACTCTGCCTTGGGCGTAAAAGTTACACGTAAAATTAGGGTTTAAATTAGGCGTAAGAAGAGGGTTTCAAGTTACGCGTAAAAAAGGGTTTTGCTTACTCGTAAAACCAACAAAAATGACCAAAACAAATTTCTAAGCACCAAAACGCTTTGTACACTCGATTTTATTGATAAAACAGCTTCAATAACACTAAAATAACAAGAAAGTTTTGAACCTTAACCACCAAAGTGAATATTGAGCTTATGCGGAAAATGATGTAGAAGTAAAAAATGAGTGAGAAAACGATCCAAACTACGTAAAGTTTTAAACTTTTTGCCAAAAATAAGATTCTAAACACTATATGAACCTTAAAACTTTCCAAGCTTCAATATTGAAGTGCAAAAAATCAAAGTTTACGTGTGTTTAAAGGTTTAGAAAGAGAGAAAACTTACGTGTATATAACAAAACTTCAACAAAAATGTTTCACTAAACTAAATGGCGATTGATACCACTTTTAGGTCACTATAATATGAACACAAGTATGTTTAGATGTATGATAGAATGATAGAGAGAGGAGGGACTGTCGGATTGTTAACACAAGTAATATGGAATGATTATCTACACTACAACCTTACCTTCTTGTCTTATATCTCTTAATATACACAAGTAAAAGAATCTCTGTTAGGAATTGGAAATTCCATGTTAAAGTGTCGGTCACCCCAATTATTTTCTAGTAGACTTGTAGTTATTTATGTTATTTAATAGTTAATTAGTTAATTAGTAGTGTAGAATAGTTTAGTGCATCACCGTGGAGGAAGGACGGGTCTTTACCCACTGTATGCCTGATCCACAGTCTGTTAGGAGGACGTATTATGTAAAGATATAAATACCCTCTACCTCCCAAGGTAGAGGGTTGGACCTTTCACTTAATCTAACCTTTATTTCTTTGTTACTTTCTCTCTGAAGAAAGGCTCTCACCTTCCACTTTCTCTCTCTAGAACCTTAAACTAATTCGACCCATATATTGTTATATGATGTGTTTGTGAAATCCAATATGTTACAAATGGTATCAAGAGCCATGGTTTGATTATCTCTCTTACATATCCTTGGATTTCTAGTGGTTTTATATGGTTTTTGGGTTTGAAAAAGTTTAGTGGTTTTTGCATCATTTGGATCATTTCTTGTGTTAAAGTTTGGATTCTGATTGTACTTTTGTGTTTTGAATCATTGTAAGTGCTTCAGTTTTGATTCGGAAAGCTTGAATCACTGTGGCTGAGCTTGTTTTGGATTGAAAAGTGTGTTTTTGAAGTTTTTCTTGCTAGCGACTTGGTTCTCGTAGTGTTTTTCATTGTAGCGACTTGCTTCAGTAAAAGTTAGCGAGTTACAGTGTTTGTTGTTAGCAACTTGAGCCTAGCGACTTGTTTATTGAGACAAGCCGACAAATAGTGCAAGTTAGTGGATTCTCCACTACGGCTAGCGACTTGGTGAGGTTAGCGACTTGCTTCAGAAATTGTTAGCGACTTGATACTAGCGACTTGGATCTTAGCGAGTTGTTCTTTAGCAATTTAACTGTGTCTGGCGACTTGGTGCTTAGCGACTTATTGTCATAATACTTAGCGACTTGGTGCTTAGCAACTTGGTTCAAGGATTCTTAGCGACTTGGTGACTTAGCGACTTGTTCTCAAGGTTTATAGCGACTCGTCTCTAGCGACTTGTTGACTTTTCCCGACAAAACTTCAAACGGCTATAACTTTTGATCCGTAACTCCGTTTTCAGCGTTCTACCCATCAAAATGACCGTGAGAATGAGGAGAATGGCACGCCGGGCCGACCTTCGAGGCCAAAATCCGCTCCAAACAGAAGTTATTGAGGTTTTTATGCTTTTTGACCTAAATTTCTCTGAAAAATCGTGCATAAACCAATCCAAATCTCAACCAAACAACATCTCTGCTAATCCTAAAAACAACCATACGACCTAACACACAATTTTATATCATTGTGTTGATCCATCGGTCATCTTAACACGTTATATTGGTCTCTATATCACGGTTTCTTCTTGATTTTGTAAAATCGCGCGAAAGAATCTATTTCTCGGTTTAAATCATAGACTTGTAAAATCCCGTGTATACTACAGCATCATGTCTTACACTACTGACCCAGTAATTTCAGAAGTACTTAAATTGTATGATGCTATGGACAACAATGATAATGTATGCTACACTGAATCATTAAAGATGATTGAATCAATCAATGATGATGTGAGTTCTTCATGCTCTGAGTCCAATGAGAAAGATTTGCACTGTTCGCTACGAATGCAATGCAAAGGAAAGTAGCATTGAACCTTATCAACAACTTCACTCACACCTCATGTTACTCACACCGATAAGAATGGAACGAACATGCATTGCCATTTTCCGTCAAGGCCTATCCACATTAACGGGAACATTACTACAATTAGAACAACAACTTGATAAAGAAAAGGTTCAAAAGGATAGTTCCAGTGCTGCACTTCAAGTGATCCACAACCAATTTCAGTCATTCATAAGTGGGGAATTTACATCAGATTATGATCAAGACCTGACTGAAATGTCTTTCAAGAGACGCAATGGAATGGAAATTAGCTTGTTCATTGAGACATTCATCCAACTCATGGATAATGTGGAGAAGTACATTGAGGAAGTTACACATAAAGATGAAATAGTGGATGAGTGTCAGGTGCAGTTGAGAGATAGTTGTGATGAGTCGGGTAATATATCAGTTGAAAGGTAGGGTGTTGCTGAATGCAGAATATCAGAGATAGCTAAGAATGATGTAACCAGCTACTCAGTAATTTCGGTCACACAAGAAGTGGATGCGGTGATTAGAAAGGTGAATGAATGTCGGGTATAATCAATAAATTGTGCTGTTGAGATCGGTAAGGCATCGGATGATGTATCAGTTGACACTGAATATAGAGGCTCAGAGGCGATTAAGTTTGAAACAGCCAGTTGTTCAGTGACTCTTGTTACACATGATGTGGATGCAAATATCAGATTGACAAATGAGCAGGTGTCATGTGATGAGGTACCATTAACTGTTCTACATAGTGCATCTGCTAATGTACCTAAACAAAAAGATCTTAATACTGAACATGATTCTGATAAATGTTCCTTGGTTGAGGCTGAGACTAATAAATTCAAAAAAAATGATATGGTTGATAAAAAGGCTTTTGATGAACTTTCAAACTACTCAAAACTTGAAAAACATTGCATTTCTCTTGAAATTGCAATACAAGGAAAGGAGGAAAGTTTTCAAACGAAGAAACCATGTAAAAATCCAGAATTTCCTGAATTTCGTGAATTTTTTGAACTAAACGATTTAAAAGCTCAGCTTCAAGCCGACAACTCGACTATCAACAAGTTGAAAAAACATATTTCTGATATGCATGTGAAGAGTAATTTGGTTACAAGTAATTCTGATGTTAATGTTATTGATGATATTCAAATGAGAAAAGATGAATTAGTGGTTTGTGTGGCCAAATTACTAAAGGAAAATGAGTCTTTGAGAAAGCATCATATAGAACTAAGTGACTCTGTCAAAGAAGCTAGAACTAAGTCAATCGAACAATCAAACCCTTTGATAGCAAAAATTGATGAACTCAAAGCTCAACTTTGGGAAAAGAGTTTCGCTATTGTTGCCCTAAAAAATGAGCTTAGGAAAACTGTAGGGAAAATTGTGAACACTAAGTTTACAAAACCATCAACCTTGGGGTAAACAGTTTCTCATCCAATTAGAAACCGGTCCGTTGTTAGGCAGCCTACTTCGTTTATATCCGAAAGACCAAAATTTTCAAAAACACGGTTTGCCTCCCCAGTTGATGCGATACAAGTTTTGTCAAAACCAGTCACTTCACCTGAGTTACCTAAGAATAAGGCTTCTAGTTCAATTAACCCTCAACAAGTAGCCACATCTACTCCCAGCACCACTAGGAATAGTTCAAAAACAGTGTCAAAATCAAGCATTAAAACACAGAATTCATATAATATGAATGACTTGTGGAAGAACTATTATCTAGAAGAAGTTAGGAAAAAGGCATAGATTCGAAAAAACAGAATTTTAGGTGCAAGACCTAGGGTGAGGAATTCTATGAGTTTTCAAGGCACTACTAGTAGTTGTAAGCCATTACATAGGAACACTCAAATGACTAGGGGTTGGCTTGAATCTAAGAGTAGATATGAGAAGAAGAATGCTAAGCATGTTGAAAATGAAACTAGAAATTCTAAGTCTTTTCCGAATAAGAAACATTCTCCTAATTCACATGCTAAGGTACAATCCACTAAGACTACTAACGTGACTAAGGTTAAACATGTTATGAAGCAAAATAAACAAAAAACTTTGCCTAGATATATACCAGCTGCTAAATCTTTGGAGTCTAGGAATATCGATAAGTCTTCCACTGTGCATAAGAAGCTTAACACTCCTAGACCTTGCCATAAGTGGATATCATCAGGTAGAATGTTTAAGGATGCTGGACATAGGTGGATACCTACCGGAAAGCTGTTTTACAATGGCAAAATCAAGGTTGACAGTGAAGACCCAAAGGATTTGGATACTAATATCACTATCCAATATATACGCAATCAAGTTTGTAATGTTAGTGCAGGTATTCCTTACTTAGTTTTAGATACTTCAATCCTTCACTACATGGACTCACTTAAAGTATGGATAACAAATGGATTGATATCTTATTACTCACGGGTTCAAGTTACTCAACCTTGATATTCAATCTGCTATGACGTCTGTTCACATCAGTTCAGGCCTCGTTCTTCAACACTATGGCGTCTGCAGATAACACTTCAGGCCCCGTTCCTCATAGAAAAGAAAGGTGTACGCTTCAGTGCGCTTTATCTTCAGAAGAAGAGAAATCTTCATGTTTATGTCCATTCTCATCGAAATTCTTCATCAACAAGCTTCATGTTTCTCCCATGCTCATTCAGTCATCAAGTGGATCTACGTTCATTGGTGTATATTCTTATTCACTTGGTTAAATCAAAAATGGCAACTTCGGATGCAATTTTTGAGGGGGAGAAGAGTGAATTTACTACATGTTGATGGATGTTGATGGCAACTTCATGTTTCTCTCCTCCAATGCCTAATGTTTCACTTACTAAGGATAAATGGGATTTATTGTTTGGGATTCATTGTTTCAGGATATGTTTGATGAGTATTTCCAACCGCTAACGAATGTTGATCATCTAAGAAGTACTTCTCAGACTACTCAAGAAGCCCAATCTCCAGTTATTCCTCAAGGCGTTAATAATGACTATCATAATATTATAGTTGCACCCATGAATAATGATACGCTCTTTGGTATTCCTTACCAAATCTTCACGGATTATTGTTCATGAATAATGATCCGCTCTTTGGTATTCCTTTGCCAAATCTTTATGGATTATTGTTCCTCTCAATGTGCACACTATAAATCAACCACATGAACTTAAAGGAAAATGACAGCCTCATCCGCTCGAAGACATTATTGGTGAATCTTCCAGATCAGTCTCTACATGTATACTTTTAAGGAAGAATGCATTAATTTTGAGGAATCATTTGTTCCGGTTCATTTAGTGGGTCAATGTACATCCGATTGTATGTTCTTTTCATGTGTTGGGCATTTGACACAAGTTGATGACTTCAGAGTTAATCATTTATCGCTTATTGTAGATTGAAGTTGACTTTCACAAAGGCGTGTTCTTATTTGATAACTTGCTCGGTCTTAAGATTTTGAGTTAAAGACTTGGTTTATCTAGTTACCAGCAGTCGGGGTGGTTGGTTGAAGACCTGGTTAACTATCACTATTAGGAGTTACGTTGTTTTACTCAGTGTCACATGCTGGTGTTAATGTCTCATACTCTGATTGAGTAGTGAGTACTTAGATATTTGCTTGAAGCATAGATTCTCTCGACACCGTTCTTCCATCATTAATGGCAAGCTTAAGATACAAATGCGGGGAAATCGACTTCAGATTCAAGTTTGGTATATCGGGTTTTCTTCAACAGTGGTCACTTCAAATTTTCTACATATGGGTTGATAAAGATAGTCAGAGAGAGTTTCTGTAGCAGTTGATTCTCACAAGATTCATTTGGGTTATTTGAGTTCTTCTCACAAGATTTCAAGTTTATGGGTATATTATGTTTTGCTGATTCTGAGGTATCAAAACCAGCAAGGGGGAAGGAGACATATATCTAAAAGCTCAACGAGAACACATGATGAACTTAACACTTCTACCTGATTGAAGTTATCCCAGAAAGACAATGGTCATAATCGTAGAGAAACTCAGTGTTTAACTCGTAGCCTTTGGTGTATTATTCCAACTATTTGGGGGAAGTGGTTGATGAGTGTCTAAATACTCATCATTTTTGTATAATATAAACTGCAAAATCATCTGAAAACACTCTGAAACACATCAAAATGATCAAAATATCACAAATCAGTGTTTTATGTGTTTTAAATTCAAAAATATCAAAATCAGATGAAAAACATATCAAATTTGCAAAAATTGCAGTTTTAGTCCCCCAAGTTTCATAAATTGTCAAAAATAGTCCCTGAGCCAAAATTTCAAAAGAAAAGTCACCAAAGGTCCTTTTAAAATCATAACTTGTCAAAATTAGCCCTTTGGTGAAAAATAATAAAAGTTATGAGAAAATTACAAATTGGTCCTTCAAGTTTAAGAATTGGCAGAAATGGCCCCTGGAAAATTGGAGAATGGCAAGTTTGGTCCTTGTACTTTTTGAGATTGTCACTTTTAACCCTTGGATCAGCTTTGAGATATTGGCAGCCTTAGTCCTTGTATTTTCAGAATTTGCAACAATAGTCCTTGTGTTTTAAACCCTTTCAACCCATTTGGACCCTATCATATGCCTTGGACCCCTGTCAAATACCTTTTGGACCCCTGTCAATTTGCACCTTTGACCCCCCTTTTTGATATTATCCTCACCAGTCAAACCAAACCACCCCACTTGGCGCCTTTTTCTCCTCCCTCCCAACCACTGCCTGCAACATCACTCAACTCACCATCCCCCCAGCTCACCCTTATCACTCCTTGTCCCCCCACCTCATCACAACTCCAAGAATCATTAAATGATCCTTCCCTCATATCACTCAACCCTCTCCATTGGTACACTAAATTGGCGCCAAAATTCAATCAAAGGCCAAAAATGATTCTACCAATCCAATGGCTATTATTATTGGTGGGAAGTGCAAAAGTCAAGTGGATAAGCAGTCTTGGAGTATAAAAAGAGAAGAGAGAAGCTTGAAAAGGGAGTAGCTAGTTTTAGTTTTCATTTGTATGTCGATTTAAATTTTAATAATTTAGTTTAGTGTAAAAGCTTTAAATTTCTGTTCCTTTGTACTCAAATTAAGGTATTTCATCATTATAATCTGTTTTGCAAGCTCAATTCAAGGTTTCATTTATGTTTCATATTTGAAGGTTTTTGTAGAAATTTTGATTTTTAAATTCTTGTTTTAAAACTGCTATTAGCTTATTTTTAAATCCCATTAAGCTTACTTAAGCTTATTTAAGCTTTTGGAAAGCTTGGAAACCAGTTCCATTCAATTATGGTATATGGTCAAAAAAGTCAACAAAAGTCAAAAGAGGATGGAATTTGGATCTTGGGTTGTTGCAGAGGTGAATTTGGGTTGAAATTAGATTAGGTTAGTTTGGTTTTGTGTTTGGTGTTGGCCTGCAATAGCTGGATCCATGTGAGTTGGAATTTCTCATTTTTCATTTTTAAGCCAAATTACATTTTATGCTTATCTTGTATTTATGGTTTAGAATGGTTTGGTTCTGTTCATTTAGTGTTAATATTAGCTAGAAAACTCAGTTGGATCAATGATTTAGGATAAATCAGTAGCTAGCCTAGTGTAATCTACATAACAGTCACAATCAAGGGGTGTTTGGTTCATAGCCTAAAACTGTCCTAAAGGCTTGTGCAGGGGTTTATGTTTGTTGTTTCATGTTTGAGTAGTCTAAGTATGCTCATTTGATTCTATACTTTGTGCATGCTAAGTTCAAAAAGTCAAAATGCCTTAAAATCTGTCCTAACGTCCCTTTGTTGGAGTCTTAGGACTAGCAGATCGATGTGTTGAGTTTAGAAGTCAATACCATAGCTTGCATTAGTGTTATCATATCACATTACATCAATCTCAGTCACAAAATTGGATCCAAAATCCATTTTGGTCAAAGTTCTTCATTATTGTTAAAAAGTCAAAGTGTAATTTCTCAGTTTTGGCCAACAAGAAGGAATTTTCATTCACTCATTTCTGAGCCAAGTTCAATGAAAATTGTAGGTTTAGAAAGCCCTCTGGTCTACTTTCCTATGGTCATTTTAGTAGATTTTTCCAATTTTTTCTTTAAGCTCAAAGGAGCTTATCAAACGCCCCAAATCCCCCTGCAGGGGCTGTACTGCACAGGAGTTGTGCAGGTTTTGCAGACCTTGCACAGGGCTCACTTGAGCTCCTCTGGGTCTAATTTTTGGTTTAAGTACTCTTGGCCAGGTCTGCTGTAGGTTCCATTTGGTAGTTTTAAGTTTCAGCTTATTTTGAGTCTTGTGCAAGTGCTTAAAGTTGCCCCCCCAGAACTGCTTTTTAGCCAAAATCTCAGTTCATCAAATCTGTGAATCTAGCTTATCAGTGGCTAGGGATTGTTGAAACTTGTTCCATTTCTGTCCTTTTAGCTTATTATTGCTTCCTTATCAGTTTGGTACCCTTTGGACTCCATTTGCTTATGTAAGTGCTTATTTCAATAAGCACTTACTCTTCAGTTTCATATTTCTCCACATAAGGGCCTGTTTTTCCATTTTTATCATATTCCTAATATTATTTTAAGCATTTCCTGAATTTTTCAGATTTTTCCTAGCTTGTTTGGTATTTTTCTGCATTTTATTTAGTTTTTAATCCTTTTTAAATAGCATTTAATACAAATAATTAAGAAAAGTCTCTAAAAAATAATTTTTCAATTTTCTTAAGTTTAGATAAATGTAAAAAGCTTAAAAAGTATTTTTCCCTATTTTTCTCCTTTTATTTGGTATTTTTAATAATTTAAATTAGTTTTAAATAGTTATTAATTAATAATAAATATATAAAAAGTCTAAAAAATATATTTTCAGTTTTAAAATTAGTTTTATCATATTTTAGATTTTTCTAAGTCTTAACTTTATTTTTCTAGTCTTATTTCATATTTTCTTTTATTTTATAGTATTATTAAATAGTTTAAAATAGTTTTTAATTAATAATAATTAATTTAATAGTTATAAAAATAATTTTCCTTTTCTATAAATTTTCTCATATCATTAGGTTTGTAAAAATGTATTTTTCATATTTTTAGGGTTTATATTGTATAAGTTTCACGTTTTTATTTGTACGTTTACGTAATTTTTATTTAAACGTAAGTTTTAGGTTTTAAACGTTCATCACTTTAAATATAGTGATAGCGTTTATTTAATATCTTTTATCTTTTTAACCTTCTTAATTCGTATTTAAGCCGTTGTTATTTGTTGGCTTTTTCAGTAGTGTAATATTCAATCCTTATCCTTCTCGACGCTATCATTAGTGATCATTCTACCGTCTGAATCAGTGTTTTACACACCATTGAGTCTCCGTGGGACTTAACGACCCGGGAATCCCCTGTATTCTCTGATCTTCATTTGCATTTGTGTCTGAGCTGTTTTAAGTCTGTAAAGACTTGACGGTTTAGCACAGATCAAATTTTGCCCGCTGCCAGGGGAGGCTTTAGCGTGTGTTTAGCCTTTTCAGCACCCATTCTTGCACATACCCCATCCTTTGTAAAAAGTTTTTTGTAATGTTTTTCAAAAACACCAAAAATATTCCTCTTTACCCTCTCACATATTTGATTCTTCATTTCTTACCCTCTAAAACCATTTGATTCTTTCTATGTCTTTCATTTCTTGTCCCATTTCCGACTCTTCCATTTCTTCTCTCACTCCTGATGAGGAAGATGACAATTTTTGGAAGGAGGTCGATGATTTTCTTAGTGATGAGTCGATTCCAACAAGAATTGACAATACTTACTTTGATTCGGAGGGAGACATCCTCTTTCTTGAAAATCTATTGATTGAAGAACCGTTTCCAGCTCTCCCTCCCGGAAATTTTGTTACCAATCACCATACAAGCTTCAAATTTAAGCTTAAAAATGTCAAAAATGGTGATTTGCTTCTTTCTGATGAGGAATGGACATGCATTGTGATGCACATATTTATTCCATTCTTCACAAATGGTGTGGTTGCTCTTTCCCTTTTCTCCTTTGGGAATGAGGACACTATTTTTGATCCCGGCATTTTCATTTCTCATTTTTGAGCCGGTTCTCTCTATATCTCATCGGTGTGGAACTTTCACGTGCTTCAAATGTTTATTCAAACATCTTTAATGAAAGTCCGATGGAGATAGTTTCTTCCACTTTGCTTCCCCATGAACCAATTAATGCGGGGTCGAGTCAAGCTAGCGACTCGGTAACCAAAAACAGTAGCACACACCATATGGGTTTTCACCCATATTTCTGTCTTCTTTCTATCTTTCTACCACCCTAGTGTGGGGGTTTGCCCACATGTTATATATATATATATTAAAAAAAAAAAAAAAAATTGGATGGTTTTGTCTTGGAACTCAATTGTGCTTTGAAAACTGTGTTAACTGTCATTTTACATAATCCTTGATAATCATAGGTCTTGACTGTTTGACCACTGGTTTAGACTAAAAAAGGTTTAATTTGACACTTTAAATCTTCTGGATTGGATAGGATTTGTTTATGCAGTGGTATGGTATGGGAAGCTCAGTTTGGTAACATTTAAGGGTTGTTTGGATCTATGGGTAAATCTGAGCTATTGACTGTTATGAGTGTTGTCATTGTTTGATTTAGACTCAATATAGCCTAAGAAACTCAGCTGCACCTTAATCAATGAGTTTAGCATGGTAGATAGTCAATTTGACACTTGACTGTCTCATTATGAGAATTTTGAGATTGGTAGAACCTAGAATCCTGCATATATATATCTGGTTAAAAAAAAAAATCTTTCTAAATAATGGCCGTAGTATTTCCCTTTCACGTTCTTTGTTTCGGCATAACCGCCGGTACTTTGAATATTGAGGACAATATTCATTTCTAAGTGTGGGGGGGAATTCTCACGAATTTCATATAATTATTTACCCAATTCCCCGTTTTTGGCCAAAATTTTTTTTTTGGAGTAAGTGTTTTACACTTTCTCATTTGGTTATCAGTCCGCCATGTCTGTAAGACAAAAGGATTGGCTAATCCTAGAGCAAACGGCTCTTGGTAAAGATTTCTCAAATCCGTTTATATGGCTTGCAATTTGCCCAAAATTGTATGGTATTCACTCACCATATCCTAAAAAGTGAAGAGTTGGCTAGCCCGCAAGATTATGGCTTGTGGTAAAGGCAGTGGAAAATCCATAATTGGTATTCAGCTCACCAAAGATAATTCTGATAATTTATCTAAGAGTTGGCTAGTCCCGAAGGGTACGGCTTCTGGTAAAGACAAAATCAAATCCGTTGAAAGCTGGTGATTTGCTCAAAATCACATGGTTATCGGTGTACCATGGTTCTTACTTGAACCAAAACATTTGGCTACTCCAGAAGTGATGGCTTTTGGTAAAGAGATAAAATCCATCAAGTTTTCTCAAATCATTGCTAGGGACTAGCAATATCTCAGTGTGGGGGATTGATGAGTGTCTAAATACTCATCATTTTTGTATAATATAAACTGCAAAATCATCTGAAAACACTCTGAAACACATCAAAATGATCAAAATATCACAAATCAGTGTTTTATGTGTTTTAAATTCAAAAATATCAAAATCAGATGAAAAACATATCAAATTTGCAAAAATTGCAGTTTTAGTCCCCCAAGTTTCATAAATTGTCAAAAATAGTCCCTGAGCCAAAATTTCAAAAGAAAAGTCACCAAAGGTCCTTTTAAAATCATAACTTGTCAAAATTAGTCCTTTGGTGAAAAATACTAAAAGTTTTGAGAAAATTACAAATTGGTCCTTCAAGTTTAAGAATTGGCAGAAATGGCCCCTGGAAAATTGGAGAATGGCAAGTTTGGTCCTTGTACTTTTTGAGATTGTCACTTTTAACCCTTGGATCAGCTTTGAGATATTGGCAGCCTTAGTCCTTGTATTTTCAGAATTTGCAACAATAGTCCTTGTGTTTTAAACCCTTTCAACCCATTTGGACCCTATCATATGCCTTGGACCCCTGTCAAATACCTTTTGGACCCCTGTCAATTTGCACCTTTGACCCCCCTTTTTGATATTATCCTCACCAGTCAAACCAAACCACCCCACTTGGCGCCTTTTTCTCCTCCCTCCCAACCACTGCCTGCAACATCACTCAACTCACCATCCCCCCCGCCCACCCTTATCACTCCTTGTCCCCCCACCTCATCACAACTCCAAGAATCATTAAATGATCCTTCCCTCATATCACTCAACCCTCTCCAGCTGGTACACTAAATTGGCGCCAAAATTCAATCAAAGGCCAAAAATGATTCTACCAATCCAATGGCTATTATTATTGGTGGGAAGTGCAAAAGTCAAGTGGATAAGCAGTCTTGGAGTATAAAAAGAGAAGAGAGAAGCTTGAAAAGGGAGTAGCTAGTTTTAGTTTTCATTTGTATGTCGATTTAAATTTTAATAATTTAGTTTAGTGTAAAAGCTTTAAATTTCTGTTCCTTTGTACTCAAATTAAGGTATTTCATCATTATAATCTGTTTTGCAAGCTCAATTCAAGGTTTCATTTATGTTTCATATTTGAAGGTTTACTGTAGAAATTTTGATTTTTAAATTCTTGTTTTAAAACTGCTATTAGCTTATTTTTAAATCCCATTAAGCTTACTTAAGCTTATTTAAGCTTTTGGAAAGCTTGGAAACCAGTTCCATTCAATTATGGTATATGGTCAAAAAAGTCAACAAAAGTCAAAAGAGGATGGAATTTGGATCTTGGGTTGTTGCAGAGGTGAATTTGGGTTGAAATTAGATTAGGTTAGTTTGGTTTTGTGTTTGGTGTTGGCCTGCAATAGCTGGATCCATGTGAGTTGGAATTTCTCATTTTTCATTTTTAAGCCAAATTACATTTTATGCTTATCTTGTATTTATGGTTTAGAATGGTTTGGTTCTGTTCATTTAGTGTTAATATTAGCTAGAAAACTCAGTTGGATCAATGATTTAGGATAAATCAGTAGCTAGCCTAGTGTAATCTACATAACAGTCACAATCAAGGGGTGTTTGGTTCATAGCCTAAAACTGTCCTAAAGGCTTGTGCAGGGGTTTATGTTTGTTGTTTCATGTTTGAGTAGTCTAAGTATGCTCATTTGATTCTATACTTTGTGCATGCTAAGTTCAAAAAGTCAAAATGCCTTAAAATCTGTCCTAACTGTCCACTGTTGGAGTCTTAGGACTAGCAGATCAGTGTGTTGAGTTTAGAAGTCAATACCATAGCTTGCATTAGTGTTATCATATCACATTACATCAATCTCAGTCACAAAATTGGATCCAAAATCCATTTTGGTCAAAGTTCTTCATTATTGTTAAAAAGTCAAAGTGTAATTTCTCAGTTTTTGGCCAACAAGAAGGAATTTTCATTCACTCATTTCTGAGCCAAGTTCAATGAAAATTGTAGGTTTAGAAAGCCCTACTGGTCTACTTTCCTATGGTCATTTTAGTAGATTTTTCCAATTTTTTCTTTAAGCTCAAAGGAGCTTATCAAACTGCCCCCAAATCCCCTGTGCAGGGCCTGTTACCTGCACAGGAGTTGTCAGAGTTTTGCAGACCTTGCACAGGGCTCACTTGAGCTCCTCTGGGTCTAATTTTTGGTTTAAGTACTCTTGGCCAGGTCTGCTGTAGGTTCCATTTGGTAGTTTTAAGTTTCAGCTTATTTTGAGTCTTGTGCAAGTGCTTAAAGTTGCCCCCCCAGAACTGCTTTTTAGCCAAAATCTCAGTTCATCAAATCTGTGAATCTAGCTTATC
The DNA here is from genome assembly GCA_910596185.1 of Chrysanthemum makinoi. NCBI lineage: Eukaryota > Viridiplantae > Streptophyta > Magnoliopsida > Asterales > Asteraceae > Chrysanthemum > Chrysanthemum makinoi. The sequence goes on along the minus strand of OU343217.1, from coordinate 212,166,385 downwards.
AGTGGCTAGGGATTGTTGAAACTTGTTCCATTTCTGTCCTTTTAGCTTATTATTGCTTCCTTATCAGTTTGGTACCCTTTGGACTCCATTTGCTTATGTAAGTGCTTATTTCAATAAGCACTTACTCTTCAATTCATATTTCTCCACATAAGGGCCTGTTTTTCCATTTTTATCATATTCCTAATATTATTTTAAGCATTTCCTGAATTTTTCAGATTTTTCCTAGCTTGTTTGGTATTTTTCTGCATTTTATTTAGTTTTTAATCCTTTTTAAATAGCATTTAATACAAATAATTAAGAAAAGTCTCTAAAAACTAATTTTTCAATTTTCTTAAGTTTAGATAAATGTAAAAAGCTTAAAAAGTATTTTTCCTATTTTTCTCCTTTTATTTGGTATTTTTAATAATTTAAATTAGTTTTAAATAGTTATTAATTAATAATAAATATATAAAAAGTCTAAAAAATATATTTTCAGTTTTAAAATTAGTTTTATCATATTTTAGATTTTTCTAAGTCTTAACTTTATTTTTCTAGTCTTATTTCATATTTTCTTTTATTTTATAGTATTATTAAATAGTTTAAAATAGTTTTTAATTAATAATAATTAATTTAATAGTTATAAAAATAATTTTCCTTTTCTATAAATTTTCTCATATCATTAGGTTTGTAAAAATGTATTTTTCATATTTTTAGGGTTTATATTGTATAAGTTTCACGTTTTTATTTGTACGTTTACGTAATTTTTATTTAAACGTAAGTTTTTAGTTTTAAACGTTCATCACTTTAAATATAGTGATAGCGTTTATTTAATATCTTTTATCTTTTTAACCTTCTTAATTCGTATTTAAGCCGTTGTTATTTGTTGGCTTTTTCAGTAGTGTAATATTCAATCCTTATCCTTTCTGATCGCTATCATTAGTGATCATTCTACCGTCTGAATCAGTGTTTTACACACCATTGAGTCTCCGTGGGACTTAACGACCCGGGAATCCCCTGTATTCTCTGATCTTCATTTGCATTTGTGTCTGAGCTGTTTTAAGTCTGTAAAGACTTGACGGTTTAGCACAGATCAGTGGTCTCTGGAGACTTTTGGTATGTGTTACTTCAGTGTTCAGTTGGAAGAAATATGAGAAGAATATTTGGAGCGTGAGATGATATTGCTTATCGACATCTTCGATATGATTATGATAAAGTGCTTCTGGTTACTACTTCATGTACACTATGTAATGATGATTTCGATAAGATCGCAACCAAAAGGGGAGAGATTTGTGTACATCAGGGACACACAACATGATCACTTGATCGAGCTTAATCAGTTATTCCAGAGTTGACATCTGCAGAGAAGATCAGTGATTCAACCAGTTACTGTGATGTCGTTGTCTCTACTCTGGTTGGTTAGTTGTATACATTTTGGGCTGATTGGTAATATGGAATATAACTGGAATGCACTTGGTAAAATGAAGATGTTGATATATTTTTCCCCTGAATAGACAACTGGTCAATATCGAAGAGTAATGTGTACATCGGGGACGCACAACAGGTTCATGTGATCGGTCTTAATCAGTTATTCCAGATTTGATGACCACTGTGACGATCAATGTTTCAACTTGTTTCTTTGGTGATCTCGTGTTCTTCAGGGTGCTGAGCTTCATTCAAAGAGACCATTTTTATTCACTTCTACTTCTTGGGGAAATGGTCTTTATTCTTAGTTTGTCGGTTTGAGGGGAAGCTACCAAAGTCTCACTTTCTGATGGCTCAAGTTCTGTCAATGATTCAAGAGCCTCGAAAGCTTTGGTGGTGAAAGTTTAAGAGATGATGACTTCTATCTTCTTCAAAGTGCTGAACGATTTCCTTATCTCGGTACTCGTATCATCATCTTCTTAAACTATGTCTCTATCTTTGCATATAATTTTCAAAAAGCAAAATTCAAAAATATAAAAAAAAAATAGAAAAGTATAAAATCAACAAAAGCGCATAAAAATCAGTAAATTGAAAAATACCAAAAATATGTTTTATCAAGACATGTCTTCTGGTATCGATAACATCTACGGTCTTACAAATGTCATTCAATAATGGCACGGGACTTTAGATGAAGTTCGAGCAGGAGGTGTAAATATTTTTTCAAAACATGTCTCAAAATATGGCTTACAGTTATTTCAGATTGTAACCCGCACTTCAAAAATGGCTTGCTATTATTTCAGATAGCAACCCGCTCTTCAAAAGAAAGGAAAGTGCTGCGCTAAACCAATTTTCTATAATTTTGTGCACTTATCCTAATACTATTTGAGGAAAGTATGTCGAAGGACTGCTGTTCTGACAGAAATGTTTTTCCGTCTAAAATTCTTCAAAAAAATATTTGTTTTTTTCAAAAAGTGGTGGTAAATGAGTTGCTTGTAAATCAATCAGATTTAGAGTTTTTCGTAAAAAATTGAAAACTCAATCAATGACTTCAGTGCTTTTGAACTTTTCAGAAGAGGGGGAGAATGTTTTCATATCTATATCATCTAACGGACTTATCTAATTATCCTACATGCTTAACTGAAAAAGATGCTTACCTATGTTGAAGGACTAGGAATCTAGGATATGATTGTTAGGATTAGATGACTATAGCTTGATAAGCACATTATTCCCATGCCTGATATGATCTGATTGATATGTTGGATTGACTTTTATTAGTCGATTGCAGTTTGGGTGATGTCGACCATCATATATTTGTGTGTATGTTCACTAACGTATGCAGATATCATGGCATATAAGCATGTTCCCGATCCGGATCCCACAAAAGAAGATGATTGGATGCCGAAAGGAAAGGGTAACTATATCTTGGGTCGACAAAAGAAGAAACGGAGCTTAATTCAGATCTCTCTATGGATAGTTGGCACGATAGATGCAACTTTAGAGGTCTCACTGCTTCAAAAGATGGTTTTCTGTTATCATTTCAGCAACAACAGAAGTAGCTTATGATTCTCTCCACCTAACATATCTTTGTGCAGGATTAATTGCGATGATACCATATTTGTATGGTAGAAAAATATTTGTTTAAAAATAAATTGGACTAAATTTTGTAAATCAAACGGACTTCATTATTAAATCTTTAGTCACTCAATCGACAACTACGGTCATCGATTGAGGGGGAGAGTGATTTCATTCTTAAATATATTCAAACGGTATTTCATATATCAAGTCCGTTTGTACGTTAAAATGTGGTGATCTAAAGATTTAATGTTATGTCATGGTATGATTTTATTTAAAACCCAAAGGTCTTTCAAAATGAAATTTTTCTGTTCTTGTTTGATTGTGAAATTGTTTTATTTTACTTAAATATCTCTTAAAACAATCATACCTGACACTAACAATCTTTAATGTCTTAAAATGGTCCTTATTTGTCATTTTTCAAAATCAAATCTTGCCACGTCTTTCCCCAAAATTTTCTAAATGATTTAAATCAATTGGGATCACAAATCTCAATTGGTTTGAAATTTTTGATCGGGGGAGAGATCGTGATTTAAATCTCAAATCTGTTTTAATGGAATTGGTTTTAGCCCTTTAAAGGCACTCCTGCCTCCATGTGCCAAACAATTTCAACATATGATGCACATGATTGAGGAGGAGCATTTATCCAAAAACTAGATAAGTTTTTAAATCAGGCACATTTTCTCCCATGTTTTCTAAATGTTATTAAATCACATGGGATCCAAAATCTCAAAGGGTTTGATATTTTTGATCGGGGGAGAATTTGTGATTTAATATGAAATCTGATAAATAATGATCGTTTTGATTCAAAGTGCAAGTTCTCTCTAATATGTGCCAAACTCTTTCGTATATTGATGCACATATTGAGGGGGAGCGAATGGTTTCTACTGGCAATCGCGAAAAGTACTTTAAAGAACTCCTGCCTCTATGTGATAAAATGATTTGGAATATCCAAAGCACATATTGAGGGGGAGAATTTTACCAAGAAAATCAAATGGCTTTTTCTATGAAAATTGTGATCAAAGAAAATATTTCAAAGTCCTCTTGCCTCCATGTGCTAAACAATTTCTAAATCATATGCACATGTTGAGGGGGAGGTTTTCTAAATAATCAAAACTATTAAGGTACAAAATACTTTGATCTCGTATCACAAGTACCTTGATTGTTTTTTTAAATGATTTTTCAATTGGTTTCAAGGAAGAATGAACTGTACCAAAAGACCGACCATTTTACTTTATGTATGGAGTTATAAAGATGGTGAGGTTAGGTATTAGTTCCCACGATCCGCCAAACCGGAGGGATCTACCCAGGGACAATCCACTAGATAGTGTAGAGTCCTTAGATATATTGAAAAAAGGAGAAAAATGAGAATTTGGGAAGAATGCGGACTGAGATAGAGCTAGAACTGGAATAAACCCAACAAGGTTCTAGTTATGAAGTATCGGTAAGCACTGAAGGGGTTGAAGAATGAAAAAGAAATGAAATGAGAAAAGGGTGAAAAGAAATAGCCCTCCAATAATTCAAACTTAGGGCGCAACACCGGGTTCAATACATATGCTACTGGTGGTTACTAAGGTAACACTGGTATTGAACACAAGACGTCATGGACCCAGTGGCGCACTGCACTACAACTTTCCAAGCCACTCAAGTTCCTCTTAAAAGGGCTAGTTTCATTCTCACATGGAACCTACATAATCTATCGACTTTCTCTTAGAGATTGTTGATATTGAAGAAGGAGACCCTCTCCCTAGTCTCCGACATAGGAACCAAAAGTGCACTAATTGAGTCTAGAGCCAAGAGATCGTCACTATATCTCGTTAGGACACAAAATTAATGAAGTCTTGCTGTTTCACACAATGTGGAAAGTAAGTGTATATTAAGATTCCTACGCATTATCCTTATGGTATTGCCAGAACATTCGAGTGATATGAAAATATTCACAATGAAGATGGAAATCCTTCTAGAGCCAACATCAAACAAGCTCTTGGTGGGTGACATGTGAGATCATGCAAAAGATCAAGCTTGTGACAACTGGATAGAAACAATGGGGCGATTCATTCTTGAATCAACCTTGGTCCAGGAAATGGATTGACGGATACCTTTGAAAAACCAGTCATTGTGCTCAACAATTCTTTTCTCTAGCACATCGACTGTGTATTTATCTTTCAAAATTAAAAGGGTATTTATGATTGAAAATTGATTTTTCTTATAAAACCTTCGTCGTATTCAAAAACTCTTTCTTCATGCAATACGCGATTGTTTTCAAATCATTTTGAATCAATCAGTAAATCTCAATTTGCTGGTTCACTCAATCTGTGTTGTCTTCTTTGAGACATTCCGGTTTGAGAACAGCTAGAACAGCTGCGAAACCCTATCAAGGAGATTCTTCGGAATTATACCTGATCACAAGCAGTACTTGTACTGATCAACGGGGAGCCGTGGGTCGTGTACCTCAATTCAACGAAAGTGATCAAAGACACTTTCGTATGTTTTATTGCTAACTGTTGTTTGCAGGTACATTTGGACGGCTGGAGCTGATCAGAATTGAGGAGTCAATCCATAGCCGCATGCTCACACATTACATTCAATTCTAAAGAAATCATGATTGGTGCATATCTTCATCTACTGACTCTAATATTTTGATTCCATGCTTCTGCTACGCTGCTAGAAATATTATGAATCAACAAAAGCTTCCGCAACTCTGATGAGAAGATATCATGATCCAAAATGTGAGCATGTCTGATGAGTGTGTAAATACTCATCATTTTTGGTTAAATCTGAACTGCAAAACGTTTAAAAATGCTCAGAAATGCATCAAAATACTAAAAATATTCCAAAATTGCATTTTATATGTTTCAGATGCAAAATGTTTAAAATCAGATGAAAAATGAGCTAAGTTTGCATAATTGGCAGTTTCAGTCCCCCAAGTTTCAAAAGTTGTCAGAAATAGTCCCTGAGCACTTATTTCAAAAGAAAAGTCACCAAAGGTCCTTTTAAAATCATAACTTGTCAAAATTAGTCCTTTGGTGAAAAATACCAAAAGTTTTGAGAAATTACAAATTTGGTCCTTCAAGTTTAAAAATTGGCAAAAATGGTCCTTGGAAATTTGAAAATGTCAAGTTTGGTCCTTGTACTATTGGAGCCTGTCACTTTTGGTCCCTTGGAACAAATTTGCGTAAATGGCAGCCTTGGTCCCTGATTTTTCAGAAATTACAAACAAGTCCTTGTTATTAATACCCTTTTATCATTTTGGACCTTGTCAAACCCATGTGACCCCCCTGCCATAGCCATTTGGACCCTTCCATTTTGGACCCCTTCCCTTTTATATTAAGCCAGTCAAATATCTGGTCAAACAACCCTCGCGCCTTTTTCTTTCTTCCCCACCAAACGCCCTGCAACACTTCACCTCTCACACCTCCAGCTCTTCCCCCACTCACCTAGTTCCCCCCACCTCAACAACACTCCAAAGAGCATTTAATGCTTCCTTTCCATCTCAATCAACCCTCCCAGTTGATAAAAGCATTTTGGCGCCAAAATAAGATCAAACGGCTAAAATCTCTTCAAGACATCCAATGGTCCAGAATTATGATGGGATTAGCTCAGAGGAGAGAGAGAGAAGTCATTTGCTATAAAAAAGGAAGCAAGGGAAGGAAGAAAGAGAGTAGTAGTTAGTCTAAAATTTTTATGTATGTCGTTTTTTAAGATTATGTTTTAATTAAGCTCTAAAGTTGTAATATTTTGTTTTATTGTACTAAACTCAAGTAACATTATCAGTTTAATCTACTTTTAATTATCAATTTCAAAGTTTAACTCAATTTCATGTTTTCATGCTTACTGTTTACAATTTCAGTTTCTAACTCCTATATCCAAGCTTCAACTAGCTTATTTTTAAGTTCAAACAAGCTTAAATAAGCTTCTTATAGCTTTTTGTAAGCTTACATTCAAGTTTTAAGCAATTTTGGATTTTGGTCAACAAAAGTCAAACTGGGTTCATTTGGTGATGGAATTGGATATGGGTTGATGCAGAATTGGATTTGGGTTGATAATGAGCTAGGTTAGGGTTTGGAATAGGTTAGTTGTTCTTGTGTTCTTTGGCAAGCCATAGTGGCTAGGACCAAATGTAAGTCAATTCTAAATTCATTGCATAATCTGTGTTTGTAGTTATCAATAGTTGAGACTTGTTTAATTAGTGGTAATTAGAGTAGTTAGACTTAGTTTGATCAAGAAAACAAGCTAGTTTAGCAGTTGGTTCAGTTTTAAATTGCATATCAGTCATAAAAGTTGTGTTTGGATTTGCTGCTTAAACTGTATTTGAGGCTTGCTCAGTGGTTGAGATTTGTGGTTCTAGGCTTGTTTAGCTCAATTATACTCATATCTGTCTTAATATTGCATCTGCTAACCTTAAAAGTCAAAGTCATGAGTTAACTGTCTTAATTTCTTAACTGTTGAAATTTTATAAAAGCAAAATCTTGATTTGTGCTTAGATATCATAGACATATCTTGCATTAATCTCATTTCATCTTATAACATCATAATTAGTCCACAAATTAAGTTCAAATCTCAAATAAGTCAAAATATCAAAACTGCTTTAAAAAGTCAAAAGTGAAAAAGTCATTTTGAGCTCAACTGAGATGATTTTTCATTGATTCAATTTTGGATCAAATCAAATGAAATTGTGGGTTTAAAAAGTTCAGTTGGTCTATTTTCTTATTACCATTTTTGTAGAATTTTGTAAATTTTTTATAAGCTTCAAAATTGCTTGTGGATTTAGTCTTAATTCCCCTGTGCACAAACTCAGTGAATACTGAGTGTGCACAGGTTTGTGCAGGGCTTGCACAGAGCTCATAAGAGCTTGTCCAAGTTTGGTTTTTGGTTTACAAGCACCTGGCCAGGTCTAGATTAGGTTCCAACATTTGGTTTTTAGTTTCAACTTATTTGAGTGCTTATTTTTAGGTCACAAAGTAGCCCCCAATTCTGTTTTTGGCACTTGATCTCAAAACACCAAATCTGTGTAGTTTACATTCCAGTGGTTCAAGCTAGTTAATATTAGTTGCATTTGGATACTTTTAGCTTATTATAGCTTCTGTGTTAGTTTGGTGCTTATTTGTGGCTATTGGCTTATTTCAAGTGCTTATTCTTAGGCTCTTTGCATTGCAGTTCCAATTTCTTACACTTAAGCCACTGTTTTTATATTTTTTCTAGATTCTTAATATTATTTTAGACTTAACATGAATTTTTCAGATTTTTCTAGGTCAGTTTGCTATTTTTCTCCAATTAAATCAATTTTTAAGCCTTTTTAATTAGCATTTAATACAATTAATTCAGAAAAGTTTCAAAAAAATAATTTTTCATTTTTCCTAGGTTAAGATAAATATAAAAAGTCAAAAAAATAATTTTCCAGATTTTTTCTTAGTTAAATTTGTATTTTTAAGCAATTTAAGTAGTTTTAAATAGTTTTTAATTCATAGAAAATAGAAAAATAATAAGAAAATTACAAAAATAGTTTTGAAAATTCTCTTTTGTTATTTTAGATTTTTCCAAGTCAAAATTTTATTTTTCTAGCCTTATTTCATATTTTCTTGTATTTTAGGTTAATATTAAATAGCTAAAAATAGTTTTTAATTAATAATAATTAATTAAATAGTTATAAAAATAATTTTATTTTTCTAAAAATTTTCTTTTATCATTAGGTTTGTAAAAATGTCATTTTCATATTTTTAGGATTAATATTGCGTAAGTTTCACATTTTCTTTTATGCGTAACGTAGTTTTTAAATTAAGTTTTATTATTGGTGCAAAACCGTCAAGTTTAATTACACAAGCTAACCACTTGTGAATGGTCAACCGTAACAAACTTAAAACAGCTCAAACACTAATGCAATTAAGATCAGAGGAATATAGTGGATTCCTGGGTCGTTAAGTCCCACGGAGGATGAATTGGTGTTAAACAACTTCAGATGTCGAATAATCACTAAGGATAGTGATCAATAAGGATTTGGATGGATAATTACCTAAAGAAAAGATTAATAAATTACAGCGACTTAAATGCAAATTAAAAGAAATTAAAAAGTTAAAATATATTAAATAAACGCTATCACTATTTTTAAAGTGATGAACGTTTAAAACCTAAAACGTACGTTTAAATAAAATTACGTAAACGTACAAAATAAAACGTGAGTTTTAAAGAAATAAAAGGTCTACAAATATGAAAATGATATTTTTACAATCCTAATAATAAAATAAAATTATTAGAAAAAGAAAATTATTTTTAAAACTATCTATTTAATTATTATTAATTAAAAACTATTTATTAAGTATTTAAAATGCACTAAAATATAAGAAATTACAAAATTAACCTAGAAAAATAAAATTATAACTTAGAAAAATCTAAAATATGATAAAACTTATTTTAAAACTGAAAATATATTTTTTACACTTTATATGTATTTATTATTAATTTAAAACTATTTAAAACTTATTAAAATGCTAAAAAATAATATTTAAACCAAGAAAATTATGGAAAAATACTTTTTAGGCTTTTTATATTTATCTTAATCTAGAAAAATTGAAAACATATTTTTTTAAGCTTTTTCTGATTTATTAGTATTAAAAGCTATTTAAAAAGACTTAAAAACTATTTTAAATAAAGAAAAATAGAAAACAGTGATGGAAAAATCTGAAAAATTCAGTAAAATGCTAAAATATTATTCTAAGTTTATAAAAAATATAAAAACATATGCTTATGTGGAGGAATAATAAGCTGCAGTGTAACTGCTTATAAATAAGCAATTTAAAATAAGCTAAAATCCACAAATGACCACCAAATAAACACAGAAGCTAGGTTATGCTATATTAACTAAATACTAACCTATTCTAACCATCCTAAACTTCTGAAAAGCAGTTTAAGCCAAAATTTAAGCAAAACAAGAACTAGCTTTATTCAGAAATGGGACAACATTGGGGCTGATCTAAGAGTGGGGTCCACAGAGCTTAAGCTCAAAAGATTGACTGAAATGGATAGTCAGCTGGGTGGTGAGTGGTAAGGAACCAAGAACCACCAGTGGGGTCCACTGGTGTGGTCTGTGGGACCCACCAAAGTGGTGGTGAAGGCCACTGTGGTGGTGATGCACAAATGCACAGAGCATCATTTCAGAGAAGGGGTCAAAAGAAGCTGATGAAAAAGCTATTAATAAGCTGAATAAGAGTAAGCTATTATTTTTCTAATTTTCTAGAGCAACTAAATATTGATATCCCAAAAGCATGAAGGCTAAATCCTAATATTGAGCATACACTAAAATTCCTAAGTTTATTCAAAAACTGTATTAAGGAATTTTGACTTTTATAGAAATGACTTAGTTTGACTTTTATGAACTTCTAATGCATTCTAATTATTAACTATGTTATATTAAGCTGTAATGAGAATTATTTAAGCTAAAATAACAAGTTACAAGCTACTTTGATGAGATTTGAACTTCAAAATCCTAACAGTTATAGACTTAAGACAGATTTAGAGTAATTTTGACTTTTTATGAATTAAGGATAGGTTTTATTGCTTGAACTGAGTTACTAGATTGTATTGTAATGTACATCAAACAAGAACAACTTCACAAATACCTTCTAGCATATCTGCCACAACAAATCCAAACACCCCTTTTATGGACTGTTTTAAAGCTTTTCCAAGTATTCCACTGATTAGGACCATGACACTGATTAAAATCCTTATAATAACTATATTTAAATAGGATTAAACTAAATTTAACAGGTTTAAAGCATTTTAACTAGAATATGCAAATTTAAATAGGAGATTGGGCCACAGCTGGGTTTAGTGGATTTGGATTTGGTTAAGTGATAACAAATAAGGTCCGTTTGGTTTTAAGATAAGCACAAGGACCATAAATGTAATATTCTGAAAGTTAAGGGACTGAGTTGACAAGATTTCCAAACTTACATAAGGGCTAAACCTGCAATATATTAATAACACAAGGATCATACATGTATTTATTTCCTATTTTTAACGTCCAAGGACTAAAATTGCCAAGTTTGAAACTAGAGGGACCAAAAATGTAATTTCTCCAAAGTTTATCATAAGGACCATTCTTGTTATTTATAAATAGTACAAGGTCAATATTTGATAATTTTCACTTTTTAAATTAACCAAGGACTATTTTTGACAATTTTCAATGTTTAGGGACTAAAGTTGTCATTTTGTGATTTTTGAACTTTAAAGGGTTTGTTTTGACAAATTTTGAATCTTATGGACCTTAAATGACTTTTTACAAGTTTTTGAATTACCAGGGACTAGATTTGACAACTTTTGTAACTTGGGGGACTAAAACTGCCAATTATGCAAACTTGATACGTTTTTCACCAGATTTTGGTGTTTTTGCATTTAAAACATATAAAACACTTGTTTGTGATATTTTCATCATTTTGATGCATTTCTGAGTGTTTTCAGATGTTTTTACAGTCTAGATAGTACAAAAATGATGAGTATTTAGACACTCATCAATCCCCCACACTAAGATATTGCTAGTCCCTAGCAATGATTTATGAAAAGTTAATGGATTTCATCTCTTTACCAAAAGCCATTACTTCTGGAGTAGCCAATTGTTTCAGTTCAAGTAAGAACCTTGGTACAATGATAACCAAATGATTTTGAGCAAATCACCAGCTTTCAACGGTTTTGATTTGTCTTTACCAGAAGCCGTTTGCTTCTGGACTAGCCAACTCTTAGATAAATTATCAATATTATCTTTGGTGAGCCGATTACCAATTATGGCTTTCCAACTGCCTTTACCACAAGCCATAAACTTGCGGGCTAGCCAACTTTTCACTAATTAAAGATATGGTGAGCTGAACACCATACAATTTTGGGCAAATTGCAAGCCATAAACGGATTTGAGATATCTTTACCAAGAGCCGTTTGCTCCTGGATTAGCCAATCCTTATGTGGGTTAGACATGGTGAACTGATTACCATTTGTTGTGTTTAGTACATAGTACTTCCACTAAATAAAATTTTTTAAAATTTGGCCATTTTGGGGGAAAAAGGGACTAAAAGGGTACATTTATGATCAAATTCGCTAGAATTTCCCCCCACTTAGAAATGAATATTGTCCTCAATATTCAAAGTACCGGCTGTTATGCCAAAACTTAGAACGTAAAAAGATAACATTACTACCTAAGTGTAGAAACACAACAATTATTCTCTTTTTTTAATATTTACAATTTTCATTCATTTTTAAGATCTATATACAACATGTGGGGTATCTCCCCCACACTAAGCTGGTACACACGGGTGAAAACCCATGTTTAACTACTGTTTTTGATTACCGAGTCGCTAGCTTGACTCGACCCCGAATTAATTTGATCATGGGGAAGTAAGTGGAAGAGACAATCTCCATCGGACTTTCATTCAAGATGTTTGTATAAACATTGAAGTACGTGAAAGTTCCACACCGATGAGATATACATAGAACCGGCTCAAAAATGATAAATGAAAATGCCGGGGTCAAAAATAGTATCCTCATTCCCGAAGGAGTGAAGAACAGGAGAAGCCACGGGATAGGTGAAGAAGAGAAAGAAAGTCATGATAAAGATCTTGACTAACTCATCATCATCAGAAGGGGAATTCATGATAGCATGAATTTCATCTTTTAAGCTCAATTGGTCTAGACATATCCCGGGTGTGTCTAGATCAAAGTAGAAGTTATCATACTCCGGTGGAGATATGATATGAGTGAGCTCAAAGGAGAACTCCTCAAAGGAGAATAATTCATAGGATTGATTTGACTGAGTTCACTGGGGAACTCCTCAAAAGTGAATGATTCATAATCGGGGAGAGAATTATAAGAATGAGAAGTGGTAATATCACTAATCTTCTCTCCCATATGATCAAAATGGAACATTTGCAATTCCGGAATAGAATTATTGAACAAAAGTTCACTATCCTCAAAGGGGATAAGATATGAAGTAGGCTTTTCATTAAAAGCCTCGATTCTAGAAACGAGAAGATTAACATTCAATAATGTAAGACGAAGAGCTTCGTCTTGGATTATTTCTTCTTCATTCTCTTCTCCTAAGCTGACAAGTTCGGAAGGTAATTCCCCCACATAACTTATGTCTCCACAAGATAAAGAATAGTCCTCATCGAATCGAGAACATCTCAATATGATCATTTTGGAAGACAAAAGGAGGAGGGATATCACACACATGGTCAAAGTTCCCTGTGATTCTCTCGATTGGGACAAGGTCCTCAACACTAGACTTTATGAATTCGTCCGATTCCTTTTCAGGAACAGTGTCAAGATGCTCGTCCCCCATATTCAGAGAGCGAGTGGGAGCTTCGGGTGTGATAGCAGTTGCTTGAGAATGAATCTCAACTGCTGGAATATCCACTGATGAACTTAATGAATCTTTATAAAATTGTAGGATACCAAGTGCATCCTCATCATCACTGTCATCAGGAATAAAACGAAATTGAGAGCTAGATCTGGTTGCTTTTTCTTTTGCAATTGATTCCCTAACAGATTTTTCAAAGGCAATTTGGGAATTTATTTTAGCACCGCTCTTCACCTAGCAATTCTTCCATGGATTTCTCATGTGAATTTTGAATGACGGGACATTGTGGGAGTGGAGATTTGTCAAAACCGAAGGTTGACATTGATAATCATCATGAGGACCCCCACAATATACACAAGAAAAACTGGGAACATTATGAAATACTGTCTTACTCAACTCCTCAGTTCTTTTCACCGACTCCGAAGCTCTAGATAAGTGTTTTGTTGGGTTTGCTGAGGAATTTGAGTCATTTGGCACTGTGGAGGTTGGTCGTGATATGGATAATCGAAATTGTTACAAGGAAATGGATTCCCTGTTTGACAATCAGAGCTGAAATGGGGACCTCCACAGTTCTCACAACAGTAAAACTGTTGAGCCTGGATTGGTGAATCATATGGATATTGGTCATAACCAAAGTTCTGAGCATCACCGGGAAACTGTTCATAGACAATCGTGTTTCCGGATTGACACTCAAATCCTTGGTGAGGACCTCCACAAAATTCACAGCAGTATTGTTGATTATATGAAAATAAGTCGGGCTGTGGTGGGTAATTAGAAAAATTTGAGGGATCGTTAAATGAGTTCGGATTAGGATCATAATCAAATGAATTCCTCAAACCACAAAACAAACAACTCCCGTCATGAATATCATTACCACACTTGTACACGCGATACCAGCGACATGGTGAACCATAAAGAGGCTCACCACAACCGACACAAGGAATAAACGATTCTATTTGAGAGTTATGAGAAGGAATCGGTTCATTCAAAGAATCAACAAAACCAACACGGTGATCTGAATGACTATCAAGACTCAAAGAACATTTTGAAAAATCCGGAGGTGGGACAAGTGGTGTGCTCTGAGAGCTAGCAATTTCCACTACTTCCGTTATGGTCTCTGGTTTTGGTTCTTGAGAAATGTGAAGATTAGGCAAGTCATTCTTGCTAGTCACCGGTCTAAATTCTGCATGTTTACTTTTAACCGTAAATCGTGAAAGTTTAGGATCAATTCTAGACGGTTTAGGAGCAATTGAGGGATTGGATCTTTGGATAACCGTAGGTTGGACGTATTTAGCACCTCCATTATCAGATGGACGCACGGTCCTTTGTCACCGGTTTCTCGTTCCATTTCCCTACGCTGTAATTAATGGATCATTACGAACAACACGAATTCTTGACATTTGTGATAAAATAGGAAGTTTTTCAACTTCGTTCCAGATTTCGTCGTAGTCGAGAGATTCCATGAGAATAGAAGAAGTTAGAATCAAGTGGATAGAGGGTAAAGGGATAAAGAATCAAAAAGGGTAAGAGGGTAAAGATGAATATTTTTGGATTTTTTGGATAAACATTTTGTAAAAACAAAGAATGAAAATATTTTTGATGTTGTTAACACTTTAGAAAAAGTGTTAATGAACTTTTTGATTTTGATAAATGTTTACAAAAAGGTGGTATATGTGCAAGAATGGATCTGGAAATGTTTAAAAACACGCTTACAGCCCCTCCCGGGCCAAAATTTTATAGGTGCAAAACCGTCAAGTTTAATTACACAAGCTAACCACTTGTGAATGGTCAACCGTAACAAACTTAAAACAGCTCAAACACTAATGCAATTAAGATCAGAGGAATATAGTGGATTCCTGGGTCGTTAAGTCCCACGGAGGATGAATTGGTGTTAAACAACTTCAGATGTCGAATAATCACTAAGGATAGTGATCAATAAGGATTTGGATGGATAATTACCTAAAGAAAGATTAATAAATTACAGCGACTTAAATGCAAATTAAAAGAAATTAAAAAGTTAAAATATATTAAATAAACGCTATCACTATTTTCAAAGTGATGAACGTTTAAAACCTAAAACGTACGTTTAAATAAAATTACGAAGCGTACAAAATAAAACGTGAGTTTTAAAGAAATAAAAGGTCTACAAATATGAAAATGATATTTTTACAATCCTAATAATAAAATAAAATTATTAGAAAAAGAAAATTATTTTTAAAACTATTTATTTAATTATTATTAATTAAAAACTATTTATTAAGTATTTAAAATGCACTAAAATATAAGAAATTACAAAATTAACCTAGAAAAATAAAATTATAACTTAGAAAAATCTAAAATATGATAAAACTTATTTTAAAACTGAAAATATATTTTTTACACTTTATATGTATTTATTATTAATTTAAAACTATTTAAAACTTATTAAAATGCTAAAAAATACTATTTAAACCAAGAAAATTATGGAAAAATACTTTTTAGGCTTTTTATATTTATCTTAATCTAAGAAAATTGAAAACATATTTTTTTTAAGCTTTTTCTGATTTATTAGTATTAAAAGCTATTTAAAAAGACTTAAAAACTATTTTAAATAAAGAAAAATAGAAAACAGTGATGGAAAAATCTGAAAAATTCAGGAAAATGCTAAAATATTATTCTAAGTTTATAAAAAATATAAAACATATGCTTATGTGGAGGAATAATAAGTGCGCTAGGTAACTGCTTATAAATAAGCAATTTAAAATAAGCTAAAATCCACAAATGACCACCAAATAAACACAGAAGCTAGGTTATGCTATATTAACTAAATACTAACCTATTCTAACCATCCTAAACTTCTGGAAAGCAGTTTAAGCCAAAATTTAAGCAAAACAAGAACTAGCTTTATTCAGAAATGGGACAACATTGGGGCTGATCTAAGAGTGGGGTCCACAGAGCTTAAGCTCAAAAGATTGACTGAAATGGATAGTCAGCTGGGTGGTGAGTGGTAAGGAACCAAGAACCACCAGTGGGGTCCACTGGTGTGGTCTGTGGGACCCACCAAAGTGGTGGTGAAGGCCACTGTGGTGGTGATGCACAGATGCACAGAGCATCATTTCAGACAAGGGGTCAAAAGAAGCTGATGAAAAAGCTATTAATAAGCTGAATAAGAGTAAGCTATTATTTTTCTAATTTTCTAGAGCAACTAAATATTGATATCCCAAAAGCATGAAGGCTAAATCCTAATATTGAGCATACACTAAAATTCCTAAGTTTATTCAAAAACTGTATTAAGGAATTTTGACTTTTATAGAAATGACTTAGTTTGACTTTTATGAACTTCTAATGCATTCTACTTATTAACTATGTTATATTAAGCTGTAATGAGAATTATTTAAGCTAAAATAACAAGTTACAAGCTACTTTGATGAGATTTGAACTTCAAAATCCTAACAGTTATAGACTTAAGACAGATTTAGAGTAATTTTGACTTTTTATGAATTAAGGATAGGTTTTATTGCTTGAACTGAGTTACTAGATTGTATTGTAATGTACATCAAACAAGAACAACTTCACAAATACCATCTAGCATATCTGCCACAACAAATCCAAACACCCCTTTTATGGACTGTTTTAAAGCTTTTCCAAGTATTCCACTGATTAGGACCATGACACTGATTAAAATCCTTATAATAACTATATTTAAATAGGATTAAACTAAATTTAACAGGTTTAAAGCATTTTAACTAGAATATGCAAATTTTAAGAAAATTACTTACAATTTGTGTTTGTGCACAAAAATGAGAACTGAGGACAAAGGATACTCCTATAGCTTTCCACAAAGCTCTAAACCAAGATACAATCCAAAACCAGCTCTACTACACTGTCTTGATCATTTCCATTGCCTTTTTTTATTTTTAATCTATTTTCTTGGAATTTTTGGGAATTTTGGATTGTGAAACTAAACTGAGTTATAAATGTTTTTCAATAGCTTAAACAAGCTACTAAGAGCTTATATAAGCTTAATGAGCCAGAACAACAACCATAAACAACATAAGACAGATTTAAGATTTTGACCATGAAATTGAAATTTGCACAAACTGAAATTAAACTGGAAACTTGGAATTGTTTATTGATAAAGATTCAAATACACTTAAAAACACTTAAACCAGTACTTGAAAGTTTAAACATACACTAGAAAGCTTGAAATAATTAAAACGACATGAGTAAAACTAAACTACACTACTTGGTCTTCTCCTCTGCTTCTTTTCCCATTTATATTGACCCTTTAGGTTCCTTGTCGACATATGAGACTTTCCCACTTGATTGCAGCCCTTGGATCACTTGAAATCATCAAAATTACACTTGTCATTTTTTTGGCGGGAAAAGTCTAAGAAGCAGGTAGCAGCATTAATTGAGGTGGGGGGGTTGGTTTGCAAGGTGGAAAGGATGATGATGATTGTATTTGGACAGCTGGAGGTGATAAGGTGGAAGCAAAACCACCTGGTTTTGGTTTACAGGGGAGGAGGAGAAGGGTGAACAGTGGCGCGGTTTTTCTTTTATTTTAAAAATTGGGCCGGGTTGGGGAGATTGGGCCACAGCTGGGTTTAGTGGATTTGGATTTGGTTAAGTAATAACAAATAGGATCCGTTTGGTTTTAAGATAAGCACAAGGACCATAAATGTAATATTCTGAAAGTTAAGGGACTGAGTTGACAAGATTTCCAAACTTACATAAGGGCTAAACCTGCAATATATTAATAACACAAGGATCATACATGTATTTATTTCCTATTTTTAACGTCCAAGGACTAAAATTGCCAAGTTTGAAACTAGAGGGACCAAAAATGTAATTTCTCCAAATTTTATCATAAGGACCATTCTTGTTATTTATAAATAGTACAAGGTCAATATTTGATAATTTTCACTTTTTAAATTAACCAAGGACTATTTTTGACAATTTTCAAAGTTTAGGGACTAAAGTTGTCATTTTGTGATTTTTGAACTTTAAAGGGTTTGTTTTGACAAATTTTGAATCTTATGGACCTTAAATGACTTTTTACAAGTTTTTGAATTACCAGGGACTAGATTTGACAACTTTCGAAACTTGGGGACTAAAAGCGCCAATTATGCAAACTTGATAACGTTTTTCACCGATTTTGGTGTTTTTGCATTTAAAACATATAAAACACTTGTTTGTGATATTTTCATCATTTTGATGCATTTCTGAGTGTTTTCAGATGTTTTTACAGTCTAGATAGTACAAAAATGATGAGTATTTAGACACTCATCATTTTATAAAAGAAAAAAAAATCAAAAACATCATTTTGCAAATAGTGATAGCGTTTATTTAATATTTTTTATCTTTTTAATTTTCTTTAATTTGCATTTAATCCCTTGTAGTTTATATACTCTTTCTTTAGTTATAATCATTCAATCCCTTTTTCCGTTCAAATCTCTCGATCACTATTCGTTTGGTGATTCTTCGCACGTCTCGCTAGGACATAACGACCCGGGGAAACACTATACTCCCCTGATCTTCATTGCATTTGTTTCCGGACTGTTTTAAGTTTCTTACGGTTAGCCATTCACAAGTGGCTAGCTTGTGTGAGAAAACTTGACCGTCTAGGAGCGAATCAAATTTTTAGCCCATTCGAGCCTGGCTGATTATCTTCCGTTTAGCAGATTAGTAATTTGAATATTCACTCTTTGTTCATACCATCCATCTATCTATATCTATATATTTTCTTATAAAAATCCAAAACCCAAAACATCCAAAAACGTATAAAACACAAAAATATTTCTCTTTTGTTTCTATATATATATCAAAAATAAAAATACAAAAAGATTTGTCGTTTTCTTTGTTTAATAATAACAACATAAAAGATTACCACCGCAAACCAAGGCAGTGTACTACCTAACTGGGGGTACGACCATAATAAGTTCCCGAACCAAAGATTTAAAACTTGCCTTTGTGTCCTTGTGATTGGTGTACCTTTTTCAAAGAAGCCATTCATCTTGTGATTATTGGTTTAAGTTCACTGTTGTTTTGCCTCGATTTTATTTTAATTGGATTTGTTGTTATATCTACTTATCAGAACCAGAAAACCTAAAAAGATTCTTCTCACCCTATTTTCATAAAATATTTTCATAATTCCCATTCCTCTCCTTAACTCGGGTCTCTTAGAGTTAACTCTAGTGTATGCGCACTCGCTCTTCTAGATTTGTAAGCCCATTTCGCGAGCTTGTCAAGATTCCAAGAAGGCGGTCCGTGAGACTTTCGCTCCTTCGTCGGATCGAGATCCGGACTGCCACACTACTTCGTTATCATGGCGGAAGAACGTCCCTATGTGTGAGCTTCTCCAGGCACCCATCGACGGGTATGGAGATGCTATTGTTATCCCAACCATTGTGGCTGAAAATTTTGAACTCAAAACCGGGTTACTGAATCTTGTAACCTCAAGTCCATTCTATGGTTTTGAGCGATGATCCTCATGCTCATATTCGATGGTTTAACAAGATTGCATCTACCATCAGATACAAGAATGTCCCCGATGTTAAGCTTCTTACGTTCCCATTTTCTCTTGAGGGACAAGCCCGGATTTGGCTTGAAAACAACCCCTCAATCAATTGAGACATGGGAAGACTTGGTGAAGAAATTTGTGAATGAATTTTATCCACCTTCCAAAACCACGAGTCTTAAAAATGAAATCATCAAGTTCACACAAAAGTTTGATGAATCCTTCAATGAATCGTGGGATCGTTTTAAGGAATTGCTTCGCAAATGTCCTCACCACGGTTTCTCCGAGTTGATGCAACTCGATACTTTCTATCATGGAGTGAGTCAATCGATCAAGATTCTTCAATTCCTCCGCTGGAGGAAATTTCTTGAGCAAAACTGTCAAAGAAGCTTTAGCGATCATCGAAAACAAGTCTAAAGTCCCGTGACTGCACCTAAGCAAGCGGTTGTTTCCCAAGTCAAGTGTTCGCCCTTCTACTTCATATCGCCCGGAGTCAATCTAGCACCGATGCTAAGATTGACAAACTCACGGAAGCTATTCAAGCTTTGGTTCTCTCCAACCAAAAGAAAGTCTCTTTTCCACAAACTTCACCTCCTGATGAAGTTAAGAAAGTGGAAGTCTGTGTTACTTGTGGTGGCCCCCATGCTTACTACAATTGTATGGCCACCGATGGTAACCCTTTTGAAGCTAATGTTGTGGGCGGGATTTTTAATCCAGGAGGCAACCAATATCGTGCTCCTATAGACCGAACCAACCGTCTTAACCACTACCCTGGACCTCCCGGTTTCAACCAAAACCGTAATCAAAATCAGAATAGACCAAACCAAGGTTTTCAAAACCAAGGTAATTTTAGTCCAAACAACGGTTTTCAAAATCAAAATCAAAATTTCCAACATCAAGGAAATTTCAATAGAAACCAAGGTCGGGAAATTTCAACCCGGGTATTTTCATGGCAATAATCAAGGAAATTTTCAAGGCCCTAATCCTAACAATAGAGGCCTTAATTTTCCTCAAAAATCAAGCCATTGTTCCAACGACCATCATCGATGAGTTGTTGAAACAATTCATGAAATCCCAAGAGGAAATGAACAGTTATTAGTTAGCCGATTTCGACATTAAGAAGTCTTTAAATGATCGACCCTCGGCTCGTGAAAACTTCCGAGCAACACGATCGCTAACCCGAGGGAAGATGCAAAGGCGATCACAACCGAAGTGGTGCTTTATGATGGACCCGCTGTTCCTACTACCTCTTCTTCCTCTCTCCCAAAGGTAGTGGAAAGCGAACCCGAGGCGACAAAGGACAAGGAACTTCCTACTAATAACGGAAGTGCCAACAATGTCCATCCTCAGTTGTCCGAAACCCAAAACCAAACCCGAGTTGTTTTTGAACCTCCAGTTGGTAACCCCAAATCCAAAACTTCTATTCCTTACCCCTCACGTTTAAATGAGCAAAAACTCCGCGAAAAAGCTAGTCATCAAATGGAAAAATTCTTTCAAATTTTCCAAGAACTTCATTTTGACATAAGCTTTGCGGATGCCATCATGCTGATGCCCAAGTTTGCATCAACTCTCAAACACATGTTGAGCAACAAGGAAAAGCTGTTTGAAATGGCTAAGACTCCTTGAACGAGAACCGCTCAGCAGCTTCATAAAGAAGCTTCCCGAGAAGCTAGGAGATCCCGGAAAATTTCTTCTTCCTTGTGTTTTTCCAGGGATGATTGAATGCTTTGCCCTTGCCGATCTTGGTGCAAGCATCAATATGATGCCTTATTCGGTGTGGAAGAAACTTTCTCTTCCGAACTTATTCCTACCGCATGACTCTTGAGCTTGCAGATCGTTCTATATCGCGTCCTCTTGGCATCGCCGAGGATGTATTTGTGAAAGTAGAAAAGTTCCATTTTCCACCGACTTGGTTGTTGATTTCGATGCCGATCATCGGGTTCCTCTCATTGTTGGACGAGGATTCCCGAGAACGGGCCGCTCTTATTGATGTATTTGAGCAAGAAATCACGTTACGTGTGGGTAATGAAGCCGTTACCTTTAACCTTGATCAAACTTCGAGGTATTCCTCAAATTATGATATCGAATCGTTAATCGAGTCGATTTAATTGATATTGCTTCCGAGGAGTACTCTCAAGAGTTTCTTGGTTATCTTCATAATTCTGTGAGTGGGGATTCCACCACATCTTCTAAACCTATCATTGCCGACTCTTCCCCTCTCTCACTCCGTTTGAGGGAGGTGACTTCTTTCTGGAAGAGATCGATGAGTTTCTAGCTATTGATGAATCAATTCCCT
Organism: Chrysanthemum makinoi; assembly: GCA_910596185.1. Lineage (NCBI taxonomy): Eukaryota > Viridiplantae > Streptophyta > Magnoliopsida > Asterales > Asteraceae > Chrysanthemum > Chrysanthemum makinoi. The sequence goes on along the minus strand of OU343217.1, from coordinate 212,144,278 downwards.
TGGAATTGATGGTGTTTATGATTCGGAAGGGGATATTCTTTATCTTGAGCAATTGTTAAATGAAGATCCATTACCTTCACTCCCTCCGAAAGAGATCACAATTGAGGAAATCAAATCAGTACAAACTTCTACTGAAGAATTTCCCGAGGTTGAACTTAAGGACCTACCTCCTCATCTCGAGTATGCATTTTTGGAGGGTGATGATAAATTACCCGTCATAATTGCTAAAGACTTAACTGAGGAGGAGAAAACCGCTCTCATAAAGGTCTTGAAGTCACACAAGCAAGCAATTGCTTGGAAACTCTCCGACATTAAGGGTATCAACCCCGAGTTTTGTACTCACAAAATCTTAATGGAGGATGACTTCAAACCAGCAGTCCAACATCAGAGAAGGGTGAATCCTAAGATTCATGAGGTTATCAAACAAGAGGTTCTCAAACTTCTTGATGCCGGCTTGATTTACCCAATCTCTAATAGTCCTTGGGTTAGCCCAATCCACTGTGTTCCAAAAAGGGTGGCATTACTGTTGTCACAAATGAAGAAAACGAGTTAATTCCAACTCGATTGGTTACGGGATGGCGTGTGTGTATTGACTATCGTAAGTTAAACGAAGCCACCCATAAAGACCATTTTCCTCTACCCTTCATGGATCGATGCTTGAGAGATTAGCAGGGAACGAATACTATTGTTTCCTTGATGGTTTCTCGAGTTACTTTCAGATCCCCATTGATCCGCTGGATCAAGAAAAGACCACATTCACCTGGCCATACGGAACTTTTGCCTACAGACGTATGCCTTTTGGCCTATGTAACGCCCCGCACGCCCAATGATGTATGATGGCAATTTTCCACGACATGATCGGGGAAACAATGGAGGTGTTTATGGATGACTTCTCGGTCATTGGGGACTCGTTTCATACATGTCTCTCCCATTTAGAAAGAATTCTTCAAAGGTGTGAAGACACCAATCTTTGTCTAAATTGGGAGAAGAGCCACTTTATGGTCAAAGAAGGCATAGTCCTTGGCCATAAGATTTCCAAAAACGGGATTGAGGTTGATAGAGCAAAAGTTGATGTTATTGCTAAATTACCTCATCCTACTACCGTCAAAGGTATTAGGAGTTTTCTAGGTCATGCCGGGTTTTATCGTAGATTCATACAAGATTTTTCTAAAATCGCTCGGCCTATGACCCATCTTCTTGAAAAAGATGCTCATTTTATCTTCTCTCCGAGTGCATCAAGCTTTTGAAACATTAAAGAAAAGCTTACGGAAGCACCCATTCTAGTTGCCCCGACCGATTTACCCTTTGAGCTCATGTGCGATGCAAGTGATTTTGCTATCGGTGCAGTCTTGGGGCAACGTAAAACCAAGCATTTTCAGCCTATCCACTACGCGAGTAAAACTATGACTGAAGCTCAAACCCATTACACCACTACGTAAAAAGAATTATTAGCCTGTGGTGTATGCGCTTGAAAAGTTTCGCCATACCTTATCTTGACCAAATGCGTGGTGTATACGGACCACTCGGCTCTCAAATATCTCTTTGCAAAACAAGATGCAAAGCCGAGATTGCTCCGTTGGGTTCTCCTCCTACAAGAATTTGATATCATCATTCGTGATAAAAAAAAAGGAGCCGAGAACCCCGTCACGATCATCTGTCCGCCTAGAAAACCCTCACCAAGATGTGTTCGAGAAAAAGGAGATTAATGAAACATTTCCTCTCGAAACAATCAATGTGGTTTCTTTTCGTGGAGACTCTTCTACCCCATGGTTTGCTGACTTTGCAAATTACCATGCGGGTAACTTTGTGGTGAAAGGGATGTCGTCCCAACAAAAAAACAAATTCTTTAAAGATGTGAAACATTACTCGGGACGACCCCTACTTATTCAAAATTTGTGCGGATCAAGTCATCAGGCGATGTGTGTATGGTCGGGAAGCCAATGACATTCTCAAGGCTTGCCATTCTCGGACCTCTGGGGACATCATAGCCCCAACTACACCGCCAAGAAGGTGTTTGATTTCGGATTCTATTGGCCCACGATTTACAAGGATGCCCATGAATTTGTCAAAACCTGTGACGCTTGTCAACGTCACGAGAATATCTCACAAAGAAATGAAATGCCGCAAAACGCCATTCAAGTGTGTGAGATTTTGACATCTGGGGCATTGACTTTATGGGGCCATTTCCTTCTTCTCGCGGTAACAAATACATCCTCGTGGCCGTTGACTACTTGTCAAAATGGGTTGAAGCTAAAGCTTTACCTACCAATGATGCCCGAGTTGTTGTGAAATTCTTAAAATCTCTTTTCGCTAGGTTTGGAACTCCACGAGCTATAATCGTGATCGTGGTACGCATTTCTGCAATGACCAATTTGATAGAGTCATGCAAAAGTATGGTGTAACTCACCATCACTCTACTGCGTACCACCCCCAAACAAGTGGGCAAGTGAAAGTTTCCAACCGGGGGATAAAAAGAATTCTTGAAAGGACAAGAGGCTTAAAACCGTGCCTCTTGGTCGGATAAGTTAGATGACGACTGGCCTTCCGTGACAGCTTATAAAACACCCATCGGGTGCACTCCATATAAGCTTAGTGTACGAAAGGCATGTCATCTGCCGGTTGAGCTTGAGCACAAGGCATACTGGGCCTTGAAGCATGCCAACTTTGATATTCAGACAGCTAGTGATCACCGGAAAGTTCAAATGAATGAATTAAATGAACTCAGTGATCAAGCATACGAGAACTCTTTGATCTATAAACAAAAGACAAAGAAGATTCATGACTAAAAATCAAAAACCGCTTTCAACGTCGGTGTCGAGTCCTTCTTTTTAATTCAAGATTGAAGATTTTCTGAAAATTAAAATCCCGGCCGTCTGGACCATTTACCATCACTAAAGTATTTCCATATGGAACCATTGAGTTTTCTCAACCCGATGGTCCAAACTTTAAAGTGAATGGTCATCGGTTGAAGCATTATTTTGGAGAGGACATTCCTCTTGTGGTTGTCCCGGATCTACAAACTTTCCCCATGAACCAATGAATGCGGGGATCGAGTCAAGCTAGCGACTCGGGAATCAAAACAGTAGCATGCCATATGGGTTTTCACCCATATTTTCGACTTCTTTCTATCTTTCTACCACCCTAGTGTGGGGGGGTTGCCCCACATGTTGTGTATATAAGTTTTCTCAAAAAAAGAAATCTTTCAAAATAATGGCCGTAGTATTTCCCTTTCACGTTCTCGGTTTGCATAACCGGTACTTTGAATATTGAGGGCAATATTCATTTCTAGTGTGGGGGGATTCTCACGAATTTTATCATGTAATTATACCACCCAATTCCCTCATTTTTGGCCAAAATTTTTTTTGAGTAAGTGTTTTTCACTTACTCAATTGGTTATCAGTCCACCTTGTCTAATAAACAAAAGGATTGGCTAATCCAAGAGCAAACGGCTCTTGGTAAAGATATCTCAAATCCATTGACGGCTTGCAATTTGCCCAAAATTGTATGGTATTCAACTCACCATATCCTTAAAAGTGAAGAGTTGGCTAGCCCGCAAGTTTATGGCTTGTGGTAAAGGCTGTTGGAAATCCATAATTGGTAATCACTCACCAAAGATAATATTGATAATTTATCTAAGAGTTGGCTAGTCCAGAGCAAACGGCTTCTGGTAAAGACAAAGTCAAATCCGTTGGAAACGGTGGTTTGCTCAAAATCACATGGTTATCGGTGTACCATGGTTCTTACTTGAACTAAAACATTTGGCTACTCCGGAAGTAATGGCTTTTGGTAAAGAGATTCAAATCCATTAATTTTTTCTCAAAAGATTGCTAGGGACTACCAATAGTTTAGTGTGTGGGATTGATGAGTGTGTAAATACTCATCATTTTTGTTAACTGAATCGCAAAACGCTTAAAAAATGCTCGAAATGCATCAAAATAACTGAAAATATTCCAAAATTGCATTTTATATGTTTCAGATGCAAAATGTTTAAAATCAAATGAAAATCGAGCTAAGTTTGCATAATTGGCGTTTCACCCCCAAGTTTCAAAGTTGTCGAAATAGTCCCCGAGCACTTATTTCAAAAGAAAAGTCACCAAAGGTCCTTTTAAAATTATAACTTGTCAAAATTAGTCCTTTGGTGAAAAATATCAAAAGTTTTGAGAAATTACAAATCTGGTCCTTCAAGTTTAAAAATTGGCAAAAATGGTCCTTGGAAATTTGAAAATGTCAAGTTTGGTCCTTGTACTATTGGAGCTTGTCACTTTTGGTCCCTTGGAACAACTTTGCATAAATGGCATCCTTGGTCCCTGATTTTTCAGAAATTACAAACAAGTCCTTGTTATTAATACCCTTTTATCATTTTGGACCTTGTCAAACCCATGTGACCCCCCTGCCATAGCCATTTGGACCCTTCCATTTTGGACCCCTTCCCTTTTATATTAAGCCAGTCAAATATCTGGTCAAACAACCCTCGCGCCTTTTTCTTTCTTCCCCACCAAACGCCCTGCAACACTTCACCTCCCACACCTCCAGCTCTTCCCCCACTCACCTTGTTCCCCCCACCTCAACAACACTCCAAAGAGCATTTAATGCATCCTTTCCATCTCACTCAACCCTCCTAGTTGATAAAAGCATTTTGGCGCCAAAATAAGATCAAACGGCTAAAATCTCTTCAAGACATCCAATGGTCCAGAATTATGATGGGATTAGCTCAGAGGAGAGAGAGAGAAGTCATTTGCTATAAAAAAAGGAAGCAAGGGAAGGAAGAAAGAGAGTAGTAGTTAGTCTAAAATTTTATGTATGTCGTTTTTTAAGATTATGTTTTAATTAAGCTCTAAAGTTGTAATATTTTGTTTTATTGTACTAAACTCAAGTAACATTATCAGTTTAATCTACTTTTAATTATCAATTTCAAAGTTTAACTCAATTTCATGTTTTCATGCTTATTTGCTTACAAGTTTCTAACTCCTATATCCAAGCTTCAACTAGCTTATTTTTAAGTTTAAACAAGCTTAAATAAGCTTCTTATAGCTTTTTGTAAGCTTACATTCAAGTTTTAAGCAATTTTGGATTTTGGTCAACAAAAGTCAAACTGGGTTCATTTTGTGATGGAATTGGATATGGGTTGATGCAGAATTGGATTTGGGTTGATAATGAGCTAGGTTAGGGTTTGGAATAGGTTAGTTGTTCTTGTGTTCTTTGGCAAGCCATAGTGGCTAGGACCAAATGTAAGTCAATTCTAAATTCATTGCATAATCTGTGTTTGTAGTTATCAATAGTTGAGACTTGTTTAATTAGTGGTAATTAGAGTAGTTAGACTTAGTTTGATCAAGAAAACAAGCTAGTTTAGCAGTTGGTTCAGTTTTAAATTGCATATCAGTCATAAAAGTTGTGTTTGGATTTGCTGCTTAAACTGTGTTGAGGCTTGCTCATGGTTGAGATTTGTGGTTCTAGGCTTGTTTAGCTCAATTATACTCATATCTGTCTTAATATTGCATCTGCTAACCTTAAAAGTCAAAGTCATGAGTTAACCTGCGTCTTAATTTCTTAATGTTGAAATTTTATAAAAGCAAAATCTTGATTTGTGCTTAGATTTCATAGACATATCTTGCAGTAATCTCATTTCATCTTATAACATCATAATTAGTCTACAAATTAAGTTCAAATCTCAAATAAGTCAAAATATCAAAACTGCTTTAAAAAGTCAAAAGTGAAAAAGTCATTTTGAGCTCAACTGAGATGATTTTTCATTGATTCAATTTTGGATCAAATCAAATGAAATTGTGGGTTTAAAAAGTTCAGTTGGTCTATTTTCTTATTACCATTTTTGTAGAATTTTGTAAATTTTTTATAAGCTTCAAAATTGCTTGTGGATTTGGTCTTAATTCCCATGCACAAACTCAGACATTGAGCATTGTGTACAGCTTGTGCGGTTTCATCTTGCACAGAGCTCATAAGAGCTTGTCCAAGTTTGGTTTTTGGTTTACAAGCACCTGGCCATGTCTAGATTAGGTTCCAACATTTGGTTTTTAGTTTCAACTTATTTGAGTGCTTATTTTTAGGTCACAAAGTAGCCCCCAATTCTGTTTTTGGCACTTGATCTCAAAACACCAAATCTGTGTAGTTTACATTCCAGTGGTTCAAGCTAGTTAATATCAGTTGCATTTGGATACTTTTAGCTTATTATAGCTTCTGTATCAGTTTGGTGCTTATTTGTGGCTATTGGCTTATTTCAAGTGCTTATTCTTAGGCACTTTGCATTGCATTTCCAATTTCTTACACTTAAGCCACTGTTTTTATATTTTTCCTAGATTCTTAATATTATTTTAGACTTAACTTGAATTTTTCAGATTTTTCTAGGTCAGTTTGCTATTTTTCTCCAATTAAATCAATTTTTAAGCCTTTTTAATTAGCATTTAATACAATTAATTCAGAAAAGTTTCAAAAAAATAATTTTTCATTTTTCCTAGGTTAAGATAAATATAAAAAGTCAAAAAAATAATTTTCCATATTTTTTCTTAGTTAAATTTGTATTTTTAAGCAATTTAAGTAGTTTTAAATAGTTTTTAATTCATAGAAAATAGAAAAACAATCAGAAAATTACAAAAATAGTTTTGAAAATTATCTTTTGTTATTTTAGATTTTTCCAAGTCAAAATTTTATTTTTCTAGCCTTATTTCATATTTTCTTGTATTTTAGGTTAATATTAAATAGCTAAAAATAGTTTTTAATTAATAATAATTAATTAAATAGTTATAAAAATAATTTTCTTTTTCTAAAAATTTTCTTTTATCATTAGGTTTGTAAAAATGTCATTTTCATATTTTTAGGATTAATATTGTGTAAGTTTCACATTTTCTTTTATACGTAACGTAGTTTTTAAATTAAGTTTTATAAAAGAAAAGAAAAATCAAAAACATCATTTTGCAAATAGTGATAGCGTTTATTTAATATTTTTTATCTTTTTAATTTTCTTTAATTTGCATTTAAGCCCTTGTAGTTTATATACTCTTTCTTTAGTTATAATCATTCAATCCCTTTTTCCGTTCAAATCTCTCGATCACTATTCGTTTGGTGATTCTTCGCACAGCTCGCTGGGACATAACGACCCGGGGAAACACTATACTCCCCTGATCTTCATTGCATTTGTTTCCAGACTGTTTTAAGTTTCTTACGGTTAGCCATTCACAAGTGGCTAGCTTGTGTGAGAAAACTTGACCGTCTGGGAGCGAATCAATGTCGGTCCAAAAGTCGCAACTTCACTTAATGGCATTACAACACAATAAAGGATGATCCGGAGATTTACTGTGGCTGATGATCTCACGCTCGAAGATCATCAAAATGTGGATCAGCACAAAGACCTCCAGTCAAAGTACAAAACTATGCGGACTTTAAGGAATCGCTACTAATGCACAAAGATTGCGGAACTTGAAGAATTGAAGTCTATGAGCTCAGAACTAATGACAAAGATAGAATGCTATGATGCAAAATGTATTTCATGGGGTGACCTCCCTTAGGGGGAGATTGTTAGGAATTGGAAATTCCATGTTAAAGTGTCGGTCACCCCAATTATTGTCATACGTTAACTCGTAGACTTGTAGTTATTTATGTTATTTAGTAGTTAATTAGTTAATTAGTAGCGTAGAATAGTTTAGTGCATCACCGTGGAGGAAGGACCGGTCTTTACCCACTGTATGCCTGATCCACAGTCCGTTAGGAGGATGTATTATGTAAAACTATAAATACCCTCTACCTCCCAAGGTAGAGGGTTGGACCTTTCACTTAATCTAACCTTTCTTTCTTTGTTACTTTCTCTCTCTAGAAAGGCTCCCACCTTCCACTTTCTATCTCTAGAACCTTAAACTAATTCGACCCATATATTGTTATGTGATGTGTTTGTGAAATCCAATATGTTACAATCTCCCTCTCTACCGTTCTATCATACATCTACACGTAATCATAATATACACAAGTAAAAGAATCTCCCTCAACCTTACCTTCTTGTCTTATGTCGGATTGTTCACACTCTCATAATATACACAAGTAAAAGAATCTCCCTCAACCATACCTTCTTGTCTTACATCTCTTTCTAGCATCTCTATTCTCCTAGAGAACAAATCAACCCCTGGCTTACCCCATACTACACTACAACGATTAGGTACACTGCCTAGAGAGTTGTAAAACTTGCTCGTAGAAAAGGAAGTCTTTTCGACCCCTGACCCCACGTATCATTTATGTTTGTTATTGACAAAACATTAGAAGATCTTAAAATATAAATGACGTTTTTATAGTTTATTTGTATTAACAAATTCGTTTGACTTAAGATTGTTCAATAAACGAATGGGTCATGCCCAATTTTCATAGATTTTCTATACTTGAATTATTTTCCAAAATTCTTTAATAAAAACCATAAGTCCAACATTATTTTAAATGAGAATTTAATTAAATTTAAAGAGTAAATACGGATATTACCAATCGACTTATCATTGCTTTGTGTTTGGCTTTGCTATCGACTAAGACTACTTCTGTCTAATTTCTTGACTCAAGACTTCCTTTACGCCTTTGACTTCTCTGTTGACTTTTTCTTTGGCGTGGGTATCCTTCAGTCCGTATGTCTCTGAGTACACGACTAATTATACCAAAGTATTTTGAACAATGGAAACATTTTGGGAAATGACAGCGTCTCGAATATGGGAACCGTGTGCATCTAACTAAGTTTTGAGGAATAGATTTTGAGATATGCTTTTATGTATTAGGTCATGCCGTGAGCATAGTGCTATAGGGTTTTGCTATGACGAGATACCCCTTTGATTCTGTTATGTTGCCGTGAGTAGATTTTGGGGGTGTTACACAAATTTATGTACCAAATTCACTAATTTTCCTATCAAAACCTACTAAAAACACAAATATGTATCAGGTGACACTAATAACACAAAATTATGTATCAAACATACCAATTACAAAAAGGAAAGCTATAGCTAATGCACCATAGCAAAACAAAAGGGTTATGGTACAAGAAAGTTACTAAAGTTTCTCAAAAAATTGTCCTAAGTTACTATAGTTTCATTTTGTTCATTCAGGTTACTGAACCTTGAAACTTTGTTCACTCAGGTTACTGAACTTATAAAAATATACGTTCATGTTACTAAACTTTGAAACTTTGTTTAGTTAGATTTCTGAACTAATCAAAAAACATGCATTCGGGTTACTCGGACTAACATTGAATTTATCGAAGTGTATGCTTCTAAAAGTTCAGTAACTTAAGTGAACAAAATTAAACTATAGAAACTTATGACAATTTTTTAGGAAAATTAGTAACTTTTTTGTACCATAACCCCGAAAAAAAAACCAAATCAATGTTCATTCATTGTTAGTTATGTTGACTAAAATAATATGTATTAATCATAAAATGGCATAAACATACATACCTCGATTCTCGTTGTTATAAATCGATGGCATCTAGGAACTGATTGAGCTTTTTAGTTACGAGTGCTCAATAATTTTCAATGTAAAACCCTAAAATTTGTAAACACGTTATTTGGATATTTGAATTTTAACCTATGTTGTCATTTAAAATTTCTCACATTTCAGCTATATGTTATGCGGTTTAATTAATATAACATATAAACTATACTTTATATATTTAATACCTAAACTAAAATCTATCCTAAACCTATCTTACAAAATAAAAGATATGTATATCCTTATACCCTAAGATATACACACGACATCTTTTTTTTGTAATATACTCACACGTTTAGTTTGGTGATTAGACCGAATATTATGCATATAATATTGAAGATATATATTATATCCTTTTCAAATAATATTACACGACATTCCTTAATAAACACATATTCATACGTTTTCTCTTGGAAGTTGTATACATCTCAGAAATCCCTCTCTAACCAAAACAAAAACTATGAAACAATTTTAAATTTTATTATGCTCTGCACCAAGAAGCAGGAGTCAAAGACTAGTTCAGTTGGTGATCATGTAGTTTGTCTTCATGTGTTCACAGAAACTTGTTGAGTGATCGATTGTGCTTGAGTTCCGTAGCAGCCCTTGTATTCAACTCGTTGATGTCTTTGGTGATCATATCGATTGTGTCAAGTGTAGCAGATTCGTGAGTGTTAGTGTGTGATTGATTCCATGTACCATCTTCCTTCCTCTTCGATAGTTATTGGTTCAAGCTCAAAGTAACCTTGATCTAATCTTGTCTTGCTGCTATAAATCATGTGTCATTCGAGTAATATAAGTATGCTATATATCATTGTAACATAAAAGATTAACGCAACATGGAACATAATAAGAAGTCTGGAAAATAAAAACGTCAGGTTTTGTTTGTCCTTCCACTTTGATAAATCTTTGCTACAGCCCAACGAATATTTTAAACTATCACCATAATATGAGGCTAGCACTAATCAAGGGTTATACGTTTAAATGATATGAATCCTTATCTCAAATCAGTTAACGAGGGTCAAATGTAACATAGTATATGCATCTAATGGGTCTTGTGGGGGTAACTTTAAGGGTGACCGCGGGAAAAATGGTTGGGTCGGTTGGTGTTTTAAAGTTGTGTCGGGAAATTCGGGTCGGGAGTTAGTCATAAGGCATTTTTACTAGGTCGTAGTTGTACGTGTTATGAACCGCGAACGATTATGAAATGGATCGAACATGTATAAGGAACATATAATGTGTCTTTTTGTGGGGATTTCTGGCCGCCCCTCTTGGTCATCTTCCGGTCATAAACAACTACAATAACGTCCTCTCTACCTTCGAATTCTCGTCCTTGGGTATGCAATACGTTTCCTGTGTTTGTTTTCTATTACAAGAGTGGCGGCTAGAGATATTCAAACCGTAAATATTATTAATTCAATAGATTATCAAATCTGTCTTTATGGACGTTTTAATGATCTTGATTTACTTTTAGTGTTTGATTATCTTTTTGTGTTCTGTCATTTTTGGTGTTCTACCCTAATCGATCTAAATGCTTATCCTTTTTTGGGTATCGTTATTAGGGTATAACCGACTTTGGGTGTATAGCAATCGACTATATATGGTCGATTTGCTATTGGGATATGCGCTTAACTAAAAAACCTTTTAGGTTTTATTCTGTATGGTGATGTAAACCCTTGCTAGGGTTTTGTATTGGATGCAATTCAAACCTGATTGAGTTTGTTTATGGATTTATGGTGGCTTTAAGGTTTTTGGCTGAATTATACGTGGGTTGTAGAGAGAGATGTTTGTTAAGGATCGATCTGGTGTGGGTGTTGCCTATTGCTGCTACGCCTATGATATTTCCCAACAGATCTTTATGGTTGTTTAAAGTGTATGTTAGGGTTATTTAATCCTATTTCTTGTCTATGGCAATTGTAACGATTCATGCAATAATGGTAATCCGTGTGTTACTTCGACGTGGAAGTTAGGGTTTCTAAAACCTTGTGGTTACCACATGGTGCTGGATATTTACATGTGCTCTTTTGGTCACTTTTACTTGTTTATAGGTCGGATTTTCTGCATGAGTATGGAAGTTAGGGATGTCATTATCCCTATTGCGTGTTCATCAGTTCTTCATGATGTTTGTTGCTTATGGCTTGCGTATTTGGGACTGAATTGATGTGGGTTCTGAAGTATCCCTGGTCTCTATGGTTGTTTGTTGTTTTTACCTTGCAAGGGAGGTCTTTAACTCTTGTAAGTGTGTTATTAGACCTGGGGGCTTTCCTAGTGTCCGTCTATAGTTGTGTGGTTTGAGCTCTATGACGAAGGGATAATAGGGATTGGATGTTACGGTTCTTTTAGCCCTATGATAGTATACACACTATGCTATGGTTTGGGGCCTTCTTGTGATCATGTCTCATTCTATTTGGCTATTTGAAATAGTGTGGTTGTGTATGTATTGCCTGGTTATTGTAAGTTAGTATATGTTAACCCTATCTTGGTATCTAATGGTAACTCTTGACATGTTTGTGGGTTAGCAGTTGCTATGTATTTCCTCCAATGATTACATGGTATAAAGGGCTGGTGTGCATTGATGCTATATGTTTCAGTCTCTATGTGAGGTGTGAGGTGTGATTCGTTCAAGTTTGGATTTGCTGGAAGGTTGGGTCGCTTAGACCATGTTTATGCTTCAATTTCGATTTGCTACGGAAGTCACTCTTATTAGGTTATTAGATTGTTCTTCTTGCATAATACTAATAGAAGACGCAATTGGTTGAAGCTGGAAGTTTGAACTACTATGTCGAGTTGAAGATTCAAGGATTTTTTACTTGAATAACATTTAATTTTTTAATATATATAGTCGTTGTAGTTTGTGTTCATTGTTTGTTATAAGCGTGGTTTGTCATGTTTATATGAGTGTCTGTAAGTGTCCTAAGGGACTGAGGCGAGGGACTCACCCCATTTTTGTACTAAAACGTTTGGCTATAATATTTTACTAGGGTGCAGAATTACTCCCCTTTACCTAAAATGTATCTTTTGGGGGTAACTTTGAGGGTGACCGCGGGAAAAAAGGTTGGGTCTTTTGGAGTTTTGAAAGTGTGTCGGGGAAGATGAGTCGGGGGTTAGTAGTAATGCATGTTTACTTGGTCATAGATCTTAGTCGTTTGAGCCGCGATCGAGCATAAAAATGGGTCGAGCATGCATATGGAAATGACTTTTGAAGTGTTAAATTTGAATATGAAAGTACAAATGGAACACTAAAATTGAATAATGTATTCTATCCGTATGGTCACTTCACTCTGTGTTGTGTTCCCTATTCCGTGATCCTAACATGTCGTTTGAAAAATGTTGGAGTTATTGATCGACATGAAAGTTCAACAAACCGTCACACATAATCGGAATGTGCTTAATCGTAATATCTATGTGAATTAAAAGGAAAACGGGGCGTTTTTAGAATTAAGGGTTCTTAATCTCTTTTGAGGAATCTTTGCTACTTCTTCATAGGTTTAGTAGAAAGAGATTGAAATCTTTATTTTTAGAAGCGTGAGTTGATTACATTGCGTGAGGACACGGCAATATTCTCGTCTGGGGTATTTTGGTATATGTGAAAACATATACCTTTTTCTTTATCAAAACCGGACCAAAAAGACCAAAAACTAACCCCTAAAGTCATAAATATTTGTGTTTTTTGTGTTTATGTATGTGCAGGTAACTAATATTGTAAAATGGACAAAAACGAGCACGAGAATGGAAGGAGCACGAAGTTACGGGACCAATGATAATTTTATTTGGAGCATCGAGGCAAGAAAAGAAAAATCTAAACGAAGACCGAACGAAGATTGCAATTAATTAAGATAATTAAAAAGAAAAGAAAATGGATCAGCAGAAAAAGTGGTCAAAAGGAAATTAAAGGCAATTATCATAACAAAGTGGTGTAGCAAAGTTGGTTGTGTGATTGCATAGCTACCCAAGAGGTCAAGGGTTCAAGTCTCACTTACACCCTTTTCTTTTTATTATTTGAGCACCAGCTATACCCACGAGAATCCAAGCCCAGCTGCTCTCCATTCTCTCAAGACCCACGAGCGCCAAGTATCCAAGCCCAGCTGCGATCCAACCCAAGCCCAGCGAACCAGATAAGCAGGCCTATGCCAACGAGAGCCCAAGACCAAAAACTGAATCTGCTCTTTGCAATATAAACTTGGGGAGCAAGTTTTATTAGAGGATTTTTTTTACCAAGTTTTAATAGTTTAGGGGCTTTTATGAAAATGTGTAAAACCCTAGTAGGGGCCAAAGTGTAACTAGTGGGTCTATAAAAACCCACCTCCTCACCTCATTTTAAGGATCTCTTTTATTTTTATTTTTTTTACCCAAACTTTTGTATTTTTATGCTTATTTAGTCTTATAAAAGTTTTATTTAATTCTTGCAAGTTAGTTCATCTATTTATTGTCTTTGCATCTTTATTATTCTTATCTCTTAATCTTTTTCTTTTATTTTATTTTATAAAACTTTTTATAAAAATATCCCATGAAGAGTTGAGTTATAGTAAGATTGTGTGAGTGTATTCTATACGCTCCGTGCTCCGTGCACACGCTCAACATATCATATTTATATTTTTATAAAAGTTTAGTTTTTTTTATTGTTTATTTTTTATAAAAGTTTACTTTTTTTTATTGTTTATTTTTTATAAAAGTTTACTTTTTTTTTATTGTTTTATTTAGCTTAAAAATAGTAAAAAGTCTCTAAAAATCTTGTCTTTTTTTCAAAAAATCCAAAAATATATTTTATTTTCGTCATAAAATTTTCGTATTTTTCTGAGTTGTTTTAGTATTTTTAAAAAATCAAAAACTGTTTCTGTTCTTTTTCTTTTAAAAAACTGTTTCGTTATTTATTTTTTAAAAATAGTAAAAAACGTAAAAAAAATATTTTCAAAATTTTTGGTATCTTCTTATAGTTTTCTTAAGATAGTGTAAAATTTTCATATTTTTTTGAACTATTTTACTATTTATTTTGTTTTATTAGCTATTTTAAGTATTAAAAATCGAAAACAAATACTTACTTAATTTCGAAAATTCTGAAAACTTTTCTGTGAGCTTCTATCACTTTTCTAACATTGCTAAAAAAACATTTAGAATTTTCGGAGTTCATTTTATAGTTTTCCTTGATTTATTTCCTTTCCTTTAAAAAACAAAAAGTCTTATATTTTAAATCTTTGACCTTAACACCCAAATTAGTTTTTGTGGAAACATATATGCTTGAGAGAGTTTGGTGGTTAAGATTTGATTTATTAAGATTAGGTCATCTATTATTTTAGCTTTCTATTATAAAAATCTTATATTTATATATTTGTGCTAACCCTTAAAGTTTTGATTTTGTTTGTGTAATCCGATCCTACCTCATAAGGCGTGGAGCTTACGGGTCTTATAAACTTAAAAATCATTAAAGTTTAGAAATTTAATAACTTTTATTAAGTTATTTAGTTAATAAAGCTTAAAACTTTATTCAACTAATTAGCATAAATAAAGTTAATAAGGAAATAAACTTTAATAATTTATTTAGTTTATAAGATTGGGTGGTATTTCTCTCGTAAAAATCACCGGGTTTTATTCTCTTACCTTTTGTAGCTTATATTCTTAGTTTACCGTTACGTTTAATTATTCGTATTTTGCTTGCTAAGTCTTTTTAGTATAATTCTCTTAGCTTAATATTCATTGTCACTAGTCGTAGTTTGTCATTTAAATTGTAGTTTAAACTTTAATTAGTTACATTAGTTTTTCTTTTTAAAAAATCTCTAAAAAAAATCCTAAAAACATAAAAACTCGAATTTAGATTTTAATTCAAAAAAACAAAAATTTAAAAGTCAAAAAAATATATATATATTCCGCTTTTTTCTAAAATTATCTTTTATCATTTAGAGTGTAGGAAAAATAAATTTTCATTCCTAAAGTTCAATTTGCAAAATTTGGTTTTAAATCGCGTTTTTAAATTCCCGTAGTTACGTTTTTAGAATTAAATTGCATTTAGGATAAGTTTAGGTAGCTATCCTTAGTTTACATGCTTAGTTGGAATTAAGTGTTATTTACGTGCTTTAATTTCCTTTCCGTTATTTAATTTGAATCTAGAACGTAATTAAAAATCAAAAATCCAAAACATCGAGCATTTTAATAACAAACCGATAACGACGTTGCCCATTCACACTTCATTGGGAAACGACTCGGATTTCCTAATCCGTATCACTATCACTCACGGGATTTGATTCATTATCCTTTTTTCTAAAGGGATTTTAAATCATTCTTTGTGGTTATTTTTGATATCGATATTGTGGTTTTATCCATACACAAATACCCCTAAGCATACAACGAATCAGTCACATTCAAACCTTATACTTTACTAATATGTCATCAAAGACCCTAAAATATGATAGTTGTTATATTAAACCCTTAAGTCTATTAAATTATCATTTGTAACCATAAAGTATTAAATCTAATTAAATATGAAAAACTTACTAAATATGGAAATTACTTAAATTGGGAAGTTTATAAGAATGGAAAGAAACATTAATCATGAAATATGAAGCATGATGAATCCTAATCTTATGAAATAGCTTCCAAATTATTAAATTATCATTATTCGTGTAGATCCGTGGAGGAAGGAATAGCTCTTGTTTTCTTTGTATGCTTCTTGTGTTTTGCTTTAAGGTTTGAGGTACAGATATTCTGATCTTTCTCTTAAGGCTTCTCATGACTCGCTCGCATCTTTTGATTTTTTTCTATTTCTGATTATGATACTTTTGCTATGAGCCTTCTATTATGACATTTATGATACGATACTTATGATATGAGCCACTGATATAAGCCTTTGCTATGCACCCTCTGATATGAACCTATGATTATGATATTTTTGATGACCATAGATTTTTTTTTCATTACTATGGTATTCTGTTTGACCTTTAATTTGATACCTGATCTATCACTAGTCATGGGGGTTGCATGTCTGTGTCATTGATGCACCAATGACATGACTCTAGGGTGGGAGAGTGATGACCCACCACGTCCCTTTTTGTTATATGCTTATGAGCTCAAGAAGATACGGTTGGCCATTATGATTTCTACAGAGGCGTATGGATGCAACCTAGATCTGATCTGTTATGTTATATGATATGTTTCTTGAGACTGGTGATGTGTGCAATACATGCCTTTCACGAATCTGAGAGCTAGCTACTTCATTATGTTACTTATGTTATTTATGAAGACCATGATTATGATGTTTATGATATGATATGTTTTGGGGCGCGTGGTAGATTTCTGACAACCTTTACACTTTTGATACACCTATATTATACCTTCTGTTATTACACAATGCATCATATTATGTATTTCTCATTTTTAGTGTCTGTTGATTACTTATTCATTCAGTATCCTTATGTGATTCATCCGACTACCATACTATACTCCAGTTCATTTGATTTTCCATACTCTCATTCCATTTTGGTTGACTACCAAGATTATACTTCAGATTAACACTTCATCCATTTACCTTGCTATTACATGATTAATATGTGACTATATGTTTACCATGCTATTATGTAACTAATTGATTCACCCATTTTCCATGCTAGTATGCAATTATTTAACACATCCATTTACCATGTTATACTTTCGTTCAGTTATTTCTGTGGGCTATGATTATCATTTAGTATTCCTATTTGCTATTTGTGACTACCATTCTTGTACTTCTGGTTGGTATTTTTCCATTGCTTATGATATTGGTTTGGCGTAGTAATTGATGTTTACCTAACTTGTTGATCTGACATGCTTACGCTTCTGTTCATGCTACCGTTAATGTTCGAATTTGATTAAACTTATGTTATCTGTTTATTTAACTTGTTTCGTTGCCATGCTATATTCTTGTTCAATTAATTCATTCAATTATGATGTTCGTTTTGTATTCCTACCTGATACATGTGACTATCATGCTCATACTACTGTTAGTATTTCCACTAGTTATGATACATGTTCTGTTTATTAACTGTTGATTATCTTACTTATGTGATTGCCATGACTACATTCGATTCAGTTGCTTTCGACTGTTTATAGAATTCAGCTTAACTTATATCTAATCTGATTATCTGATTTATATTGTTTTGCCATATATATGATTAGTTGATCCGCTGACTGATATGCTTGTACACTGTTTGGTTACTTGTCTTGCTTATGATATTTTTTATCAACTCCTATTCATTTATGTCTGGTATCTCAGATGTTTTGTTATTTTATGTGTGCTTATAAATGTTCGATGATGCGCTGCTTTGCTTTGGTCTCCTTTTATTTCCGTTCTTCTAGTTATCTGTTAATATTGTGTTCTGCAGGTTCCTCATTGACTCATTGTGATCATTCGTTATGATTTTGTTATCAGTCTCGTTATTTTTTTTTTTGTATTTTTATTATGTTTAGCTTTTGTTTTGTTATATCTGTTCACTGGGCTTTTTAAGCTCAACCATGTTTTCTTTTCCATGCAAAGATGACCAAGTAGGATGCTGGGCTTTGGTGGGCTGAGAGTAGGAGCATTGAGTGATCCGACCCTAGTTTCCCTTATCATTTTGGACTCTTTTTGAAGATCATTGTTTTGATATTTCATTTCTATAGGTCCAATAGTTTATGGATCTAATTAGTCTTGAATAACTTATAGTAAACATGAATAAACCAAATTCACTATGTGAAGAACTCTTAACAAGATCTTGATGTGTTAATGCGGAATATTAACACACAAAGTATGAAGAACACAATAATAAACTAACTTCGTATTTTCTATTAATTACTTTGCTCAAAGGTTAAGGATTACAACTCGTACCTTTAACCTAATACCTTAGGGATCCTTTTATACACTAAGGAAACCCTAATTGACTACAAGACTTGTAGAAGGGTAAATGTATATTTTCCTAAGATATCTCTACGCATACATATCTATTCCTAATATAACTCTAACAAACTATTCTATTTTTATCGTAAACAGACTTAACTATTAACTATTAGTTCTGCCAGACTTAACTACATTAGTACTGGCAGACTTAACCACTAACAGACTTAATTTTGGCTACCAAACTTAACCACTAACACTACCAGAATAAATACTAAATAGACTTAAACAAACTTAAATCTGTTTTACAAGATTTAATTCCCTACAATCCTTCCCTAACTTGATCTTAACTTGTGAACTTCAACTTCTTTTGTCTTTCTTGAGGATCTTGGAATTATCTTTGAGCTGCATCTTGAAATTCACTTCATTATGTGTTTTGTGCAACATCATATCAGCAAACTATCAGCTCTCCATTGTCTTTACTGCATCTGTGACAATATGTACATCAAATCATAAAAGTTTCTTACTATTCTCATCGCATCCAAGTGTGTTAACTCCTGTAAGCAATGCATCATAGAAAATTTAATGGATTTGATGTCTCTTTACCAATTAGCCATTACTATCGGAGTAGCCAATGTTTTGGTTTATAAGACTGTTAGGATCCTATATTTTTGTGTTTGATGATTCGGGTGGTCTTGGATGATGGAAATACATGTTAGCCATTTAGAGAGAGAAAGTAAAGAGATGGGTGTTCTTGGTAGAGACTTGGTTTACAAATGAAAGGTTAGATTATGAAAGAAGCACCACCCCTTCCAAGGATGGAAGGGGTATTTATAGTTACAAATACTACGTCCTCCTATCGGACTGTGGATCAAGCATACAGTGGGTAAAGACCCGTCCTTCCTCCACGGTGTTACTCTAAACTAAACTACGCTAATGACTAACTAATAAAGTCACAAATAACGTAACTAACGATATGTCTATGAGCTAACTTATGCTAGATAATATTTGGGGTGACCGACACTTCACTTATGGAATTTCCAATTCCTAACAATCTCCCCCTAAGGGAGGTCACCCCATGTTCTACATTTCGAATCCTAGCATTCTGTTTAATCTTCAGTATTGAGCTCGAAGACTTTAATTCTTCAAGTTCAACAATCTTTGTGCATTAGCAGTGACTCTTCATAGTCCGAATGATTTGTACTTTCAGTGGAGGTCTTTTACTGATCCACATCTTTGATGATCTTTGAGTTTTCTTTGAGATCATCAGCCACAACAAATCTCTCTGGATCATCCATAGTTTTGTTGCCTTCATGTGATGTTGTGACTTTTTAACCAACATGCTCACACTTTCTGGATCATGACATCTTTCCATCAGAGTAGTGGAAACTTTACTGGTTCATGATATTTGCAGCAGCGTAGTAGAAGCATAGTATAAAAATATTATAGCCAGGTTATGTAGATATGCACCGCCATGATTTCTAAATTAAGTGTGGATGTTGTGCAGCATGCTTAGGATTGACTCTCAATTCTGATCATGCAAATCGTCCAAATGTACCTGCAAACAACAGTTAGCAATAAAGCACATGAAAGTGTCTTTGATCACTTTCGTTAAATTGAGGTACACGCCCACGTTCCTCGTTGATCAATACAAGTACCGTGATCGTGTAGAATTTAGAATCTCCTTGACAGGTTTCACAAATGTTCTAGCCGCTCAAACCGAACGCCTCAAAGAAGACAACACGGAGTGAGTGAACTAGCAAATTGAGATTCACTGATTGATTCAAAATGATTTGAAAACAATCGCGTATTGCTTGATGAAAGAGTTTTGCAATACGACGAATGTTTTATAAGAAAAATCAATTTTCAATCTTAAACACCCTTTTAATTTTGAAAGATTAATACACAAATGATGCCGTAGAAAAGAATTTTGAGCACAACGACCGGTTTTTCAAAGGTATCCGTCAATCTATTTCCTGGACCAAGGTTGATTCAAGAATGAATCGCCCCATCGTTTCTATCCAGTTGTCACAAGCTTGATCTTTATAAAATATCTCACATGTCACCCACCAAGAGCTTTTTTGATGTTGGCCCTAGAGGGATTTCCATCTTCATCGTGAACACTTTTACATATCACTCAGATGTTCTAGCAATACCACCAGGATAATGCGTAGGACTCTCAATATATACTTACTTTCCACATTGTGTGAAACAGCAATTCTTCATTAATTTTGTGTCCTAATGAGATATTGTGGATGATCTCTTGGCTCTAGACTCAAAAGAGCACATTTGGTTCCTATGCCGGAGACTAGGGACAGGGTCTCCTTCTTCAATATCAACAATCTCTAAGAGAAAATCGATAGATTATGTGGGTTCCCCGTGAGAATGAAACAAGCCCTTTTAAGAGGAACTTGAGTAGCTTGGGGAGTTTAGTGCAGTGCGTCACTGGGTCCATGACGTCTTGTCTTCAATACCAGTGTTACCTTAGTAACTGTAAGATATAACTTTTCACATACACATCAAATCATAACACAAAGTGGCGTATAAGTGGAATTCTAGAGAGAGAAAGTTAGAGGTTTAGGGAACTTAGTGAGAGAAAGTGAAAGATATTATTATGAGCTCCAACTCTCTACCTTGGGAGGTAGAGAGTATTTATAGTCTTACATATATCGCCACACATCGGGTCCGTGGATCGTGCATACGTGGGTAAAGACCCGTCCGCCCTCCACGGTGTTACTTAACTAAATACTACTTAACTTAAAATAACTACGACTACGAGCTTTCTAACGATTACATATACTTGAGGTGACCGACTCTTTAATACCCGGAATTTCTAATTCCTAACAATCTCCCCTAAGGGAGGTCACCTCAATCATGCACTAAAATTACATTGAATACAAACAGATATGACATTAACAATTGTTCTTGCATTCTTGATGTAGTCCTTTGTTCCTAAGCTCGTAGTCATTGATTCTTCACATTGCATGTTTGGTTACTTCAAGTGGAGGTCTTTTAATGATCCACGTGATAATAATTTTGAGCCATCATTTGAGATTATCAGCCATCAAAAAAATCTCGTGACATCCTTTGTGGTGTTGGTATTATGTGATGTTGTGACTTTAGGACCGACATGCTCACATTCTGGATCATGATATCTTCTCATCGAGTAGCGGAAGCATTTGTTGAATCATGATATTGGCAGCACGCAGAAAGGTAAGCATGGAGTGAAAATATCCGAGTCATTGATGCACTAATCATGATTTCTTTTGAGATGAATGTGTTAAGTGAGCATGCGGCTATGTATTGACCGCTTCATTCGATCACCGCAATGCCGGGTGTACCGCATAAGACAAGCAATAAAGCGCACGAAAGTGTCTTTGATCACTTTCGATGAATTGAGGTACACGCCCACGGTTCTCTCTGATCAAGACAAGTACCGCTCGTGATCGTATAATTCAAGAATTTCTTGACAGGTTTCGCATGCTTCTAGCCGTTCTCAAACCGAACGTCTCAAAGAAGACAACACGGAGTGAGTGAACCAATTTACGTCCAATCGATTGATGAAAAGAGATTTGAAAAACAATCGTGTATTGCTCAATAGAAATTGTTTTTGCAATATAACTAAGGTTTTAATGAAAATCAATTATCAATCATAAAACACCTTTTGATTTGAAAAATTAGTACAATGACATGCTAATGAAAAGAGTTTTTAAAGCACAAAGACCGGTTTTTCAAAGGTATCCATCAATCCATAACCTGAACGTGATTGATTCAAAAGATTGAATCGCCCCATTGTTTCGCTCATTGTCACATGGTTGATCCATATAATAGATCTCACATGCCACCTACCAAGAGCTTGTTAGATGTTGGCTCCAGAAGGCTTTCCATCTTCATTGTGAATATGTAAACACATCACTCAGATGTTCTCGCAATACCACAAGGATAATGCGTAGGACTCAAGATATAATCTCTTTCCACATTGTGTGAAACAGAGAGTCTTCATTGAAAGTGTCCTAATGAGATTTATTGATGATCTCGTGGCTCTAGACTCAATTTGTGCATATTTGGATCCTATATCAGAGACTAGGAGAGGGTCCTCCTTCAATATCAACAATCTCTAAGAGAAAGTCGATAGATAATGTCGGTTCCCGTGAGAATGAAACAAGTCCTTTTAAGAGGAACTTGAGTGGTTTGGGAAGTTGAAGCAGCAAGGCCACCGGGTCCATGACGCCTTGTCTTCAATACCGATGTTACCATCAGTAGCATATGAATTGAACCCGGTTTCTGCTCTAAGGTTGAATAAATGGAGGGCTATTTGTTTTCACCCTTTTCTCATTCAATTCTTTTTAATTCTTCAACCCCTTCAATGCTTACCGAGACTTCATAGCTAGAACCTTGTTGGGTTTATTCCAAGACTAGCTCAGCCTTAGTCCGACTCTTCCCATATCTCATTTTTCTCCTTTTATCATCATACCTAAGAACTCTACACTAACTAGTGGAAAGTCCCTGGGTAGATCCTCCTCGGTTCTGGCGGATCATGGGAACCAATACCTAACCTTATCATCCTTATATCACCGCACATAAAGTAAAGTTGGTCGGTCTATTTGGTATTGTTCATCTGCCATTGGAACCAATTGAAAACCATTTGAAAATCAATCATGATACTTGTGATATATTATCAAAGCATTTTGTACCTGAATTGTTTTTGATATTTTTAGAACGAGAACTCCCCTCAACATGTGCATCAAGTATTTGAAAATGTTTTGCACACGGAGGCAAGAGAAAGAATTAACTTCTTTGATTACCATTTTCTAAAAGATATCAACATCACTTCCTAATCGAATCAAGTAGATAAAGCATTTTGGGGAAGGATGAGGTTTTCATGATTTTGCTCCCCTCAATATGTGCCTCGAGATTTGAAAAGAGTTTTGCACATACTAGAGGGAACTTGCACATTGAGATAAGTGATCACGTTTCAAATCATTGTGGTTTAATATAGATGCTCCCCTCAATGTGTGCATGGAAAATTTGAAATCGTTTGTCACTTACGGGAGGCAAACATGCTAATCACTTAAGAAACCATTTATCGAATTATCAGTTTAAATTCTATTTAAATCACAATTCTCCCCGATCACAATTATTAAAACATTTGAGATTTGTGATCTCTTAGAGATTTAAATTGATTTTGAAAGCTTTTAAGGAGAATTGTGACTTGATTATGAAAGCGTTTTAACCGATAAGGATCGATGTTGAGATTTTAAACTCCATTGGTTAAACATGCATGTACATCTTTTGAAAACAATTTAATGCCAAATAACTTTTAATTTAATTGAAATCATTCTCCCCCTCAATCAATGACGTAGGTTGTTGATTATCAAAAATAGAGACCGAAAGTTATTTTTCAAAGCATTTAGTTTTCAATAGATAAATGTTATAGAATCGAGCATGGAATTTGAAAACATGGTAAAACATGGCTCGTTTTTCTTTTAAAACCGGTTATTGCCGAAAATGACAATAAACCATTGTTTCTTTCTCTCAAACATATATATTTTTTTTTGAATTGAACAACATCTAAAGTCCCGTGTCATTCTTTGAATGACAAAACAAAGACCGTAGATATTATCGAACCGAGAAAACGCATGACAAAAAGACAATATTTTTGAAGATTTTTCGAATTTTTTCAGATTTTTATGGATTTTGAAGGTTTTATAATTTTGTATTTTGATTTTCCAATAGATATATACAAGAGATAGATGAAGATAGACCTTTACTCCTCGTCTTCCTCCTGAAGACGTTTGAGAGTATTCGGTTGAAGGCTTTTCAAGCCAAGAGCGGGAAGAATAAACTCAAAACGTTCTCTTGGAAGAGCTTTGGTGAAGATGTCCGCTAACCGATATTCAGACCTCACAAAATATAGTTCCACCACACCTTTTTCCACTTGTTCCCCGATGAAATGATGTCGAATGTCGATATGCTTTGCTCTTGAGTGTTGAACGTTGTTGCATGAGAGAGCAATAGCACTTTTATTATCAAGTACAGAGGGATTTTGTTGAATTCAAAGCCATAGTCCGATAATTGAGATCTCATCCATAAGATTTGAGCACAACAAGATGACATGGCTATGTATTCAGCCTCTGTAGAGGAAATAGAAGTACTCATTTGCTTCTTTGAATACTAGCTCACAAGCTTATCACCCAAAAACTGAGCACCTCCAGATGTACTTCGACGGTATCTTGACAACTCGCATGATCAAGATCTGATAGGCCGTTAGTGACATACCGGTGTCCTTCGGGTACCATAGTCCCATATTGATGGTTCCTTGGAGATACCGAAAGACCCGCTTAACCGCTTCAAGGCGCTTTTTGGTAGGCTTAGCCTGGTATCTAGCACACATGCAAACAAATAACAAGATGTCCGGTCTACTAGCTGGAGGTACATCAGGGATCCAATCATACTACGATATTTCGTTTGGTCAATCATGATCCCTCAGTGGTCCTCATCTAGTTTGGTTCGATCAATCATGGGAGTGTCAACAGGTCACATGAATCAAATCCAAATTTCTTTAAAATCTCTGTTGCATATTTAGATTGATTAATGAAAATGCCTCCGGACTTTGTGAAATTTGTAATCCCAAGAAAAATGACATTTGTCCCATCATTGACATTTGAAACTTAGAACTCATTTCATTAGAAAAACGATCACATTCCATTGGGTCAGTTGAGGCAAAAATAATATCATCAACATAAATTTGAACATGAATTAAATGTTTGCCCGACTTCTCGGTGAACAATGTAGGATCAATCGCTTCCTTATGAATCCGGTTGATAGAAGAAACTTTGACAAGGTATCATACCATGCCCTTGAGCTTGCTTTAAACCGTAGAGAGCCTTCTTCGGACGATAAACGTGAGTAGGATGCTCTTGATTCACAAATCCTTCAAAGTTGGCCGACGAGACGACTTCTTTAAGATCTCCGCTCGAAATGCCGTCTTCACATCCATCCGATACACTACCATGTTCTTACTAGCAAATTAGCCGAAAGATTGATTGCTCGATTCGAGCAAGCAAGAGCAAAAGATTCTTCAAAGTCTATACCCTCCTCTTGACGATATCCTTTAGCAACTAAACGAGCCTTGTTCTTCAACACATCACCATGCTCATCAAGTTTTACTTTGAAGATCCATTTGAGTGCTATAATCATAGCACGCTGAGCGGTACTAACTCCCATACATCAAGTCGATCAAACTCATGAATTTCATCTTGCATGGCATTGAACCATCTGTCTTCATTCATGGCGGTTTTAACATCTTTTGGTTCGATTTTAGAAAGTACGGAGTTGAAGAAACACCATAAGGCATCGGTTGCAAGTTGTTTCCGTGTTGATACAGGACGAGAGGATTTCCAATGATGTTGTCTAATGGATGATCGTGAGTCCATTTTCTAAGGTGTTCATGTGGCA
The DNA here is from genome assembly GCA_910596185.1 of Chrysanthemum makinoi. NCBI lineage: Eukaryota > Viridiplantae > Streptophyta > Magnoliopsida > Asterales > Asteraceae > Chrysanthemum > Chrysanthemum makinoi. The sequence goes on along the minus strand of OU343217.1, from coordinate 212,118,525 downwards.
GTTGTTGAGGAACCGAGGTAGCGAGTCGATGTCTCCAAGAAGATGGTTCTCGATGATGATTCAGAGTAGCAAATATGTTTTCAAATGGAGCATCTCAGAGTAGCAAAGGGATTAACTTCATCATTGATGCCCGAAACATTTCCATGATGTACATTTGAAGAATGATGATTTGTTGATGAGATCAAGGATCGCAGCAGTGCTTCTTGACTTAAAGATATTGAGACTGAAGGATTGACTTCATTCACAGTAATATGAGCATCCTCTCGCTGCGGGAATCATCACCTCATTAGTGTTTGAATCATACAGTTCATCAAACATAGGATCAAACAATTTCTTTACATCATCTTCCGATGGAGGTACATATGGAGTTTCTTGAGTAGAGTTTGGAACAAGAGATGAACCAATGGGACTGTTTTGAAGTGCGGTCCCGAACGAGTGTTCAGAGCCATTTGACCGGTCAACTCATCAAACGTAACGTGAATGGTTTCCATGATATTTCTGGTTCTTTTGTTATAGATTCGGTATCCCTTTTTGTTTGGTGCATATCCTACAAATACTCCAATGTCACTTTAGCCCTAAGTTTCCCTAAGTCTTGAACCTCATTAGTTGGATAGCACAATGCACCAAACACACGAAGGAAAGAGAGATTAGGTTTTCTGTTGTGGACAAGTTCATATGGAGTTTTTCCATGTACAATGTGGATTAGGGAACAATTTTGTGTATAGCATGCAAGTGCAATTGCTTCAACCGCAGAAACATTGGAACCTTTGAGTAAATCAACATTGTTCTAGCGGCTTCAACAGAGTCCGATTGCCTTTCAACTACACCGCTCATTGAGGAGTTCGTGGAAACACTTTTTGATGACTGATTCCAACGCTTTCATAGAATTCATTAAGTTGTTTGTTGACAAACCGGCCCATTGTCCGGCTCGACACCACGGCTTTGTTAAGTCGAACTCGCACTGCTTGATGAGTTTGATGATGATATCGTGAGTTTCACTTTGTCCTTAAGAACTTGACCCATGTGAATCTAGAGTAATCATCAACCACAACTAACACATATTTCTTCCCAAAGATATTCTGTACCTTCATTGGTCCACATAAATCCATATGAATCATATGAAGAACTTCGTGGAGTTAGTAGGTTTGGGTTTATGGGCATATTTCTTGCTTTTTCCCAATTGACAACAAAGATGATCCTTTTCATACTTTAGTCTAGGTAAACCTACAACTAGGTCCTTTCTCGAAAGATCGTTGATGGTGCCGAGGTTCAAGTGATTGAGACGACGGTGCCATAACCATGACTTTGTTTTTGAAGCCTTTGATAACAAGCAGTTTGGAGAAGCCCTCATCATGTCATCGATAGAGATGGTGTAAAGTTTGACCACGAGTTCCTTTTAACAGTTCCTTACCATTAAGATCTCTAACAAAGCGTGTATGTTTTCTCAAGGCAACTTCTAGATCGAGTCACATTGACCAACAGAGAACAGATTATGACCCAACCCTTCAACATAGTAGACTCTCGAGATGACACTATCACCAACAACATAATCTCCATAACCCATAATAGCACCGAAATGATCATTACCAAATCTAACAGTTCCTATGAACTTGCTCACGAAGTTCATGAGCCGCGACCGTCTCCGGCCATATGCTTGGAACAAACTGAGTCCGTACCACGTAACGATTTGAACGATCCGCAGCTGAACACGACAAAAATGGATAATCGATAATTGGGATCCCCATGCAAGAATGGGTTCCACTTGGTTAGTAACAGTAATTGGAACACCCACATCGTAATCAAAACATCCATATCAAAAGTAGAAGCAATGGAATCATTGGGAATAGATGCAATGTCTGGTGTTCAGATTTGACCTATTCAAAGTATGTTTACTTCTTAAGGGAATAGTTCTACCAGTAGGCATCCATTTTCTAGTGGGCATAATCTTAGCAGCTTGAGAACAAAATCGATTATTCTTATGGCCAAAAGGTATCCAATAATAGCCTATCTTTATAAAAGTTTTTCCTGTGGGTTTCCATGCTTTAACAATTTTCGTTTTGCCTTTTGCCTTATTTGCACGATTATTAGCATTAGCAATTTTAACTGGGCATTTGACAAAGATTAGACAAAGCATTCACACCACATTCATGATTAGCAAATGAATTCAAGCATACAAGATTACAAGGTTTGATAGTATCGAATTAATTAATTACAAGATTTAAGGCTAATACTAGAATCAACACGATTCGCTTTATTCAACTCAAGCTTAAAGTTCCTAGGTTGGTCTTCTACTCTCTTCCAGTGCACATTCTTAGCTTGCGAGGTCCTATCATTCCTTGTATTGTCTTGAGACTTTGACCGCCGCTTTAAAGTCACCGATTACTCGTAGAGAGGAATGGGAACATTAGTTGGTTGATCTAATTTTTGCATTCCCCTAACTTGATGTGCAAGGATCTCAAGTACTAGAAGGCACATTAGTGTATACTTTCTTAAGACTGTGATTTGAGCTTTTGCGTGCACACTAAAGTTCACTTTCTTAGCACTAACATATCCGAATCAACTACTTGAAGGCACATTAGTGTTTCCTTTTAAGATCGGGCATAGAACGGATTTCCCGCTTGGCACTAGGCATAGAACAAGGCATCACAGCTTTGCCTTTTGCACCAAAGGTTAAGGATTTGGACATGGCAATTACACATTCTAGCAACTCTTGAGATCGTTTGGCCTGGAGGCAAGCAAACCTAATTTCACTATCAAGAGGTTTGTTAATGAAATCCTCTTCGACAATCTCACTGAGACATTCTAGACTATCCTTAAGGTGAGCACAGGAGTCATGAAAAGCATGTTCATTATTCCTAAGATGAGGAGGAATATATTTAATCATTCCAAAGTATTTGCAATCTAAGGGTGACTTTGAGACAACATTCTTATTGAAAACAAGTGGCAGTTTCCCATTTCCCCGACTTCTCAGATTCTCAATTTCCTTTTGTAAAGACGTTATTTTTCGTTGTTTTGGTCACGGGTGACGTTTATTGAATCATATAACTCTTTAAAATGTCGCTTAACCTTTTCATTTTCTTCTAGAAAACTTTCGTTTTCCTTTTGTAAAGCATCAACTAAGTTTTGAAGATGAAAAGTTTGAGAATTCTGAGAATCTAAAGGAGGAGGCATTTGGGAGCCTGTCATATTGTTCGCTTGACCCTTTAATTGAGAGATTTGGGCTTTCAACTTTCTGATCGTGTTGTAACCGAGCTTGAATCGTTCATCACGCTTGTTAATTTGAAAAATCAGATCAAACTCTGGAGCATCCGAAGATGTCTTGATATTTGAAGTTTTGACATTTTCTTTAAGATGTTGATATTTTAGTTGTAAATTAAAATGCTCAACTTCTAGTTTAGAAAAATGTTTAACCAAATTGTCGTGATCATCCAGTTCAATTTTCTCGCTTAGTTTAGAATTAGTTTTTTCAAGCTCAATGACACGATCATGGGAGACTTTCAGGCCACAGATAGTTCATGAAATTTGGAAGCATTAATAGAGCAATTTGAAGCAATGAAAAAGATATCTTGAGCAACACATTCAGGAATAAGAGTCTCATTTAAGGTATGCAAGTTCTTCCTCTCAATCTCATTATATTTTAGTGCACGCCCATAATCACTAACTTCAACTACCATTGCATCAAATTCCTTTTCCATTTCTTTAATATCTGATTTGTCCCCTTTTAAGACTCTCAAAATGATCTTTTAGTTGTTTAAAGAAAGGCATGACCTCACTTAAATAACATTCTTTCATTTGCTCAAAACCCCTTTCCCCTTCAGTTATCCCAGAGGGTGTGATCCTTTTCTTACAAGTTTTCTCAAAATCGGTAAATAGTTGAAGAATAACATATTGACTGATTAAGGTCTTGCTTTTAGTGGCAATAGTTCTAGGAACTAAATGCATTGGTGTATTTGGAGGATACACAGTTGCTTTAGGGAATTTCCTACAAGGGGGATTCTTTTCAACAAGATTTTTGCAAGTCCATATCCTTTTTCCATAACACTTGTTCAGGGGTCAGCAATGTTTGAGGCTTAAACATGTTCAAGGAAATCCAGCTTTCCTTCTTGTAGTCATGGGGAGTGATAATAATCTTTTTTCTTTGCATTTGGTCATCTAGTTTTTGTTCATCCTTTCCCTAGTGACTTCATCCGATTTCTTATCTTCCTCTGTGCACTCAACGCAACTAGGTTTCTGGCTAGGCTTAAGAATTTCATTACCATCATAAAGCACCTTATGAGCATTTCTAGCCTTTTTAATTACCTCTCGATTCGGTTCCTCAACAAGGGGAATGCTATGCTTATCGCTTAAGACTCTATGTTTAGTGACCATGTGAGCAATCTGAATGGTGTTTCCTTGTATGTACAACTTGTTCTCAAGTTTGTTTTTCAAAGTTTTCCGATTAGAAAAATCTCTCAAGAGTTTTGATTCCTTTGCATTAAATTCTTGCTTAAGCATTTTCACATTTTCTTGAAGTTCTTGTTTTTGTTTAGATGTTTTAGAAAGTTTTTCTTGCAAGGAATTTAATTCTTGTTTTAATACTTCTTCTCTAAACTTACTTTTCTAATTATCAGTACTTACTTGGTTATCCATTTCCTGCCCACGAGTGGTCAACTCAAACTTAGCACGTTGTTCATAAATAGCAACACGCTCTTTATAGGCATTTAGTTCAGAAATAATGGAATCATCAGGGGCACATGCAATGTATTCATCAAAAACATAGTCATTGTTGACCGCAGAAGATGCATCACTTGGTACAACTTCACTTTCACTTTGTTTCACATATTGATCATATGGGACAATATTGATATTACCCATATTTTCAATATTTGATTCAATAGTTTCAGCTGATTGTACTTTGTCATGCATCGTGCACATCAAGATCATCAGATAGTTTTAATACCTCGAGATGAGCTTGTCATGGGATGGCCCAGCTAGTGATGAAGAAGAGACCTTGGGAGAAACCATTGGAGAAATGCTAGCCATAAAAATTGTGTGTGCTATAGGTCCATCATCCACATCGAAGTCGTATGCATCACAATCAACATGATTTGAAAGGCATTTCGATGATTGTGACCTATCTCCGAATAGGCCGCTCATCCACATCTCGCATCATAGGTCTTGGCATTGCCCTCAAGAAGAAACAGAATTCCTCTTCATTCGTGAGTAGCACCATTGTCCCGAGCTTGAGCCAAAGATCTTATCTCTCGGTAATCAAGATTCTCGTGGGCGCTTTGGAGATGTACAGTTCCTTGCAATGTGTCCCCTCCACCACGCTTATAACATTTGATGAGCTTAGTTTGACCTTGGTTACCATTCCTTCCTCGATTCTCGTTTCCAACATAACCTCTCCCAGCTCCACCTCTCGCCCCCGATCATACTGTTTTCCTGAATCGGTTGCACCACGATCCTTCCATCTTTAATAGTGGCTTGATTGTGTGGGTTAGATGCGCTCGAGGTTGTTGTTGGTTTGTGGGAGAGTATTCATGTTTTGACTGATGAGAAGAGCTAGTTGATTAATGAAGTTACCCACGTGAGCATCAAAGACGCTTGTTTGTACATAGGATCAAGAATGAGTTTGTGATTACCATTACCCAAGGGTATGACTTGTGATGCTTTGGTTGTGATTCCTATGTTTGAGTAGAAAGTCAGAGAGTCATTAGACGAGCTTGTCTCTCCTCGTTGGTTTTGAACCGATTGAGAATTAATTTTTCAAACATAGCATGTCTCTCATTCTCAAGGAGGAAGGCATAGAGTTGCTCATAGTTTGTATTCTTCAATCCTTTAGTGAGCTTCACAAGTGTAACAAACTTGTGCCATTCGGGATTCATGTTGTTCACAAATTTTGAGTTCAACTGAATGTTAGGCATAGTCATTCCGATGTTCCTCATGTCATTAACTAACTTATGAAATCTCACATAGTACTCATAGACACTCTCATCTCGTTTCATCTTGAAATGCTCAAATTCGTCATAGAGTTGGGATTCTCTGTCTTCCATAGTTAATTCAGAACCCGAGAGAAGCATCTTAACATTGTCCCAAACCGCCTTAGCATCTGCGTGTTATGATTGATCGCCTTGTAGATGTCTTTAGGAAGACCTTGAAGAACAATGTTTGAAGCCCGATATCCGATCAAATCTCTTTTTATCCTTATCATCAAGCTCATCATACATCTTAGGTCCGCCCATTCCGTAAACAGAGTACCATCTGCATTAGTATCAAGTATGTCTCTAGTCGCCTCAACTCGATATGGTCCTTCATCAATGGATTTGAGAATGTTGACACCATTTTCATTTCCAAGGCAATACGCCTAATTCGCTGAGCCCAAGAGTCGTAGTGGCTATGTCAAGCATGGGTGGATCGAGTATCTTAGCCACCGCTTGAACATCCTCGCAAATGGAGATGACAAGGGAACGTTGGTAGACATGTTAACAAATTATACGGGATTTTATAACTCTATGATTAAACCGAGAAATAGATTCTTTCACAGGATTTTACTGAATCAAGAGAAAACCGTAAACAATCACTCAAGACTCTAGATGATAAAATACTAAATCGCTAGAAGATAATGCACTAAGTCGCTAGAAATTAATGCACTAAGTCGCTAGAAATTAATGCACTAAGTCGCTAACCCTTAATTCGCTACACCCCTAAGTCGCTAGAATCCCAAGTCGCTAACGTAAAGCAAGTCGCTAGTAGTAACTCGCTACGCACAAGTCGCTAACCAAATTTTGGCAAACAATTCTACCAAGTCGCCAACAATACAAGTCGCTAAAGAGCAACTCGCTACATGCACCAAGTCGCTACCAACAAGTCGCTACCCGTAGTGGAGAGTCCACTACTTGTACTTTAACTCGCTAGATCTAACTCGCTAGTTCCAACACTGTAAGTCGCTACAAAATGTGAAGCAAGTCGCTACCAAGAAAATATTCCGTGAGCTAAGTCGCTAGCTTGAAAAACCATATAAACATCACTTTTCAATCCAAAAACAACCCAACCAAGATGATTCAAGCTTACCAAATGAAAACCTAAACACTTTTGATGATTCTAAACATAAAAGTACCAACAAAATTCAAACTTTAACACAAGAAATCAACCAAATGATGCAAAAACCACTAAACTTTTTCAAACTCAAAACCACCTAAAACCACTAGAAATCCAAAGATGTGCAAGATATGATCTAACCATGGCTCTTGATACCAATTGTAAGATATAACTTTTCACATACACATCAAATCATAACACAAAGTAGCATATAGATGGAATTCTAGAGAGAGAAAGTTAGAGGTTTAGGGAACTTAGTGAGAGAAAGTGAAAGATATTATTATGAGCTCCAACTCTCTACCTTGGGAGGTAGAGAGTATTTATAGTCTTACATAAAACGCCACACATCGGGCTGTGGATCAGGCATACAGTGGGTAAAGACCCGTCCGTCCTCCACGGTGTTACTTAACTAAATACTACTTAACTAAATATAACTATGACTACAAGCTTTCTAACGATTACATATACTTGAGGTGACCGACTCTTTAATACCTGGAATTTTATAATTCCTAACAAGAACTTCACTAGTAGCATAATGAATTGAACCCGGCTTCTGGTTGAATTATTGGAGGGCTATTTCATTTCACCCTTTTACATTCAATTCTTTTTTCATTATTCAACCCTTTCAAAGGCTAATGAGACTTCATTACTAGAACCTTGTTGGGTTTATTCCAAAGATTATCAGCTTCATCAACCGACTCCTCCCATATTCTCATTTTTCTCCCTTTTTTTTCATCATACCTAAGGACTCTACACCATCTAGTGGATTGTCCCTGGGTAGATCCCTCCATGTCTGGTGGATCGTGGGAACAAATACCTAACCTAACCATCCTTATAACACCATGCATAAAGTAAATTGGTCGGTCTTTTGGTATTGTTCTTTCCTTCTTGAAACCAATTGAAAAATCATTTGGTAAAATCAATCAAGGTATTTTAGGATATAAAAATCAAAACATTTTGTACCTTAATTGTTTTGATCATTTAGAAATGCTCCCCTTAACATGTGCATATGATTTTGAAATTGTTTGGCACATGGAGGCAAGAGTTCATTAGAAATAATTTCTTTGATCACAATTTCCTTAGAAATAGCCTTTTGATTTTCTTTGGTAAATTCTCCCCCTCAATATGTGCATTGGATATTTGAAATCATTTTATCACATGGAGGAAAGAGTTCTTTTGAAGCACATCCACGATCACAAAAGCCATTAAGAAACCATTCGCTCCCCCTCAATATGGGCATCGATATAATATACTAAAGAGTTTGGCACATATTAGAGAGAACTTGCACTTTTAATCAAAATGATCATCTTTATCAAATTTCATATTAAATCACAAATTCTCCCTTGATCAAAAATATCAAACCCTTTTGAGATTTTGGATCCCAAGTGACTTAATAAGGTTTGGAAAACATGGGAGAATATGTGGCCTTGTTTAAATGCTCTTCTGGTTTTAGGTTAAATGCTCCTCCTCAACATGTGCATTGTATGTTTGAAATCGTTTGGCACATGGAGGCAGGAGTGATTTTTAAACACTTACCCTTTAAAACAGATTTAAGATTTAATCAGGATCTCTCCCCCGATCAAAAATTTCAAACCTTTTGAGATTTGTGATCCCAATTGATTTAAATCATTTAGAAAATTTTACGGGAAAGACGTGGCAAGATTTAATTTTGAAAAATGAAGGATAAGGACCAATTAAAGACATTAAAGATTGCTAGTGTCAGGTATGATAGTTTTAAGAGATCCTTAAGTAAAATCAAACAATTTCACAATCAAACAAGAACACAAAAAATTTCATTCTGAAAGACCTTGATTTTTAAAGAAAATCATACCATGACATAACATTAAATCTTTAGATCACAACATTATAACGTACAAACGGACTGTAACACCCCAACCCGACAAGGGTAAAGATATCACAAGTACGGTTTCATATCAGAACCTTAAGTACTATACAATAGCGGAAGCCTTTACAAAACTTACAAAAGAAAACATAAATAACTTAATAATCAAAATAAATCTAAGATCCCTATTTTCAAATCTTGCTCTCGCTCTCTACTCAACCCAGATCGCCTATCCCATAAGCTCATCTTGAATGCTTAAAACCCGCCGCAGGAAAAGAAAATGCGGCTGAGCTTACAAAGCCCAAAGGAACAGATATAACAAAACAAAGCTAAAACAACAAGATACAAATAACGAAATCACAAATCTAAATGAGAATGACGGATCATTGAGGATTCTCCAAGGAAGCACAATCACAGAAATCCAGAGAACACATATCCTAAAAAACGCCATAGCACATTAATGACACAAACTAAACACATCAAAATAACCAGACACTTAACATATCAAGAAAATAGATTACATATAAACCAAACGAAAAGTCTAAGGGCTAACGGAAACAATCTCTAGAAAATAAACATGGCATTCATACAAATTAATTAATCTACATTTAACACACTTAATTCAATATTGCAGCAGCGAAAATAGTAGTCAAATCATGGCAGTCACACATACAGACAGAAAACATAGTTAGAAAACTATAACTAAATAAACAAAAAGCATAGCATAGCAATTAACAAATTATCAAAAAAGATATCATAATTAAACCATTCCCAGATCAAACCTTAATATAATCAAAGTCTAAACATAGCAGATCAATCATAAGCATTTATAACTAACGGATAGGCAAAGTTTACAAAATTAACTGAACAATCATGCACACTAAACTTTCAGGATACTCAATTTCACACTAGCACATTTATCTCACAGATCAACGAATTTCTCATAACGATAAACTAACATAACATCAGATGACAACATACGAATCATATTTAAACATATTATCATATCCTAGCATAATAGACAAAGAGTCACATAATCATACAAAAGCATAAACACATGTAATAACATATAATAAGCCTAACACATAATTATAAACACTCGAACATACCGAATCATAATCAGAATACTTAACACAGAAATAACAGATAAAGATTTAGTTAATTACCACGAGCCCGAACTTATCATGTCGAAATAACTACTTATTCAAAAGTAACCTCATAAAATAATTGGAGTAGCTAGTCTTAATTTTGTGAAGACGCTGTATTGCACACCTACATCATTCACAAAAAATATATCAAATAACGATCGTGATCTAGGATGCATCCATACGCCCCAAAAGATAGTGGCCATACTATCAATAAACGATAATGTAAGGGACGCGGGCGTAACATCACTTCATTGCCCTAGAGTCATGTCAAATGTGCATCATCGACACTATTACCGGACATGGAACCCCATGACTAGTGAAATATTGGCTCGGGTGTCAAACTAACTTAGGTCAAACAAATTGTCATAAATGACACAGATCATAATTCATCGTAAAGGTCAAATGCATTTTACAAATCGAGTTCTCATATCATAAGTACAAATCGATGTTTCATGGTTCAATAAATGAGATTTCGATAAGCAACGGATCAAACAAATCGAAAAGGGTTCATATCAAATGTTCGTAAATCAAAGGTTCATATCACAGCCACATATCATAATGCTCATAATCGAGGTTCATAATCGATGTTCATAATCAGAAGTTCATAATCAGAAGTTCATACTCAAACATAGCAAGGTTCAACAAACAAGTTCGCATAAACAAGAGATTCACACAAACAGTAAGGAATCATAGCAATGGCATAAGGAATCCTAATAAGCATAAGGAAATGACAAGAAAAGGAGATCATGAGAAAACCTTAACTAAAAAGGTCGTAATATCGTATCCTTAACGCAAAATGAGAGAAAAAGCAAACGAATGAGTAATTCACGAAGATATAACGTCGCGTCTCCTTCAACGAATCTACACGGATTATGATTTATTTAATACTTATTAGCATCATTAAAGTTATAACGGATTCATCGCATTAACATTCTTAGAGTTGTAAGTATATTCTTACTCTTAGTGACGGATGGAATTACAACATTTTAGAGTATTAATCATTAATTAGCCAAACTTATGGGTTACAAATGACAAATGGTAAACTTAAGGGTTTAATATGAAAAATATCTTATTTGAGGACTTATATGATCATCATTCAAGGTATAGGGTTTATAAATGTCAAGAACGGATTTTAAGACTTTCTTTCACAACAGTTTACACCAACTTCTATACCTTACGTGATTGACCAAGACTCACATGTAACATTGTTCGAATACAAACTTAATGAGACCATGCATACTCTAATTTAATCCATGACACTTGACTTCTTGCATAAAATCATAACTCACGCATGTTTACAACACACTTAGTACTAGCTCATTATACGCTTAATCAACGGTTATTAATGACCTCAGAACTTACTATTTTCACATGAAATAACGAATTAGCACACACAGCTCAAAACCCTAATCGACTCTCATTTATGTCCTAAGGTTTTCCCACTCTTTTAATATCATATTAATGCGCATTTACTTTACATGTTACTTCTTTTAAAACTCATTACTTTAACCTAGATCGTATGAAAACAAACCTTTCTTTCCTTGTTTCACCATGCACACACACACACATGCAAACACTTATGCATACTCGTATTGACTCACACAACTTATTAACTCCCGTTTATTTACTCAACATCTTCATGGCTTTAACCATACGTTACTTATATACACATTATACGTCAACTTTTATACCCATGCACGTTTATGATTTCATGTGACAACACAAGTTATTCATTATCCGACTTAGATACACATCGACACACACATATAAATAGTTTCGGAAAAAGACATGAACACCTAATACGTACACACGACAAGCTCACATGCTTCACAACTCACGCATGACTCACGGTTTATTATTCATAAGGTTCGGTTATCTCGTATTGCTCGACTCACAGTTTTAAGGACTTTACGTTTGCATGTTTTACAAATAATTAACCGATTCGTATATATGCTTGTTCGATTCACGTGGCTCGGCATAGTTATGGTCCGATTCATACTTCACAATTTAAACATATTTTACGTTGCATGTTACATACACAATCCGATTCACATATATATCGACACACGGTTTAAAAAGGTTTTACGTTTGCATGTAACATAAGTGAGACGAAGGAAGAACGTGGTTATACCTTTTTGTGTTGGATCAAAACACACTCGGACCAAGGATGTAGAAACGGCAGTCGACCGGAACAAAAAGAGAGAAGAGGGAGGAAAAGTTTTGGGTGCCGAGACTTGTATATCTAGGGTTCCAAATTTTGTGTATTGTGTTGATATATATAGTGTACATACCCGATCGGTATAGGGCTTGGATGTGGGCTTGATGTGTGTTTCTCGGCTTAACCCAAACCAAACAAAAACCATGGCCCAAGTTGGCTCACTTTGGTTTCTCGGCTCACAACACAATGCGGCCCAACGAAATCGGACAACACCAAAACTATCGGCCCAAAATGGTTTGTGCACATGACGTTTATCTTTGTCGTACAAATGTCGATTTCTTAATATACTCATTAGGTTTTAAATATTCATAAGTTAGATTTTAATTTCGTTAAATGAACGTTAACATATTTTACGTATTTTATAATTTTGATTTTAAGGGTAAAATAGTCTTGATATGGGTTTATATTTTTAGGGTTTTACACGGACTTTTTGATGAAATATCGTTTGAAAATATTTAATTTGAAATCACTGAAGATTTGACGAAATAAAGTTTGGTTGATTTCAAAATTTTGAATCCGATTTATTTTCAAAACAATATTTTTCCATTTTCAAAACAATATTTTTCAGAATTTTTTAAAAAATGGTATTATTCACTACTTGTCGTGCACAAAGATACGTGTTAACTGGTTGGGCTGCTTCTGTTGTTGCTGTAAGGCTTGGAAGAAAAACCGTCTGCTGATGCAGTGAGACTTACTGCATTTTTATGCCAACCGAGGTCAAATTATTCGCTTTCATTTGCTAATGAAGAAAACCATCTCACTGATGCAAAGGAGACCTCTTACATTGCATTTCATGCCAACTCTCCATAGAAGTCAAATTAAGCTCCGTTTCTTCATATGTCAACCCAAGATATAGTTACCTTTTCCTTTCGGCATCCAATCATATTCAATTGTGGGATCCGGATCGGGAACATTCTTATATACCAATATACCTGCATATGTTAGTGAACACACATACAAATATATGGTGGTCGACATAACCCAAACAGAAATCGACTAATAAAATTCAATCCAACATATCAATCAGATCATAAAAAGCATGGGATTATGTGTTCATCAAAATCTAATCATCTAAACCTAACAATCATATCCTAGGCACCTAGTCCTTCAACGTAGGTTAACATCATTTTTCCGTTAAGCATATAGGATAATTAAGAAAGGCCGTTAGATGATATAGATTTGAAAAACATTCTCTCCCTCAATCAATGACTTATTTTTTCTGAAAAGTTTAAAAGCGCTGAAGTCATTGATTGAGTTTTCATTTTTTTCAAGAACTCTGAAACTGATTGATTTTCAAACAACTCATTTTCCACCATTTTTGAATAAAACAAATATTTTTCTGAAGAATTTTAGACGGAAAAACATTTGTATAGGAACAGCAGTGTTTTTGACGACATGCTTTCCTTGTATTTGTTTTAGGATAAGCGCACGAAATTTTTGAAAATTGGTTTAGCGCAACACTTTCATTTCTTGAAGGACGGGTTGCTATCTGAAATAATAGCAAGCCATAGTTTAAGCACGGGTTACAGTCTGAAATAACTGTAAGCCATTTTTGAAGCGCAGGTTACAGTCTGAAATAACTGTAAGCCATTTTTGAAGCGCGGGTTAAAGTCTGAAATAACTGTAATCCATTGTTTGAGACATGTTTTGAAAAAAAATATTTACAACTTCTGCTCGAAGTTCATCTATGGTCCCATGCTATTATTGAATGACATTTCTAAGACCGCAAATGTTATCGATACCAGAAGACATGTCTTGAAAAAACATATTTTTGGTATTTTTAAATTTTCTGATTTTTATGGGTTTTGTTGATTTTATATTTTTCTATTTTCTTTTTGTTGGTTTTATATTTTTTAATTTTGTTTTTAATAAATATTTAGAATGATAGAGAAGATGATATAATTTAAGAAGATGATGATACGAGTACCGAGATAAGGATATCGAACAACACGTCGTAGAAGATGGAATTCGTCATCTCTTAAACTTCCACCATCAAAGCTTCCGAGGCCCTGAACAGAAGACGTAACATGAGCCTTGAGAAAGAGAGACTTTGCGCCTTTCCCCAAACCGAAAATCCATTAGATGAGCATATTCGAAGCTCTATTTCAAGCTTGCCATAGCCAAGTTCACAGAGAAGCACACCATTAACATAAATCCCGCTGCTCCTTTTAAGAACGATAATCGAGATTCTCCATTCGCGGTTATATCATCAAGAAGAACAAAGAACGTATCTTCTGACTTTTTAAATTTCTTCTCATATTTCATTACCACTGAAGTCTGAAGCTATGCATCCCCAACAAGTTGTCAAGAGACCACTTCCCCCAAGTAGATGAATTAATGCAGTCAGTCTCTTAAACTAGAGCTTATGAAACCGAATACACATACCCGAAGACAAATAAACTTATACCATTGAAGTAGCCGATTAAGTCCAATAACCAAAGAATAACCCCGGTGTATACTTTTATCTCCCCCTGATGATAGTGTATAAAGCTCAAGAACCCGAAGTACCCGAATGCCCAAAGAGAGAATACCCGATAACATTGAAGCATGTGCCAATCATCGATATCTCGCGATGACTATCTCTGCGGATGTCAACTCCGAATAAGTGATTATATCTCTCGACTCAACGATAAGCACTCAAGTAAAATATCTGAGCATCCCAATGTACACAATCTTTTCCCCGATGATTATGATAACATCAAAATCATCACACACTTGTGTACCTCTTTCATCTTCAGAAACTAACTCTTCCATCTCTTTCCCCACATAGTTGGAATAAGAACACTAAACGCCATGAGTCAAACTTTGAGTGTCTCTACGGTAATGACATTAGTATTCCTGGGATATCTTCAATCACTTAGAAGTATTAAGTTCATCAACTTACTCACGCTAGATGCTGTCTCCTTCCCCTCCTGGTTTTGACACTTTAGAATCAGCAACATATTGTCAGCCCAAATACTTGAAATTCGTTGAGAAGAACATCATTAGCTCAAATATATCTGTGAGAATCAAATTGCTGAAGAGGTGAGCAAGTCTAATTGGGGATTAAATATGGCATTTCACTCTCCCCCAATTAGTGCTCTCCCCTAAACCGACAATCTTTATGATGAATGCTCGGATTAACAAGAAGTCTTTAGATATTCATGTGAAACTCGTCTTTAGTCTTCTAACATGTAGCAAAAAATGTAGAACCGACTGTAGACTCGACCTTCTTCAAGATTGTCCAGTTGGGGATTAGATAGTTAACATCTTCATCTCACCAAATGCGTTCCAATTACCTTATAAGTAGCAAATCTCCTTAACTAAAATCCCTCCCAATCAAACAAGAACATGATGTTCATCAAAGAAATCAGCCCAGCAACTAGAAGCACTTTGTCATTTAATCATATCAGTCCGTGAGAAGATGTCAACCAACGACTCTTTAAAAGAAACTCCATGTAACGATGACCCGATAAGAAGAAGATCGATTCTTACATGAGTTTGGAGCCGTTTGACCATTAATTCTCATATGTCAATCATCATGCAGTAGTTTTACTTTCTCCCCTCAAGAATTGCATATGGAGTTGCCATTCTTGATTGAATAAGTGAAATCATCCAAATGTAGTCAATTCACACTTCTCCCCCGCAAAATTATCACATGATGTCGCCATCTTCATTATAGTTGAGCAAGTGGAATAAGAAAACAATCAACAAGAGCTGTCACTTGATGACTGAACGCATGGAAAAGTATGACGCATGTTGATGAGAATGGTCATAATAAGAAGATTTTCTTCTTCCCGAAGATAACGCGACCTAAGTGTACAAATTTCTTTTCTTTGAGGAACGAGGCAAGAACTGTTGTGTTCATACGTCATAATCTCTCTCTTTTCAAACTCTCTTGGCAAACATGTAATCAACCCCATTATCATTCAGTAGGCTCTTTGTAGTGACAGCTGATGGAGAAAATACAATATGATGAATTTGACCCTGAAGTAAACTAACCCAAACTCGTGACTTAAACTTGCACATATGTAACAAAGAGTGGTGCCGAGAGTTCATCCTTCATTGAATCTCTAAGTACTCTATACTCTTCATCCATCCAACCAACCATCAAGTATAAGACGTACATCACCTCTTGAAAATCCACAATTGAATGTGACACTGAGCACTAAAATGTAACTCCTTAAAGTGATAGTTATTTTGTGGTGGTAAGAGCCCAATTCCCCCAAGTGGTAAAAGAAAGGGTAAAAGTCACCCAACAATAACTAGATTTCCAAGTCTTCGTTTTTGATAATAAGCTCGAACAAGGATCATGAAGAATCTTCATCCAACCATCCTCGTTACCTTCAGATAGTAAGTACACTCGCCCGTTAAATTTCACTACAACCTTAAATAAATAATACTGAATTAACGTCGTTGTCACATCTTCTGGTTAAGAACTCAAATCTTGCCTCCTTTGACGTTTTAATTGAACTTTGATAATGGTTTCATCCCGACCATGGTAAAAGAACATAACCCCAGAAACAATGTAATGACCAAACTACCATGACAAATATCCAAACACACATCCAATTCATGAAATACACCCTATTATCCCTTCTTCGAAGTAGAAACCATAGCACCAAAGATCAAGTAATATCCAGAATTACACTTTCTCTTCTCCAAGATAGTTCCATCATTACGGGATTTTACAATTCTATGATTTAAATCGAGAACTAGTTTCTTTCGCCGGATTTTACAAAACCAAGAATAAACCGTAAGATAGATCCGGAAAAGCACTTTATTATTACCCGAATGTTTCCATTGTCACGGGATTTTACCAGTCTATGATTTAAACGGAGAAATAGTTTCTTTCGCGGGATTTTACAAAATCAAGACGAAACCGTAAACAATGTCAGCTTGAATGTGTTATGACAACTTTGGTTTCGGTGAAAATCTATTTTAGGGGAACATGCAGCGGTTCATCAGCGGTTCATTATCCAACATAAACAATATCATCAACCATCCAATAAATACATTGGTAAACACATCATTCACGCATTCTGTCGGCTAATGTTGTGACCACCTGGTGAAGTAAACCCGATATACCAAACTTGATCATGAAGTAGAATTCCCCAGATTTGCTACTTAAGCTTGCACTAATCCTTGTGAAGAAGAAACGGTGTACCCAATGTACAAGACCTCTTGACGTATTCTCAACTGCATGAGACACCAAAGTGATAGATACGTTGTGGGTTAAGCAAGAAAGAATCACAAGAGTAACTAAATAGCCAAGTCTTTATCACATCCAATAAACGCCCAAACAAGTCCTTTGCGAAAGGGTAGAAAGAAAGAAGACGAAATAAGTAAACGCTCCTGGAAAAACTCATTTCAAATCCAAAATAAGAAATATCATCCAAACAACCCCGTAGTCAACCTTGTATAATCAATTCAAGCCGTGACAAAATATTTTCCGTTAAAATGCATAAACCAAAGTATCAAAACACTTATCATAACAAATCTCATCATCACACTAAATCCCATCATCAAAACTCATTATTACAACTCTCATCATCAAATCTCTTCAACACATCTCAGATTATCCAAATCTCATATTATCTCACCTCACATAAACGATCCAATATTGAGAAGCCCATCAGTCTAACATCCAGACCCAGGTAATATATTTTTTGACCCAAAACAAATCAATAATCTTTGATCCAAGTTTTAAGAACAACAATCACCAAGTTCTATGATTATGAGATCGAACTCAGTTAAACCCGATTAGTAAAAAGTGACACATATACTAGGGCCAAAACTTATACCCGGTCATAAATCTCAGTCATTAATATCACGTCACGACATAGGACCATACAAATAACATTAAGTTCAAGTCCATCCGAACCATTGTTGGCCCATGATTGAGATCATATGGCCCAAACCTTCTAAAAAAAATTTCAGCCCATGTGATAATAATGATTCGGTCCAAGTAATCACTACCCTAATTTCGGGTATATATAAACGTAGCATAAGACTCTCTTGCCCTAAAAGATCTCACAAACTCAAACCTAATCCTTAACTCAATGTAATCCGCCTTCCTTTATTTTCTTTTGTAAAAAAATACATCCAATCTCATCATTCAGATTGTATACCTCCTTCATCAAGTAAATACGAGACCAAGATAACCCACCATGATGTTTAACAGGTAACATAGTCTCGTCACAGGGTTGGTACAGGGACGAAATATGACATAGCCACAGGGATGGCTCGAGGATGGCTTCACGAACATATTCCAGGTAGGTTACGAGTAATAATGAACCAAGGTTAAAAGAGTTAACAGATTTGTTAAATTCTTTTACTTATTTGTTCGAATATCAATTGAAGCTGGGCTTCACAAATCAAACCTGAGTCCGAGTCCATATTATGATGGTCTTGATTATTTCATTTTGAGTACGAGTCTAAGATAGATCTGTAAAGAAAAAGGTTCGACTGAGTCTTTGATGTCTTGACCTATGATGTAAACATTCTTATGTTTATAGATATTTTAGGTCTATGTGTTTTATTAACCGCACACAAAGGATGAGACAGAGATCGATCACATAACTTTAAATTGCATTTCGAATTCATAATAACCAATGGATCTGTGATGAAATATGTTCGTGTGTACACATTTTGTTATGATCTGTACAAACACTTGAACGATTCTGAGATTGATGTTATTGGTTTAATTATTTAGATGGCATAGAAATAGAAGTTGAGTTAGTTGTTGAATATTGTTTGGATCTGATTAAAGTATTCATGGACTTATGATGTTACTTAACAGAAGTTTTTGGTATAAGGTTGGTCTTGTAGTCGAGTCATGTTGGTAATAAGTATTGCTGTTGAGGCCGTGGTTAATTTGAAGATTCTTCTACTTCATCACATTTATGTCAAGTCACTAGTGCTCACAAAGCTTCTTGTCGCAAGTCGCTTCTTGACTCGAGTAGCTTCTTGTAACAAATCGCTACTATGAGTAAAGACTCATGGCAAGTTGCTACTGAGATTCAGGGTATCTGGACAACATGTTAGCAAGTCGCTAGCAAGATTTTTGTAATTTTCCAATGAGTTTTCCGACCATAAAAACCGTTCACCTTAAAACTAACCCAGAAAAAACTGCATAAGAAAAGCTTCTTTTTGCCCATTATGACCACGAAAACTGACCACTATAAAGACTTATTATGACCCAGTTTTGACAATATTTAACCACAAAAAATCGACCAAAAGAATGCATTGTGGTCACAAACGTCAGAAATATGAATCAAAATACTATCTTGGACAAAATATTGAGACAAGATAGATATCTAAACATTAGACAATGACCTTTTGTTTGAAACCAATCAAAAAAAAGATACAAGACTTAAATCAGTTTTACCACAACACAAAACAACTTTTTCCGACCAACAAGAAGTACAAAAAACAGTTTAGGACAAGATAAAAACCCACGAGAAAACATCAAAACACAATAACCGTGGCTCTGGTACCAATTGTTAGGATCTTATATTTATTGTGTTTGATGATTCGGGTGGTCTTGGATGATGTAAATAAATGTTAGCCATTTAGAGAGAGAAAGTAAAGATATGGGTGTTCTTGGTAGAGACTTGGTTTACAAACGAAAGGTTAGATTATGAAATAAGCACCACCCCTTCCAAGGATGGAAGGGGTATTTATAGTTACAAATACTACGTCCTCCTATCGGACTGTAGATCGGGCATACAGTGGGTAAAGACCCGTCCTTCCTCCACGGTGTTACTATAAACAAAACTACGCTAATAACTAACTAATAAACTCACAAATAACGTAACTAATGATATGTCTACGAGCTAACTTATGCTAGATCATATTTGGGGTGACCGACTCTTCACTTATGGAATTTCCAATTCCTAACAAAGACCATGGTACATTGATAACCATCTGAGTTTTAGCAAACCAGCAGCTATCAACAGATTTCATTAGTCTTTACCAAAAGCTATACCCTTTTGTACTAGTTATGGTTTTCCATTCCCTTTACCACAAGCCATGAACTTGTAGGCCAGCCAACTCTTCATCTACTCAGATATGGTGAGTTAAGCACCATATAATTTTTGGCAAATTGTCAGCCATGAATGGATTTGATTTAACTTTACCAGAGCCATTTGATCATGGATTAGTTAGTTCTTGTGTAGGATAGACATGGTGAACTGATAACCATTTGTTGTGACAGTGCAAAGCACTTTCACCAAGTGAAACCCTTCAAAATCCATTTATATAGCTAAGAAAATTGTTTCAAACATATTATCTTATTCTCCTTCTTTTAGATGTTGTCTCTTCTTCAATCTGATCACATATTCTAGCTAGCAATTGACTACATATCCTTTGAATGTGATTTTTAACTACCTCAGATTCCTTTTCATACTGAAGTTTTGAAAGTATCATCACTTGAAGCACTTCAGCACATAGTGTATATTCCACCTCAGCAAGCATGAATAGATCCACTCCACCTTTTGTGGTTAAGTGATGAACATCACACATATCATAAAATTTCCATGAAATACTAGAATCTTGACATGAAAATTTCCAATAGACATTTGTAGGTTCTGGTTCATATAATCCTTAAAGTTCTGCCAAAAGTTCTTTCTCCTTTACATCTGACTTTTTAGCAATCTTGAGCTTTTGTTAAAACAAACTCCATAGAGTATCCAAATCTTGTCGATTACAATATTTTATTAAATCTTCAAGTTTTTTGTATATAGCAAACTTTCCACTAAATCTGATTACCTTCCATGCTTTCCCAAAGTTGTCCCTATAAATCTCCCAGCCTACTATTGGATCAATCTGAATCACTATCTTCTTGGGTGTGACTCTCAGGTTCCTCCCCTGTTTGGAATAATTTTCCAAATCAATAAAATCATGATGAGGGGATCTTGGGAGTTGGACGAATCATCAAGGAAAACACCATGTATGGCCTTCAAGTTCTGAACCTCCTCTTCTAATGATTGTACTTTAGATCCCAAGAGCAATTTAGTCGATGCAAGTTCTTCCTCCAATGCTTGTACTTTAGAAGACAAAGTAGCATACAAGGCCATGAATACATTTAGTTGTACATCCTTAGCACATTCCGCTGTGGAAACCATGATGACAAAAAGAATATGGATGAAAAAGACTGACTCTGTTTTGAAACCCTTATAAGAAAAATAGAGTCATTTTGAATATATATACTGCCAGGGTTTAATTATCTTTGGAAAGATGTATCTTTGGAAAAAGAATAAGTTTAAAGATTAGAAAGATAATTATTACCCCGTAAAATATGGTAACAGATTTAATAACCAGAATTAATGACCAGACTTAACCGTAAAGCTACCAGCTTAAATTTAATCTACCAGATTTAAAGACTTATTAAGTATGCTAACTAACCTTACGTACTATACATTTAACCTCCCTTTAAATGTAGCTATGGGTTCACCATACTAATGTTAACAACCAAGAAATTGAACCTAGGTCCATCAAATGCTTTGGTCAACAAGTCAGCTACATTATTATATGTATGTATCTTTTCTACCCTTATGAGACCCTTCTATGTGTTTGGTCTTAGAATGATAGACTGGGTTCTTAACAATATAGATAGTGCTTTCATTATCAATGTTGATTGTGGTGTTCATAAAGTTTAACCCATAATCCAACCTCTGACTACGGATCTAAAGCACTTGTCGACAACAATTATTAGCAGCTACATATTCAGCTTCAGTTGTTGAAGTAGCCACAATTGTCTGCTTTTTGCATTGCCAGAAAATCAACCTTCTTCCAAGAAATTGACAACCTCCTGTTTTGGATTTCCTGTACATACTAGCCCCATCATAGTCACTATCAGAAAAGGCTTCCATGTCAAAGGATGACTCTCTAGGATACCATTGGCCCAAATAGGGTTTGCCTTTAAGATATCCAAAAATCCTTTTGACAAAGATGAAGATGGGAAGTCTTTGGAGTAACCTGAAAACAAGAACAAATACACACAAAGATACATAATATCAGACCTAGAGGTTATTAGATACATCAAAGATCATATCATGGATCTGTACAATCTAACATCCAGATCAGTAGCCTGCTCATCTTTTGTCAATGGCACCTTGGTCTCCATAGGTGTAACAGCAGACTTCACATTGACAAGATCAAACTTCTTTAACATATCAGCAACATATTTTTCTTGAGAGATAAATAGCCCATCTGATATCTATTTAACTTGCAATCCAGGGAAGAAGGTGGACTCTCCTACAGAACTCATCTAAAATATACTCTTCATTAATGCCTCAAAATCTTCAAACCAAGACCTCCTTGTAGAGTCAAAAATGATATCATCAACATAGACCTGCACAAGCATGATATTCTTCTTGTTTCTTTTAATAAATAGGGTCTTGTCAATTGTGCCTCTTTTGTATCCATTCTGTTCACGGAAAGTGGAGAGTGTAGCATACCAAGCTCTGAAAGTTACTTCTACTCTTTTGGTCACTAAGTTTTATACCCTAAAGGCCTTACTAGTTATTGATTATCTTACTAAGAAACCTTCATTAGATTTACCATCAAATTTTCCAAGGACACTAAGAGTATCTAGAACTGTTACATGGCACCCAAAAGGTCTTAGATAGCTAGTGACTGGTTTATGTCCAAACATAAGCTCATAAGGAGTCTTGAGTTGAGATTTACTCACCCTTAACCTATTGAAAACATAAGAAGAAAAATTTACTGCTTTAGCCCAAAAAGTGGTTGGTAAGTGTAAGTCTGCTAGCATGGTGCTAGCAGCCTCAATGAGGGTCCTGTTCACTCTTTCAGCAACTCCATTTTGTTGTGGATTTCTTGCAACACTATACTCTTGTTTAATGCCCTTATTTCCACAAAATTCAAGCATTTCCGTGTTCTTAAACTCTGTGCCATTGTCTGATCTAATAATCTTAACCTTTTGATTTTAGTGGTTCTCTGTCTGCCTAATAAAAGTTTAAAGGATTCCTGCAGTTTCATCCTTAGTAAACATAAAGAATACCCAACAAAACTTGGTGCAATCATCAGTGATAACGAGAAAATAGCTGGCATGATTAATGCTTTAATAGAAGTGGGGCCAATTAAGTCCATATGCAACGTATGTAGTGGGTGAGTAACAGATCTAACAAATTTTTCCAATACATACCTTCTTCGAATTGTAGAGAGTTGTCTACAATACGTCCTTCATGGAAGTGATGGGTTTCAAGATTGTTGAACCTACGGACATGATGCCAGGTGTGTTGGGTTCAAAAGAGTTGTTAGGAGTGTAGACGCTAGAGAGTGAAGAATCAAACTCATATACGTGCAACATAGTGACACCTATAGAAAAGATGAGTTAATAGAAAGTGATGTTTGTGATCAACCTACGATTATCTAACGTTTTTATTAGATTTTTATTAACAAAGATTTTTAACAAGAAAGACACTTAACCCACTTAAGGTTTTGACATATTAGTGGAGAATTTCTTTTAGAAGAAAAGTGATTTTTAATTTGCATTAAAAACTGTTCTCCTGTAGGATGGATCCCACGGTTCCTTTTCAACAGGGATCCGGCTAGTATAACTTCCGGGATCCGTAGATTCAAATTACGTAAACAGTATTTTATGAAAAGCATAGGTTTTTAGATATCATAGTTTTATACCAAGATATGTGTTTTAACCTACATTTTCTTTTAACATGCATACATGACTTCTAATGTATCACGAAAAGACATAAAACAAAGAAAAATGATAAACACATAATAACCTAGATAACTAGACTATTAGTAATATTTCATTTCAATACTAAGAATGATACAAAGGATTGGGTATATGATTCGCTTCCGAACCGTCAAGTTTAATCACACAAGCTAACCACTTGTGAATGGCTAACCGTAATAAACTTAAAACAGCTCAGAAACCAATGCAATTAAGATCTGGAGAATATAGTGGATTCCTCGTCATAAGTCCCACCTGAGACTCAATGGTGCTTCAAAACTTTCGACGATAGAATGATCGCTAAGGATAGTGATCAGTAAGGATTTTGATTTATAATTACACTACTGATTGATTGGAATGATATTGGATATAGAATTGGAAAGCACAACAATCGACATAAAACGAATACGTGTGACACGTGCTTAATAAACTACGTAAACGTACAAAATAAAAAGTAAGTTCTAAGAAATAAAAGGCCTAAAAATATGAAAATGACATTTTTGGAATCCTAAAAATAAAAGAAAATTATTAGAAAAGGAAAATTATTTTTAAAACTATTTATTTAATTATTATTAATTAAAAACTATTTTTAACTTTTTAATAATACACTAAAATATGATAAAATATGAAATAAGGCTAGAAAAATAAAATTATGAGTTAGAAAAATCTAAAATATTATAAAACTAATTTTAAAACTGAAAAGATATTTTTTATGTTTTTTATTTATTTATTAATAATTATTTAATACTTATTAACTATTTTGAATTTTAATAAATACTAAATAAACAGAGAAAATTATGAAACTTTTTCTAAAAATATCCTAAGGTGACAGGAAACTAAGAAAATTATAAAAATAGGATTTGCTTAATAATAAGCTGAAATGAAAAATCTAAAAAGCTAAATCTAATTAAATAAACGCTATCACTAATTTTATAATGATGTTTTTGTGGTTTTTATTTTTGAAAACTATTATACTACTGATTATAAGCTACTTTAATGAAAACAAAAAAAATTTAAAACTTAAAAATAAGCTGTTCAAAGCTTAAAAAAAACTCAACAGTGAGCTTATGGGCTTATTTTGGTGAATTAAGCTCAAATAAGCTTGCAAGCTGAAACCAAAACTGAAATAAGATAAAACAAGCTACAAGCTACTCAAATGAAGCTAAAAGACACAAAGAAGCATACTGATAAGCTAGGAATAAGCAGATAAGCACTTGGCTTCTATGTAAAAAGACAGTTATGGGACAAGGTTTAAGCTTATTGCAGCCCTACCAAATAACCTAAAAAGTAAAATATTAAGCTAGGATCTTCAAGTCAGCTAGGTTAGCTTTCCAAAGAACCAAATTTCACAAGCTAAAGCTAATTGAAGAGCTCTGTGTGAGCTTGTGAAAGTGACTAGCTCAACTGTGCACAGGACATCATTTCAGACAAGGTGCTCAAAAGAAGCTAGGAAATAAGCTATTAAAAGGCTGAACTAGAAAATATAAAAAATACTATGACAGAGATAAGCAGTTGAATATTGATATACCAAGAGCTCAAATCTTGAAAACTACTATTAAGTCCTATATAAAAGTTTCTAGTTTATTCAAAAACGACCCAACTGAAATTTTGACTTTTTATAAAAAACAAAGAAGTTGACTAAAATGAACTTTGAATCAATACTACTTATTAAGGATGTTGTATTAAGCTAAAATAAGTTGAGATTAAGCTAAAGTAACAAGTTCTAAGCCACTGTGATGATTTATACACTTTAAATCCCAACAGTTAACAAGTGGTATGAGATTAAAGGTATATTTGACTTTTATGGTTTCAATCAGCAGCAAACTGTCTCACGGTTATTTCAATCAGCATTAGTTAAATAATTTAGTACATCCAAGGGTAAATTAGTACTGCTGATATCCTTGAAATTAAAGGATATCACATTAGTTAAATAATTTCAAGCGTAGGGACCCACTAACTGCTTAGTACATTTAATTACCTTCCGAGGACATAAAACCGAAGTCATGATCAATTACGGTTTAGAAATAACGGGTAGATATAGACGGGGAAAACTTAAATAATCGAAACGTAAACACTTATACCACTTCACAAATGTTAAGTATCCAAGCATAATTGATGTAATAACTATATAAGACATTTTTATACATTCAATTGTTTTGAACCTAAGACTCAACACATATTCTAGGTTGGCAATAGAGGTTTCTCGGCTTATACATCGGTTCGTTATACATTGGATATCACATTTATTAAGGTGAGTCATAACCCCTACTCTTTTAATGCTTGTTTTACAAACTATTTGGGGGAGATACATGCTCAAACACTGGCTTTATACTTTTACAAATGCTTGTTTTAGGGTGAGTCATAACCCCTACTCTTTTAATGCTTGTTTTACAAACTATTTGGGGGAGATACATGCTCAAACACTGGCTTTATACTTTTACAAATACACAAAACATTATACTTGATTGCATTATACTTGATTGCCTTATACTTGATAAGTCGATGGTAAGTCTCCCAATATAGACGGAGCAGTCCCCTCGTTCACATGATAAGTCGCTGATAAGTCTCCCAACGCACACGAGCAGCCCCTCGTTCGACGATGATAAGTCTCCCAACATAAACGGAGCAGTCCAACTTGAAAGTCTCCCAATATAGACGGAGCAACACTAAGTGCAATAATGTAAAATATTATGTCTCGATGTGTGCTTAACTATAAAATGTACTATATTTTAGCAGTGGGTTGTAAACACACAGGTTGCAAGTTTTGTAAGGGCATGAACTTGGAACTGAGTGGATTTACAATGCCTTTGCCGTGTGAACATTCTTTAAAGGCTTTTCAACTTATTCAAAACAAACTCTATGAACTCACCAACCATTGTGTTGACACTTTAGCATGTTTATCTTAGGACATAAGACGATAGTCAAGTTGCATGGAACTTAGAGTCGCACGACATATTTTGAAAACTTATGCTTTTGTCATTTACCATTCAAAACATTTATGTATTATACTTTGGGACCTCATTGTTTGTAACTCTGATTTCATTAATCGAATCGTAACTTTTCAAAACGTCTCATTTAGAGGTTGTTTTCTATAACTTGTACTTTGTATTAGTAGCACCCCAGGACACAGCCTTCCGCTGTATTTGGGGGTGGGCTGATTGGTATCGAGAATTGGTTATAGAGAACTAGGTTGCATTTAAGAGCCTAGACTATAACTGCTTTATACGTTAAGACTGTCCACTATAATTTCCTTACACACACTTCGTGCGCATATGCTTCTTGTTAGTTGTTTGCTTAGATCCACGTTGTTTTGATGATATGACTTTAGTAATAATAAGGAAACCACATAATTTAATCGAGTCATTAAAAATATGGAGCTCAATAATAATTAATTATTTAACTTGTTCTTGTGACAGTTCTTGTTTGATTAGACATGAGATTTGAGTTAAATAATATTATTACTTAGCTTTAGACATTTGATGTCTTGGTTATCTTATTATCTCGTTCTAAAGCGAATTTGTGTCGGAAATCTTAGTAGGATGATTTATAATCTCCTTATTTGAATGGATTGGGACGCCTCTTTATTCAAATAAAGAAGTTATAAACCACCGAACCATAAGTTATAATCCATTAATTACATAAATTTGGACGCTTCTTTATGTAAGTAATGAATTATATATAGTGGGCTTATTTGTGAATCATACGATTCCCTAACCACTATGGGTGTATTACAACGTAACCCATACACTATTCCCTGAATAAGAGAGAACCCCACTGCTAGAAACCAACACTATTCTTAGACACATTATAAGTAGTTAACATCAATGTAACTTCGGGACGAAGTTCCTTAAGGGGTAGAGATCAGAATAAATTTTATTTTAGGATTTCTATCCATTTTCGAATTTTTTACTATTCATTTTTACTATTCATCACCAAAATTTTTTATTTCATATTCTTGTAAGTTAACCTATTTTAGTAATAATCCGAGAATTTGACACTCATCGGGTCATTTCTGCAAATTTCACGAAACCTTGTCTGAGATTTACGTTTAGGTTTAAACGACCTTTAGGTATCCCGGTATGTCCGAAAACATTACAAACAAGAGAAATATAAGTTTTTCACCTTCCGTGACATTTTCATAAGTTTTTGGAATTTTACGTTTCAGCTTTTATGCTTTTTATGCGATTTGCTTAGACCCGCTTCCAGCTTTTAGCAGCGCTTAAGAAACCCGATAGAACTTATCACTCATTTAATATTTTTATATGGAGTATATTAACAAGTTTTTAACATATTTATAAGATTCATATTATTTGGATACCCGATTTTAAGTTTCGTGACTTTACGACTTACAGTTAGCAATTAACGGGACCAAAACTCACTCCATAAAAGCAAGATAACATCAAAAACTCACCAATCTTATCTCCTAAGCCTCCTAGACGTTTTCCTAGTCACTAGATAAGATAGATGAAGCTTACATGAGAAGCTAAAACATGTGCTAAGTTTACTTAACATAAAAGACTTCTAAAATCTTACAACACTTAACCTCCTCATCACACCTTCCTAGCACCTTCCTTACACCTCCTCAACACACTACAAATACAACACTTCATCTCTTCATTTCTTCATCATCATAAACGCCCCACTTCAATATCATAAACCCTTGATCCTTTGATTTCCAAGTTCCAAGTTACATACCAAAGTTGAAGGCCTAGTTATTCTCTACATGAATCTAAAGTTTATTTGATGATTCCATGGTTGGATAAAGAGCTACTCAAGAGTATTAGGGGCTGAGGTTAGGAAGTTTTTACAAAGATTAGCAAGTGTTATAAATGGTTTGCAAGGTGGTGAAAAGATTTGGAAGCTAGGGTTTGGTGTTACAAACATAGGTTTAGTGATCTTGATTAATGGTTCTTGATTTGTTTCATCCCAAGGATTTTAAGCAAACTCTTATGTTGTCATTTGATTACTGTAAATACTAGTATTTCATGTATATAATATGTTTTGTATGCTTATTATGGTTGATTATACTTGGATAAATGGACTAAACCACTAGAAATTGTCAAAAGGACTAGTTTTGCAAAACAGAAACTGGACAGGGGCTGTAAACGTAATTACTGGGAAATATCCGTGGTCTGAGGAACTTAGGTAATAACATAGGATTATAGATAAATGTCTTGTGGTCATTTTTCCGGTGGCTCGCGTCAGTAATCATCCCCATGAATAAACTAGAGCCAAACGGCAAACGTGTCCAAATCTGAGTAACAGATTTCAAACGAGTAAAGCTTATAAAACTTGCATATAACCAACTGTTGGTTAAAAGAATAAAAGTTTTCGCTAACACTCTAACTTGAACGTACGCTTGGCCATGCATTAAACGGAGTTGTAGAACTCGACTTATGACCAAAACCGCGGAGACAGTTTGCTGCTGATTGAAATAACTAGTACATCCAAGGGTAAATTAGTAATTTCACATTAGTTAAATAATTTCTGGGGCAGTAGGAATCACCATCTGTTTAGTACATTTAATTACCTTCCAGGACATAAAACCGAGTCATGATCAATTACGTTTAGAAATAACGGGTAGATATAGATCGAAAACTTAAATAAACTTAAACGTGAAACACTTATACTACTTCACAAAGCAGTATCCAAGCATAATTGATGTAATAACTATATAAGGCATTTTATACATTCACTCGTTGTAGAACCTAAGACTCAACACATATTCTAAGTTTGCGGTAGAGGTTTCTCGCTTATACATCGTTCGCTATATTGATATCACATTTATTAAGGCGAAGTCATAGCCCTACTTCTTTTTAATGCTTGTTTTACAAACTCGCTTGGGGAGATACATGCTCAAACATCGCTTTATACTTTTACAAATACACAAAAACATTATAATTTGATTGCATTATACTTGATTGCCTTATACTTGATAAGTCGCATGGTAAGTCTCCCAATATAGACTGTGAGCAGCCCCCTCGCTCACATGATAGATCTATGATAAGTCTCCCCAACGCATACCGAGTACCCTCGCTCGGACGCATGATAAGTCTCCCCAACATAAACGGAGTACCCAACTTGAAAGTCTCCCAATATAGACGGAGCAACACTAAGTGCAATAATGTGAAATATTATGTTTGTATGTGTGCTTAACTATA
>OU343217.1:212023521-212088277 GCA_910596185.1 Chrysanthemum makinoi | reverse complement strand
TTCCACCTTTGGAACCTCTTGAGGTCTTGATCTAGCTCGAGTTTACTCAGCTTCAATCAATCAGGACTCTCTAAGAAAAGTGCGGACTTGGTAGAACCATTTTAAAGAGACCAACAAAACCAACTCAACAAGAATCCACCTTTGAAACACCCACGTCCTCTTGTCCCCTTGGTGATCGTGTCTATGATTGGTGAACTTGTGAGAGCTAGCGACAAAATGGAATCCATTGAAAAAGTCCACGATGTAATCAAGGAGACAAAATCGGCTTCCTCTAGTTCCTCAAGTCAAAATCCTCCACCAAAAACAAGCAGAATGATGCATTGCCACTATGCAGTCACACCGACAACTATTATAGAATCCTTTTTGTATGATGCGCAAGAAGGATGATCACGGAAGCTGTGACCACACAATATGTGAGTTCTCTCGGTCAAGCAAACTACACCAAAGTTGGTCATGATGCACTTCTTCATCAAGTTAGCTCAAAGTTGAGAGCTAAACCTTTTCTCCCTTGCCCTCACTTTGTGGCTTTAATGATCATCGTACGATGATTGTCTTATGAACATTTTACGTGATATTTGCGTTAACACAACTCATAAGACATCTCAGCATGACATGTCATTCATGCAAGGAGAAGTTCAAAGCTCAACAAATCGCGAGTCATCCTCGGTCTCCAAATGCAAAACACGTGGTACACAATGCATTCCATACGACCATGAATCGATTGCTCAATTCAAAGAGACCATGAGACCCAAGCCACTGTAAGTGGGTCGCGAAGAAACTAGAGATTTACTACTTGTGCTTGAGAGCATGCGAGCCTATCGGCATCTAGACGATGGATGCTCAAAAGCATGGTAGTGTGAAGGAATATACCACAAGTATGTAAGGAACCGAGGGGCAGAGGTAGTATTTGGTGATAACTCATCATGTCCCATTGAAGGTTATGGTTCAGTAAACTACAATGGAATAGTTTTCTCTAGGATTGCTTATGTCAATGGTCTCAAATACAATCTCATTAGTGTCGGTCGCTATGTGATGCTAAGTACATTGTACAATTCAATGAAAAGTAAGGTACCATTTTTAATGCCAACAAGGAAGTTGTGTTGATTGCTCCTAGGAGAGACGATGTTTATGTCCTTGACATGTCAACTCTCTCTAAAGATGAAACCTGTCTCTTTGCCAAAGCCCTTTGAAACTATCAACTGGTACGTGGCATGAGACTCTCACACTTAAACTTCAAAACATCAACAATGCAAAAACAAAACAAGGTCCTTGGCTTACCATCACTAGTTTTTGCTAAAGATAAACCATGCTCTGCCTGTGAAAAAGGCAAACATAAAAGAGCATCTTTCAAAACCAAACAAAACTTCTCTATCAAAAGCTACCTTCACCTCTTGCATATGGATCTCTTTGGACCAGTCAGTCCTAGATCAATTCAGCATGAAAAGTATACATTTGTCATTGTTGACGAGTTTTCAAGATACACTTGGGTATACTTTCTTTCAAAAAGAGTCGAAGGCGATACTATAATGTCATTCATGGGAACATTGAACATTGAAATGACATTCTTTGTAAAACAAATCGAAGCGTGATGGCAGAATTAGAAATCTTGAGCTCAAAATTTCGTGATGAAAAGGAATCTCCAAAATTTCTCATCTCCTTATACCCACGAACAAAATGGGGTAGCCGAAAGTAAAAACAGAACTCTCATTGAGGCTGCGAGAACCATGTTAAATGGCTCGACCCTCTCCAAGCATTTCTAGACTAAAGTCCAAAATAGCATTTGTACTCAAAATAGGTCAATCATTGTCAAAAGACATAATAAAACCCCTTATGAGATATTCAAAGGAAGACTTCCTAACATCAGCTATTTTCATGTGTTTGGATGTCCTGTGTTTATTCATAATCACAAGGATCATCTAGGAAAATTTGATGCTAAAGGCGTATGAAGGATACTTTTTAGGTTACTCACTTATCTCTAAAGCCTTCAGGGTATTTAATACAAGGAGACAACAAGTTGAGGAAACCTATCATGTCACCTTTGATGAAAGTGTAGAAAGCATCAGGTTCACAAACTCTTTAGTGGAAGAAATAGGAATTGATAACTCATCAAGATATCCTCCTGATGAGTTCATCACTGAAATGAATTCCTCATACCAAGATGATGCTGACATCTCATATTATGTCTTGCCTCTACAAGCTGTCACAACTTGACTATCGTGAATTCATTGATAATTAGTGAGTCCCTGTTGTTGGGATAGGTAACTAGCGATCCAAAATGATGAGGAACACCTTTTCTCTTGAACCTCCACGCAGCGAGGGGACATCTCAACAAATGTTCTAAATGATCCTGTGGCTCTTGCACTGAACTCACACCTAAACTCTGTGATCTCCTTGAACTGAGATCTGAACCCAAAGTAAGTGGACAAGAACTTCGGGACATTGGTGTAAACATCATTGGTGAACCGGTGGGCATGCTCACGCGAAGCATTCTTTGCTAGATTAACACTTGACTTAACCAATGAATGTCTATATCGCGATTACCTATCGGAGACATAGAACCCAAAGTGTCACGAGGCTTTAAAACACCCAATTTGGGTTAGGGCCATCTGAAAGAACTTCAACTGATTTGACAAAACAAGGTCATGACCTTGATCAGATGTCCTCAGGATGTTGTTGTCATAGGAATGAAGTGGGTTTTGAAACAAAGCCGATGAAGCGACGCGTGTTAAAACAAAGCCGAACTTGTAGCCAAAGTTCTGATCAACAAGAAGGCATTGACTATGATGAGACATTTGCTCTGTTAAGCAAGAATGGAAATTTGTTGGGAATTATGTGAAAGTCTGGATTATCTTTGAGATGTTTCTCTTGAAGTGAAGTGGATTACAGAAGACTTATTCTACTGAAGTATAATAGTGACTAGTTGGTTTCTGCGGAAGTGTTTATTCCGTGTTTAGTATATTTAGTTTGGATATACATGAGCTTTATTAGGAAGTGATTGTGTATATCTTATTTAGTTTTAAGTTTATACGTTTCTTGGGAAACGGTTTAGAGATATTGTTTAGGGTTCCTTGTCTATAAAAGGAACACATTAGAAAGAGTTAGGTATCGATTGAAAAAATTCAGTTTTAGTTAATATAAAGATCCATAGAGGATCAAGAAGTTCTTAGTTATTACTTGTGTTTATATTCCGCTGCTGAACATAAGTTGTAGAGATTATCTTTTATTGTGCTTGTGATTACATAGGCATACATAACGATCCACGAGCTCAAGATCTATCAAGGTCTTTGTTTGTTTCAACAAGTGGTATCAGAGCCTCGTTAGAGTCTCTACGATACTAAGGACAAGTTTTTTTTTTAAAACACCCATACAACCATAACGAAATCATCATGCCTGGTTCAGATGTTGATACTGAACTCACCAACAACCAAAACTCCACCCATATGCAACAACTAAGTCTCTCTAATAGCAATGCTAAGTTTCCTTACCTTAAAAGGGAGGAATATGATCTTTAGGCGATGAAGATGCAGAACTGGATCTCCAACATTGATTGGAATCTATGGCGATAATTACGAGGAACAGTTTAAAGAGAACCACCACGGATCTGCTGGAACATGATTAATGTTCCTCCCAAACTGGCTGAAGAGTTGCTAGCAGTTGAGAAACAAAAGTCCGAACTATTCTTCGCAAGCTATTCCTGAGGATCACAGGTGATTTTCACTTCATGCATGGCCAAGGATATATGGCTAGCTATTAAAGCGAAGTTCGTGGGAATGAGGAGTAGAAGGCTGAAGAAGTCCATGCTAAGACAACATTTCAGTTTCAGATCTCTGAAGAGGAAGGAATTCACAAGGGCTATGATAAGTTTCACAAGATCTTAAGTCAGTTGAACCACTAAGCTAAGCCGGATAATGATGACTGTAACTCTAAGTTTCGGGTCATTGCTCCATCCGGCTACATGTAAGCATAGCCTTAAAAGCTAAAGGTGGTTTGGACATGATGACCTTTGATGAACTTTACAACAAACTTAAAGCTCTTGAACATGATGTAAGAAGCCCTTTTCGATCATCTTCTTCGCTACTCATACGCCTTTGTTGGAGCCTCTACTCCAAAGTCTAGCTATGGTCCAAGTCCATATCCATCATCATCTAATGTTGCTCCTTCATCAAGTTCTCACTCTAAATCAAGCAACATTATGGAAGATGTACTTGGATCCTTCTTTGCTGATTATGATCCTCAGCAGGAACTAGCTTATGAGGATTTTGATCAGGTGGACCCGCTTGAGATGGAAGAGATGAAGTTGAGGTGGCAAGTGGCCATGCTTTCCATGGATATCAAGAGTTTTGAAAAAAAGCGGAAGAAGGTTTGGATTCAAAGGACGTGATCCAACAAGGTTTGACAAGAGGAAGGTTAAATGCTTCACATGCCAACAGATGGGGCGCACTAGAGAATGCAAAGACAGGAAAGCTAGTGATGAGACAAGATACACTTCTTACTCAGTATCCCGAGAAGGCGAGGAACATCAAAGGGATCAGCTGCTTTGGTCACTCTGGATAGCAATGTGGACTGGAAGCAACATGAGGAGTCTGATAATGATGGTCCTGATAATGTTGGGCTGATTGCTAGCTGTACTTGAGGATAGGCATGATCAGATTGCCTTGATGGGCATCTCTCAGGTACAAAATTGTTTGTTTGGTTGTAGTGAGCGTTATAATGAACTTAAACAAGCTTATGATATTTTGGAACCTAAATATAATGAATATTATGTGGAAGTAGAAGCTTATAAACAGGCTTTAAAAACACTAGAAAGACAAAAGGTTTGGTTTCAGAAGAATGAAATAGCTTATGGTGAAAAGATAGGTGTTTTAGAAAGAGATCTCGAATGTGCTACAAATGAGTTAAAATGGTTTGAGAAGTTAAGAGCAGACTTAGAGTCAGAAAATCTAGAGCTTAAGGAGAAACTTAAAGAAGAAATTGCTAGGCATAAAGAATGGATGATGAATGGGAATAAGTTAGCTGGTTTTATTTATAGTAGTCAAGCTTCTAACTCTACAGTGGCTTTAGGGTTTAAGAAATATGTTGGCTTAGAAGCTAGGGATGACACACGTGAAATCTACACCCACCAAGCTAGCTAATTTTGTCAAAGAAGGTCAATTACATTCTGTCCCTGGTCCTATAAGAGGTGAACATATGCCTATTGATGTGTCCAAAATTAAAGACTTTGATGGATCATATCATCCGTATGGCAAAAAGTCAAGAGACATGCCAGACCCTAATACTTCTTCTAATGACTTTGTCTCTTGTGTTAACAGTGACAAGTCCACCAAGCAAGGGTCTACAGAGAATGATTCAAATGACAAGTCCGACCTTCCCAAGTCGACCTTCTCAAGTCGACCTTCCCGAGTCTACACCCCACTTTGTCCCAAACTACCAATAAGAGTGTCGAGTTGCGCCAAGGAATCCACTTCCAAGACAGTTGCCTCTGAAGACTTAGTTTTTAATTCTTTGCATAATAGTACTGTTAAAAACAATTCTTTTCATGGTTTTGGTTTGAATACTTCTGCTTGTAAGAATACTTCTTTTGGTTTGAATAAATCCTCTCTTCAGAAGAAATGTTTTGTGTGTGGAAGTAAATCCCATTTAATTAAGGATTGTGATTATCATGAGCAAAGAATGAGTAGGTGTGGTGACTCTAGGAATACTAGGCCTATGTGGACCAATGTGAATGAAATACCACCTTATGTTCCACAAGCCTCTAATTATAATACATCTTTTCCTTGGAGAAGATCATTTGGAAAACCATATGTTCAATCAACCAGTGAATATTTTAAAAATGGTTTTTGGCCTAGATATATAAATCCTATGACTGATGGGAGAGGGTCTGGGGTCTGCTGTCAAGACCTCAGCAGGTTGTTCTTGGAATAAACATAGACCTAAGTTTCATTGGAAACCCAAGAACAATAGTGGATCTTATCTTTCTACCTGGCATAACTCATATGATCCACAAGGCAGGTTCAAGTCAGCAATGACTTGAGCCTCCATAGTGTACTAATATTCTGTATATTTTGTTGTTGTTGTAGGATCATCCCCTTAAGCATAAAGATGTTGGAATTGTTGACAGTGGTTGTTCTAGAAGTATGTCTGGAAACAGGGACATGATGCATAACTTTATACCTATTGAAGGTGGAGGCAATGTAACCTTTGGAGGAAGTGATGGACGAATTACGGAAAAGGACCATCAAAACACCTCAACTGGACTTTGAGAATGTTTATTATGTCAAGGAACTTCAACACTTCAATTTGTTTTAGTCTCACAAATGTGACACTAAGAACAAAGTACTCTTCACAGAGAATGAATGTCTTGTGCTGTCTAAAGACTTCAAACTCCCAGAAGATACTTCAATTCTTCTGAAGGTTCCTCGGAGTCATAATCTGTATACATTTAACTTAACTAATGTCCAACCGGCAGGTGACTTAACATGTTTGGTGGCTAAAGCATCTGTGGATGAGTCCACCAAATGGCACAGAAGGATGGCCCATGTCAATTTCAAGACCATCAACCAGCTCTCTCAACTGGGCCTTGTTCAAGGACTTCACGCCAAAGTATTCACTAATGATCATAACTGTGTTGCATGCAACAAAGGAAAGCAGCACAGAGCCTTCTACAAAGGTGTTCCATTCTGGCAGTAACCATTATTTCGAACCTCTTCTGCTTCATATGGATCTGTTTGGTCCAACTAAAGTGAAAGCATTGATCATAAATATTTTTGTCTGGTGATTACTGATGGTTTTAGCAAATTTTGTTGGGTATTCTTTCTAAGGACCAAAGATGAAACATCTGAAATTTTGAAAGACTTCATTACCCTTATTGAGAATCAGTTGAACAAAAAGGTGAAAGGAATTAGGTGTGATAATGGTACAGAGTTCAAAAATGCCATTCTCATAGAACTCTGCAGGTTGAAGGGAATCAAAAGGGACTATAGCACTCCAAGAACCCCTCAACAAAATGGGGTGGCAGAAAGAAAAAATAGAACCCTAATAGAGGGTGCAAGATCAATGCTAGCAGACTCTAAACTTCCTACCATGTTTGGTGAGGCATTGGGTACAGACTTGTTATGTACTCAATAGAGTGTCCATTACAAGACCACATCTTAAAACACCTTATGAACTTCTTTTTGGGAAAGTTCCTGTTATTCATTACCTTAAACCGTTTGGCTGTCAGGTGACAATCTTGAATACCAGTGATCCTTTGGGCAAATTTGATGAGAAAGCTGATGATGGTTACATTGTGGGGTATTTTGCTCATAGTAAGGCATCTGAGTTTACAATATATCTGCAAAGAAAATTGAGGAGACATTGAATCTGAGGTATCTTGAAGACAAGCCTAATGTTCAAGGCCAAGGTCATGTTTGGTCATTTGATCTTGATTACTTGACTGATTACTTGGGATATGCTAGACATAAGGGGATCAAAATGCGATTGAGTATCTACAACTACAAACGAGACAATTTGGATGTTCATTCCGACATTGGTCCGATGATGAACAACCCATTATAGTACCTTCCTTTTCTCCTAACAATTTTGTAGGTGACACTTCTCAAGCTTATACTGATGTGGGTGAAGATGAATTCTATTATGCTGAGGACCTTGCAAGACTGAAGAAACAAGAGTATGCAGCAAATTTAGATACTGAGAGGAATGCTGAAGCAAGTTCTAATGCGATTACTCGGCAGAAACTTCCTGACGAAGGGAATCTGGTTCTTCTCCCTCTCCAATTCGCTGAAGACATGTTGACTCGACTCCTATGTCTACTAAAGTGTCAACAGATCTTGGTGAACCTTATACAAGGTTTCCAACACCTTCAGATCTTGGTCATCATCAACCTAAAGCGGGCATCTTCAACACACCTTCCTATGATCTTGACTTTGAACCTCGTGACTAATCTTGATGATTCCATTGATGTCAACACCACCACTACAACAAGGATCAACAATGTACATCCACAGTCAAATATTATTGGTGATCCGATGCACTGTTAGAACGAGAGGCTGTGGCGTTCTAAATATGGACAGTGGCTTTTGTCTCTTATGTCTCAAATCAGAGAGACAATCACCAGACTATGAACATTGTCGTTTTGCTTGTTTTCTCTCACAAGTGGAACCAACTAGTGTTACTCAAGCTCTTGAAGACTCAAGTTGGCTTGAAGCAATGCAGGATGAGATGCAACAGTTTCAAAATCAGCAGGTTTGGATATTGGTACCACTACCTGATGGTAAGTATGCTATTGGGACAAAATGGATACTGAAGAATAAGAGATGCTCGGGTGTTGTCATCAAGAACAAAGCAGATTGGTTGCCAGAGGTTATAGACAAGAGAGGGGATCGATTATGATGAAGTGTTTGCACCATAAGCAAGTTGAGGCTATAAGGATCTTCTTAGCTTATGCATCCTATATGGGCTTTATGGTCTATCAAATGGATGTTAAAGGAGCCTTCTTGTATGGTGAAATTGAAGAGGAGGTGTATGTCACTCAACTTAAAGGATTTGAAGATCCGATCATCGACCTATGTTTATAAGGTAGTCAAAGCTCTCTATGGACTACATCGGCACCTAGAGCCTGTATGCTAGGCTCTCTACATTTCTGCTGAAGCACGGTTACAGAAGAGGTGCAATTGATAAGACTCTTTTCCTGAAGAAGAATTCCACTGACATTATTCTTGTACAAGTGTATGTGGATGATATTATCTTTGGATCCACAAAGGAAGCTTGGTGTAGGGAGTTTGAGGAACTCATGAAGGGAGAGTTTCAGATGAGTGCAATGGGAGAGATGACTTTCTTTTTAGGTCTTCAAGTTCAGCAGAAACCTGATGGTATTTTTATAAGTCAGGACAAATATGTGAGGGACATCTTGAAGAAGTTTGGTATGGAGGGTGTCTGATGCTACTACACCTTATGAAGCTCCAAAGACAAAGACCAACAATGAAGCGGATCCACTGTGAATGTTCATTTGTACAGGTCTATGATTGGGTCTTTGATGTATTTAACACTTCCGGCTGATATTACTTTTGCTGTGAGTGTTTGTTCGCGGCATCAAGTTACTCCATTGACTTCCCATCTCAATGCTGTTAAGAAGATCTTTAAGTATCTCAAAGGCCAACCTCTTCTTGGTCTTTGGTACCCAAAAGAGTCTCCTTTTAAGTTGGAAGCCTATAGTGATAGTGACTATGCTGGTGCTAATCGGATAGGAGGTCCCTACTTTGCCAATTCCTTGGAAAGAGATTGATTTCTTGGCAATGCAAGAAACAAACTATTGTGGCTACCTCATCTACTGAAGCAGAGTATGTGGCTGCTGCTAATTGCTGTGGACAGGTTCTTTGGATTCAAAATCAGTTGTTGGATTATGGGTATAATTTCATGAACACAACAATTTTTATTGATAATCAAAGTACCATATGCATTGTTAAAAATCCAGTTTTTCATAGTCGAACAAAACATGTTGAAATCAGGCACCACTTAAAGATGCATATGATAAAAATTTGATAAATGTGGTCAAAATACATACGATGATGTGGCATTTGTTAACAAAGGCTTTTGAAGGACCAAGGTTTCAACACCTTGTGGTCCATATTGGCATGCTTAACCCTTAGCTGCAAAGTTTAAGGGGAGGCATAGGCCTCAGGGGAGGCATATGCCTCGAGGAGGATTGTGTATAACTTTGCATTTTTGCTATGTAATTTTGTATATTTGGTTGTTTTGGTAACTAACTCTAACCTGCTAATGTAAGTTTAGTGTGTTTCTTTGTTTTGTTTGTGCATGTTTCTGTGTTTGCTTTGCAGAATGGTTGTCTGATCCGGTTATGTTATGGTTAAGAAAGCTCAAGCGGTTTCTTCCGAATTCATTGTCTGAAGTGTGCTATTTGTTTCCTCTCGAAGTTGAAATACTGAAGTCATATGATTCAATCAAAAGAAGTACAGAAGCAAAAAGATCATTCATTCATTCAAGAGTTCACGACTTACAGTTAGATGCTTGGCAACATCAAAAGCATCTACATGATCTAATAGTCCTAATCTATTACATATCATCTGTTCCAACATCTAAAGATGAGCACGATGAGCATGACTGCTCACATCTTTCACACTAATAGCTTTGGATGCATGATCGCCACATCTTTGGCACTAAATCTGGCTATGCCTTTGTGAAAGCATAACCAACTCTAACAGATGCTAAGGATCAAAATGGAGAGGATGGATTGATGCAACGAAGAAGCTGATTGTTGTGCAGAGATGAGAGGCGAAAGATTTTCCTTTGTGCTTCATCTACTCTTTCAATCATACATCAACTTACATCATTTTCCTTTTTCCATTCCTTGATACGATATGTGATGATGCACCAAAACATGATGCCAAGAGACCAAGCACCACCTTTCTTCCCATAGGAAGTGGTGGATTTTTGCGTGACCTTCCGTTGAGGCCTAGGTGATGAGGGTTGGGAATAAGATGTTCCCTCATTATAGGATTCATCAGAATCTTCAGTAGATACATTTGGTTTCTCAACACTTTCATCTTCTGATGAGGAGAGAAAAGGTGACTTCTTTGGTAGTGGATATGGTTTTGGAAAATAGTTAAACCATGTATTGGTATCTTCACTAGATGATGAGGATGTTGTTGTGAGATCTATGATCTCAAGTTTGGTACTCATGATGAGTTTGGTTAATTTTGAAGGATTGAAGAGATTAGGGTTTGATATTATTTGGGGATTTTTGATGAAGAAGTCTATGTGCATTGGGATTATTTTATAGACGGGTTCAAGTGGTGAGAGAATTAATGCGTGTGGGTGAAACAGTAAAAATATTACTGAAGCTTCGTGAGTAAGTCTTCTGTTTCTTCTGAGGGTTCTACTTCAGCAGACTGATTTTCGTTTCTACCGAAGTTATAAGTGAATTCGAGGAAAAGTAGAAATCCACGTCAGCTTTGGTCAACTTTGACTAAAATTGAGAACTTTCTATTTATTCTCTCCGGAATATTTTCGCTCCATATTAATTGATTCAATTACTCTCTCATTAAAAACACTTCCTTTTGTGAAAAATCGTAACCCTAATCCTCAAAATCACTCATGGCACTTCAATTTAAACACGATCATAACAAGGTTGCTTTTCTTGGGATTGCTCGAGGAGATGAGCTTTATAGGCCGATGATTTCTTTCTTACTAAGATCAAAGATTGTATATGCATTGACGCATTATCCAGATGCAATATATGAAACTTTGATTACTCAATTTTGGGCGTCGGCAGATAAGAGAGGAGATACTGAGATAGTTGCAAGTGTTGATGGACAAGTGTATGTGGTGACAGTTTGATCGAAGCCAACTTCGCTGGACGATGAGAATGGGGTTTATCATTCTGACTCTACAATGGTGCTTGAAGGACTTAGAGCTATTGGATATCAAAGTACGAGGACAGATATGTGGTTGAAAAATAAGCTCTGTCCTATGTGGAGATTCTTGGTTCATACTTTGTTCAGATGCATGAGCAATAAGTCGGGTTGGGATCAATTTTCAACACAAATGGGATGTGGTATTGTTTGTTTATCTAAGGGTTTAACTTTTAATTTCTCTAAGTATATCTTTGATAATATGGTAGAAAATATAACTAGGACAAAGGGTAAGTTTTTGATGTACCCTAGGTTCTTACAGATGATATTGAATATTTCTACACAAACCCAAGCCTTTTATCCCATAAGTGTTCTGACTCCCAAGTTATTTGCTACAATGAGAACTAAATTTGAAGGGACACATTTTCCTTTGTTAGCTGCAATGTTACCTCAGGAAAATGAGATTGATAA
Source organism: Chrysanthemum makinoi (assembly GCA_910596185.1). Taxonomy (NCBI): domain Eukaryota; kingdom Viridiplantae; phylum Streptophyta; class Magnoliopsida; order Asterales; family Asteraceae; genus Chrysanthemum; species Chrysanthemum makinoi. The sequence goes on along the minus strand of OU343217.1, from coordinate 212,076,440 downwards.
TGAGCTTAATGTAGTTTTACCTTCCTCCAATCCTCTTGATGGAACTCCTTCAGTAGATTGGTGGTGAAGGTCCTTCTGTTGTTCTTTGAAGCATCTATACTTTCACCAAGACCATGTTCTAGTCCACATTTATCAAGTTCCTATTGAAGCGATTCAGGATCAAATTGATGAAGTTCAGGTTGATCTTGACAGTTATCCACACCAAGTCTGTGGGACTCCATTTGGTGAAGGTTCATCTTGATTGTACTATGATTGGTCACATAAAAGAGACAGACCTATGACAGTTGCTCAGAAGAGGAATTATATGAGAAGAGTTGTGAAGAATCTTTGCTATGTATAATGCGGTATGTCCATGAAGCAAATTCGACTTTGTGCATGATGCTTTGATTCGACAATTATAATCACGGTTATATGAAGTTTTCTTCACAAGGTACTATTTCTTCTTCATTGGAAAATCGTGATTCAGCACTGATGTTCCTACGACCCAAGAGGCAAACAGTTGAAATTGTGGATAATTTTGATCTTGTTTTGCCTTGATGGTATCTACATTTGTTCCTTACGGCACACTCGATGCTTTACTCCTTAACTACGGTAAGTTTGTTTATAGCGAGATCTTCTTTAATTTCTTCGAAATGTTGTCGATGTGGATCTTAATGATTCCGATTGGTGATTTGGGTGATGCTGACCACATTGATGGTATAAATGAAGAGTTTGGTTACAAGAAGAAGTTGACAGATTGGCTAAAAACATGCTTCGGGAATCTTGATTTTGATATCCAAGCGATGAATCTACTTTTATTGAAGTTGGGCTGATGATTTTCCGAAGGAACTCATGTGATTTTGGTTGATTGGAAAATTTGAAAGGCGAATACGTGTCTAGGGCTGGATATCTTGTTCTTGAGTTCAACTTCTTGAAGGATATTCTTCATTTAGTGAATAGACATGATTTACAATCTTTGTATAATCATGTTATTCCGTATTATAAGTATCATTCAACAACGGTTTCGGTTTATATCTTTTGGGTGATCTTCAAGTTATGTTTGATTCTGATTCTCCAAATGGTAAAGGGTATTCTATTTGGAAGAATTCTCATAAATGGGAGATTGAGAGTTGGAGGTTTTATCCTTTGCCTTGTGTTCAGGTAGTTCAGACTACATGTGGGATGATTTTGTGTATGCTATCAGATAGGCTTTATCCTTTATCGATACTTTTATGGAAAGGTTGCTGAGACACAAGTTGGGCGTGCCTCTAATCCGGTTGGCAATGATGACCTTCATGCTATTCAATGTGTTGGTTTGATTAAGAATCAACTTCTATCACATAAAGGTTCATCTTGATTGTAATACTTTGTAATATTTGTTTTCTTTCTTTCTTTTCTATAAAAAAAAAAAAAAAAAATGATTTTGGTTTTATCTAACTTTTATTGCAGGTTTGTTGTATATTTTTTGGTTCTTGACTCACCTGATATACTTTGTGTATGTCCAAGAGTTAGCTAGTCCAAAGGGTACAGCTTTGGTAAAGACACATCAAATATGTTGATAGCTGTAATGATTTGCTGAAAATCATAGGGTATGCAACCACCCATGCTTAATTGAAGAGTGTTGTATGGTTTTCAATTCACCATGTTTTATTCCTATTTGGAATCCAAGAATTGGCTAGCCCACTTGTATATGGCTTGTGGTAAAGGCAGTGGCATATTCCATATTTGGTTCTTAATTCACCAATTCTAAGAATTAACTAGTCCTGAGCAAACGGCTACAGGTAAAGACATTTCAATTCCGTTTATATGGTTCTTTGGTTTGCCAATAAATCGATGGTTATCAGTGTACCATAGTTCTGAACTTAAACATATGGCTACTCCAGTAGTGATGGCTATTGGTAAAGAGACATCAAATCCATTTATTTTCAATGATTCACTTCTCCCGAGTTCACACACACGGATGTGATGAGAATAGTATGCAACTAATTGTTTTGATGTACCTATTGTCATTTGTTGCTGCAAAGATATAGAGTTTTAAAGTTTCTTCATCATAGAGATGTTATTTGGATTCTTTCTTTATTCTTTGTTCTTGTTCGTGTTCAATCCTCTGGTGTGTCGGATCTATCAAGAAACGGAACTTAACAAGTCAAATTCAGTTTAGGGAGGATTGTTGGGAATTATGTGAAAGTCTGCGGATTATCTGAAGTGTTTCTACTGAAGTGGATTCGCCGAAGACTTATTCTCTTGAAGTATAATAGTGACTAGTTGGTTTCTGCGGAAGTGTTTATTCGTGTTTAGTATATTTAGTTTGGATATACATGAGCTTTATTAGGAAGTGATTGTGTATATCTTATTTAGTTTAAGTTTATACGTTTCTTGGGAAACGGTTTAGAGATATTGTTTAGGGTTCCTTGTCTATAAAAGGAACACATTAGAAAGAGTTAGGTATCGATTGAAAAAATTCAGTTTTAGTTAATATAAAGATCCATAGAGGATCAAGAAGTTCTTAGTTATTACTTGTGTTTATATTCCGCTGCTGAACATAAGTTGTAGAGATTATCTTTTATTGTGCTTGTGATTACATAGGCATACATAACGATCCACGAGCTCAAGATCTATCAAGGTCTTTGTTTGTTTCAACAGAAGCCATCAGGATCTTTCTTGCATATGCTACCTACATGAACTTCAAAGTTTACCAAATGGATGTAAAAAGTGCATTCCTAAATGGTGAACTCAAGGAAGATGTTTATGTTCAACAACCACCAGGCTTTGAGAGCAGTGAATTCCCCGACTATGTCTGCATGCTTGATAAAGCCCTTTATGGATGAAAACAAGCTCCCTGTGGCATGGTATGAAACTCTCAGCCTTCCCCGATACAAAACAAGTTTGTCGTGAGGAAAGATAGACAACACATTGTTTATCTACGAACACGCTTGACAAGATGTGATATCGTCCAAGTATATGTTGATGACATCATCTTTGGCTCAACAAACTACAAACTTTGCAAACAGTTTGAAAAAATGATGACAAAGAAGTTTGAAATGAGCATGATGGGTGAACTCACATACTTTCTTGGACTACAAATCATGCCCGACAAAGGAATCTCTATCACCAAGAGAAGTATACAAGAAATCTCTTGAAGAAGTATGAGATATCGTGTGCCTCTGAAGACTCCAATGGTTCCACCTAACAACCTTGACCCGATCTCACTGGAAAATCATTTAATCAAACCCAATTCAAAGGGATTGTTGGCTCACCGATGTATCTAATCGCTTCGCACTGCATACAATTCTCAAGATGTCTCATAGCAAGATATCACCAATTCCTAAAGAATCCCACCTCACCGCTAGCCAAAAAGAATTTCGAGGTACTTGAAAGGAACCCCAAGCCTTGGACTTTATTATCCTAAATGCTCGTGGTTTGATCTCAAAGGTTACTCGATTCTGATTATGTCGGCTTACAACATGGACGTAAAAATACCTCGTGGTCTGTCAATTTCTTGGAGGAAAAGCGGTTTGTTGGAGTACTAAAAGCAAAGCAATCGCTGGCTATGTCTTCACCGGTTTGAAATTTGAATATGTGGCTGCCGCAGATGTCTTTGTGCAATGTTCTATGGATGAAGAGTCAACTCGCTGACTATGACATCCATTACAAAATGGTACCCATCTTCCGGACAACACCAAAGGCAATACGTGCAATCTCCAACAACCCCGTCCTCCATCAAAGAAAAGCACATTGATATCGATATCACTTCATCAGTGGATCACATAATGAAAGGAGACATAGAACCTCATTTCATCCCTACTTTAGAATATCAACTTGCCGATATCTTCACCAAACCTTTGATGAACCTACATTCGTGAGAGACTGAAAGCTGAATTAGGAATGCTTGACATTGAAAGTCGCATCCAAAACCAATCTCAGTAAGTTCGTGAAATGGTTCATCTCCCTGAACATCCAAAATCAATCCCTCACCAATGAGTAAGACTCAATCAGGGTCCCTGACATAATGCATTGAATGAGTAACTAAATGCTCTAAGTATTAGTTACTTAAATGTCCTAGGTTGGAAATCCCACCAATTTAATATAGGAATATATGTCTTACTGTCAGGGGTCTCATCACTTACCCACTTAGCATTTAATGCCTTCTCACACATAAAACATCCTATGGATATTTTAATGATGCAAAGTGCACTTTTCGTGCATCACAATCTGCTTCCTTGAAAGACGAGGTTTTATCTTTAGCATTGATGATGTGGGTGGCATTAAATGTGGAATATCAAACGATTTCAAAAATTGGTCTCTACATATCCACGATTATGCAAAAACTACCCCTCTCGCCACTCTATAAATACCCTCTTCAAAACCACAAAACATACACAAATTATTTTCTGCAACAAAACTCTGTCAAAATCCTTTCTCAAATCCAGAAAAATTTGTGTGTTCTCAAAACATCTTTAACCTTTTTTTGGAAAACCATTCTTGTAAACATTTACAAAAGTTTTTCATCACAAAATTTGAGAGATCTGAAAACCTTGACTGTTCTAGTCAAATTTTTTTTCTCAAACCCTTAAATCTTTCTTAATGGAAATGGCTAGAACACAAGCTCTCCACTTTGCACCTCAGTGGGTAGGGGATCTTACTAACGTTGAATTCAAAACAAATAATGTCATAGATAATTTTGAATACCCTGAAAATGTCCCAACCTATAAAGACATTGTAAATTTTTTATTCAACTGCCCACTCAAAACGGCCTTTGTAAAATGTCCCTCAATGGTGTACCCAAACTACCTCAGGGAGTTTTGGGCAACTGATAGAGCCTTTGACCCGACACCTTCAACTGATGAGAATAACCTTAGACCACTCATGGAGTATCTCATCAGTTCCATCTTAATGGGGCAACAATACACCCCGGATTACAAAACATTTTGCACTTCAACAAGTGTTAGATTACAAAAAGGTGTTTATGTCGCCCATCCTCAACCCTCCACGATGAAGGATGGGTTAAAATAAATCATTTTAGATCCAACATTTTGGACAAGACCCCACTACTAAAAGTTCATTCCCGTGGTTGGAGGATCCTATTCACTTTTGTGATGTGTCCTCGGTGGGAACCACTCATCCACCGAACAAGTTAACCCTATTCATTAATGATGGCATACGCCTGATGAATGGGGTCACTGTCGACATAGGGGAGATCATTTACAGTGATCTTGTAACAAAGCTACAGAGCAAAACTAGGAAGAAGTATATTTCAGATCCTAGGTTTGTCTCTTGCGCTTTACAATCGATACTTGGGTGCCAATTATACTCGGGATGAAAGCTTTGGAAATTTACTACCTGTATCCCTGAGTCCTTCAAACTTTCAAAAGGACCCATCCCTTGTCACACCTATTGAATTGACGCCCCATATGGTTCTTTGCGTAACAACCGTGAGGGATCAGTGTCTCCAAACCCCGCCCTAAAAGAGAAAGGGAAGTCTCGGTTGGGACTAAGACTAAACCAAAGTCTCAGGGCCCGAGGCTTCGGAGCACCGCCTAAGAGGCACAAAAAGCCTCGAGACAAAAAGACACCCACGGCCACTGTGCAACAACCACCCCCGTGACAATGAAGGAACCGATACATCACGGTCAAGGCCTTGGTTACATCTACTACTCCCCAAGAAACAGAGGGAAACAAACAACCCACTGGTAGGGGAGCACCTTCTACCAAGCCTGATGAGGACATTTGAAAATCACAGCCTTTGTCGAGGGCACATCGATCAATCCCAAAGACTGGGGAAACAAAACCCACGATAGGGATACAACATTCACGACTCCTTGCTAAAGGCACTAGGAAAACCCATCAGCTGTCTCGGGGGTCACCTTGGGGACAAAGACTCGAGGATCAATACCACCCACCGATATGGAACCCAAAACAATCGACTCCCGAGAAGTCTTTGCTGGAAACTCCCACCGTGTCCGAGGGGTCCACGGGGACAAAGACTCAGAGAGGATCAATACCACCACGATATGGAACCCATTCCCCCTCCATTGTTAACTGTTGCTGAGTTACTAAAGTGGGATGATGAATCTGCTGAAAGTGATGATGTTATTTTATCAGCAGGGGAAGAAGTGGACGCTAAGTTTCAATCTGAACAAGAGCCTCAGCATGATCCAAAGGAGCAGACTGAATCCCCATTCCAACATGGTGATCAGGCTTCTGAATCCTCCTCAAGCTCTGATGAATTCAAAGAGTTTGACAATGTTCTTCCCTCACCGAAAGCGGTTGGCTCGGTTGATCACAAAGGCTTCAAGGAAGCTATACTCAGGGGTCACCAAAACATTGTGGGAACAACATACTGAGGCTGCTGCAAGTTATGCTAATCTACGGGCAGAGGTACATGGTTTTGATGAAAATGTTCATGAGCACAGGGACTTGATGTATGACAGACTTTTTTGACTGGATGAAAATTTGGCTAAGTTCTTAAGACACCTTCAGAATGTTGGCACAAAGGTTGATGAAATCAGGGAGTTTGTCAAAGAAGATCCAAAGACTTAACTCTCAAGTGCTAAAGGCTCAGGCATACTTGAAACAATCCTCAAGCCTTAATGAACTACTAGATCTGCTCAAGTCTGAAAATGTTCAGGGTCTTCCATCCTTAGTCCAATCTTTTCAAGCCACAATGGACTCTTTGAATACACAGGTGGCGACAATGGCTCAGGCATCCTCCTCCATGGCCTCGAATCTTGGTCCCAGGATGACCGCCTTGGAGCTTTCAAAGCTAACTTGGATAAAAGGTCACCTGGTATTCGTGCGACACTACAGAGATTAAGGCTATGATGACTAAAATCTATCAAGCCTTCAAGGGTCAAGCTGCTCAGTCCCCCTCAGCACCAACACCAACTCTTGCCCTCACTGAAGCTCGGCAATGTTGAGGGGAGAATACTGAAGAAACTCCTCTTCACCGAGGGGAGCAAACACCAACTGTCTCAGTAGCTCCAACATCATCTACACCAGTCCCAGCTATTCCTATCTCCTCACTACCACCTCAAACATCAACAACAACAACAACAACAACAACACTAATAGTCACAACAACAACACCACCCTTAGTTGCATCATCCTCCTCAGGCCAGGACAAGGGCAAAGGCGTATTGACAACTGCTGAGCCTGAGAGGATTCCCTTCAAAATTGGTGACACTGAATACCTCTTCGCTCCTCAACAACTAACCAAACACCTTGCTAAAGAAGAAAGGAAATTGAAACAAGCTGAGGATGAAAAGAAGACCAGTGAGAAGCAATCGCGGTTTTCGCCAAAGAAGCTGAGAACATGGGTTTAGATGCAAGCAAGCTCCCAAAGGGTCAGAGGCGGAGACGAGAAGTTCAAAGATGCTCAGCCGGAATTCTGCTCAAATGGCTCGCAATGAGAGTTCAGCGATAAAGAAAAGAAAGAAAACTGAAGCTCTCGTGCAAAGCAGTAATCAAAGAATACAATGGACAATGACCGGTACCGAAGGCTCCCAAAAATCATCGATGTCAAGATCATTCCCAACACCAAACCATTGGCTATGAATGTCTACAGAGGGGATGATAAAAGACACTTTGAGGTTCATGATCCCTTAAAATTCAGTGACTTTGGGATCACTAAACTTGATGAACTTGGTCCGATCATTGGAAAGAAGCAAAACAAGGTGGTCAAGGAGCTGATGAAGATGCTCAGCAAAAGATATGAAAGGCTGAGGGATGCACCACTCAATGGGAATTCAAATTTGATCGCACCTCAAGGATCTCAACCACAACCGCCCACCGCAAAGGAAAAGAGTTGAGTTCCAACCGTAGATCAAAGTGCCGGCCTAGAATGCAATGCAGAGAGCTGCCTGAGGTGTAAAATTTGTGAACTGCTTAGTGATCGAAGAGCCTGAAAGAGGGCTATTCCACATTGATGTCTATGGAAATCAAATAAGCTTCAAAGATAGAGTGATATTGATCAGCCGTGGGCTGGTACCGCAATGATCACTATATTCGGCCTCTCGGATCCAATCCTCAGCAAACATCAGTTCGTCAGAGACACTCAATGCCAAGATTAGAGACCATCCTGACAGAGAAACACTCATCACCAAGAAAGTGAAGCTTGAAGCTTTGGGTATTCATCTGGACTGACATCATGTTATCTTTTCTTTGTACTAGTGATAGGAACCATGTAAAATGATTAATAAAGATGTATGTTTTTGTTAAAATACTCAGTGTTCCATATTGTATTCATTAGTACATTCAGTGTGAGAAGAAGCCATTTGCTCACTTACACTGATCAAACACTTAGGCTATTTGTATATCCAAATAGGGGGAGACTGTTGGGTTCAGTAAATACCCAAACCCCTTAATCTAGGATTTGAATAGAAAATATAAGTGTTTAATCCGTTAAACACTATCAGGCAACTGAGTACATAGTCTCTCAGTGAGCCATCTTCAGGATACTCAGTATGAGGCGAAGAAGAAGCCTCTCCACTCAGCAAGGCGGAACTTAACGGGTGAAGTCTTAGTCAAGAAGAAGATGGTGGATTCAAATGGAGTGATGACAATAACTCACCTGAATCCCTAAGACTCCTCTCCAACTCTTAAACCCAAGACAAACGAAGGAAGATATCAAGGCTCTAAAGACCTAAGAATGAGCGGACTAGGCGGAAAGTTTTACCCCGATAAAACTAAGTCCTCAAGTGTTTATCCAGTCCTATACACAGCCTCAATCTATCAAGATCATATCTTCCCATTTATAGCAAGCAATTCCCTCATAAGGAAAGACTCACCGACTACAAACAGCAAAGTAAACAATAATCGAATACTTCTATATTCGTGATTACTGTGATCGAAGTTTTTGTCTTCTAGGTTAAAGTTAAATATCATACTTGTATAAATAGCATAAGAGAATTGAGTGAAAAGTTTTAAGCTTGTGAATTGTAAAAACACACACACACAAGCCAACTTTTCACTCCTCCAAATACAACTTTATCCTTGAGCTAGCTCAGTGGGTTCTAAGAGTTGTGCTCAGACTTAGCCTGAGCTTAGAGAGGAGTCACCCAAACTTTGTCATTTCAATCCCAACTACTATTCCGCAAGTACTTGGGTAAGGTATTCTTTTGAATTATTTCTAATAAGAATATGACGTTGAAAATTACTTTGTGTGTTTTACTTACATTACTTTCAGTCATTACTCACTGTTAAAATTGTTTTAAGTACTTAATTGTTTTAAACGATAGTGAGTAGGGAACAACACTTTGCGTTGTACTCATCTTTAGTACACGATCCCCCTAGTTAACCCCTCAGAGCCTATCCTTTTCGATGTTCTCGTGATGTTTCGGTTTTTCCGGAATATCAATGAAGAGCATTGTTTACACCCCACCCCCAAATATACACCCAAATCGCCTTAGCCTACCTTGTATGCACTCACTTTTAGTGCATTATTGTTATCACCCTAAACCCTTAGTTCAATTATCTGGTTGCTTGCATGAGTTGCTAAGTCGAGTCATATCCTTTGTATACAGTTTTGGGACGATTGAGATTCATGGGAAAAGTTAAAGTTTATGAAATGATGGGAAGGGAATGTTAAATTCAAATTCCCTTTGTTTGCGTAATAATGTACCCCAAGTGTTTTGATCTTTTCAATTCGGGTCAAATTAGTGTTAGAGTAATAAAAACTCAAGTGTAGGGATGTGCCTATAAATCCCTACCTTTTTGATATTACCGTAGAGGATGGTAGAGTAAAAGTGTATGAAAAAAAAAAAAAAAAAAAAAAAGCGAAAAAAGATAGAAAAAGAGAAAGGAAAAAAAAATAGAGTGAAAAAAAAATACGGGCTACCATCCTACATCTATCCTTTAAATTTTTGTTTGTTTATTTCAGTCAGCTAGAGTTTAGAGTGTCGAGTCTTGGCTTAGCAACGCCATTCTTCGTATGCTTGTAACATAGAGATTTTTGACTTGCCACCACTAAAAAGCCTATCCCACCAAACCCTTGTTTCCCTACCGTAAGCCTAACATTACAACCCTTTAAAGACCTCTTTGATAGTCTTTCCTAGGTGCTTACGCCAAAGCGATGGAGGTTTGATCTATTCTCAAGCCTATCGTAATCTATGTACTAGGACCGGTTAATGAGTGTTTATCTTCCATTTCCAACTTGTTATGTTTCATATACACCCGAGAGAGATGTGAGTATCCAAACACCCCATGTGAGGTGCTAGTATGTAATTTCCGTGCTTGTTATGACTTTTGCGGGGCTTATATGTGTTAAGGACCGTTTTGAACCATTGCTTCATGACCCCTAACTTATAAATTAATTGGCTAAAAGCACATTTGCTTGAGGACAAGCAAATACCAAGTGTAGGGATATTTGACTAGGTTTTAAAAGGTACCTTTTTGAGGGGTCGTTTAAGCCCTTATTTGATCACTTTTGTATCCGTTATTGCTTAATATCGTTCCTTTTCACTTTTTAGGTCTCTTGAAGGTAAAATGCTGAAATGGCACTTATTTGGACGAAAAGGCGCAAATATACGAAGAAAATGGTCAAAGTCAGAATCGAGACACTCAAAGTGCGAAAATACAAGGTGCCGCGTCGAGGTGTTATATCACGGCGCCGTCGAGATATCTGTGGACGGCCGAAGCCAAAACTCCCAATTTCAAGCGACGACGTGAGGTTATAAAGAGTAGGCCGTCCTTATTTCGGACGGCCTAGATGCAATCGCACGGCGTCGAGAGTCTGAAGAGGACTGGCCACGGCATAAGGTGACGCCGCCGCAAGTCTAACGTGGCCAAGATGAAACCTAATGACGGCAATCCGACGGCGTCACAAAACATAAGGTGACGCCGTCGCAAGTGTAATCTTATATATAGAATCCGAATTTTTCAGTTTTTAGAGTGTAGTCTTTTGGAGTAAAACCTAAACCAGAACCAAGGCATCTTGTACAGTATTTTAGGGTTCCAAACCCTATCTTACATCAAGATAAGTGTTTAATTCATTAATACAATTATGTCTTTAATTATTTGTGTGTATGCTTGCATGTTCTCCATGTCCGGCTAATTTACTTGTGTGTTTGCTTAGGGAATATGAAACTTAATTATTGAATATTGATTGGTTGCCTCTTATCTTAGTTGATTAATGATCTAGTAATGCGATAGGTCATTCGTTGTGTACTTAATGCTTGATTAAATCTTTGTGAACCTTAGAATATGACTCCTTGAGTAGCTATAAGGTAAACCATCCAAAGAGTGCTTTAGAGTAGGAGTTTATCATCCCTTGTGGGTTTTGTAGACGAGACCCTTTGGTAAGTTCAAAGAGTTAGGGAGAAACGTATACCCTACAACCTTAGACACACAACGCAACTAGGAATAAGGACGTGACAATTCAACCACCAATAGGAGATAATTAAGGAGTAGTAAAACCTAAGTAAACACATCTTTAAACTATCATACGAGCACACAATAATTAGACATAGACTACATACACCTTAGGTTAGATAATTAGATAAGTAGAGTAATCAGTAGCAATACCAACCCCCCAAATCCAATACCCCGAGATTCGTACCTTTCAATTTCCTAAAAAACATAAAAAAGATAAAAAATAATCTTCTTCAACCCCAACCTTAGCGTAGTAACTTCTTACTAGCATTCCTATTCCCCTAGAGAACGATATCAATACCCGTAGCTTACCCTAATACTACACTACAACGATTAGGTTCACTGCCTAGGGTGTTGAAAAACTTGCTCGACGAAAAGGAAGTTCCTTTGACCCCGAACGACGCGTGTAGCGTTATCAGGGTGGTTGGTGGAATTGGCGAATTTGACAGCTTCTCGAGGAATTTGTACGGGGACTCTTCTTTGTCTTTCCATAAGATAATCAATCCCTCTCTCTATGGCACTCATTTGATCCTCGAGGGTGTCGGAAGACTCACAAGGAGTTGATATGGCACTAACTACGTTAACCGGAGTTTCAAGAGATTCATTCCAATCTTCGTAGCTTTGATCAGCAAGCTCCTCTATGATATCCCAAGATTTCTCTGCATTAAAGTCGCTGAGCCTTCCACCGGCGGCTCGATCAATGGATCGACGAGTGATGAAGTCGGTATGGTCATAGAAGATTTGGATTTGAAGCCAAAGGCCAATGCCATGATGGGGAAGTCTACTAAGTAGGTCCTTAAATCGAGTCCATGCTTTGTAGAGAGACTCACCTTGGAGTTGTTGAAACGTGAAGATGTCTCGCCTAAGTTTAGTGGTTCTCCCCGGTGGGAAAAATTGAGCAAGGAAGCGAGAGGTAAGATCATCCCAACTTGAGATGGAGCCGGCGGGAAGTCGCTCAAGACAATTACTAGCTAGGTCCCGTAGAGAGGATTGGAAGAGACGCAGGCGCGTGGTCTCTCGAGTAGTAGCATCGAGGTCGATGGAATCAACAATTTTAAGGAAATCCCTAAGATGCTGATTTGGATCTTCAGAACGAAGTCCATGGAATACACATCCGTTTTACACCAACCGGATGGTGTCGGATCACAGGGCCGTAGTTTGGGCTTCGTCGAGAAGCTCAATGGTGTTCCTATAGCCTAAGTGGCTTGGTCTCGAGTACTCACCAAGAGTACGGGCTCTTGGCGGGTCATTTGGTGGGGGGTTGATGAGTGGTGGTTGGTTATCACCTTCCATGATGAAAAGTGATGGGGTTATGAACAAAGGTCACGAAGAAGGGGGATAGACAATGAGGAAGCTAAAAAATGAGAAAAACGTTTACTTGATAGGAATCAAGAAAAGAAACCTAAACAAGGTGGACTACTAACTAGCTATTCTATTCCCCGGCAGTGGTGCCAAAAACTTGATGACGCTACACACGTCGTTCGGGGTCAAAGGAACTTCCTTTTCTTCGAGCAAGTTTTTCAACACCCTAGGAAATGAACCTAATCGTTGTAGTGTAGTATTAGGGTAAGCCACGGGTATTGATATCGTTCTCTAGGGGAATAGGAATGCTAGTAAGAAGTTACTACGCTAAGGTTGAGGTTGAGGAAGATTATTTTTTTATCTTTTATGTTTTTAGAAATTGAAAGGTACAAATCTCGGGGTATTGGATTTGGGGGGTTGGTATTGCTACCGATTACTCTACTTATCTAATTATCTAAACTAAGGTATATGTAGTCTATGTCTAATTATTGTGTGCTCGTATGATAGTTTAAAGATGTGTTTACTTAGGTTTTACTACTCCTTAATTATCTCCTATTGGTGGTTGAATTGTCACGTCCTTATTCCTAGGTGCGTTGTGTGTCTAAGGTTGTAGGGTATGCGTTTCTCCCTAACTCTTTGAACTTACCAAAGGGTCTCGTCTACAAAACCAACTAGGGATGATAAACTCTTACTCTAAGGCACTCTTTGGATGGTTTAGCTTACAACTACACAAGGAGTCATATTCTAAGGTTCACAAAGATTTAATCAAGCATTAAGTACACAACGAATGACCTATCGCATTACTAGATCATTAATCAACTAAGATAAGAGACAACCAATCAATATTCAATAATTAAGTTTCATATTCCCTAAGAAAACACACAAGTAAATTAGCTGGACATGGAGAACATGCAAGCATACACACAAATAATCAAAGACATAATTGTATTAATGAAGTAAACACTTATCTTGATGTAAGATAGGGTTTGGAACACACAAATAATCAAAGACATAATTGTATTAATGAAGTAAACACTTATCTTGATGTAAGATAGGGTTTGGAACCCTAAAATACTATACAAGACAGCCTTGTTTCGGTTTAGGTTTTTACTCCAAAAGACTACACACTAAAAACTGAAAAATTCGGATTCTATATATAAGATTACACCTGCGACGGCGTCACCTTATGTTTTGTGACGCATCGATCGCCATTAGGGTTTCGGTTTCGCCTTGGCCACGCTTGAAACTTGCGACGCGCCGCCTTTTATGCTTGTGACGCCGTCCTCTTCAAACTTCGATGCGGATTTGTCGATGCATCTATGCGTCTGCCCTCGGCGACGGCCTACTCTTTATAACTGCGTCGCCACTTGAAAATAGGAGTTTTGGCTTCGAGCCGCCTGAGAAAACTTCCGACGGCGTCGCATTAACACCCGACGCCACCTGTATTTCAGCTGAGTGTCTCGATCTCGACTTTGGCCATTTTCTTCGTATATTCGCTACTTTCGCCCAAATAAGTGCCATTCTAGCATTTTGCCTTCAAGAGACCGAAAAAGTGAAAAGGAACGATATTAAGCAATAACGGATACAAAAGTCATCAAATAAGGGCTTAAACGACCCCTCAAAAAGGTACCTTTTAAAACCTTATCAATAGTTGTACTCAAACTTAACTTGAGTTTAGAGAGGAGATTACACCATACTTGTCATTTCAATCCCAAGTGTTATACCGCAAACACTTGAGTATAACTTATTTGAACTAATTCTAATAAGGATTTAAACATTGAAAAACTAGTGTTATTTATTTTAAGTTTTCTTTACATTATTAACTAGTTTTTCACTACATCACTTAAACATGGAACACGGATAAATTAACTTTGTAGTTAAAGCTAGCGTGTAAAGGGAACAACAAGTGGTATTAGAGCGGTGCTGATTTATAAGAACAAGTTTTATAAACAGTTCAAAATGTTTTTTAAAATAAGATATACCATGGCTTAAAGTGATGTACCCCAACTAGTCGACAAAAAGGGAGGAAGATATTCAGCTGTTGCTCCTCAACTTGAAGTTGGAAAATTCAATAAGTGGAAAAAGTGCATACTTTGCTACTTAATAGGAATGAAACCTTATTACATTAAATGCATTAATGAAGGTCCATTTATCCCTAAGACTGCTGAAAATTTACCCAAACCTGAAGCTCAATGGTCTCCCGATGAGAGAATGGTGGTCATTCAGGATCAACGCCTCAAAAGCATCATTATATATTGTCTACCTGACGATATAATGGAATCAGTCATTAATTGTGATACAACTATACAGACTTGGACTGACCTGATTCACAGCTTTGATGGTCCCTCAGATACCAAGGAAAATAGAATCATGGACCTGAAACTTGAGTATAACACTTTCAGAGCCAAGGACTCTGAAAGTCTCTTTCAGATCTATACCCGTTACAAAACCTTATTAAATGAACTGACCAACGAAGGTGTCACCCTAACTAAACATGAAATAAATGTAGGTTTTGTCAATAGTCTTCCTGAGAAGTGGTTAAGCTTCTCTCAAGGACTTAGAAATGCAAATCACATACAAAACTTTGATCTCCATGAAATCTACGGGAAATTTATCTATGAAGACAATTTGATCTCTAGGAGATACCCTGATTCAAAAAAAGCTCAAAAGACCAAAAAGACCTCGCTACACCCATATCAACTGCTTTTTTCTCTAATATTGTTGTTTAGTATTTTCAAGAAAACTCTGATGATGAGGCTGATGAAAGAACTAATGAGGTGTACCTAAATGATTTACAAATTGAATTTCAAGAAAGGGCAGTTCTTACTAATTATAAACGTTTTATTTAAAGGAAAAAAAAAATTTCTCAGGAACTAAAGCAAATGAAAGCACTGAATGTTTTAAATGTGGTAAAAAAAGGTCATTTTGCTAAAGACTGTTTCTAAAAAACAACTTCAGAATCCTTATACAGATTTTTAGGGTCTAACCTCTCATCAGGAACAAGCAAGTTTCAACCAAAACTACTTCAGTCCTCTCAACATTTTCAAAATAAAACTAAACAAAATAGTTCAAAGGATTTTGAAGCTAAGTATAGAAAAACTAAAGCTAAACTTGAACTTCTTGAGGTAGCCCCCTCCACCTCCCAAACAACACCCACCACTAAACCTTTTCAGGAAAAAAGTAAAGGTCTAGTGGCTGTAAACTTTGACTGGGATGAAGAAGTTGTCTCTTCTGATGATGAAATGGTTCGAGTCACTGCACTACTGGCACTTTCAGAGAGTGAAAAGCTAACAGTTGGAAAGAGTCATTCAAGAAATGGATAATGTGTCAACATCACCATGAGAAAGGTAAACATGTTATTATCTATGGATGAAGATTCCGATTGGCAGTCTTATTTGAGTTATATTAATGGTAATCTGACGTATGTTGAAGAGCAAATATTAAGCTTATTTTTAAAATGTAACAAACTTTATTTGGAATTAAATAATTGTAGAGATGATTTACTTGCACTAAAATAGGCCAAACCAGCGTCTCTCACACTTCAAATTCAGAACACTGAGCTTGTAAAAGAAAATCATACTCTTCAAGAACAACTTAAGCAAGAAAAACTCATAAATGAGAAATGGACTAATAACAATCATAAAGTTTATGAATGCATTCATGATCTAGTTCCCAATACTAAAAAGAGAGTACTAGGAAGTGATCAACTCTCTGATTCTTCCAAAAGGATCAAAGTAAAAAGGCATTTACTCCTGTTGGCACATCTTATGAACAAGAAATGGAACCAAAGCCCAGTGACTGGGTTGAAAGAGTCAACCCAAATAGTAAGTTACCTAATTCAACACTCGTAAAATACTAGAGCCTGAAAGTCAGGCAATCAAAGATATGCTTGGACTCACTGATGAACCCAGTCACACTGAGTCTGTCAATAAGTCTGAATTAGAATCTCAAACACCACTAACTCCCTTGAAAATACTTCAGGGAGTTGCACCAAGTTCAGACCTCGCACCCTTAGCCTACTGCCAACACTCTCCAAGAGAGAAGTCAGAATTAGGTAAAACAATTATGAAAAGACCTAACCCAGTTCCAAATAAAGAAGATTCAGTTCCTACTGAAACTTTCACACCTTCAGTTCCTACTGACGTAAAGACTAGTGATACTAATTCAAGATTTGATCAGCTGGCTGAACTTGTCAAGAAGCTGAGTAAAAAGATGAATTCATCATAAAGGACACTTGAATCAAAAATCAAGGAACCCAAACCAGCTTCCTCAAGCACCTCTAAACCAAGAATAACTCCAAAATAGATATGTGAACTATGCAATTACACAAATCACTCAACTGATTATTGCTATAGAATCCTCTTTTGCATGATATACAAAAGGAAGATCACAGTTGCTTTGATCACAAACCTCACATATTCTTCCTGAATGCATCAGCAGACTACAAAACTCAGGCTTGTAAGTATGCTTCACATTCCAAGCAGACTCAAAAACCAAAGGCAAAGCCCTTTCCACCATGTCCTCATTGTGGATTCAATGACCATCACCCTGATGATTGTCTCATGTATCTCGGCTGTGAGATTTTTGGAGACCCCTCTCATGGCACATCAGGACATGATATGACCATTCATGCCAGAAAAGGATTGACCACTGAACTATCTTAGTTAAACAAATCCTCATCTGCTTCCAAATGTAAAGCATGTGGAAGCACTATCCACTCAACCTCTGACCATGAATCAATTGAATGGTTCAAAAAGAATAATAGACCTCATACCATAAAAGCCAAACCCACTATAAAGTAGGTTAATAAGAGAAACTAACCCAGTTTGTTATTTGTGTAGAGACACACCAAGGAGCCAATTTTGGATCTAGATAGTGGATGCTCAAGGATTATAATTGGTGTGAAGGAATATCTGCACAAATATGTGGAAGAACCAGGACCCAAAATAGTATTTGATGATAATTCATCATGTATCACTGAATGGTATGGTTCAATAAACTGTGGTGGTATAGTTTTCTCTAGAATAGCTTATGTAAATGGTCTAAAATACAATCTTATTAGCGTCAGTCAGTTATGTGATGCTAAATACATAATTCAGTTTGATGATAAGCAAGGGACAATCTTCAATGCTAACAAGGAAGTTGTCCTGATAGCTCCAAGAAGAGAGGATGTTTATGTTCTTGATATGTCAACACTCACTTAAAATGGGACTTGTCTATTTGCTAAAGCCACTGAAACTATCAATTGGCTTTGGCATAAAAGACGGTCTCACTTGAACTTCAAAAACATAAAAAACCTTGAAAAACAAAACAAAGTCTTTGGCTTACCATCTCTTGTGTTTTCAAAAGACAAACATTGCTCAGCCTGTGAAAAAGGAAAACGTCACAGAGATTCCTTTAAAACAAAACAAAATTTCTCAATCAAAAACTGTCTTCATCTTCTTCACATGGATCTCTTTGGACCCATCAGTCCAATGTGAGTTCATCATAAGAAGTATACCCTGGTCATAGTAGATGAATACTCAAGATACACTTTGGTGTACTTTCTCACCAAGAAAAGTCAATCAGCTGAAACAATCATCTCTTTTATCAAGAAGACTGAGAACCAAAATGACATAAAAGTAAAAAACAAATCAAAACTGACAATGGGACTGAATTCAAGAATCGGGACTGTTAATACAAATATCGTCATTAAAAGTTATTTATATTTTATGATTTTTACCTAGTTTTGTTAACGACAAAAGTAGATTTCATTTTTGTAAAGTATAAAGCTTGTCAAGATTAATAGACATTAAAACAAGCTTTCCTTAAATAAAGTCTTCATCACTTAAGCATTTACATTTTGATTAGTTATGTATCAATTAACTTTGATATCTTTCTAAAACATAATGTGCATCAACATTTTTAGAACAAGTATGTTTTAGTTTCTTAAACATAACATTACATATGTATTTACTTTTAACATATTAATTCTAAAAATAGAAAACAACACATTACATCATGGCTTGCATCACATTGGGAATCTTTAGAAGATTTCATAGAATATTTTGTTTAGATTTGGACTCTACATATCTTACATGATCTTGGTTAGATTTTGGTGATCTTGGAAAGATTTTTGTAATATTTTTTCGTTCTGACCCTGAACCTAAAAATTAACGCGAACCCTTTTTTTGGTTCCGTGGTCCGTGGCCACTGCTGTTCATTTAGCCTATAAATAGCAAGCCAACCCAAGTTGTTTTCTCATCCCTTCTTAGCATAATCACATACATTCTCTCATTCTATTGCATCTAACTCAGTTTCATTTCATTCTATTGATCATATTTTATAGCAAAGAAGATCAAGGCATAATCAAGCTTCAACAAATAGTTGGAAGGCTTGTTTGTTTTATTATTGTATGATCTAGTATTGTTCATACATCATTGTTGTACCAAACCATCTTAAACCTCTGAGTGTGAGTGGTTAGTATTTTAGTCCTCAAAATACATAGTGTGTTGGGAGTGGTTGTACCCTTGTAAAAGAACTCGACATCTAGCTTTGTGTCAGAAATAGTGTGTATGCGGTAAAGGTTTTCTCCGCTGGTTAAAGGAGCTTGTTGATTAGTGAAGATAACTCTCGAGTTGGAGACTCGGGGAGTGGAGTAGGGCAAGGAAAAAGAGTCCTTGTAGACCGAACCACTATAAACATCCTTGTTGTGGTTTGATTGTTTCTTTCCTTATTTACTTATTATATATTGCTTGCTTATTATTCTTCACTAACACATCCTAGATCAATATCAATTGATCTTACAATAAAGTTTCAAAAAAAAGATTTTAAACGGTAAAACTATTCAACGCCCCTTCTAGTTTTCCACAATTGGTACCAGAGCCTCGTTTCTCAAGATTTTCTAAAATATATTGTATTTTATGATCCATGGATTCCGAAAACTTTAAAGAAGGGCAATTTATGCAAAGACCACCACTTTTTGAAACCAATGGATTTATCCATTAGAAAAACCGTTTTGAAACATATTTAAAATCAAAAGATATAGATCTTTGGTTTGTATTATTAAAAGTGATTTTAATCCTACAACAAAAGATATTTCAAGTGATGAACAAAAGAAATTAATAGCTAAAAATAATGAAGCTAAAATGATACTTTATAATGCTTTGCCTAGAAAAGAATATGAAAGAATTTTTATGTGTGAAACCGCCAAAGATATTTGGGAATCTTTAATTATTACACATCAAGGGAATTCACAAGTCAAGGATAACAAAATTGATCTTCTTGTTCAACAATATGAACAATTTGTTATCCCTAAAGATGAAACCATTGATTGTGGATTTGCTCGCTTTAATACTATTGTTACTTCTCTTAAAGCACTTGATGAATCTTTTCGTAGTAAGAACTTTGTCAGAAAATTTCTTAAAGCACTCCTGTTAGGTTCCCATATTTGTAACACAAGCCTCAATATGTAAGAAAGAAAGATAAGATGATCGGTTGAACAATAACAAACACACACGTATGAATAATAAGAAGAGTTACGCGTAGAGTATGAATGAAATGAACAACCAACCCTCAAGTGAGGGTTTACAAGGATTATTTATAGGAAGGAGCTAGGGCAACATGAAAGTTCCATTCCTTTCCTTTATGGGCTTGGGCGAAGGCTCATGGGCTTTCTACATAAGCCTTGGCATGATAACTAACATAAAAGCCATAATTAAGCTAACTATTACATATTAATTACTAACACTTGAATTCTAGTTTATGAGTGATTCCAACAATCTCCCCCTAAGTGTTAGTGATTGATGATATAAACGTTGAAGGTGCTGATGTAATAGTAGCTTTGACGTCTTCTGACATTCTTCTTTCTTGTGAGAAGAAGTGCCTTGATTCGAACAATCTCCCCACTGTAAAGAAATTGTTTCTTTTGAAGTATTCTGCTTTGACATCATCATTTTCTTTGTTCTTTGATCTTTGTTCTTTGTGATGGAAGTGATAGTATGTTGTTGTAATCTGCATCAGTTCCGCTTCGTTGCTCCAGTGGCTCCACGTCTTTCTCCAACATGCTAACACGCTCTTTAACGTTGTATTTCAGTACTGATGTAGTTATCTTAGTCTTTAAACTTTGTAGATTATTTGACTTTGACGAAGAATCATTCTGACTTTGTGTTGCCTTTTGAGAGAACTTCGATCAGTGTTGGTGTAGGTATGAACATGTGTAGAATTTGCACGATCTTTTCTACCCGCAAGCATCCATAAGAAGAAAACATAAAAAAAATGAGTTAGAAATAATCCAGCGCTTACAAGTTTGAACTTCGAGAGTGTTAACAAAGATAGTGTGAAAACATAACTCTTAATTCTCACAAAGGTCGTTCTCGAACTCAAGTCCCACAAGTGAGATAACGCGATGTACTAAAGTACACCTACAGTTCAGATGAGTCACTGAGGTACACCAAAGCATCACCTCACGATCAGACCGTTTGAGACACACTAAGCGTAATCCACGGGAGTTACCGGTGACTGCCGTCGTATGTTTGATGTTGACCCTGGCAGGAGTTTCCATTCAATCACTGAGGATCACATATGTGGACCTCTCATAAATGTTCTCGACAGATTGCTAAGATCTATGAAGGACACGATAATGTATCACTTGCGTCCTTATTGTTGAATGACAAGTGATGAAATGTCAAGTGTACCTAAGAGATCTTTTGATGAATCTCGTGGCTCTAGACTCAATAGTGCGCTTTGGTTTTCCTGAGCGGAGACTAGGGAGAGGGTCTCCTTGCTTCAATACCAGCAATCTCTAAAAGAAAGCCGATAGTTTATGTAGGGTTCCCTGTGAGAATGAAACAAGCTTATGTTGAGAGAAATTTGAGTGGCTTAGAAGGTTTAGTGCATGCGTCACTGGGTCCATGACGACTTTGATCTTCAATATCGATGTCATCAAGTGACAACCAGTAGCATACGAATTGAACCCGGTGTCTGCCCTAAGTTGAATAATATGGAGGGCTATTTATTTTCATCATTTTCTTTACTTTTATTTTTAATTCTTCAACTCCTTCTTTCTCCGATTCTCATTTTCACCTTTTTATAATCATACCTTAGGACTTGTAATTCTAACTATTGGTGGTGTCCTTGGGTAGATCCATCCGGCTCTGGCGGATCATAGGACAGTTATTCCTAACCTTAGTCACCTTACAACTCCATGACTAACCTATGTTGCCATAAAACCATTTTCATGAAAAATCTCTCAAAGTGGTTATGAGTAAAAGCATTTAATACCACTGTTGAGATTTAAAGATTTTGCATAAATACTCCCCCTCCACACGTGCTTATGTGTTTTGACAGAAATCTGCACGGTGAAAGAAGAGCGCGCACTTTTGAATTGATCAACTCATGATAGACAATCCCCCGTGAGACAAGGTTATGTTGCATAGTTAAAGAGTTTCATTGTCAGCTTTTAGGTGACAACTAGCTCTAATAACTACCTTGAAGATGTGGACAAACCTCGAAAGGTTGTTAAACCCGTCAAAGTTCATGTCTACCAAGAGTTTCTCGAATGGTACATTCTACTTGGACAAGTCCTTTATGAGACACGTTTACATCACTAGCGAACTAGCTTGAAATTATTACCCGTCCCGGACAAGTCTTTTCGAGTTACTAACATTTAAGATCTCGTCAATTCATTGGTTAAGTTTGTAGCAAAATGATTCATTTGCAATTCACAACATATTTCTTATCACCTAATTTTTCTCCCCCTAAAAAATGGCATATAAATGTTATTTTTGACGAAATTTTGATATCGAATATGTCCATTTCGAGTTTTGCGGGAAGATAACCACAAAGAACATT
The DNA here is from genome assembly GCA_910596185.1 of Chrysanthemum makinoi. Classification (NCBI taxonomy): domain Eukaryota; kingdom Viridiplantae; phylum Streptophyta; class Magnoliopsida; order Asterales; family Asteraceae; genus Chrysanthemum; species Chrysanthemum makinoi. The sequence goes on along the minus strand of OU343217.1, from coordinate 212,053,961 downwards.
TTGGTGAACAAAGTTTTTAACCAAATACTCCCCCTCAACAAGTGATATAAACTTTTGAGGTTTTGAAATTCATAAGGGGAAGTACTTGTTCTTTTGAGCAAAACTTTGAAAATTAAAAGTTTTGATCAAAAGTAAGAAGCTTTCGCTCCTTTTATAAGGATTGTGGCACTGAAGCGTACCACAGGGTCCTTTCATTACCAGTACGGGTTGTACACTGTTATGTGTGCACAAGCCGTAGTCAATTAAAAGTCACACATCCAAATGTTAAGATAGTGAAACAAATCAATGGTTACCAGGAGAATCCAGAAGACCAAAGAATAACTCCAGGAATGCGTTCGGGATGTTGATAGCCTGTGAGAGATATGCTGGGATGACCGCCTATGAAGCTCTCCAAAGTTCTGAATCGGTCCCTTCTGAACAACCTTTCATCGATCTGCGTGATGATCTTCTTCACATCCCGTCTCTCCTGAGAATTCCATCTCTTAGGTGACCCAATGCCTTGTTGTATCGCCTTCAATCGATAAGCTAACCCATCCCTGACTTTCTTCAGTGTATGATCCCCAAACTTATGAAGCTCTTTACACGCCATTAAGCAATTTCGGTGTAGTTCACTATGGTAGACTACTCCAAATGGTTTGCTGATGAGGGTGTACTGAGGAAGTTGGTTTATGTCGAGAAGGTGTAGCTATGGTTTTGTGAGGTTAACACGTGTCTGATACGATTCTACGGCAAGCTGAATGTCTTCTACACGTTCTTGAATGACTATGCTTCTGATGTAGATGAGTAAGGACTCGATGTGCTCGCGTTGGATAGTTGTGGAGAAGTGTCGCATTCGTCCTTGCACCTTAGCGAGATACATGTCTTCAATGTCATTCAGTGACAGTCTCGAAAAATCCGCTTCACAGAATTCATAGTCCTCTTCGTCTTGTCTTTTTACCACAATGTTTTTGAGAAATGTGTAGTCCCATTTTGACGCAAGAGAGACATGCCTAATAGCAACGATCTGTTTATCACTGTACACTTCGTGTTTAGACTATTGAACCTGGCAGCTTTTGTAGTAGATTCGTCGGCGTTCCGGCCAATGGTGAATCCCATACATTGCATCGCGGTCATACTATTCCACGCTGTTGGCAAACATATGAGTAGCCTTTTCCTCGATGGCTATGCAGTTGGAGTAAATTGCTGCCGAGAATGGAAGTGTAAGTGATGTAGCGTATTTCTTTGACACATCGCTACCGTGTAGAAGAAATTCTAGGTCATTGTTGAAGAAATAACGGAATGGAATCTTGGGTTGATCTGGTTGGCCAATTGTAGGTAGAGGTCTTGTCCAGTCTGTGTAGTATGGAGCTTTATCGTTTCGTGTGAAGTCAATGTTAGCTTCAGGGTTGAGCCAATCGATGTTGTTAGACATGGCTCGTGCTATGTTTTCAATATGGTATTCAACTTCAATAGCACTTTCAGAGCTGTCTTTGAGCAGTTGAAAAGCTTCATTCTTGATGCGTCTCAACTCTTATTTTGTCATCTTCTTCACCCGAAACTTTTCTTGCTGTAACTTAGCATGCTCCATTATTTGACCATCTACCATTTCTTAACCTTCAGGTAGTGAGGGAGTAGCATCAACAAGTGTAGAAAACCAATCATATTCAGCGGTGTCATCTTCGTCTAGCCATGAGACCACATTGGTCTTTGTCTTCATCTTCTTCTTTGGCTTTGATGAGGATCCTGGTTTATTTGTTGCGGCGGGAGAGGTGGGTTGTTGTTGGGGCTCATGGAACTCCTCATCGTCACCACCAGTGTATTCGAAATGATCACCGATTTTCTCTGTGGAAGGTGGTAACTTAGAGTCTTGAGGTTTATCAGCAGTGGAGTGTGGAGGAGATCGTCTTTTGGTTGGAGTCCTTTGGGGTGGTGGTGGCATAGAGGAAGATTCACCAGACTTCTTTGAACATTTAGGTGCAGAATCCTCCTTATCCTTATCGTCATCGTCTCTTGAACGCTTAGGCCTTTCAATTTCTATTCTGCATGCTGTTTTGAGTTGATATTCCAAAGAATGCATCAAACAGCTTTACCTTCGTCGAGGTAAATGTTGCGCATCGCTTTTGACATTTTGTTACCTTGGAAACCAATTCAAGATCGGATAACACTATAGGATCAGATGGGTTGATTGTTACGGTTAGAGGTGTTGATCTTATAGTTTGCTTAGCCAATTGCATCAGATTCGGATAGAGTTATCGTTGAACATCTCTTGTCACGCCAGAACGTGTCGAGAAGGAATTTGTGAGTATATCCCTTAATTATCTCATTCATTTCCCCTTGGATATCATGTTGCATAAACTTCTGGATATACTCCCTTTCACTTGAAATCTTGTCTATCTCGTCATGTAGAAGATTGATACTGTCAGCGAGTCGATTCAAATTTTTGTTTAGCACATCTTTCTTCCTGACTTGCTTGACAGCTTGGACAATCTTTGTCTTAGCCCGGGATATCCAAGAGTCGGTTGGTTTCTTCACTGACTTAGATGTGGATCTGGTTGTTCCTTTGGATGGTGGTGGTGAAGAGTGAGAAGACGAGTTTAATGATGAGGAGACGTGAGGTGGCTCAGGGTCCTTAGGTGGCTCAGAAGTTTGTTCCTTGGAGCGAGTTGGACTGTCTAGAAGAAAATCATCATAATCAATATCTTCATTATTTCCAGACTTAGCCGTTTCATCAGCCTTAGCATCTTCACCAGGAGTTTTCACAGTCTTCTTCATGTCTGGTTCCTCAAAGTCGTAATTGATCGAGTCCTTAATCTGCCTTTGTTGTAGTTCGTGGGTGGTGGTACCAGTTCCCTTATCGGGTTGATTAACGAAGCTGGTGTGGCTTGAGTTCCACCACTTGACCCTCCGGGGCCACGAGTTTGTTGCAGTATGAATTCACTGGCAGGATGTTTGAGTCTGAGGTTCTTCAACTTCTTTTGATAGTCTCTTTCTTCGTCTAGTGGTTCTTCTTCCCAGCTTTCCTCTTCTTGCACAAGCACTGGAGTTTTCCCTTTACCTTTATCAGCTTTTGGACTGGGAGGTTTTGCTACTATTTGAGTGTCATCGATTGGAGTTTCAGAGTAGATGACCTCTTCGTGTGATTCATTATCCTCAGAGCTTTCATCTACTAGCTTTTGTTGCGGTTCAGGCTTGGGAATAGGGATGGCTTCTTTAGATGGAATTTTCCTTTTGAGAGTATGTGGCCTCTTAGGAAACTTTCTCTGACTCTTAGTGCTCGTGATGCTTCCTGAACTGCCTCTCCTGGTTTTTCTAGTAGGTGTACCAGAGGACTTTTCATCAAGGAAACCTACTTTACCTTTTTCAACTACTACCAGATATCGTTTATACGAATAAAGTCCTTTGATATCATCAGTAAGAAGATGATCTGGCAACATTGCACCTTGTTTCTTCGTTGTTGAGTCCTTAAATCTCTAAAGCTGAGTGTGGGCTCATATAACGGAGTGTTGTTTTGGGTCATCAAGTCTCGGGAATATCGTGATTATACCCTAGAGCTCTTTGGATCAACAGTTTGGTGTATCTGATATATGTGATCTTGGTGCCAATCTTTTTAAGGTAAGTCATCATATCGTCCCATATCAGAGCTTCAACTTCTATGTCTTTCATGTTGACGAAAGCCCAAAATATTTGTAGTTCCATGAGCTTGGGATGCTCATGACCACTATCACGTCCAGAAACATATTTTTTAATCATAATGTAGAGGGTTCTCCATGGCTGGGGAATGTTCTTGAGATCCACAGATGAGTGCTTTGTGATCACCCTGGTAGCTTCATCATAGCCAATGTCGACCATGAACTTGAGAACGACCTCTTCAGTTGGAGTAGCATTGTATTCAGTAGGTTCGATGATGGGAATAAGAAGAATAGCCCTCAAATCTGCTGGTGTGATGGTGACTTGTTTGTTGTTGAGCGTCACCGTCACAGCATTTTGACCTTTGACCTTTTGCATTGTATGCCAGAATTTGTGAATGTAGATCTTCGGTACGGTAGCAGAGTTAGTGAGCATGTTCTGATAGGGGTGAGTCTTCAGAATATCCACCGCAATGACATTAACTAAGATTCGCAATAGAAGTTATCAAAATCAACTTTGAGGTTGTTCTTTCCGATCTTCATTGGATAACCATGAGGGAAGATATCTTCAACAGTGAGAACATTTGGTGCTTCCACATTTGGCATTTGAGCGTCCATGTCGTGATCTGAAAGATATTAAGCCAAAAGAACCAACATATCGAAAGACATTACGTTAGTCAACAGTTGATTTTATTGTCTATTTATTAAATGTGATATGTCGATGATTGTTATGAGTCCAATGTCACTTGTTAGTCCAATAGTCCAAAGACGTCGTGATAAGTTTCATGAGTAGATTAACTTTGAGTTTTAAAGTCAAAGTTTTCACTTATTATTCACAACTTATTAAAAACTTAAGCTTATTAGTGACATTTTTGGTTTCGTGGCGTTATGATTTATTTATTTACAAGTTTGCATGCGTAACAATTCATAATTTTGGTTAAAACTAGGCTTAGGCGTAGATTTTGCAAGCTTATGCGTAAAAAGGAGTGGTTATACGCGTAAGCATAAGCTTATGCGTAGGATCTTGACTTACGCGTAAGAAATATTACGCGTAGGAAAAGAGGGCCTTAGGCGTAAAGCTTACGCTTAAGCGTATATGGAACCTTACGCGTAAGTCTTACTCGTAAGAGTGAACCTTATGTGTAGAGGTTATTGTTTACGCATATCCTTCACAGGATACACGTAGTCCCCATTGTAGAACCTTATGCGTAAAGGTTACGCGTAAGATTTCTCTTACGCATAACATTCTACGCGTAAGGTGATCCTTATGTGTAGATGTTCAAGTAACCTTGATTCTGAATTATTCACGTGTAGAAACCTGAAATAAATTCATCATATCACCAATATTAACACATACATTCATTCCTTTTTCAGTTCTAAGCATGAACACTATTTAAGCAGTTATGCATAGAAACTCAATTACGCGTAGAGTTTAAACCCTAAAGTTCAATTCCTACGAATAAGATTTCTAGCCATAGGAATAATACCAAATTGTTTCTGGGATATCTTAGAGGTCTAGTGAAGTGTTCTGTACAAGTTTTAACATAAAAAATGCTATGAATCAAAAGTACCCAAAACGTATGAACTTAAACCCTAAAATTTAATTCTTTCACAATTGATGTTACTGGGCAAGTTATGAGCATGGTATGATCAATTCAACTTATATACAACCTCTCTTAACCATCTAATTAACCTAAAACACACACACATGAAAATACCCAATTCACGCATAAACCCTAATTTTTCAAAATCAATCAATTTGTGTTTCTGGGTGAGTATTAATGATAGAAATGGAATCATTGTGATAAGATGAACGTTTTGACACTACCATTTTAACCAAAAACACTCAACCTTGATTATGTGTTCATACGCTTATGCGTAGAACACAAAATCACTCCTAGATTAAATTCTAGCCGTTAGTTTTCAAAACGACTCAAAACCATTGCTTATAATCATGTTAAAAACGTAACAACACTTACAAAATGATGATCAGAAAAACGGATTAGCAGGTGGATTTTTACGCGTAGGATATGGGTAGTTGAGAAATAAATAAGGTGAGTTAATGTTTGTGAAAAAGTTTAGGTGAAGTATTTTGTTAGAAAATACTTTGAGATTTTGACACATTTAGTCCCTCCACCTTTACCATTTACATCCAACGCCCATAACTTTCATTTTGGTTACCAAACGAATGATATTTGAAAAGAAAACTTGACGACCTCCCCCTCGACTTAAGAAATAATGAAATATTATAAAAATGAGTTTGAGGAGTGTTAGTAAACTAGAAATGTGACCATCATTATTAAAGAAACAACCGGGATAAGGTAACATGCAAGTACAAGGTTTTATGAAACCGAAAAATATTTGCTTTCTGCCCCTTAACACTTGACCGAGAAAAATACTGAATTTTGAAAGATTAAAGTTTTGACGGAAGATTTGTACTTGACATGTTAAAAGAAATATAGATAGAAGAATATTTTTGTTGTTTTATCAGATTTTATAATTTTGTATTTTGTTTTTGAAAAATATTTACAAAAGAGGTTTTGGTGTTTGACTGGTTTTAAGAATGTGTTAAAAGTTCATCCAGCCTTCCGAGTCAAACACCGCATACCAATCCTGGGTGGAGCAACTCATTAAACCTAGCGGAGCTAAGGCTTTGGTGAGAAGATCCGCCAGATTGGTATTCGTATCCACAAAGTATAATTCAACGGTACTGCTCCACATGCTCCTTGATGAAATGATATCGAAGATCGATGTGCTTTGATTTCAAATGATGAACAGAGTTGCACGCGACGAATAGCACTCGATTATCGTAGTACATCGATTCTCATTAAATACGTAACCATAGTCTTTGAGTTGTGTTCTCATCCAAATGACTTGAGCACAACACGCCGACATGGCTACATATTTTGCTTGGGTTGAGGACAACGATGTACAATCCTGCTTCTTTGATTGCCATGACACCAGTTTATCACCAAGAAATTGTAATGCTCCCTCAAGTACTTTTCTCGTGAATCTAAGCATCTTGGCGCGGATCGGCCCGAAAAAGCTATTAGTTCAAAACCAGAATCCTTAGGATACTAGATCCCCAAGTTAATGGTTCCCTTGATGTATCGGAGGATTCTTTTAGCCTCAGAGAGGTGGGTTTCAGTTGGTCCCGACTAATAACGGGATCAAAGATATATGGCAAAAACAATATCGTAGCCGCTAGCCGTTAGATACATGAGAGACCCAATGATATTTCGGTATTTGGTAGGGTCCACCAATTTCCCATGTAAATCAGCATCTAGTTTCTTGGTATGTGCCATTGGTGTGGCATAGGTGTCACAGTTTTGCATTCCAAATTTGTTTAAAAGTTCAAGGGCATATTTGGATTGACTCAAGAAAATACCACGGGGAGATTGATGAACTTGCAGTCCTAGAAAGAACGTAAGTTCACCCATCGTGGACATTTCAAAATGTTTTTTCATTAGTTTTTCAAAAGCGATTAAGTACTTTTAATGTGTTGACCCAAAAATGATGTCATGCACGTAAATTTGAACAATTAAGATGTGTGCCCCGTGATATTATATAAAAAGAGTTCGGTCAACCGAACCTTTAGTGAAATTATTTGCAATGAGGAACGATGATAGCTTATCGCATTCACGCCGAGGAGCTTGTTTGGGTCCGCAAAGCTTTATTCGGCTTTGTAGACATGGTTCGGGAACTCGAGATCAACGAATCCTTCGGTTGGTCGACATAAATCGCTTTCTTCGCTTCCCATCCAAAAGCAGTTTTGGACGTCCATCCGAAAGACCGTTATGTTCATATGAGCCGCGAACGCGAGAAAGATCCCAACGTCTCAAGACGAGCAACCAGAGCAAATGATTCTTAAAAGTCAATACCCTCTTCCTGTCTATAATCCTTAGCCACCAGACATGACTTGTTTCTGATTATGTTCCCTTCAAAGATCCAATTTGTTCTTCCAAATCCATTTGAGACCAATGACGAAGACCCCTGTTGGTCTTTCAACCAATTCCTATACTTCAAGATGTTTAAACTGATTGAGTTCTTCCAAAGATGGATTCAATCCAGTTGTCTTTGTCATTGCATCCTTAATGTTTTAGGTTCGTGATTGGCAGACGGTGAGTGCATAAATGCAATGTTTACCGTCTATGTGAAGACGTTGTCTAGTTACGACTGGTTGATTCGGGTTACCAATGATGTTCTCAAGAGGATGGTCTTTTGTCCAACGATGTGTCGAGGGTTGATGTTGGTATACACTGTCAAAATTTGGAGGATTCAAATGGCTTGTAGATGATTCCGCGACATCAGATGTGGCAGTTTCATTAGCAAACGGGTTGAAGAACGCATTTGGATCAAAATCTGCAGGTGGGGGTACTTCGTTGTTTAGAACATCATCATCTGGTTTAGCGTCGTTGGATGCAGTTTGTTCAACTGTTGTTGTAGAGTCAACTGGTGGTGATTCTTCAACAGTAGTTATTGTAGTAGGTGTATCAGGTTGGAAAATGATCAGGTTGAGCAGCGGAAATATTGGATACACTTAGAGCACGTTCATCAACATCATCACTAAACAAAGGAGAAAATAGCTTTTCCATTTGTTGAGGAGTAAGTCGGGCTTGGTTCAGCCAATGATGGGGTTTGAGGGAAGTTTAAACGGTTGTGACCGGGTTCCAAGCTGTTATGCTCAGAATCCATTTCTATAAGCTCATCGAAATTTGCATGAATCGTTTCCATAACCTGCTTTGTACGAAGATTCCAGATCTAGTAACCTTTAGAATCCTCACAGTATCCAATAAAGACTCCAATGTCAGCTTTGGCTTTGAGCTTTCCAAAGTCATCACGATCATTATTTGGGTAGCAAAGGGATCCAAATACATGTAAGTGTTTGAGATTCGTTTTCATTGTGGATAAGCTCAAAAGGTGTTTTGTTATGGCGTTTTGTAATCATTGATTGATTTTGAGTGTAGCATGCAGTTGATACGCCTTAGCCGCCCACGAGTAATCTGAAGTTTAGCATTGATTAACATTGTTCTTGCAGCTTCCACTAACGTACAATTTCGTCTTTCAATAACTTCTTTTTGTTCTGGTGTACGTGTAATAGATGTTTGATGCTCAATTACCACTTTCTCATAAAATTTTCGAAGAGTTTGATTCACAAATTCAGTTCCTTTGTTTGTTCTGATTTGTCGGACTGTGTTCCGGAGCTGAACTTGAATTTTCGTGAGAAAGGTGATGATCATCTGTGGAGCTTGAGCTTTACTTCGAAGAAAGTAGACCCAAGTCCATCTTGAGTAGTCATCGGCAATTACCAAGATGTAGCGTTTGCCATTAATTGTTTGCACGCGCATCGGGCCACACAAATCCATGTGAAGAAGATGAAGCACATGCTGAGAGCTGTGTTCCACCTTTGAAGGAAAGTGAGCACGAGTGCTTTTACCTTGTTCACATGCTGAGCATAGGTGATCTTTAGAATATCAAAATCTCGGGAGACCTTCAACTAGTTTGAATCGAGCAAGGTTGGCTATGGTTTGAAAGTTTAAATGTGAGAGACCACAGTGACATAGCCAAGATTTTGTTGATGTTTCCTTTGAAAGTAGACAGATGGGAGATGAAGAAATCATGTCTTGCATGGAGATAGTGTAGAGACTTGAATTGCGAGAGCCAGACATAAGATAGTTTCCTTGTAGATCATGAATGAAACAAGTTTTCTCCCGAAAAGCAACTTCCAAATCTCCATCGAACCGACCCACCGAGAAGAGATTGTGACCGAGACCTTCCACATAATAAAACCTGCTAATTTTGATGTTTCCATTGATGTAATATCCAGAGCCCATGATAGTCGCAAAGTGATCATACCCGAACCGACAAGCCAATGAACTTTGCAATAAAGTTTGATAACATTTGAGATTGCCCGTCATGTGTCGAGAATAGCCGCTATCAACAATCAGAGGATGATCTCAGACACCTGCATTACACAATAACGCATCTAATGTGATGGAATAGAAGTAGATGTGGAACCCAAAGAGTTAGAGGGTTCCGAAGCAGTTATAGTAGAAACACACATATCAATGATTTTAGGCATCCATTTAAATCCAAGTGTATTATGTAACCATTTCTGCCATCTCTAATTAGTCTTAGCTTTAGCCTTAGTGAATGGACTGGGTGGTACTACATTCCTTGGAGGTGATAATGGAGTGGCAGGGACATCAATGTGTTTCTTAGAATCTAAAGAGGGCGGTTTACCAAGCACAGACTTAGAAGTTGTAGTGGGCCTAGAGGTATTCCGATTCTTAGGATTCCATAAACGAGACAAGATAGTCTTAGCAACACATTTATCATGACAATCAGAAAGCATACTTGTACAACATATAACACAAGAAGCTTCAGACTTAAAATCAAAAGTACTTAAAGGTTCAACATTCGTTACATCACTTTTTCCATTACATTTGTCAGACGCAATATCTAAAGTGGGTGCAACTTGAGTCTTATTCAAAATCCTAGGGTGTTCTTCTACTTCAACATTCTTTATTGTTATTTTCTTAGGTCGCAACTTCTTATTCTTCCTTGTATTGCTCCTAGGCTGTGAAGTGCGGACTTTAGGAAAAAGAGGCAACTATTTCGCTTCAGAGAGGGAAGCACATTAGTATCTTGTGGTTTGTCAGTAGGCATTCTAATGTCATTTTTGCTAAGTGTTACAGGTGCAAGTTTCTTAATGTTACTAAACTGAACTTGTTCATACTTTCCTAACTTCTCTTATAACTCAATGATAGTGTGCAACAATTCTTGATTTTTAGAATGAAGATTTCCAGAAAAGTTCATGACTTCCTTAGTGTGTGCAAGATAATGATCAAGTTCGTTTGATGCTTCATCATGAGTCTGTTTGAGTAAATCAAATATGACACCATATTCCTTTTTAACTTTATCAAGTTCTTGTTCATACTTTGAGATTTGACACTTCAAAGACGCGTTTTGATCATCCAGTTGCTCAATATTTGGATTAAAAGTTTTGGAATGCAACTGGTTGATTTTGTTTTGCAAAGAAAGTTCACGATTTTGATAATATTTTTGACACCATTGAAGACGACGTTTTGCATTTGAAAGCTCATTTAACAGCCGTTCATTTTCAACTTTTAAAGACTCAATCTGAGGTACATTATCAGTATTCTCAACAATTTCAACAGAATCAACAGAATCAGCAGAGATATAATCAGATGCATATGACAAAGAATGCAATAACACAACATTATGGATATCAGCACATATAACATCTTCCAAGAGTCGATCAACATCTTTTCATAACATTTTCTTTTTACGTTTTGTATTTGAAATAGATGTTTGCTTTCAAAACGATGTTCATCATCCAAGTTCCTTATGAAATTCCCTTTCCCAATACAATGCACAATTTTTCAAAATTTTAACATGGGGTAAAATTTTTTTTTGAAAAATATCTCTTTGTTCTCGCTACCGAGGCGATTATTGAAAATGTTCAACTTTTATTTCGAATGAAATTCAATCTCACATTCTAAAATTTTGATTGTGTATGAAAATGTCAAAATATCTAAGAATTTGACGATTTTCGGTTTTGAATTTACTTCATCGAAAGTGAAGGTAAAGGACCATAAATTTGTGCATAATTTGGTTGGGGAGCAACATTGGAAGACTCGCATCGTAGGTGTGATAATCCTAGGTGTGTTAGAAGAATCCTTTGTGACGAAAGTGATGGCTTAATAGTTAAATGGTTTGTTATAAACAACATTTTCTAATTTTGATCGACTCTCGTCTTCTGCATCTAATTCCTCTTGACGATGACATTCAACAACACTCATAATAGAGTCATCAATTTTGTATTCTGCAGACCGGAAACTTCAGGATTTGGTTTGAATGCTTTGTTTGAAAGCTTTGGTTTGTAATCAGCAAGATTCGGTCCATATCCATTTGTATTTGGTTTTAAAGTAAACTTTTGAATAGTTGTGATTGACTCACCATGTTTATAAACAACATTTTGAAACTCTTTGAGTTTGTTTTGTAAGCCGACAATTTCTTCAAGATAGTCATCTAATCATTTCGTTGAATGCTTTTGTATGCAGAGAATGTTTTGATAAGTTAACAACTCAACCTTGGTTTTTTGAGTTTCCAAAGTAAGAGCGTTAAGTTGTTTTTAGTGTTCATGTTTCAGTTGTTCTATTTGAGACAAATGAACATTCTTGGATGCGCTAGATCATTCTGCGCTCTAATGATTTTTCGCTTTTGGTGTGATTTAGCAAAAGCGCTTCAAAACCATGTTCACGCTTTTCTTGAGTTTTGAAAAATTGATTTGCCTTTTAAGCATTCAATATCCCCGTTGCAGCATTTTACGTGTAATTGCTGATTCAAATGAACAACATTCTTCCATTCGGGATTTTTGGTCTTTAAGTAAGGGGTCAACATTTGGATTAGCAAAGATTCGTGTTCAACGTGAGTCACAACGTGATCACTATTCAGATCCTCAAGTATAACCACAGAGTCAATTTGAGTATCAAAGGTAACCATAAGGTCATCTTGATCATCAAATGTAACTACGGGTCTGTTGAGAATCGCCGAGTGAGATGTGGATGTACTCATGTTGAACATTCTCGAGCCTCGTCGGATTCGTGATGTTGGCTAAGATATTAGACCGTTGATGAATATGGTTTGATCGGGTACACGAGACAAGCCATCGCTGTCATACATCGGGCCTCGGGTGTCACTCATGTGGAGTTCGGCATATTAGCCATCAACATAAGCTGCATTAGCCGCAAGTCCTCCATATCATCATCCGAAGTCATGACCGCCATAAAGCTCTGTCTTTGTTTTGAGGGTTCCACCAGCTTCATCCTTAATAGCCAAAAGTAAAGCCTCCTTGTGATAAGCACTGCCTCTAGTCCTCGGCTTTGGGCATGCATTAGCCAGATGACCCTTCTCATTACAGTTATAACATCAAAGACCATTCATCCCATTACGAAGCAAGATCCTGCTCAACCACTTGAGCTCTCTGTTGTTGTGGAGCACTAATGTTATTCCTTCCCATAACATTAAACCCTTGAACACGCCCATCGGCGACTGATAACCACGATCTCAACTTCAACACGCCCATTGTTCTGTAATAGCCCGATTCTTTTGGTTTGATGAGGAACGAATCGCGATTGTTGGATTTGTTTGTATAACGGCCAAGGCTTTAGCAATCATAAAAATCCTTGTTGCAATGCATCAAAGCATCGGAGTCCTCATTAGCGCCACCGTAGTGCTTGATCATTTTTGTTGTTGTATGAAACCAATTGAGTTTGTTGACATTGTTGCATGGACGGATCATATGGTGTAATTGTTTCAGTTGGTTGAGGAGCGGGTTGAGGAGGATAACTAGTTTGAGCCCACAAAGCTAGTTGTTGATTATCCGGAAGTGAAGGTGAAACAGTTTGTCCACGGATAAGCCTTTCCTTATCAACTTCTTTTTGATGGGGCTTCAAATAGTCGTACAACAATCTGTATGTAGCATGATGAAGATTCTTTGCTTGACAGATGAAAATGACATACGTTTCCCAATCAGGACCAAGACTACATAGGAACTTAGTGTTGACTGCAATTCTTGGCATATTGATGTCATGTTTTTCCAAGTCATTGATGATGTATGAGAATCGATGATGATAAGACTCTAATGTCTCTCCTGGTTCAATCATGAAGTGTTCATAAGCCAAGTAAATTTTGGATTCCATATCCTCTTGATTGAGTTCAGTGCCTTCCATGAGAAGATGAATATTTTCCCACATTGCTTTTTTGCGCCTTTTGAGCATCAACACTTCGAAGAATTGGATTTGGTAATCCCAAAAGGATATATTGCATTGCGAGCTCATCAACTTCGAAGTGTAGGAGTTCATCACTAGAAGGATCAGCAACAGTTGCAATGTTTGTGAGATCATCTCTTGGTGGAATAGCATTTGGATCTCCGGGTGTAAAGACAATAGGCATCTGAAATGGACCTTCCAAGATGACCTTCTTTAAGAACTTTCCATGTGGCTTCTTTAGATCACAAAACCTAAAGAACCTAATCACCCATTGATCGTAGTTTCTGGGAGTGAGCATTGGAGGTCTATCAAGTGATCCAGCCTCATGAATGGGTTGCTGGCTACTTAAAGCTTCACACATCTTTGCAAACCAAGACGGTGCCTTCATAGTATTCCTGGATGGATGTTGATTATAAACGTTTGTGTAAGGTTGTACTTGAAGACTAGATGGTGGTTGAACCATTTGTGGTTGAATTGCTCCTTGTTGTGGATAATGTTGTTGATAAATTTGTTGTTGTTGATTGAATTGTTGATGCTGTGGACTGAGTTGTTGTTGTTGTTGTTGATTATATGTGTAAGGAAAGTAGTTAGAGTATGGTGGTTGAGACATGTTGAAAACTTGTGTTGTAAAATGGATCTTTGTAGTCGAATGAAACGTTGTTGATGAAGTATCCTTAGGCGTAGAAACCAAATTTAGGCAAAGAAATGCTTAGGCGTAAAAACACCAAACTTATGTGTAAAAGTAATATTTACGCGTAGGATTAGCTTACGCGTAAGAATTGAGAAACACTAAGATTATGCGTAAACTGAAAGTTAGACATAGAAAACTTATGCGTAAGATTAGCTTATGCGCAAGACAAGGCTTTGGCGTAAGAAAATACTTAGGCGTAAAGAGTTCTATGCGTAAGTTTAATCTTATGAGTAAAATTAGGGTTTTGCCCAAAAAATCCTTTACACTATCACAGTGTAAGAGATATCCTAAGTCGAAGTGTTTTCAGGCTTATCCAAGCAAGAAAACACTGAGTAAACCAATTTCACTGAAGATCAAACCAAGGAAAGCTTATGCGTAACTTTAGGGTTTTGTTACGCGTAAAACTTAACCAAAACTGATTTTTAGCCCAAAGTGTTTCTAAACCAGATTTTTGCGATGAAACAGCTTCAATATCACCAAAATAACACAAAAGTGTGAAACTTGATGATCCAAAACTTGTAGACACGTTACGCGTAGAAATGAACACACATTTAAAATCAAGCTTAAAACCAATGAAATACACGTGAAGTTTGAAACTTTTTGCCAAAAACTGAAATTTTAACACCTAAAAACCTTGAAAGTACAAGAATCTTGGATTGGAAAGTGTAAAAATTGAATTTTTAAGCATGTAAAAGTTTGTAGAATGAGACTTACGCCAGAAAACCAAAAACTTCAAAAAAAAACCTTTTCGCCCAACTATTTGGCGATTGATACCACTGTTAGGTTCCCATATTTTTAACACAAGCCTCAATATGTAAGAAATAAAGATAAGATGGTCAGTTAAACAATATCAAACACACACGTATGAATAATAAGAAGAGTTACGCGTAGAGTATGAATGAAATGAACAACCAACCCTCAAGTGAGGGTTTACAAGGATTATTTAGAGGAAGGAACTAGGGTAACATGCAAGTTCCCTTCCTTTCCTTTATGGGATTGGGCCAAGGCTCATAGGCTTTCTACATAAGCCTTGGCATGATAACTAAAATAAAAGCCATAATTAAGCTAACTATTACATATTAATTACTAACACTTGAATTCTAGTTTAGGAGTGATTCCAACAACTCCATCCGAAATAGAGAGCAAAAGTGACGGCTATCGAGGAACCAAAAGATCTCTCAATATTGTCACTTGACGAGCTAATTGGAAATCTCAAAGTTCATGAAATGGTGATGGAGAAAGATTCGGAGATCATCAAAGGAAAAAGAGAGAAAGTCAAATCCGTTGCTCTAAAGGCAAGAACGGAATCAAGTGATGATGAAGAATCTTCCTCGGAATAGTGAAGACGAGGAGTATGCCATGGCCGTAAGAGATTTCAAAAAGTTTTTTAGAAGAAGAGGAAAGTTCGTAAGGCAACCCCGAGATGAAAAGAAGTCATTCCGGAAACACTGAGATGACAAAAAGGGAATAGGTGAAAGGAAGTGCTTTAGATGTGGTGATACAATTCATCTAATAGGAGATTGCCCCAAGACACCTAAAAGCAAAACTCAACGAGCTTTTGGGTGCTTGGAGTGAAAATGATGATGATGAAGAATCAAGTAAGGATGAGATCGCTCTCATGGCACATGAATCAAATGAGGTACATTCTGACTCATCTTACTCTTCTATTGATGATGACACTTTGAAAAAACAATATAATCAATTGTGTGAGCTTAACTTAAAAATCATAACTAAAAAAAAGTTTTTAAAGACCAAAAAGGAATTTTTAGAAAACAAAGTTATGAGCTAAAAGAAAAGGCAAAACGATTAGAAAAAGGAAAGGCTAATGACGATGGTTGTAAATCATGTCAAGAGCTTGGTCTTGAAATAGAAAAGCTAAAACTCACACAAGATGTTCTCATTGAACACAACTCTAAATTTAAAAGATTTAACAAAAACATCTCTGGTGCCGACGAAATAGTAAGAATTCAAAAAGTACCAGGAAATACAAGTGGATTAGGTTTTAATAAAGTAATGATTCCAAGTAGTCAAACCAAAACGGCCGAAAAAGACAAACAAACTGTCACAATCGCAAAGATAACACGGACCAGACAGACCCAAAAATTTGGTTCCGTCCGTATAAAAAAATGGTTCCGTGGTGTCTGCAGTAGGAGAACAGGTTTGCAAAATGGACCGTGGTGAATTTGTCAAGGTAACAAAGAAATCTAATGATGTTAAACTAAAACCTGTTGTTACATTAGGAGTAGGACTTGCTAAAAATGAATTTAGATCTAAAACTATTCAACAACGGCCTAAAACACCTATTGCCAAAAGCCCCTTTCCCAAAAGCAACTAAAACATACAACCCAACTATCAACACACCGGTTGGAATCAAAACTACCCTAGACCATATCAAACTCCAAATTACATACCATGGAACCCTTACCCATCATTTCCATACATGAACCAAGTAAATGGCATGTTTAACCTAAACGGACCCATGAGATATTGGGGACCAAATGCTTGAGTTATTTGTGTCATAGGTATGCTTGAAAGTTGGCTTAGAACCTGATGAATGGATAAAAGATAGTGGATGCTCAAGACACATGACGAGTAACAAAAGCCTCTTCTCAACATATTAAGAGTATGACGGAGGTAATGTTTCTTTTGGTAGCAATCTCAAAAGCAAAATCATTGTCAAAGGTGTTAATACAAATAAGCCGTAAAAACGTTTATTTATATTTTACGATCTTCTAATGTTTTGTCAATAACAAAAGTAAAATCATTTTAACGAAACAAATAAAATACGTAAATGGTTTGAGCCAATAGTTTACTAACACAATTACGTTTTCACATAAAACACTAAACAAGTAAAAGTGTTTTTATGATTTAGTAATACATATGTACAACAACTAGTGTTTACATAGTGGGCAAATATATACATAACTAGTATGTATTATAATGGGTAACACAATGGGTAGAAGTTTAAGTATTTGACCTATTGACTAAATACATTGAATGTAGTTGGGTAAAACCCAAAGTCCATGACCCAGACCCATGGAGCATAACCCATAACCCATTGCATGACATCATGCATAAGTCATAAATGGATATTATCCATGACCCATGGTTTTAACCCATGACCCATGGAATAGATGCATTGCATCTTGTAGATACATTGTATCTACTTGGATACCCATGGTCCAAAGTGTAGGACCCATGACCCATAACCCATGACTTATGACCCAAAACCCATGGGCAAAGAGGAGTGTCCCACGGATCCCCAGGATTACACTGGGAGATCCCTCAAGTGAGAGATCTGTGGTATCCGTGGAACAATAGCTAAATTTCTTATATAAATAGTGAGCCATTTCTTTATTTTGGGTGGCCACTCCCACACATACTTTCTCCTTGTATTGTAACCCTTCTAACCTTAGATCCTAAGGATCTCTCTATGTAGTTTGTTTTGTTTTTGTGTGATTCTCTAGGTTCCTCTTAAAGGCAAGATCACCACCTATTAAAGTAGAGCAAGCTTAAGTCCATGAGTTGCCATACTTTATCATCATCAAGATTACTGAGGTTCTCTTGTTGATACTTCTTTCTCCTTCTATAAGAAGTGTTGTGTCAAAGGCATTAGTGAAGGATGCCGAAAGAGTCAAGACGAAAGCACTAGTGAAAGATGCTAAACGTCCGTGTCAAAGGCATTAGTGAAGAATGCCAAAGGAGTCAAGACGAAGGAATTAGTAAAAGGTGCTAAACGTTCGTGTCAAAGGCATTAGTGAAGAATGCCTAGAAGTCAAGTCAAGTGGCATTAGTGAAAGATGCCAAGGGTGTATAATCGATGAGGTGCATCGATGTACAAATAGAGATAGGTTGTATCCAATGATATTGATATCCTTGATGATGTTGTAATAAGGAGTTGGTCTCCTTTGGGTTAGGTGTTGTGTAGTGTTGGGTAGTAGTTCCTCCATTGTAATGGAACTCGGTATCTAGCCTAGTACCGGATAAAGGGTAGGCGACGTTGTGATAGGTGTGGTTCTACCTTGTGGAAGAACCCGGTGTCTAGCCTAGAACCGGAAATAGAGTAGGGACGTTTTGAAGCTTCTCCGCCATAAGGAATTGGTGTGCGTGTAGTGATTACGAACTCTCGAGTAGGTGACTCGGGGAGTGGAGTAGGGCAAGGAAGGTATCCTTGTAGCCGAACCACTATAAACACTCGTGTCGTGGTTATGTGCTTCTCACTATTTATCTTTCATTACACATTTATATATCTATCTATCAACGTCCAACATACACATCTAAATAGATTGACATAAGTCGATCTAAATATTTTAAAACGAAGTTTTAATCTTTAAAACTATTCAACCCCCCTTCTAGTTTTCCACAACTGGCATCAGAGCTTCGTTACCGAGTTTCTTAGAGTATGTTGTATTTTAAAAACTTGATACGATCCGTGTATGTTTGAAAACTACAAAGAAGGATGCTAGGATTTAGTAAATCCAGTTATTAAAGTGTCGATCACCTCAAGTATATGTAATCGTTAGAAAGCTCGTAGTCATAGTTATTTAATGTTATGTAGTATTTAGTTAAGTAACACCTTTGAGGACAGACGGGTCTTTACCCACTGTATGCCTGATCCATAGCCCGTAGGTGGCATTTTATGTAAGACTATAAATACCCTCTACCTCCCAAGGTAGAGGGTTGGAGCTCATAATAAGATTTTCACTTTCTCTTACTAAGTTCGCAAACCTCTAACTCTTTCTCTTTCTAAAACATAATATTATATGCCTCTTATTGATCATGGTTTGATACGTTTGTGAAATCCAATATGGTACAAATGGTATCAAGAGCCATGGTTTGATCATCTCTCTTACATATCCTTGGATTTCTAGTGGTTTTTTATGGTTTTTGGGTTTGAAAAAGTTTAGTGGTTTTTGCATCATTTGGATCATTTCTTGTGTTAAAGTTTGAATTTTGAGTGTACTTTTGTGTTTAGAATCATTGTAAGTGCTTGGGTTTTGATTTGGAAAGCTTAAATCATTGTGGTTGGGCTTGTTTTGGATTGAAAAGTGTTATCTTTAAGTTTTTCTACCTAGCGACTTGAGTCTCGGAGTAGTTTTCTTCGTAGCAATTTGCTTTGTTAATTTGCAGCGACTTATAGTTGAAGTAGTAGCGACTTGAGCCTAGCGACTTGTTTATTGAGACAAGCCGACAAATAGTACAAAGTAGTGCAGGTTCCACTTCGGCTAGCGACTTGGTTGACGTAGCGACTTGTCTCTATTATTTCTAGCAACTTGTCTTTGTTGTTACTAGCGAGTTACTCTTTAGCGACTTGATCTCTCAGCTAGTTGCTCTTTAGCGACTTGTCAGCTTAGCTATTTGGTGTCTTTAGCGACTTGGTCCACTTAGCGAGTTGTTCTTTAGCGACTTGTCAGCTTAGCGATTTGGTGCTTTAGCGACTTGTGTTTAGCGACTTGGTTCATAGCGACTTGTGTTTAGTGACTTGATTCACAACGACTTGAGGTTTTAGCGAGTTGCTACTTAGAGACTTGGTGACTTAGCGACTTGTCTCAAGGGTTATAGCGACTTGGTTGATATTTGTTTCTAATACGATTTTCTCTTGATTTAGTAAAATCCCGTGAAAGAATCTATTTCCCGGTTTAATAATTGAGTTATAAAATCCCTTGAAATCTGTAAACATGTCTACCAACGTGCCTACAATCATCTCTACTGTAGCTGAGGACGTTCAAGCAGCTGGTTCAGATACTCGTCCACCCATGCTTGACAGAACTAACTATGACTCATGGGCTCAACTAATTAGGTTGTATTGTTTGGGAAAGGAAAATGGGGTAAAAATTCTCAAGTCAATTGATGAAGGACCTTATCAGATTGAGACTACAAGAGACACACTTGAAACAGATGTAGATGGAACAGTGATATTAGGTTTTGACAGACCAAAGACATATGATGAGCTCAGTGATAAGGAGAAAAAGAGATACGATGCTGATATCAGGGCTTCAAACATTGTACTCAGGTCTTCCAAAAGATATCTACAAGCTTATCAATCACAACACTGAAGCCAAGGCTTGGGATAATGTCAAGATGCTTCTCTCGGGTTACGAATTAACTAAGGAAGACATAGAATCACAACTGTATGATGAATTTGAGAACTTTAAGATGAAACCAGAAGAAAGTGTCTATGAATACTACGTGAGATTCTACAAGCTTGTGAATGACATGAGGAATATCAAAATGACCATGCCAAATATTCAGCTGAACTCAAAGTTTGTGAACAACATGAATCCCGAATGGCACAAATTTGTCACCTCTGTGAAGCTAACAAAAGGACTAAAGAACACCAACTATGAGCAACTGTATGCCTTCCTTCTTCAGAATGAGAGGCATGCTATGTTTGAACGAAGGATTCTTGAACAGTTCAAATCTAAAAAGGGAGAAACAAGTTCATCAAATGATTCAATAGCCTTTTACACCAATGTTGGAATTACCACCAAAGCTTCTCAAGTCATACCCACGGGTAATGGTAATTACAAACTCATTCCTGATCCAGCATATAAGCCTCTAGACTCAAACACACTCATGGAAAAATTCATCAATCAAATGTCTCTCATGGTTAGTCAAAATCTGAATTCCCTCCCACACACCAACAATAACCTCAGAACAGCATCCAATCCACACAATCAAGCTACTGTCAGAGATGGCAAGGTTATGTTGCAACCAGTTCAAGGAAGGCAGTATGAACAAGGAAGAGGAGGAGTAGGTGGAGGATATGTGACTAATCAGAATCGAGGAAGAAATGCCAATCAAGGGCAAGCTAAGCCAATTAAATGCTACAACTGTGGTGGTGAGGGACATATTGCGAGGAGCTGCACATCTCCAAAACGTCCATAGAATGCATAATAATTCAGAGACAAGATGTTGCTTGTGCAAGCTCAGGATAATGGAGCAGCTTTGGATGAAGAGGAGTTGTTGTTTCCTGCAGAAGGGAATGCTAAGACATATGATGCAGATGTGGATGAGCAGCCAATTCAGGAATTAGGTCACAATCATCAAAATGCCTTTCAAGTAGCTGACTGTGATGCATTTGACTCTGATGTTGATGATGAAACTACTGCCCAGACAATCTTCATGGCTAACATTTCACCAATGGTCTCTCCAAAGGTCTCGTCACCAAAACAGGCTGGTCCATCCAAAGAATCAATCATCTCAGAGGTATTAAAACTATACGATGAAGTTGATGAGCTAAAGATACATAACGAAGTACAATCTCTTGAAACTTATGAATCAGATATTGATAATGAGGGTAATAGTAATACTGTCTCTTATGATCAATATGTGACTCAAAGTGAAAGTGAGATTGTACCAAGTGATGTATCTTCTGCAGTCAATGATGACTATGTTTTTGATGAATACACTGCATGTGCCCCTGATGATTATGTTATCTTTGAACTAGATGCTTATAAAGAACATGTTGCAATTTATGAACAACGTGCTAAGTTTGAGTTAACTACCCTTGAGCAGGAAATGGATGACCAAATGCGTACAATTATTAGAAAAAGTAATTTTAGAGAAGAAGTGATAAAACAAGAGTTAAATTCCTTACAAGAAAAGCTTTCTAAAACTGTTAGGCAAAATCAAGAACTTCAAGATAATGTTAAAGTGCTTAAACAAGAATTTAATGCTAAGGAATCAAAACTATTGAATGACTTTTCCAATCAAAAAACTTTGAAAAAAAAGCTTGAAAATAAGTTGTACGTACAAGGGAATACCATTCAGACGGCCCACATGATCACTAAGCACAGAGTCTTAAGCGATAAGCATAGCATTCCGCTTGTTGATGAAGCAAACCCCGAGGTAGGTAAAAAGGCTATAGCTGCTCATAAGGTACTATATGACGGTAATGATATTCTTAAGCCTAGGAAAACACCATCATGCATTGGAAGCACGGAAGAGGATAGAAAATTAGATGATGCCTCTAGGGAGAAAATGGATAAGAAGCTTAATTATCATGCATGTAAAAGGAAAAACATAACGATCAAACCCAATGATTACACTAAAGAAAATTGGATCTCCCTGAACATGTTTAAGCCTCAAACTCAATTAACCCCAGAACAGATTTTTTGGAAGAAAGATATGGATAAACAAAAAGCTAATGTACTTGTTGAAACAAACACTCCCCTTAGGAAAATGCCTGCAGCTACTGTGTATCCTCAAACTCAATTTCCCATGATCGTGTCATTGAGCTTGAAAACAAAAACTCAGAACTAAATGAGAAAATTGATTAGGATGATCACAATAATTTGGTAAAACAGTTTTCTAAGCTAGAAGTTGAACATTTTAATTTGCAACTAAAATATCAACTTCTTAAAGAAAATGTCAAAACCTCAAACATCAAGACATCCTCAAATGTTCCAGAGTTTGATGCACTTTTTGAAATAAACAAACGTGATGAACAGATTTAAGCTCATTGTAACACGATCAGAAAGTTGGAAGCCCAAATTTCACGATTAAAGTGTGAAAAGAACAATGTGATTGGCTCCCAAATGCCTCCTCCTTTAGATTCTCAGTGTTCTCAAACTTTTCATCTTCAAAACCAGGTTAATGTTTTACAAAAGGAAAATGAGAGTTTTCTAGAAGAAAATGAAAAAGTTAAACGACACTTTAAATTGTTATACGATTCAATGAAAGTCACTCGTGACAAGAACAACGAAAAAATAACGTCTTTACAAAAGGAAATTGAGAATCTGAGGAGTCAGGAAAAAGGGAAAATGCCACTTGTCTTTAATGAGAATGTTGCATCAAAGTCATTTGCAGATTGCAAATATACTGTGACTGTTAAATACATTCCTCCTCATCTTAGAAATAATGAACATAACTATCTCGCTCACCTTAAGGATAGTCTAGAATGTCTCTGTGAGATTGTAAAAGAGGATTTCATAAATAATCCACTTGATAGAGACATTAGGTTTGCTTTCATTCAGGCCAAACGATCTCAGGAGCTGCTAGAATGTTTAATTGCAACATGTCCTAAATCCTTAGGTGCGAAAGATAAAGCTGTGATGCCTTGTTCTATGCCTAGTGCCAAGTATGCATCCCATTCCATGCCCAGTATTAAGAAAGTGAACTCTAAAGTGCCTTCAAGTAGTTCAGATCCCTGCACGTCTAGTTCAGGAATGAAAAAAATAGCTCAACCAACTAATGTTCCCATAATTTCCTCACTGAGTAATCGGTGACATAAAAGCAAGCGGGTCAAAGCCTCAGGAAATAAAAAGCAAGATAGGACCTCTCAAGCTAAGAATGTGCATTGGAAGAGAGTAGAAGACCACCCTAGGAACACTAAGTTTGAGTTGAATAAAACGAATCGTGTTGATTCTATATTAGCTATAAGCGTCTTTGTAATTAATCGAATTCGCTACTATCTGCCAAACCATGTAATGATGATTGCTTGACTTCTGTTACTAATCATGAATGTGGTGTGAATGATTTGATTAATACTGTTAAATGCCTAGTTAAAATTGTTAATGTCAAAAATCAAGCTAAGAAGGCTAAAAGGCAAAGGCGAAAGAAAGTTAGAAAACATTGGAAACCCATAGGAAACAAATTTAGTAAGATAGGTTATCAATGGATACCTACTAGCCGTAAGTTGAATCTTAATGAGTTGTGCCCTGAATTTGCTAAGTCAATTCCCATTAGAAAATGGATGCCTACTGGTAGAACTCTTCCTTTAAGAAGTGAACATACTTTGAATAGGTCAAATACGGACACTAGCACTGCATCTATTCCTGATAATTCCATTGTTTCTACTTCTGATGTGGGTGTTCCAATCAATATTACTAACCAAATGGAACCCATTCTTGCATGGGGATCCCAATTATCTAGTTATCCATTCTTATCTGTGTTCAACTGCAGATCGTTCAAATCGTTCGTGGTATACCTGGACTCAGGCGTTCCAAGCATATGGACTGGAGATCGCTCAGGCTCATGAACTTCGTGAGTAAATTCATCGGGTCTGTTAGATTCGGGAAGGACCATTTTGGTGCAATTATGGGTTATAGAGACTATGTTGTTGGAGTGTAATCTCTAGGGTATATTGTTAGCCTTAATAGTTTTTATTAGAAGTGATGGTCATTCACGTTTAGGAACTTTGTAACGCGTGTTAGATATCGTGATAGAAAAGTCAATGGACTTGGATTGGGCTTGGGTTTCACGAACTAGACAAGGCTAGCTTAACATAACTTATGCCCAATTAGCTTAGCCCAATCCACGAGCCCATTGACTATTCTATCACGATATCTAACACGCATTACAAAGTTCCTAAACGTGAATGACCATCACTTCTAATAAAAACTATTAAGGCTAACAATCTCCCCCTAAGGGGTGGTCATTCAAAAGATGCTCCACTTGAATAGGTCTTTACTTTCCTTGAGCTAGGACTTTGTGTGTAGATATTGAATAGTCTTGATTCTTTGTTCCTTCATGCTTTGTGATCAGATAATGTGGTTGTCTGCCGTTGTCAACTTCGTTGGTTAGGTATCTCCACGTCTTTCTCCACCATGCTCACACTTCTATTTGTCTTTTGGTTACCAATGATGAAGTTCTCGAGTCTTTACACTTTGTAGATTCTTTGACGTTTACGAAGAATCATCTTTGACTTTGAGTTGCCTTTGATTTTGATGAGAACTTTCATGTGTTGTTGGTATGAGTATGTGGCGAGTCTGCACGATCCATCCGCTCCGGAGCTTCCATAAGAAGAAAACATAAAAACAGGTTAGTAATAAGCGGATTCCGGCACTTACAAGTTTGAATTTCGAGGGTGTTAACAACATAGTGTGAAAACACGTCTCTTATTCTCACAGAGGCCGTTCTGAACGGAGTCCCACAAGTGAGATAAGCGATATACGAAGTACATCTACAGTTCAGATGAGTCGCTGAGGTACACCGAAGCATCACCTCACGACTGGAGACCGTTTGAGACACACTAAGCGTAATCCACGAGGAGTTACCGAAGTGACATGCTGTCAGGGCTGTGATGTTGACCTGGCGGCAGAGTTTCCATTCAATCACTGAAGATCACAGATGTGAAACTTCTCATAAATGTTCTGGCAAATTGCTAAGACCTGCGTAGGACTCTAGAATATATCACTTGTGCCCTTAATGGTGAACAACAAGCGATGTCATGTCAAGTGTTCCTATGAGATCTTTTGATGAATCTCGTGGCTCTAGACTCAATTAGTGCATTTTGGTTTTCCTGAGCGGAGACTAGGGAGAGGGTCTCCTTCTTCAATACCAACGATCTCTAAGAGAAAGTCAATAGGTTATGTAGGGTTCCCAGTGAGAATGAAACAAATCCCTTTTGAGAGGAATTGAGTGGCTAGAAGGTTTAGTGCAGTGCGTCACTGGGTCCATGACGTCTTTGTCTTCAATACCAGTGTCAACTTAGTGACAACCAGTAGCAGATGAATTGAACCCGGTTTCTGCCCTAAGGTTGATTATAGAGGGCTATTTCTTTTCACCCTTTTTCATTACATTTCTTTTTAATTCTTCAACCCCTTCTTTCTCCTTTCTCACATTACTCCTTTTTTCAATCATTCCTAAGGACTTCTAATACTAACTATTTGTGGTGTCCTTGGGTAGATCCCTCCGGCTCTGGCGGATCATAGGACGGATTTCCTATCCTTAGTCACCTTATAACTCCATGACTGTCCTATTGTTGCCATAAAACCATTTTTCTTGAGAATCTCTCAGAGTGTTTATGATAGAAAACATGTTTGAAACACTCCGAGTTTTATATTTTCAGAAACACTCCCCCTTCACATGTGCTCATAAGTTTTGACAGAAATCTGCACATAGAGGGTAGAGTTCGCACTTTTTTGAATTGATCAACTTTAAATGAACTAGACCGATTCGAGACACGTTTACATCACTAGAGAACTAGCCTGAAATTATTACCCGTCCTGGTCAAGTCCATCTTAAGTTTCTCGAGATGGTACATGATTCTTCGTCAATTCATTGGTTACGACTGAGTCGAGCTCATTTTGAGATTCAAACAACGATTTTGATCATATTTTAATCACGTCTCCTCCCCCTCAAAAATAGCATATTCGTGATATTTTTGATATCAACGGATTAAAAACATTTTAGAATCTTTTGGGGAGACAAACGGATTTGATTTAAGCATGAATTTGGAACATTTTTGTTTTATACTCCCCCTTTAATAAAGCATAAACAATTAAAGGGTTTTAGAGGGAGTTATCTTGAGCACAAACTATTTGAAAGATTTTGAAAATCTTTTTGAACAATCTTGAAAAGGTGCTCAAGATGATGATGATTTCTCACCATTTTTAAATGTAGTGCACTGAAGTGTACACCTCATTTTTCGATCAAAGCACGAGTTTTGATTTGAAAATAATCAAAAGTCATCATTTTAGTCCGAGTCGTCTGATGTATACGAAAGCCATTATTTTGAGAAATTTTGAGAAACGCGACATGTTTTAGAAAACATATAAAGAACTCTCGCTCAAGCATCTGTACATGCCCGTATCATTGTTGAATGACATTTCTAGATACGTACAGAATATCGATTATACAAGAGACATGTCATAGAGGAATATTTTTGGATTTTTTGATTTTCTATTGTTTTTGTATTTTTGAAAATTTTTATATTTTTATATTTTTTTTGCTTTTGTGGTTTCAAATTTTGTATTTTGTTTTTCAAAAATATTTACAGCGAAGCTTTTGGGAAAAAATCATTTTCAAGAAGATTCGAGATGACGTTCTAACTCCTCAGGGGTTAGGCTTCGCATTCCAATTCGTCGAACTAAATATTCAAACCTTTCTTTTGGAAGGGCTTTAGTTAATAGATCGGCGAGTTGGTAATCAGTCATCACGAAGAATAATTCAAAGTACATTTTCGACGTACTCTTTGATGAAGTGATAGCGGACTCGATATGCTTAGTCTTTGAGTGATGAACAGGATTGCATGATATGGCTATGGCACTTTTCGAGTCACAATACATAGGTATTTTATCGAAAGTAAAGCCATAATCTGTGAGTTGTGTTCTCATCCATAGAACTTGAGCACAACACGCAGATAGAGACACATACTCAGCTCAGCGGTTGAAAGTGCAGTGCAATCTTGTTTCTTTGAAGACCAGCTTACTAACTTTTCACCCTAAAATTGTGCTCCTCGGATGTACTTTTGCTTGTAACTTGATCACCTGCGTGGTCCGCATCTGAAAAGGCAATTGGATCAAATCCGGATTCCTTCGGATACCAAAGTCCCATGTGAATGGATGTCTTCAGGTACCGAAAGATCCGTTTAACCTCTTTGAGGTGCAGTTCGGTAGGCTTTGCCTGAAAACGTGCTAATAAGCAAACAGCAAAATGAATATTGGTCGACTAGCAGGTGAGGGACATGAGAGAACCAATCATGCTCCGATATTTCTTCGGATCAATAGGTTTCCCAAACAAATCGGCTCCAATTTTTGGTGATGTTACCATTGGTGTTTCGACCGAGTCACAATTATCCATACCATGATTTTTCAAAATCTCAGTTGTGTATTTAGCTTGATTTATAAAAATTCCATGAGGGGACTGATGTATTTGTAAACCAAGAAAGAATTTTAGTTCCCCCATCATGGACATTTCAAATTTGCTTTTCATGAGATTTTCAAAATGTTTTGAAAGATTCGGATTAGTGGACCCAAAGATGATGTCGTCCACATAAATCTGAACAATCAAAATGTCATTTTTGCAATTTTGTGTAAACAAGGTAGGATCAACTGTTCCTTTGGTGAAATTGTTTTAGATAAGGAAAGAGGACAGTTCGTCATACCACGCTCTCGGAGCTTGCTTTAAACCATAGATGCCTTTTGAGTTTGTAGACGTAGTCTGGATGTTCCATGTCTATGAGCCTTCTGGGATCACGTTACACTTCTTCTTCCGAGTTCCATTTAAGAACAGGTCTAATGTCCATCTAGATAAACCGTGAGTTTGTAGCTGCATAGGCCAAAAGGGAAATCCGAATGCCTTCAAAGTCTAGCTGACGGCAGAAACGGACTCTTCAAAAGTCATCCTTTCCTCTTGGTCTGTATCCTTTGGGGCCACAAGACGAGCTTTGTTGCGAATTACAGTCATCTCTTCATCCCCTTTGTTCTTCCATAACCATTTGAGATCAATGACGCGAATGTCAATTGGTCTTGGAACCATTTCCCAAGAGTCATGAAGACGGTATTGGAGAAGTTCCTCCTGCATCGCTTCTATCCATGCTGGTTCTCGCCATTGCCTCGCGAATGTTCTTTGGCTCTATATTGCTAATTGAGCAAAGGTAAATGCATAAGTCGCAATCGGTGGCAAGTTGGCATCTCGTCTGAATTGGCCTTGAAGGTTCACCAATAACTTGTTCAATTGGGTGGTCTTTGTCCATTTCGAGTAGAAGGATACCGTTGGTTAAACGTATGCGAGTTAGATGGTTCTCGTAAGTTTGAAGAAGATTCAGCTGATTCTGTAGCAAACGAGTTTTCAAATAAGTCTTCATCTAACGTAGCATCGTTTCGGTTTTGGTTTGCTCATCAACTGCTGGTAGAACGAGTGCAAGAACTTGAGTAGATGTAGATGATGTAGATGGAGTAGGTGCATTGGTTTCGACCGTTGTAGATGCATCTTCTGTTTATGGTGAAGGATGATTTTGAGCGGGTGCAGCGGAATGATGGTTTGATGCATTTGTCGAAGTTCCACCATAGTATTCATCGAACATTAACTCCAAGAAATTCTCCCATTCTTGTTCTTTAGGATTGTCAAACGAAGTTGATTGAGCTCTTTGAGGTACGAGTCCTGAACCGATGTGTCCGAAGTCTGCCGGTTTAGTGCGGGTTCTAGAGCGAGTCTCGAAGCCATATTTGAAAGTTCACAAATTTCACATTCATCGCCTCCATGATCCTCCTAGTTCTTTGTTATACACCTGAATGCCCTCGAAGTTATCCGAATATCCAATGAAGATTCCAATATCACCTTTTGCTTTCGTTTCCAAGATCTTCTCGTCATTCGTAGGATAGCACAAAGCGCCAAACACGCGGAAAGTAAGAGATATCCGGTTTCTCGTTGTTCACAAGCTCATATGGGGTTTTATTGAATCTAGGATGGATTAGGGATCGGTTCGAGTGAAACAAGCGTGGCAACAAAGATCACCCATAGAAATAACGGTGCACTAGAATAAATTAGCATTGTGCGAGGAGCTTCCACAAGAGTTCTATTTCTTCTTTCAACTACCCCATTCTACTGTGGAGTTCTAACAACTGATGTTTGATGTGTAATTCCAACATCTTCAAAATAAGTTCTTAACTCCTCGATTAGTGAATTCGTGCCGTAGTTCCGTTTCTTACAACCCCATGGAGCTTGAAGAAGTACTTGAATGCGTTTCAAAGGTGATGATGATGCCTCGGTGCTTCGCTTTTGATCTCAGAAACTTAACCCATGTATATCTCGAATAATCATCGACGATAACAAGAATATACTTTTTCCCATTAATGCTTTCAACTCTCATTGGGCCACATAAGTCCATGTGCACATAAGTTATGTTAAGCTATCCTTGTCTAGTTCGTGAAACCCAAGCCCAATCCAAGTCCATCTCAAGGCCCATGGCCAAGCCTTAGGGCATCATCTCTCTTACCTATATATACCCCTCAAGTATGTCATTTGAGGGGTGTGCTTGAGTGTGTGTGTGTGTGTGTGTTTTTCCTTATTGAATATACAATATCTTGTGTTTATCTTTTCTCACATCATACACGAATTTATATCATTCAAGTCACCAACCATCTTTCTTTTCCTTACTTCTAAGCATAACGTTTGTGTTTGTGTTGTTTGTGTTAACGTGGTATTTATGTTGGGTTTGTGATAAGGTTGATAAAACTAAGGTCCTACATATATTATGTTGAAGGTCTTGGTCATAACTTGTTCTCTGTTGGTCAATTCTGTGATTCCGATCTTGAAGTGGCTTTTAGAAAACATACTTGTTTCGTTAGAGAACTGGATGGCGTGGAATTGTTAAGAGGAACTCGTGGTTCAAATCTATACACCATCTCTATCGAAGACATGATGAAGTCTTCTCCAATCTGCTTGTTGTCAAAGGCTTCAAAAACAAAGTCATGGTTATGGCATCCTCGTCTCAATCACTTGAACTTCGGCACCATTAATAATCTTTCCGTAAAGGATCTTAAAGAGGCTTACCCGCATTAAAGTATGAAAAAAGATCATCTTTGTTCAAAGATGCCAATTGGGAAAAAGCAAGAAATATACCCAAAACCCAAAACCCACTAACTAACTCAAAAGAATGGAAGTTCTACATACCCTCTT
>OU343217.1:211993216-212023421 GCA_910596185.1 Chrysanthemum makinoi | reverse complement strand
CCTTGCAGCCACAACACAATTTATCCATGACAACAAACAGGAACAAGACATCAATGATCTCGAAATCTGATCAAGAAGACCCTATGTCCTAAATAATTTCTCTCTTGGGTCAAGTAATCAAAGGTCGCTATTCAACAACTACTAACAACAACCAAAGGATATCATCAACACTCGAACAGGAAAATTGCACGCGGGGTGATATGGGTAATCAAGTGGCAAATGGTTGGATTATGGGAATCAACAGGGATATACTACTGGATTTCGCAGGTAATCAGGCGGTTCCGAATCAGGGTAATCAGATGGAGACAGAATGTTGGGAATAGAGAGTGGGTAATCAGGAATCGGAATGTTGCAGCTCCAGCGTGGGAATTATGGAAATGTGAATCAGGGTAATCAGGTTAAGTGTTATAACTGTCAAGGAGTGAGTCACATGGCAAGGATTGTCCACTAAGCGAACAAGAAGATCTTGAGTATCTTCGAAAATGCCTGTTGGTACAAAAGAACGCGCTGGATTTCAGTTGAGTGCTGAGGAACATGACTTTATGGCTATTATGGATGATTTGGAAGACCTCGAGGAAATCAATGCGAACTGCATCTTCATGGCAAATCTTCATGAGACTAAGTACGACACTGAGTTGGACTCACCTCCTGTCTATGACGCCAACGCCGTATCTGAGGTACCAATCATTGATCCATGCTATAACAATGTCATATTTGATGTGTTTACTCATGACAAACAGCATTCTGTGACGCCAGCACCTACTTATGATACATACCTGGACAATCCGAGTTGTAGCAATACTAACTCTGAAACTCCAGATGTGGATCCTAGTGGAGGCTGTGTGGCACAAAATACTGAGACTGATGAGGAAACACGTGCTTATTTTGAATCATTAATCAATCAATGTGGCATTGAAGTTGAGAAAGTTAGAACGGTCAATCGCGAAGTTAAGGCCGCGAATGCTAAATTGACCGCTGAGCTTGAGAGTTACAAAGAGCACGCCAAAGCCTATGAATTTCATACAAACAAAATGTCAGAATTAGAAATTGGTTATCGAGATTCTGTTTTAAGAGAAAAAGAATTGCAAATCAAGTATAACACACTTGATGTGAATCTGAACTTGAAAATAAAATCTTTAAACAAGGAAATTTCTGAACTAAATGACCAACTTTCTAAACAAAAAGCAAGTGTTCTGATCTTGAAAAAGAGAAGAAGCAGTTGATTACCGATTTTTCAAAACGAGAAGATTCTCTTCTTGATGAAATTCTTGATAAAAATGAAAATATTAAAAAATTGGAAAATTTGCTCTTACAACGGGTCATTCGGCTAAACAAACAAGATGCTTTTAATCAAGTAAATCCGATTTTCATACTTCACAAAAATGGCCTTGGTAACTCACCTCCTTGTTTTCTCAAGAAAGCTCAGAAATATCAGAATGTGTTGAACAATGGAAAACCTTTGCATGAACCCATATATGTGCATGATTCTCTTGAAACGTTGGAACTATCTGAGGAGAGTAGATCAAAAATGAAACAAAAAACATCCGGAAATCAAACCAATTGATTATAACAAATGGAACAAAATTAAAGGAATTACTTTTGTTTCAAAAGACAATCAAAGTTTCCACCACACCAAGTGTTTCAAACAAAGTGTCAACACCTTTCAAAATCAGTTTCAAAACCAGTTGTTGTCTCCAAATCTCTTTCGAACATTGAACAAATGTCTTCAAACAATCCTTTTAACACAAGTGATGCGAGAAGTATTTTGGAAAATGTGAAAACTAGAATTGCAGATCTTCAAGAGACCGTTAAAACTAAAACCAATATTACAACAAACATCTGGTTTAATAGTTTTGATAATGAACAGAAAAAGTTTTTTGAAACTCAAATTGCCCTCAGCTGAATAACATCAACTCAAGGGTAATTCATTTTGAACAAGCGTTTTTGAAAGAAACAGCTGACTTTGTCAAGGACCATAAATTCCTGGTAAAGCAAGCTACTGAAAGTGTTGAACACATCAAAGTTTTGGAAAATTTAAATGACTCTCTCTTCGAAGATGTTCTGACTACTGATATTATGTCCATTATTTTGCAAACATTGTCTGTTGAAGATCATGAAAGACTCCAGTCTGAGACCTCCGAAATTGTTTCAAAATATGAAAAAGCTCTGAGAAACTTGAAAAGAAAATATCTCATATTTTAAACAACTTGATCGAAAAACTGAGGAATGCAAGTATGACAAATTGTCGTATGAGCGCGCCTACAATGACATGAAAGCTAAAAATGATCTTTTGAGGGCTCAGGTGGAAAGTCAAAAAGGAAAGGCAGTGGAAACTGTGATTAAAAAACCATTGACTGCGGAGAAAGCAAATGTTCCCAAACCAGTTTCAAAACCAAAATGTCTGTTCTATGCCTCCTCCAAAAGTCAATGAGAAAAATGTTTCATCAAAACCAGTCACTCCACGTGCCCTACCTAAACAAAATGTTGATAAGGGAAAAGCGGTTATCAAGAAACCAAAAGTTTTAGCACTTGGCCTTTTTAAGATGAGTACCACTAATGCGTCTGCTCACACTAAAGAGACTAGGCTAGCTGAAACCACCCCTCAAAAAAATGTGAATCCTAATGCGTGTGCCTTACCTTCTACAGGACTAGAAAGCACCTCTAGGAGCAGCAGACTAAAGCCTAAGAGCAATACAAGGAACAATAGAGTCTCGTATGCCTCTAGGAGTAGTAGCTTGAATAAAGAGAAGAAAGTAGAAGAACACCCTAGGAATTTACCGCTTTGAATAAGAAAGACATTTCATCTGAATGTACTGAACCTATGAAACTTGCTAAGTCTAATGAATGTGTTGAATCTCTTTGTTTAACTTGCAAGAAATCTTTAAATGTTCAAGATGATTGTGTTTCTAAGAATGTGAATGATAAGCATGTTAAGAAGAACGTCCCAAAAAGTAATTACGCTAAACAAGTAGGAAGACTAGTTGCAAAACTTAGGCTTTACACTACTGACAGGAACAATAGTGTATACTTTAGGGATGATATTTGGAAACCCACAGATAGAACTTTCACACTCCAGAGTGGTACAATGAGTGATAAACGAATCCCTGTAGAAAACCTCTATGAGTATGATCAGGATTTTACCTCTAACCCAAAGGAACCAAAATCAAAACGGTTTCCACAATATTCTTTTTCGTAATTGGCAGGTTATCGAAATTTGTCTTTGGATCGTCGACTCGGGTTGCTCCAAGCACATGGCCGGGAATCTGAAGCTGCTGATCAATTTCGTCTGGAAATTCATGGGAACCGTTCGTTTTGGAAATGATCATGTAGCAGCTATCATGGGTTATGGAGATCTACCTTTTGGAAATTATTTGATCACTCGGGTTTACTATGTCGAAGGGTTGGGACACAATTTTTTTCAGTCGGGCAGTTCTGTGATGCAGATTTAGAGGTTGCTTTAGGAAAAATGCTTGCTTCGTTAGAAACTTGGATGGCACTGATCTCCTAACTGGGAATCGTGATACAAACTTGTATGCTATCGACATCAATCAAATGGCCTCTTCATCACCAATATGTCTTATGACACGAGCATCTGGAACACAGTCCTGGTTGTGGCACAGATGTTATCCCATCTCAATTTCGACACCATCAACAAAATTGCCAAAGACAACATCGTCAACGGACTTCCAAAGTTCAAATACACCAAGGATCACTTATGTCCATCATGCGAACAAGGAAAAAGCAAAAGAGCATCATATAAACCCAAACCGTACCTAGTTCGGAAGCAAAGTGGCATATGTTGCACATGGACTTATGTGGCCCAATGAGAGTTGAAAGCATTAATGGGAAAAGTATATTCTTGTTATCGTCGATGATTATTCAAGATATACATGGGTTAAGTTTCTGAGATCAAAAGACGAAGCACCAGGCATCATCATCATCTTTCTTAAACGTATTCAAGTACTTCTTCAAACTCCAGTAAAGGTTGTAAGAACAGACAACGGCACTGAATTCACTAATCAGGAGTTAAGAGCTTATTTTGAAGATGTTGGAATCACACAACAGACATCAGTTGTTAGAACTCCACAGCAGAATGGGGTAGTTGAAAGAAGAAATAGAACTCTTGTGGAAGCTGCTCGCACAATGCTAATCTATTCTAGTGCACCGTTATTTTTATGGGCTGATGTTGTTGCCACTGCTTGTTTCACTCAGAACCGATCCCTAATCCATCCAAGATTCAATAAAACCCCATATGAGCTTGTGAACAACAGAAAACCCGATATCTCTTACTTTCACGTGTTTGGCGCTTTGTGCTATCCTACGAATGAAAGAGAAGATCTTGGAAAACTGAAAGCAAAAGGTGATATTGGAATCTTCATTGGATATTCAGATAACTCGAGGGCATTCAGGTGTATAACAGAAGAACTAGGAGGATCATGGAGACGATGAATGTGAAGTTTGATGAACTTTCACAGATGGCTCTAAGAGACTCGCTCTAGAACCCGCACTAAACCACCAGACTTCTGGACACATCAGTTCAGGACTCGTACCTCAAAGAGCTCAATCAACTTCGTTTGACAATCCTAAAGAACAAGAATGGGAGAATTTTTTTGAGTTAATGTTCGATGAATACTATGGTGGAACTTCGACAAATGCATCAAACCATCATTCCGCTGCACCCGCTCAAAATCATCCTCCACCACCAACAGAAGATGCATCTACAACGGTCGAAACCAATGCACCAACTCCATCAACATCATCTACATCTACTCAAGTTATTGCACCCATTCTACCAGCAGTTGATGAGCAAAACCAAAACCAGAACGATGCAACGTTAGATGAAGACTTATTTGAAAACCCGTTTGCTACGGAATCAGCTGAATCATCTTCAAGCTTACGAGAACCATCTAACTCGCATACGTATAACCAACGGTATCCTTCTACTCTTAAGTGGACAAAAGACCACCCAATTGAACAAGTTATTGGTGAACCTTCAAGGCCAATTCAGACGAGACGCCAACTTGCCACCGATTGCGATTTGTGCATTTACCTTTGCTCAATTAGCAATATAGAGCCAAAGAACATTCGTAAGGCAATGGCAGAACCAGCATGGATAGAAGCAATGCAGGAGGAACTTCTCCAATACCGTCTACATGACTTTTGGGAAATGGTTCCAAGACCCATTGACGTTCGCGTCATTGATCTCAAATGGTTATGGAAAAACAAACGGGATGAAGAAATGACTGTAATCGCAACAAAGCTCGTTGTGGCCAAAGGATACAGACAATAGTAAGGGATAGACTTTGAAGAGTCATTCGCGCCGGTAGCTAGACTGAAGCAGTCAGGATTTTCTTAGCCTATGCAGCTCACAAAAACATCACGGTTTATCAGATGGACATTAAGACCGCGTTCTTGAATGGAACTCTGAAAGAAGAAGTGTACATGAGTCAGCCAGAAGGCTTCGTAGACATGAACATCCAGACTACGTCTACAAACTCAAAAAGGCAATCTATGGATTGAAACAAGCTCCGATAGCGTGGTATGACGAATGTCCTCTTTCCTATCCAAAACAATTTCACCAAAGGAACAGTTGATCCTACCTTGTTTACACAAAAATGCAAAATGACATTTTGATTGTTCAGATTTACGTGGACGACATCATCTTTGGGTCCACTAATCCGAATCCTTCAAAACATTTTGAAAATCTCATGAAAAGCAAATTTGAAATGTCCATGATGGGGGAACTAAAATTCTTTCTTGGTTTACAAATACATCATTCCCTCGTGGAATTTTTATAAATCAAGCTAAGTATACAATGAGATTTTGAAAAATCATGGTATGGATAATTGTGACTCGGTCGGAACACCAATGGTAACTTCACCAAAAATTGGAGCCGATTTTTTTGGGAAACCTATTGATCTGAATAAAATCGGAGCATGATTGGTTCTCTCATGTATCTTACTGCTAGTCGACCAGATATTCATTTTGCTGTTTGCTTATTAGCACGGTTTCAGGCAAAGCCTACCGAACTGCACCTCAAAGAGGTTAAAAGGATCTTTCGGTACCTGAAGACATCCATTCACATGGGACTTTGGTATCCGAAGGAATCCGGATTTGATCTAATTGCCTTTTCAGATGCGGACCACGCAGGTGATCAAGTTACAGCAAAAAGTACATCCGGAGGAGCACAATTTTGGGTGAAAAGTTAGTAAGATGGTCTTCAAAGAAACAAGATTGCACTGCACTTTCAACCGCTGAAGCTGAGTATGTGTCTCTATCTGCGTGTTGTGCTCAAGTTCTATGGATGAAAACACAACTCACAGATTATGGCTTTACTTTCGATAAAATACCTATGTATTGTGACTCGAAAAGTGCCATAGCCATATCATGCAATCCTGTTCATCACTCAAAGACTAAGCATATCCGAGT
Source organism: Chrysanthemum makinoi (assembly GCA_910596185.1). Taxonomy (NCBI): domain Eukaryota; kingdom Viridiplantae; phylum Streptophyta; class Magnoliopsida; order Asterales; family Asteraceae; genus Chrysanthemum; species Chrysanthemum makinoi. Next base: position 212,016,992 of record OU343217.1, on the reverse strand, counting down.
CCGCTATCACTTCATCAAAGAGTACGTCGAAAATGGTACTGTTGAATTATTCTTCGTGAAGACTGATTACCAACTCGCCGATCTATTAACTAAAGCCCTTCCAAAAGAAAGGTTTGACTATTTAGTTCGACGAATTGGAATGCGAAGCCTAACCCCTGAGGAGTTAGAACGTCTTCTCGAATCTTCTTGAAAATGATTTTCCAAAAAGCTTCGCTGTAAATATTTTTGAAAAACAAAATACAAAATTTGAAAAACCAACAAAAGCAAAATATAAAAATATAAAACTTTCAAAAATACAAAAACAATAGAAAACCTAAAATCCAAAAATATTCTTCTACGACATGTCTCTTGTATAATCGATATTCTGTACGTTTCTAGAAATGTCATTCAACAATGATACGGGCATGTACAGATGCTTGAGCGAGAGTTCTTTCATTGTTTTCTAAAACATGTCGTTTCTCAAAATTTCTTCATAATAATGGCTTTCGTATACATCAGTACGAAACCCGGACCGAAATGATGACTTTTGATTATTTTCAAATCAAAACTCGTGCTTTGATAGAAAAAATCAAGTGTACGCTTCAGTGCACTACAATTTAAAAATGGTGAGAAATCATCATCATCTTGAGCACCTTTTCAAGATTGTTCAAAAAGATTTTCAAAATCTTTCAAATAGTTTGTGCTCAAGATAACTCCCTCTAAAACCCTTTAATTGATTATGCTTTATTAAAGGGGGAGTATAAAACAAAAATGTTCCAAATTCATGCTTAAATCAAATCCGTTTGTCTCCCCACAAATTTCTAAAATGTTGTTTAATCCGTTGATATAAAAAATATCACGTATATGCTATTTTTGAGGGGGAGGAGACGTGATTAAAATGTGATCAAAAAGGTTTAATGATCGTGGTTTGAATCTCAAAATGAGCTCGACTTAGACGGAACCAATGAATTGACGAGGAAAAATGTACCATCTCAAGAAACTTTCTATGGACTTGACCAGGACGGGTAATAATTTCAAGCTAGTTCTCTGGATGTAAACCGTGTCTCGAATCGGTCTGTCATTAAAGTCAATCAATTCAAAAAGGTGCGAACTCTACCCTCTATGTGCAGATTTCTGTCAAAACATATAAGCACATGTGAAGGGGGAGTGTTTCTAAAAATTTAAAACTCTCGGAATGTTTCAAACATGTTTTCTATCATAAAAACTCTGAGAGATTTTCAAGGAAAAATGGTTTTATGGCAACAATAGGACAGTCATGGAGTTATAAGGTGACTAAGGATAGGAAATCCGTCCTATGATCCGCCAGAGCCGGAGGGATCTACCCAAGGACATCACAAATAGTTAGTATTAGAAGTCCTCAGGTATGATTGAAAAAAGGAGTAATGTGAGAAAGGAGAAAGAAGGGGTTGAAGAATTAAAAAGAAATGTAATGAAAAAGGGTGAAAAGAAATAGCCCTCCATATTCAACCTTATGGCAGAAACCGGGTTCAATTCATATGCTACTGGTTGTCACTAGATGACACTGGTATTGAAGACAAAGACGTCATGGACCCAGTGACGCACTGCACTAAACCTTCTAGCCACTCAATTCCTTTTAAAAGGATTTGTTTCATTCTCACTGGGAACCCTACATAATCTATTGACTTTCTCTTAGAGATCGTTGGTATTGAAGAAGGAGACCCTCTCCCTAGTCTCCGCTTAGGAAAACCAAAATGCACTATTGAGTCTAGAGCCACAAGATTCATCAAAAGATCTCATAGGAACACTTGACATGACATCGGTTGTTGTTCATCAATAAGGACACAAGTGATATATTTTAGAGTCCTACGCAGGTCTTAGCAATCTGCCAGAACATTTATGAGAAGTTTCACAATTGAGATTCTTCAGTGATTGAATGGAAACTCCTGCCAGGGTCAACATCAAGCAGCCCTGACAGCAGGTGACTTCGGTAACTCCCCGTGGATTACGCTTAGTGTGTCTCAAACGGTCTACAGTCGTGGGGTGATGCTTCGGTGTACCTCAGCGACTCATCTGAACTGTAGATGTACTTCGGTATATCGCGTTATCTCACTTATGGGACTCCAGTTCAGGAACGGCCTCTGTGAGAATTAGAGACGTGTTTTCACACTATGCTGTTAACACCCTCGAAATTCAAACTTGTAAGTGCCGGAATCCGCTTATTACTAACAATGTTTTATGTTTTCTTCTTATGGAAGCTCCGGAGTGGATGGATCGTGCAGACTTGCCACATGCTCATACCAACAACACATGAAAGTTCTCATCGTAATCAAAGGAGATGATTCTTCGTCAATGTCAAAGAATCTACAAAGTTTAAAGACTCCAGAACTACATCATTGGTAACCAAAAGACAAATAGAAGTGTGAGCATGGTGGAGAAAGAAGTGGAGAATGACGTGGAGACACCTAAACATCGAAGTTGACAACGGCAGACAACCACATTATCTGATCACAAAGCATGAAGGAACAAAGAATCAAGACTATTCAATATCTACACACAAAGCCCTAGCTCAAGAAAAGTAGAGACCTAATCAAGTGGAGCATCGTTTGAATGACCACCCCTTAGGGGGAGATTGTTAGCCTTAATTGTTTTATTAAAAGTGATGGTCATTCACGTTTAGGAACTTTGTAACTCGTGTTAGATATCGTGATAGAATAGTCAACGGGCTCGTGGACTGGGCTAAGCTAATTGGTTAAATGTTAAGGTATGCTAAGCCGTGTATAAGCTTAAGCATCCCAAGCCCATGTCAAACCCACGAAAAGCCCATGGAAAGCCTTTAGGGCAACAAACCTCTTGTACTATAAATACCCCTCAAATGGTCATTTGAGGGGTGTGCTTGAAAGTGTGTGTGTGTGTGTGTGTATTTTCTCTCTCAAGGAATATACAACTTATTGTTTGCATATCTTATCCTCTCACATATACACGGTTTTATATAACATCAAGTCACCATCTTTCTCATTCTTATTTCTAAGCTTTGTATGTGTTTGTTTCACGTGGTTATACTTGTATACGTGTTGGGTTTGCTTGGTAAAGTGATAAGGTTGATAAAACTAAGGTCCTACAACCCTTGAGACTTAACGACCCCAACAATCATTATGTGTTGTATGAGCCCACGCTAAATATTTTTAGATTCAAGGACTCATCAACAAAGAAACAAGGTGCAGTACTTCTTGACTGCCTTCTCACTGCTGATATCAAAATTCTTTTGTCGTATTCACGATGCCTAGAAGCAGTGAAGAAAGGCAAAGTCGGTTTTATGGATGAAAAGTCTTCAGCTATTCCAGTCAAGAATACTGGAAGATCAGGCAGTGCTAGAAGTGTAGAAAGCACTGGGAGTGCCCTTCAGTATCCTAAGAGGAACCCTCCCCGCAAAAGAAAAGTCTCATCTAAGGGTGTCATCCCTAACCCAAAACTGGCACTCAAACTTGAGGACAAGGACATCGATTATGAATATACTGAGTCTGAAGAAGTGGTTTATCACTCTGAATTAGCTACAGATGATACTACCTCAACAAGGTTAGAAGATAAACCACCAAGTCAAAAATCAGACAAAGGGAAGACACACATTGCTGAAACAGAAGAATAAAGCTCGGATGACGAACCAAGGGATGAACAACAGCAATACCACAAAACTCTTAAGCATCTGAGGATTCAAAATGCTGCTACAGAATTTAATCTTCAACAAACCAGAGGCCCTGGAGGTTCCAGTGGTGGTGCACTAACCACACCAGTTCTTGATGCGGTTAATCAACTCAATAAGGGAACTGGTACCATCAGTCAGGAATCAACAGAGCAACAACAGCAAGAGGATGAAATCATTTTCGATTTTGAAGAATAGGAAAAGGAGAAGAATGAGAAGATAACCGATGAAGACATAGAGGAAGCAGCTAGGGAGAGAGCTGAAGAAGAGGCTAGGGCTAAAGCAGAGGAAAAGGCGAAAGCTCAAGAGGAAGCTGACAATTATCTTCAAGACAATCCAGAACATAACCCGGAACAATCCTCTGAGCCACCTAAGGACCCTGAGCCTTCTCATGACTCATCTTCATATGATTCACCGTCTCACTCTTCACCACCACCATCCAAAGATACTACCACCAGATCCACATCCAAATCAGTCAAGAAACTTACCGACACTTGGGCATCACGTACCAAGACCAAGATTGTGAAAGTTGTCATGCAAGCAAGGAAACGCAACGTTGTTAACAATAAATTGAATCAGTTTGCCGACAGAGTTAATTTACTTCAAAATGTGATAAACGAGTTCTCGGTGGAAAAGGACCAGATCCAACAATTTCTCAACCGAGATATACAGGGTGAAATGGACAAGACGATTAGGGACTACACTCATAAGTTCCTCCTCGACATTGTCCCTGGAGTCACAAGAGAGATGTTCGCCAGACAACTCTATCCACATCTCATGGCATTGGTCAAGCACACATTGTCAAATACCCCTGCGGTCATGGAAATCAGACCAGTTCCGTCTCTTGTTGTCACTGATGCAAAATTGATCTCTAAGTTGGTTATGCAAATGTCTCAACGATCCGCAACTTTCACTTCTGACGAAGCAAAATTTTTTGAGGCATTACTGGAATATCAAATCAAGACATCATGTAAAGAGTCGGTTGGTCAGGTTAAGCGACCAAGAGATGATGACGATGCTGACAAGGATTTCAAGCCTAAACGTCAAAAGAAAACAGGCTAATCCTCTTCCATGCCTCCACCACCACACGAACTGCTCAACGTCCAACAATTGCACTACCAATTCCAACCCAAGAATCAACAAAGACTTGATCAATGGGGATCCATAATTTCAACTGACCATCATGATCAAATTCTTCATTCGCCAATGTAGTAAAAAAATGACTTTATTAACAAAACTTTCTCTCTGGCTTACTATGGGCGATTTTCTCAAAACCCTTACAATAAACGATCTCCAATCTTCTAATCTTGTCCTACTCCTTATAACGATTGTGTTTTGGATGGTTAACTTGATTAATTCAGTCCTATAACATTATTTTTTATTTGGATTCAGACCTGATTGAGTTAGGGTTTCATTTTTTAGGGTTTTTGTTATAATCGCTGTTTAGTGATTTAGGTTTTTGATAATTGATCTTTCTTTATTTTCTGTTGCGAATCAATCATGGAAGTCGGTTAGGATTTGTTTGGTCTATAATCATGCCTCGACTTTGTTGAGGCAAACGAATTAAAGATTGACGTGGATCTTTTAGGGTTTTATTTTAATCGCTATTTAGGGTGTCACTCTATTGTTTATTTTTTAATCGTTATGGAGAAAGTTGGTATTGCTAATGATTTGAGTGCCACTATTGATTTGTCGAAGGTGACTATGAGCTAACATAAGAAGAAATCTCCTCATGTTCAGGTTGTTCATGTGGTTACTACGGAATCGGTGCCCCCTACTGGTCCTAATAGTCATGTTAATTCTATCAAAAGTAAACATGATTTTATTGAAGGGGTGTTTGGAGTCTCGTTTAAATCTGCATAGGATATTGATTTATTCATTAGGGAGCTTGAAGAGGGAAAACATCCGATATGGCCTACTTTGGATAGTGAAACTCATTCACAGGTTTCTGAGGCTATGTGTGGTTTATTTGAGGCTTATACGCTTGACATGAAGGATAATGCAACTAACTCTGATGTGAGTGGCAAAGATACTACACGTAATGCTAATGTGGATGCGAATACACAACCTTGTCCAAACTCTACTTATAGTTCTTTGGTTGTTGAGCCTGTTTGTGAAGGGGTTAACGTGTCTATTCCACGTAGAGTAGTAGAAAAGGTTAGTGCACGTCTTGAATACACTCTATATGGCTACTTTATTGGTAATATAATGGCGTTTCCAGTGGTTGAATACTATGTTAGAAATAATTGGGCTAAGTATGGTTTGAAAAAGATCATGATGAATGCAAAAGGTTTTTCTTTTTTAAATTCGATACTCAGGCTGGTTTAGAAGCAGTGTTGGAAGAAGGACCTTGGATGATACGTAAATCACCGATCATTCTCAAGAAATGGTCAATTGATACTAGTTTATGTAAGGAAGAGTTGACTCCTATTCCGATATGGGTTAAATTACATGATGTGCCTATTCAAGTTTTTGAAGATGATGGTATCAATTTGATTGCTTCATTTATTCGCAAACCTATTATGCTGGATTCGTACACAAGCTCTATGTGTAAGGATTCTTGGGGTAGAAGCAGTTTTGCTCGGTGCCTAATCGAGTTGGTTCAGAGGATGAGCTCGTAGAAGTTATTACTATTGGTGTCCCCTCTCTTACTGGGGATGGGTTCACTAAAGAATCTACCCAAGTTGAGTATGAGTGGAGGCCTCCTAGGTGCACATCATGTAAGATCTTTGGGCATATCTATGAGCATTGTACTAAAAAAGTGATTACTCCTCCTGTTGCTACTACTTCAAATGTCGTTACTCCTCCTACTATGCATGATAACAATGGTTTCCAAAAGGTGAGTCATAAGAAGAAGAAAGGTAAAGCCCAGTCTGGTAAAGGGAGTGAGGTGGGTACTTCTATCAAACAGACTTTCAGGTATGAGCCAAAAAAGACTACTAGTGAACCAAAAAAGGGAGCCACTATTAGGAGTAGTGTGCCTACACCATCTTCTATGTTGCAGTCTAAAGGTTCCTCCTTTAAGGAAGGTGAAGTTTCTATGTCAAATTCTTATGCTGCTTTGGCTACTAAGAAGATGGTGATGATGATTGTGTTGGTAACGTGTTTGATGAATAGGCTAATTTATTTACTACCTGTACTATAAGTGGAAGTTCATCATTCACGGTAGCTGCTGGTTAGCTTGTTTTTCTTTTTTTTTTTTTGATTCTTGTTCTAGGTTCATTGATTCTAGAGTTGTTAAGAGCTTTTGGCATGTCATAAGCTCTAGGTTAGTTGTCTATCAAGCTGTTTTAGCTTGAGGTTAATGTGGTACTTCATCTACATTCCATTTGTACTCAAACGTTTTGGTTTAATCTATTTACCAGGGTGTAGGATTACTCCCCTTTACCCAAAAAAACAGCTCAACGTCCTCCTGCATCAGATAAACCTCGGGACTCTGAGTCTTCACCACCAAAGGAGATAACTGGTGACTATTTCCAATACACCGGTGGTGAAGACAAAGAGATTCCTGAGCCCCAACAACAGCCCTCACCTAAAACATCAACAGAGCAACAATCAGGACCATCATCCACACCTAAGAAAAAGAAGAGATCCAGCTTTGTCATTTCTTGGTTAGATGAAGATGAAACTGTAGAATACGACTGGTTCAGCAAGCTCGTTGATGCTACTCCGCGATTACTGGAAGGCCAAGAACCAGTAGATGGTCGTACTATGGAGCAGGTTAAGCTTATCCAGGATGAATTCAGGGTCAAAAAGATGACGAAGGGAAAATTACGCCAGATCAAAAATGATGCTTTCCAATTGTTAAAGGACAGATCCGGCATTGCTGTTGAGGTTGAGTATCACCTCGACAACATTCCACGAGCTATGTCTAACAACATTGAATGGCTCAACCCTAAATCGAACAATGACTTCACAAGACCGGATAAAGCTCCATATTACACAGACTTGACCAAACCATTACCAACCATTGGTCGACCAGATCAACCTAGAATCCCTTACCAATACTTCTTCAACAATGACCTGGAATTTCTACAACATGGTACCAAAGTCAGCACAAAGTATGCTACGTCACTCACTTTCAACATCCCAGCAGTGGTCTTCTCCAACAATGTTGCCATCGAATAAGAAGCCACAAGAACGTTTGTTGAAAATGTGGTGACTTATGATCTTGATGCACAATAGGGAATTCAACATTGGCCTGGACGAAGAAGAATTTACTACCGCAGCCGACAAGTTCAGAAATCAAACAAAGAAGGGTTCAGTGACAAACGGATCGTTGCTATCATGAATGTCGATCTGGCCACTAAATGGGATTATTCATTCCTGAAGAAAATCACAGTTAAACGCCAAGACGAACAAGAATATGACTTTACTGAAGCTAATTTTCCTAGGTTGTCGCTGAACGACATCGAAGATATGTACTTGCTAAGGTACAAGGTCGGATGAGACAATTTTCCACACATATTCAGCTCCAGTACATAACTTCCTTGTTAATATTCATTAGAAGCAAAGTGATCCAAGAACGTGTTGAAGATCTTCAACTTGCTGTGGAATCATATCAGAAACAAGTCAACCTCACTAAACCATTACTACACTTTCCTGACATAAACCAACTATCTCAGTACACCATTGTCAAGAAACCAAAATTTGGAGTTGTTTACAGCAGTGAACTTCACCACAATTGTTTAATGGCGTACACCAAGGTTCACAAGATTTGCTATCATACGTTGAAGTCGGTTTGTGATGGGTTAGCATATCGGTTGAAAGACATAAAGCAAGGTATTGGGTCAAAGAAGCATTGGAATTCTAAGGAAAGGAGGGATGCTGGGAAGTTAATCACAAGGATTGATGAAAGGCTATTTCACCGGGATCAGATGCGGAGGCTTGAGAGCTTTGTCGGTGGAAGAGAGAGTTTCCCTCTTACGGGCTATCAACGTCAAGAGAGAACTCCTGGTCTCATTGACGAATTTCTTGGTACTCCTTAAACTCTTTCATTGATTGATTCTTTTGATATTATGATTTGTATAATTGACGATGGCTTGTGCACAAATAACAGTGTACCACCCGTTCTTGTAATGAAAGGACCCTGTGGTACGCATCAGTGCCACAATCTTTATAAAACTTTCATTTTTTTCAAAGTTTTGCTCAAAAGAACAAGTACTTCCCCTTATGTTTTTCAAAAACTCAAAAGTTAATATTACTTTTTGAGGGGGAGTACTTGCTAAAATCTTTGTTCACAAATTTTTGTTCGTGAAAACTTCCCACAAAACTTGAAATGGACATATTCGATATCAAAATTTCATCAAAAATAACATTTATATGCCATTTTTGAGGGGGAGAAAAATTGTGTGATACAAATATGTTGGTTAATATGATTGAATCTTCGAGATCTGAACTGTCATACATCGAAAAGATTTGTCTTCCAAGACTTATCCGAGTAGATTGTACCTATTCGAGAAACTCTTACTAGACATGAACTTTGACGGGTTTGACAACATTTCGAGGTTTGTCCACACCTTCAAGGTAGTTATTAGAGCTAGTTATCACCTAAAAGCTGACAATGTAACTCTTTAACTATGCAATGTAACCGTGTCTCACGGGGAATTGTCTATCTTGAGTCGATCAATTCACAAGTGCTAGCTCTTCCCTCACCGTGCAGATTTCTTTCAAAACACCTAAGAACGTGTTGAGTTGGAGTATTTCTGCTAAAGATAAAACTCTCACAGTGGTACAAAATGTTTTTACTCATAAACACTTTGAGAGATTTTCAAGAAAATGGTTTTATGGCAACATAGGTTAGTCATGGAGTTATAAGGTGACTAAGGTTAGGAATAACCGTCCAATGATCCGCCAGAGCTAGAGGGATCTACCCAGGGACACCACCAATAGTTAGAATTTAGAAGTCCTTAGGTATGATTATTAAAAGGAGAGAATGAAAATCGGAGAAAGAAGGAGTTGAACAATTAAAAAGAAAAGTTAAGAAAAGGGCGAAAAGAAATAGCCCTCCAAATTATTCAACTTAGGGCAGACACCGGGTTCAATACATACGCTACTGGCTGTTACTAGATGACACCGGTATTGAAGATCAAAGTCGTTATGGACCCAGTGACGCATGCACTAAACCTTCTTAGCCACTCAAGTTTCTCTCAACAGAAGCTTGTTTCATTCTCACAGGGAACCCTACGTAAACTATCGGCTTTCTCTTAGAGATTGCTGGTATTGAAGAAGGAGACCCTCTCCCTAGTCCTCGCTTAGGAAAACCAAAGCGCACTATTGAGTCTAGAGCCACGAGATTCATCAAAAGATCTCTTAGGAACACTTGACATTTCATCACTTGTCATTCAACATTAAGGACGCAAGTGATACTATTCTAGAGTCCTACACAGATCTTAGCAATCTGTCGAGAACATTAATGAGGGGTTCACAACTGTGATCCTCAGTGATTGAATGGAAACGCCTGTCAGGGTCAACATCAAACAGCCCTGACAGCAGGTCACTTCAGTAACTCCTTGTGGGTTACGCTTAGTGTTGTCTCAAACGGTCTATAGTCGTGGGGTGATGCTTCGGTGTACCTCAGCGACTCACCTGAACTGTAGATGTACTTCGGTACATCGTGTTATCCTACTAGAGAGACTCCAGTTTAGGAACAGCCTTTGCTAGAATTAGATATGTGTTTTCACAATATGCTGTTAACACGCTCGAAGTTCGAACTTGTAAGTGCTGGAAATCCCGCTAAGGAGATTCCTTTCAAGAATCGAGTCCTGAAAATGTGGGTCATTACTTGAACTTGTTCAATGAAATGCCAACTGTTCCTTATAGGATTCGGACGACTGATTCGCCTGACCAAGGTGAACGGAATCAAGACATTCGTCAGAAGAACAATCGTAGTGGTCAATTCTCTATGAAACGGCGACAATGATTGATTGGTGTTTATCACTAACCCATTCTTGTGTTTTCTTTTTATGGATGCTCCTGGGAGATGATCGTGCAGATTCTCCACATGCTCATACCAACAACAACAAAATTGAAGTTCTCTCGAAAGGCAACACAAAAGTCAGAATGATTCTTCGTCAAAGCCAAAGAATCTATAAAGTTTAAAGACTAAAGAGAACTACATCAATCCTGAAATCCAACGTCAAAGAGCGTGTGAGCATGTTGGAGAAGGACGTGGAGACACCTGAGCAACGAAGCGGACCTGATGCAGATTACAACAACATAACATCACTATATCCACACCAGAACAAAGAACAAAGATAAATGAAGACGTCAAAGCTGAAAACTTCAAAGAAAAACAAGATCCTCACACTGGGGAGATTGTTAGAATCAAGACACTTCTTCTCACAAGAAAGAAGAATGTCAGAAGACGTCAAAGCAACTATTACATCTGCACCAACAACTTTTCAAGATTACTGAAGTTATTAATTACCAACACTTAGGGGGAGATTGTTGGAATCACTCATAAACTATAGTTCAAGTGTTTGTAATCAATATGTAATAGGTTGCTTAATTAGGCTTTTATGTTTGTATTAATGGCAAGGCTTATGTAGAAAGCCCATAAGCCCATGTCCAATAAGAAAGGAAGGGAACTTGTAGTGTTGCCCTAGCCCCTTCCCTTATAAATAGTCTTGTAAACCTTCATTTAAAGGTTCATTGTTCATTTTACTTTCATATTATATGCATAACATTTCTTATATTCCATATGTGTGTGTTTGTTCTTGTTCAACTGATCACCTTTACATCTTATTTCATATATATTGATGCGTGTATTACAATATGGTGACCTAACAACGATAGTAACCATATATATAGCATGTATTTGACAAGATTAGGAATAATAAATATGAGATAATGGAGTAACGGTGGTGATAAGTTGCTTACAACTTTTGGCTTTCTAACGACAGAAGTAACTTAGTAAGGATTAGGACTTCAATTGAACACTTAGGACTTTGGATAGAGCAATCTTTTCATACCTTGGCACCCTTCTATACTTCTTGTAATCTTGAAAGATTGGTGATGAAGTTTTAAGTGACTTGAGTGGATCTAAACTCAAGAAAATCACTAAAACTAGCTAAGGATTTGATGTAGTGATCTTGTTACTTGAACTTCTCAGATAACTTGGAATAATTTGCTCTTGGAAAATCAACAATGGAAGGTGTGTTTTAGGGTATATATGCACGAAATATGGAGGGGAGGGGGTTATTTATATGCCTTTGAGGAGGTTAGTTTAGAAGACTAGTCAAAACTTACTAAGGAAGTTTTAACACATGTAATGATCTAAGACCTTAAGGCTAGAGATTAAGACACATAGCATGGTGAATCCCACCCTAAGAGGCAGTCACACATGGTTGAGGTGGCTAGGATGATGAGTATTGGTCTTATCTTTGTTTTAGAATGTGTTTTGGTTTCGTTAAACGCCAACCGTAAGTTGTTAAGCCATAAAACATAAAACCGAATATAGTAAAAATAAGAAACTTGCAGGAATGATGAAACTCATCATTATACTCCATATAAAAATATAAATTGATTGATAAGTCTTATTGGGTGCAAAAACGCTGTTTAGAGCTGGAAACGCGGGTCAAAAATGCGTAATTCGTGTAAAATGCAGAACTGGAAAACGTAAAATTCCAAAACTTGTGGAATTGTCGTAAAATGGTAGAATTTCATATTTCTAGTTTTTACAGTGTTTTATGGACATATCGGGATGCCCGAATGACGTTTAAACCCTAAAGTAATTCTCAAACATGGTTTGTGAAATCGGTTCTGTATGGATTCAACGTACGTCGTCAGGACGACTTGTCGAGTTTCATTTATCTTGTCAGGATAGTAAAATAAAAATAAAAATTATGGGATGAATAGTGAAAGTGAATAGTAATAGTGAATAGTAAATTTTCAAAAATGAAAAGATAACCTGAAAATGCGGGTGGTTACACTAGTGAGTTGAGGTCAGTTGGTCAATTCTCTAAACCCGCTAGATACTAGCAAGCTTATAATATTACCGAAACTAGCATTCTATGATAAGACTAAGTAGATGTCTTTAAAAAAAAGCTAAATAAGATAAATAACATAAATATAAACTTGAGTTAATAACATGATTCCATAGTATGATTTCTAGAAAAACATAAAAGAATCCAAACTCGAATACAAAGAAAACCATAGACGAGAACTTCGTTCCTCATGCTCCTAAGCCATAATTCTTCTTCTGTGGTTGATCTCCTCAAACCCTAGAAAGGTTTGGGAAAGGAGAGAGGATTTGAAAGGCAGAAATCTTCATGTATTTATAGGCGTAAAAATCTAGTTTGAGCTACGGCCTAACACTATGAAATAATTACGCCATAGTTCTTCATAAATAGAAATACCGATGCTTATCGTGGTTACGGCGTAACCTGAGCTGATGGTTACGCCGTACTCTTCATAAAATATCAATTACGCCATATGATAATCTGATTACTTTGGCGTAGTCTCGTTACGGCGTAACTCTATTAGCTTGTTACACCGTAGTATTCATAAATATGATTACGGCGTAACTCTATTACTTAGTTACGCCACAGTCTTTGAGAATGTAAGAATAATCTGCCCTTGGGCTCAGAATTGTCCAAATACTGCTTCTTCATGGTAAATTATTCCTGAAATGAAATAATAAAGAATAAGGGTGATTGTAATAACATTTTAAGCATAATATGTCAATAAAGGGGGAAATAAACACTTAGAATATCAGGATAATTTGATTTTATTAAGCGTCTACATACGTGAGAAAATCTTGTTGATTTCTTGCATGTTACCCCCGAACGGATTTTTCGCGTTGTGTACAACTGTGATTACGTGACTAGACAGATTTGCTTGGTGTAGTTTACTGCTCATCTACAAATTCCGTTGTGCACTTAAAACTTTCAAAAGTTAGAAGATATGTCTACTACATCAAATTTTTGAATTGCTAAAGACGTTTGTCAGTTTGGGGGGAAGCTGATTCAAAAACTTTGCCAAAGAGAAGTGCCCAGAGAAGCTGCTTAAGACAAGCAGCATGAATTGGGGAGAAGTTAATCCACTTCATGCAAATTACATCATTTTCCTACAAGTGAAGAAAAGACCTCAAGCGGGGTATAAGATGAAGACAAAAAGCGTCAACTGCATTCATCCTCAGCCATTTGAAGAGCTTATGAAGACTTTAATTTACTTATATTTGTACTTGTAGGCAATGATTTAAGAAATCCCTTATATCGTCCCATTAGGGGAAGATTGTTTGGATCGCTCCTAATACGTAAATTGAACGATTTTTACAAGATTATATTAGTTATCATATAAGCCTAATACATAGGTACTATAAGCGTCATAATTTTAAAGTGGTGTTTCTGTTAGGCTATATAATCCCTCCTAGACTTCACTAGGAGGGTGATACTTAGTGTGTAATTTCACCTTTCATTATCATCAATAAAACACTAGTTTTCCTTTCTCTATCTACTCTCTCTCTTTCTGACTATGGATATGGTGTTCTTCCATTATCCCCGACCTCCCGATTCACAAAATTAACCAAATACACAATCCTATAGTCTAAATTATTGTAAGTTAGGATACAACTCTTCTTACACATAATTTTACATAGGTATTTAACTATAATAAGAATTTTTATTAAATGATGACAAGGATTTATGATACATTAGTTCAAACCGTGTAAGTTCTTTTCAACAATTTCTTATGCTTCTTGAAGATCAGGCCTTCCCTCGATTTCCAACATTATATGAGCAACAGACATCTTGGAAAATTAAAGGTCCAGTTGTATAATCTTATGAAATTTGATCACCTGTACTACAAAGGCCAGCGGGAACTCACTCTGTCGTTAAAAGCTCAACTGCCAATTTCCATTGAAGAATAGTAGCCAAGGTTTAGGAGTAGAAATGACTTGAACTTCAGTACCATACACACCCCTTGAGGAGGAACTAAGTTCCTTTCTGACCCATCCACTACTGGACCTTTTGTGAAAAATACGTCATCAATATTCATTCTGGTACTTTTCTTTCCCCTTGCAGCTATTTTCTTCTCAGAGGATGGCAAGTCCATTTAAACTAGTTAAGGAGGAGGAAGATCCTTGACCTAGTTAAACTTGGAAACTAGATTCTTCAAAAGTTGGGCAATTGACTTTCCACTCTTCTTTGTTGCCATTTATGAACTTCAATCCATTCAGTGAATCAAATATCCTTGAGTCCGAAGTCTGTATATACTTGTAGTTTAGAGGTTGATGGTATCTGGTTATGGTCATTTCATCTTTCTTGTCTAATCTGAACCTGTAATTGATACCACTAATGGGTAACTTATCAACCCTTTTCTTTATGCATTCATTGTACTCTCTTCTTGTTCTTTCAATCAGCCTCTTCTTCTAAGCTTCTAATTATTCCATCTTCTTATTTTGTGTCGTTCTTTGAGCTAAGCTCATTTGATCCCGTGCCTTTCACGATTCTAGTTCATCTTTTTTTGAGATTTTCAAGCCTTTTTTGCTCATCCAGAAGCTTGGTAGCTGATATGTGTCTAATTACACATATACTTTATACTATTTAAACCCACAAAACAACCAAAAACACACAAATGACTCACAAAATGTTATAAATATCATTTAAATGTGTTTTTATGTGATTCAGGTACAAAAGATTGAAAAACAAGTGAAAAATGATCAATTTCACAACAATTGTCGTTTTCAGTCCCTGGAGTTACACAAATTGGCAAAACTAGTCCCTAAATGTTTTAAATGAATGAAAAGTCAACTTAAGTCCTTGGGAAATCAAAAATATTCACAAAACATCCCTGGATAAAAGTTTACACAAATGGCAATTTTAACCCTCAAGTTACAAAATTGGCAAAAATGGTCCCTGGGTATTCAAACTTGGAAATTTTACAAAATATACCCTTGTACTATGCATAAATTACAATTTGGAACTCTATTGATAACTTTTGGGGAAATTACAAAATAAGTCCCTCAAAAATCCAAATTTACATTTTAGGTCCTTTAAAGTTTTAAATATAAATAAAATACAACCTTTGGTCCTTGTGTAATTGTGTTATGGCAAGTTTGGTCCTCATATGAAGTTTGGAATAGTGGCACTTTCAGTCCTTGAAGTTTGATGAATTTGCACTTTTGGTCCTTATAATATCACTAAACCAAACGGATCCTCATTCCATTATCAACCCAAGCCCAATCCATACCCGACCCCAAGATATTAACCCACCCATGGGTCAACGAAAGTCAAATAGAGGGAAATACCGCCCTCTACTGTTCATCTCCCACACCACTGCTGTAAACCCAAAACCACTACTGGTTTCTCCACCTTTTCAACCCCCCTCCTCACCTATCCCATCCCCCTGTCCCCTCCACTCACACTAACACCCAAATTCCTTTAATTATCTCAACCCACTCCATTTAATGATAAAACCTGCCTTGAAATATTTGGCGCCAAAAAGTAAAATGGACGGTTTTGATGATTCCAAGTGATCCAATGGCTCAGCTATGGTGGGAAACAATCAGAGAAGTGAGATATGGTGCTTGGAGTATAAAAGGAAGAAGAAAGAGAGGAGAAGGCACCTTTGGACTAGCCATTGGTCTCGTAGTGTAATTTTTTTAAATGCTTTCTTTAATTTCTTGTCATTTTAAAGTTTCAATGTTGTACTTTTCATCAAATTAGTGTAATGAAATGTTATTTCCAGTTTAATTTCAAGTTAATTTCAGTTTCATGATTTTGCTTATTTTCCTTTAATTTTTCCTTTTCTTTAATTTCAAGTTAACTAATTGTTTATTGGATTTTATAAGCTCACATAAGCTCTTGACAAAAGTTTTAAGGCTTTTAGATTCATTAAAACAGTTTTAGTCTTTAAATTCAGAAAAGTACTAAAAAAATCAAAACAAGTCAATGAAAGTCAACTGTGGTCATATAAGCAGTTCTGAGGATGATTAGAAGCTGAGCTGGATGGATTTTCTGGTTCCTAGCTTATTGACACTAAGCTAGGAGTAGTTTCTGAACCTTGGTACTCAATTTTCACTTTGATCACTTGTGAGTTCCATTTTTACCATTTTTTTACCATGTACTGTTTCTTTACTTTTCATGCTTTGATTTTTAAGTTTTCATGTTCCTTTGTGATTGTTTGGTGTTATTATAGCTTAATATAAGCAGTTTGTTCATTAAGATTCACTTGTGCCTAGAATTGCAATAACTCAGTTGAAATGGCAAATTTGACAAGTCTGTGTTTTTGACTGTTTTCTTGAAGTTTTTATGCTCAAATGATCTTATTATGTTATAATATAATGTTTGGAATAAGGTTTATGTTCAGATTTATACAAACCTTTGATGTTCTTGTGACAAGTGGAAATCATAGGATTGTTTGGATTAGCTAATAGAGTAGAGTTCTAGTGTTTGTTTGTTGTTGTTTATCTTTGTTTTCTGTCACATTAGTATCTAGTAGCTTAATGCAACAATTAAAACTAGTCCTTGTTAAGCTTATAGTTAAATCATTGTTAATCTGTCTTAGATTCACAACTGTTAGGATTTTGAAATACAAATCTCATCACAGTGATACATAAGTAGGATATCTAGCTTAATTTCATGTTCTTGTGTCTTAATATATCATATATAATCAGTAGTTTAAGTTTTAAATTAATTTTGGTCAACTTATTTGTTTTTCATTAAAAGTCAAATTTTCATATAGTCGTTTTTGAATAAAATATATAATTTTGTGTAGGATTCAGTATTAAGATTTAGCTTTAATCCTTTTGGGATGTTAAAATTCAGCTGCTTAACTTAATTAATAAAATATTAGTTTATCTCTTCTCAGCTTTTTAAGTGCTTATTTTCTAGCTTATTTTCAGTCCTTGTCTGTAAACATGCCCTGCACCACAGGTTTAGGTGTCAAGTTCATAAGCTTGCAAAAGCTTGTGGATTTGACCCTAGCTTGCGAACTTGGTTTCTTTGTGTAGCCTTTATGGTCTAGTTGTTTTATGTCTGCTTATGTTTCCCTTATTAGCTTATTTATATAGCTTAATCACTCTCCTTATTTTGTCCCATTTACTCCTTCCACTGTTGCAAACAGTGGAGGTGGAGTTGTTTTCCCCAGCTCATGGAAAGTTCCCCACTGAGCTTGAGCTTGTGATTTTTAGCTTCTTGTTAGGCTATCCAGTCATACTTAATGTCTCAGTGCTGGTTGAGCTCTCATGAGCTTATGTGATTAGTATTTAGAAGCTTGTATGTTTGCTCATTCACAACAATGGACTGCTTATGCAGTCCATTTGCACCATTTCCTTCAAGCTCTCACAAGCTCATTAGTGATCACTGGCCTGTGTGGCTTGGCTTTTTAGAAAGCCTAGCTAGCAAACTTTTTGATCATGTGCTTAAATCCAAGCTTGTAGCTCATTCAATAGGGCTGCAACATGTTTTTGTTTTGTCCCATTACTCAGCACCAACTGGCTCAGCTTGAGCTAAGCAGTGGTCTGGTGGCTTTTTCATAAGCCTCTCAAAAGCTCATCTGTGATTCTCACAGGTTGCTCTTTGGCTTTTTGAAGAGACAACCAGTCCATCTTGCTACTCCAATTTTTAGTTTGGCTTTTTCAGCTTATTCCTTAAGCTTAAATTGCCTTTCTAAATAGCTGCAAGGGCTGTTTGGATCTGTGGTTATATGGATTTGCTTATTAGCTTATTTTAAGCTTTTAGGTGAATGCCAGTGCATAAGCCTGTTCATATATGCCTATTATACCTGTACATATATACTTTTACCTTTTATTTCCCCTTTATAGCTTTTTCAAGCTTATTGTGAACTTATGATTCCACTGTGAACCATTAAGCTCAACTGAATGAATCATAAGCTTATGATCAGCTTATTTCTTAGTTTGCACTGTTCCATTTTCTTCACACATGTATAATATTAGTAGTAAATAAGTCCAGAAAACAGAAAAGCTAAAAAGAGTCACTTTTCAAGCTAAAGTAATAGCTTCTATTTGGAGCTTTTGCCCATTAGCTTATTTTTGCACATAAGCTACCATTTTTATATTTTTCTTAGATTCCTAGATTTATTTTATAATTTTGTAAAAAGTTTCAGATTTTTCCTTAATCATTTAATATTTTTAATAAATCAATAGTATAGATTTTAATACTTAATAATAGTAAATAATTAATAATAAATAGAATAAAAAGTGTAAAAAAATATATTTTCTGTTTTAAAATTAGTTTTATCATATTTTAGATTTTTCTAAGTCTTAATTTTATTTTTCTAGTCTTATTTCATATTTTCTTTTATTTTAGAGTATTATTAAATAGTTTAAAATAGTTTTTAATTAATAATAATTAATTAAATAGTTTTAAAAATAATTTTTCTTTTCTAATAATTTTCTTTTATTATTAGGATTGTAAAAAATGTATTTTTCATATCCGTAGGTATTTTTCTTCTTTATTTTCACGTTTTATTCTGTACGTTTACGTAGTTTTTAAATTAAACGTAAGTTTTAGGTTTTAAACGTTCATCACTTTAAATATAGTGATAGCGTTTATTTAATATATTCTTTCTTTTATTTCTTTTAATTTGCATTTAAGTCGCTAAGACATGCAAATCCCTACTATAGTTATAATCGTTTTGTTTTTATACGTTTACGTTTTAGTTAAACGTACGTTTGTTTATTTTTTAAGTTTTTAGGTTTCTGATTGTACGCTTCTTAATTGAACTAGCTGTGACAGAGCTATTACTATTCACATTCAGTGTTAGTCAATCAGATTCATGTTTTTTGTATATTCTATATCATTCTAGCAAATCACAAGTCATTGTATTCAGGATATCACGCCTCACTAGGACATAAACGATCCAAGGATATTTAATCCTTGGTAAACAACAATTCTCTCCCGGGCTGTCACCCTTTTATCATCTGTTACGGTTGACCGTTCACAAGCGGTTGATAAGTGTGACGGAGAAATAAAAGAAGGTAGTTCGGGAGGCATCAAATTTTGGCGCCGCTGCCGGGGAGGTGTACTGCGTATAATGACAGCAGCCTTTTTGAGGGGCTGGAGCTAATCAAATGTAGTATAGTGTGTTTTCCAAAGTATTGCAGAAAAAACTGCAAACCTGGGTCGTTCTTCCCAACGAGGTGTGTAAACTGGAATACAATGACTGTGTGTGCTGAAATAAGCTTAAAGAATAACTTTATACAGGAAACAAAAGATAAAATAAGATATACACAAATAATATGAACAAGTATAAACAAGTATCAACAAGCACCACTAAGGAGCTTTTTAGAGCTGTTGGTAATGGTGTAAGTTCACTAATTACTCAGTAAACTGTTATGAGTGGGCAAACAACAAGCTCCTATAAACTTCTCAAATTAACTCATGAGAGCTCAACAATCACTAAAACAGTGAGTATGATAAAGATCACAAGCTCAAGGTTCAATGAGGAACTTTTCCTAAGCTAAAGTGAATCACTCAACCTCCACTGTTTGCTTCAGTGGAAGGAGGTTAGCTGAATAAAATAGGGGGGAAGGAAAGCTATCTAATTTAAGCTACAAACTGAAAAACAAACATACACATAATAAAAGAAACAAGTACTTCAGCAGAATCCAAAAATACTGAATCGGCAGAATCAAATGCAATTAAGCAGAATTCAATTAGCAGATTAGCAGAATCAAATTATGCTTCGGCAGAATCAGATAAAGCACTTAAACATGAAAACTAAAAATCAATAAAAATATACTAATGAAGACAAGAAACATAACATTAAAACATTAAAAGCACTAATCATAAAACTAAGTAACAAAGACATAAGAAAATAAACAATTAAATCCAAAACAGGAAAACTAAAAACAGAATCAGCAGAATCAAAATAAGCACTTCAGCAGAACTGAAAAGTTGACTAAACCGAATTTAAAACTTAAACTACTGATTAAATAAGTTAATATAAACTATAAGAATATAAAATTAACAAAGATAAACAACATTTAAACAAGTATGCAAGATTCTAGGATCTAACAACCTCAAAGTGCTCATAATGAGATTGTCAAGTGTCAAATTGACTTTCTACCATGCTACACCCTTTGGTTAGGATTTCACTGAATCAAATAGGTTACATATAGTGTAAATCAAGCAAGAACAACACCATTCACAACCATTTTCACAGTTTCATTATTAAATCCAAACAATCCTTTAATGGAACAAAATTGAAGTTTTCATAACAAATGACTGCATAAACCCATCATATAAAATCCAGATGTCATATTGTGTCAAAATAGACCTTTTTCAGCATAAACAAGATGTCAACCAAGTCTAAGCCTATGAATATCAAAGACTAGCATATTAACAGTCAAATGCAACATCAAACTACAATCAAATCCAAAACATAACAACCTAAGATTAAGCTATAACATCATAAACAAACAGCAAAGAAACACAGAAACATGAAAATTAAAGCAGATAAAAGACTGAAACAGTAAAATGCAAAAAATGGTAAAAATTAAGCTTACAAGTGAATCCAAGCTGAAAATGAGAACCACGGTCACAGAACACATCCTAAGGCTTTCCACAAAGCTTCTAAACCAAAGGAAATCCACAATTAACCTTGCTCCATGCAGTTTCACCAAGATCACTTGATTATTTTTGGTTTTTTCTTTGTTTTTCTGAATTTAAAGACTAAACTTGTTTTAAGGTCTCTAAAAGCTTGAAAGCTTTTGTCAGGAGCTTATGTGAGCTAATTGAGTCCATAAAACAACTACATAACAAGAATTTAAACTGACTGAAATTTAAATGAATTTAAGCAAAACATGAAATTTAAAAGATACTTGAAATTAAACTTAAAATAAAGTTTCATTACACTAATTTGAGAAAGACTACAACATTAAAACTGTAAATGACAAGTAATTAAAAGAAAGCATTTAAAATTACACTACGAAACCATTGGCTATTCCAAGGTTATTTAACTACGTGACCAAGGCTAACCCCCGATAAGTCTTCTCTCTTCCTTTTCTTCTCTTTTATAACCTTCTCAGTTCCCACTAGCATTCCAATCAAATCCCACTTTAATTCATGTCCATTGGATAAGCAGAAATGATCCTAGCCTTTGAATTCACTTTTGGCGCCAAAAAGTGATACTAGTAGATTGAGGCAGTTCTGCTGCAATTAATGCTTCTTGTTCACCTGTAGAGGTGGAGGGACATGTTGGTAGGTTTAGAGGTCAATGTGGAGTTGATAGCAAAAGTAGGGTATGTGATGGTACAGGGGAAGATAAAGTTGTGGGCTGGTATAGGTGTGCAGGAAAAGGTGGTGAGAGTGGGTAAGCAAGTAGAGGTGGAATACCAGGGAGGTGGAAGGGTGGTATGGTTTTGGTGGGATGTGAGGGAGAGGAAAAACAGGAAGTTTGGTTGACGGTAGTGACCAGATATTATTTAAGAACCAGATATTATTTTAGTGGGAAGTATCTGCTGAAACGTAGCCTTCAGCAGTACCATAAGCGCATTATATCTTCGGCAGAAAACCATTGATGCGGCAGAATAAAAATAGGCTTAGGCAAGAAACCCATCAGTATTATCAGGCAGAAAATCGAACTGTTTCACTCTTTTTGTACCTGGTCACATAAAAACACATTTTATGATATTTTGTAACATTAAAGGCGTATTTATGTGTTTTTGGTTGTTTTAGTGGGTGTAAAAACAATATAAAATATAGTGTTTTAAGACAATATCAAACCCCCACACTAAACTATTGCTAGTCCTAGCAATATGTATGAAGTTTTAATGGATTTTAAAGAAATCTTTACCAAAAGCCATCAATTCTGGAGTATCTAATTGTTTCAGTTCAAGTAAGAACTTGGTACAAGATAAACATGTGATTTTGAGCAAACCACCAGCTTTCAACGGAGTTGATTTGTCTTTACCAGAAGCCGTTTGCTTCTGGACTAGCCAACTCTTAGATAATTATCCAATTTATTTGGTGAGCTGATTACATTAGTTTTCCATTGCCTTTACACAAGCCATAAACTTTGTGGCTAGCCAACTCTTCAATTTTTAGGGATATGGTGAGTTGAGAACATACAATTTTGGGCAAATGCAAGCCGTAACAAGTTGGATTTGAGATATCTTTACCAAGAGCCGTTTGCTCCTGGATTAGCCAATCTTTATGTGGGTTAGACATGGTGGACTGATTACCATTTGTTGTGTTTAGTACATAGTACTTCTACTAAAAAAAATTTTAAAATTTGGCCATTTTGGGAGAAAAAGGGACTAAAATAGGTACATTATGATCAACAATTCGCCAGAATTTCCCCCCCACACTTAGAAATGAATATTGTCCTCATAGTTCAAAGTCCGGATATTATGGAATCCTTGAACGTAAAAAGCAAGCAACATTAATAGCCAAGTGTGGAACACAACAATTATTCTCGTTTTAATATCACCAATTTTCATTCATTTTTAGATCTATATACAAAAGGAAAGACATTTCAGCAAAAACACAAGCGTATACGCAGCACACCTCCCCGGCATACGGCGCCAATTTGACAGCAGCTTGTTGGAGGGGATGGGAGCTTAATCAAATGTAGTATAGTGTGTTTTCAAAGTTATTGCAGAAAAAACTGCATAACACAGGTCGTTCTTCCCAACGAGGTGTGTAAACTGTAATACAACATTTGTGTGTCTTGAAATAAGCTTAAAATAACTTTATCTGAGGAAACAAAAGATAAAATAAGATATATACAAATAATATGAACAAATATAAACAAGTATCAACAAGCACCATTAAGGCTTTTTAGAGCATTGGTAATGGTGTAAGTTCACTAATTACTCGAGAAAGCTGTTATGAGTGGGCAAACAACAAGCTCCTATAAACTTCTCAAATTAACTCATGAGAGCTCAACAAACACTGAAACACTGAGTATGATTGGTTAGCCTCACATAAAGCCAAAAATCATAAGCTCAAGCTCAATGAGGAACTTTTCCTAAGCTAAAGAGAATCACTCAACCTCCACTGTTTGCTTCAGTGGAAGGAGGTTAGCTGAATAAAATAAAGGGGGAAAAAGCTATCTAATTTAAGCTACAAATTGAAAAACAAACTTACACATAATAAAAGAAACAAGTACTTCAGCAGAATCCAAAAATACTGAATCGGCAGGATCAAA
>OU343217.1:211804460-211993116 GCA_910596185.1 Chrysanthemum makinoi | reverse complement strand
TTCACCACCATTTGCCGTTAAACAACCGAGATATGATAACATGCAAGTACATTGCAATGTTGTGAAAAAGTTAAATTTTGTTTTCTCCCTCAACACTTGATCTGAAAAATAATCAATTTTGAAAGAGTAAGGAGTTGACGAAGAAATGTACTTGCCATGTTGAAAGAAAAATAGATTAGAAGAATATTTTTGTTGTTTATCAGGTTTTATATTTTTTGTATTTTGTTTTGAAAAAATTTATTTACAAAAGAGATTTTTGGTGTTTGGAGGTTTTTAAGACTGCTTTAGGAGTTCATCCAATTCCTCTTGAGTCAAACACCTCATACCAATCCGGTTGACCAACTCATTAAACCTAGCGGGGAGGCTTTGGTGAGGTGATCCGCCAATTGGTATTCAGCATACCCACAAAGTATAATTCAACAGTACTGCTCCACATGATCCTTGATGAAATGATAGCGAAGATCATTGTGCTTTGATTTCGAGTGCTGAATCGAAGTTACACGAGATCGCAATGGCACTCCGATTGTCGCAGCATATCGATTCCGTCAAATACGTAACCATAGTCTTTGAGTTGTGTTCTCATCCAGATGACTTGAGTACAACATGCCGATATACGCATATTCTCGGCTTCGGTGATACCATGTACAATCCTCGCTTCTTTGATTGCCAAGACACCAGTTTATCACCAAGAAATGTAGTGCTCTGAAGTACTTTTTCGTGTATCTAAACATCCTGCGTACAGATGCAAAAATCGATTAGTTCAAAAACCGAATCCTTCGATACCGATCCCCAAGTTAATGGTTCCCTTGATGTATCGGAGGATTCTTTTAGCCTCAAAGAGGTGGGTTTCAGTTGGTCGTGACTGATAACGGGAGCATAGATAAACGGCAAAGACAATATCAGGTCGGCTAGCTGTTAGGTACATTAGAGAACCAATAATACTACGGTATTTTGTAGGGTCCACTAATTTCCAATTTAAGTCAGCGTCTAGCTTCTTGGTATGAGTTATTGGTGTGGCATAAGTATCACAGGTTTTCATTCCAAATTTGTTTAAGGGCATATTTGGACTGACTCAAGAAAATACCACGGGGTGATTGATGAACTTGCAGTCCTAGAAAGAACGTGAGTTCACCCATCATGGACATTTCAAAATTTTTCTTCATTAGTTTTGCAAAAGCGATTGAGTACTTATCATGTGTAGACCCAAAAATGATGTCATCCACATAAATTTGAACAATTAAGATATGTGCCCCGTGATATTGTATAAAGAGAGTAGGGTCGACCGAACCTTTGGTGAAATGATTGGCAATGAGGAAAGATGATAGCTTATCGCAGTACATGCCGAGGAGCTTGTTTGAGACCGCATAGCTTTGTTCGCTTTGTAGACATGGTTCGGAACTCGATCAACAAATCCATCCGTTGGTCGACATAAACCGTTTCTTTAAGTTGTCCATTGAGAAACGCAGTTTTGACATCCATCCGATAGACCGTCATATTCATATGAGCCGCGAACGCGAGAAATATCCGAAAAAACCTCCAAACGAGCAACAACGGAGCAAAATATTTTCAAAGACTATGCCTCTTCCCCGACGATAACCCAGCAACGAAGCCGCGGACTTGTTTCGATAACATTCCTTCTTCAAAGATCCAATTTGTTCTTCCAAATCCATTTTAGACCGATGACATAAACCCTTGTTGGTCTTTCAACCGCCCATAGTTCAAGCGTTTGAATTGGTTGAGTTCTTCTTGCATGGATTCATCTGTCTCTTTGGTCATTCGTGCTTTGATGTTTTTGGGCTCAGATTGGCGACGGTAAGTGTATAAATGCGTGTTCACCATTGAGTGAAGACGTTGTCTCGTAACGACCGGTTGATTCGGGTTGCCAATAATATTTCCAGAGGATGATCTTTTGTCCATCTATGTGTAGAGGGTTGATGTTGGTATACATTGTGCAGATTTTGAGGGTTCAAATGGTTTGTTTATCCGTGATATGGTGTTAGCCTCATTAGCAAACGGGTTAAAGAACGCATTTGGATCAAAATCGTGGGGGTACTTTATTCGTAACATCATCACCTCGATCATTTGTTGGAAGCGGTTGTTAAACTATTGTGTTGGAGTCAATCGGTGGTGCTTCTTCAACCGTAGTAGTTGTCACAGTGTATCGTGTATAGGAATATTATCGATGTGCAGCCGAAAATGGATACACTGAGCACAATCATCCATATCGTCACTGAACAGAGGAGCAAATAACCTTTCCATTTGTTGACGAGTTAGCTGGGGCTTTGTTCAGTGATGATGGGGTTTGGGGAAAGTTTAAACTTGCGACGGGTTCTAAGCTGTTATACTCATAAGCCATTTCCGTGAGTTCATCAAAATGAGCATGAATCGTTTCCATAACTCCTTTGTATGACGATTCTAGATGCGGAAACCTTTAAAATTATCACAGTATCCAATAAATACTCCAATATCAGCTTTGGCTTTGAGCTTTCCAAAGTCATCACGATCATTATTCGGATAGCAAAGAGATCCAAATACATGAAAGTGTTTTAGATTCGGTTTTCTGTTGTGGACAAGCTCAAAAGGTTTTTTGTTGTATGCTTTGTAATCATGGAACTTGAGTATAGCATGCAAGTAGAGACGGCCGCCCATAAGTAATCTGGGAGTTTGGCATTGATTAAAATTGTTCTGCGGCTTCCACCAACGCTCGGTTTCGTTTCAACAACCTCGCTTTTGTTCAGTGTACGAGCAATAGATGTCCGATGTTGTATTCCCGCTTTCTCAAAAATTCACGAAGGTTTGGTTAACAAATTAGTTCCTCCTGTCTGTTCTGATTTGTCGACGGTGTTTCGAGTGAACTGTATTTTCGTTGAGAAAGGTGATAATCATTTGTGGAGCTTGGTCTTTGTCAAGAAAGTAGACCCAAGTCCAGCGAATAGTCATCAACGATTACTAAAATGTAGCTTGCCGTTGA
Source organism: Chrysanthemum makinoi (assembly GCA_910596185.1). Classification (NCBI taxonomy): domain Eukaryota; kingdom Viridiplantae; phylum Streptophyta; class Magnoliopsida; order Asterales; family Asteraceae; genus Chrysanthemum; species Chrysanthemum makinoi. The sequence continues at coordinate 211,990,145 of OU343217.1, read as the reverse complement.
TCGCTGCACACGCATCGGGCCACACAAATCCATGTGAAGAAGATGAAGCACATCGAGAGCTGTTTCCACCTTTGAAGGAAAATGAGCACGCGGTGCTTTTCCCTGTTCACATGCGAGCAAAGGTGATCTTTTGAATACCGAAATCGTGGGATTCCTTCTACTAGTTTGTGTCGAGCAAGGTTGGTGATGGTTCGAAAGTTTAGATGTGAGAGACGACGGTGCCATAGCCAGGATTTTGTTGATGTTGCCTTTGAGAGTAAGCAGATGGGAGAAGAAGCAACCATGTCTTGCATAGAGATAGTGTAAAGACTAGAAGAACGCGAGCCAGACATAAGGTTGTTTCCTTGTAGATCACGAATGAAACAAGTTTTCTCCCTGAAAGCAACCTCCAAATCTCCATCACAAAATTCACCTACTGAAAACAGATTGTGACCGAGGCCTTCCACATAGTAAACCCTGCTTATTTCGATGTTCCCATTAACATAGTCTTCGTAGCCCATGATAGCCTGATCATTCCCAAACCTCGACAGCCAATGAACTTTGCAATAAAGTTTGTTAACAGTTTAAGATTGCCTGTCATGTGTCGGGAACATCCGCTATCAACAATCCAGAATGATCTCATCACTGCATTACACAATGATCGACACAAATGGAATAGAAGTAGATGTGGAACCCAAAATGTTAGAGGGTTCCGAGCGCTTAGAGTAGACATACACACATTAATAATTATAGGTATCCATTTAAATCCTAATGTGTTATGTATCCATTTTCGCCATCTATAGCTACTATTTGCTTTGGTCTTGGTGAATGCACTAGGTGGTACTACATTCTTAGGAGGTGAAACTAGAGCTGCTGGGACAAGCAATGTGTTTCTTAGAATCTCTAGGCGGTCTACCAAGCACATACTTAGAATGATTAGTTGGCCTAGAGGTATTCCGAATCTTAGGATTCCGTAAATGAGAGATGATAGCTTTAGCAACACATTTGTCATGACAATCAGAATTCATACTTTTACGACAAATATCACAAGGTGCATCAAATATAATATCATAAGTACTTAACGGTTTAGCATTATTTATATCACTATTTCTATTACATTTGCCAGACGTAATTTCTATAGTGGAAGCAACGTGAGTCTTATTCATTGTCCTAGGGTGTTCTTCTACTTTAGCAGTCCTTATTGATCTTTTCTTAGGTCGCAACTTCCTATTCTGCGTTTGAGTGCTCCTAGGTCGTGAAGTGCGGACGCTTGGAAAAGACGAAACTATAGTCCTGCTTTCAAGAGAAGGAAGCACGTTAGCAACTTGTGATTTAGCAGTAGGAATTCTAGGTTCACGATTACTAAGTGTGACTGGTGCTATCTTCTTAATGACGGTTGGGGGAAAATATTCATACTTTCCTAACATTTCTCTTAGCTTAAAGATAGTGTGCACCAACTCTTGATTTTCGAACGAAGATTTCCGAAAAATTCATGACTTCCTTAGTGTGTTTGAGAAAATGATCAAGCTCATTTGATGCTTCAACACGAGTCTTTTTGAGTAAATCAAATATGACACCATGATCAAGCTCGTTTGATGCTTCAACACGAGTCTTGTTCATATTTAGAGATTTGACCTTTCGAAGACACGTTTTGATCATCCAGTTGCTCAATTTTTGGATTAAGCGATTTAGATTGCAACTGGGTGATTTTGGTTTGCAAAGCAAGTTCACGATTTTGACAATCTTTTTGACACAATTGAAGATGATGTTTTGTGTTTGAAAGCTCGTTATTCAATCGTTCATTTTCAGCTTTTAAAGATTTGAATTGATGCACAAGATCAGAATTATCAATGGTAACAACATTATCAACGATATCAGAAGAGATATAATCAGATGCAAATGGCAAAGCATGAAGTAACACAACATTATGGATATCAACACAGATAACATCTTCCAAGAGTCGATCAACATCTTTTCTCAACATTTTCTTTTTACGTTTAGTTATAGAAATAGATGTTTCGTTTTCGAAAACGACCTTCATCACTCCAAGTTCCTTATGAAATTCCTTTTCCCAAGACAATGCACAAAATTTTCAAATTTTAACATTAGGTAAAAGATTTTTCGAAAAATGTCCCTTTGTTCTCGCCAGAGGCGATTGAAAATGTTGAACTTTGATTTCAGAATGATATTCTATCTCATGTTCCAAAGTTTTCAGGTCAGCCATGAAAATATCAAAATATCTAAGAATTTTGTGCATTTTCAGGTTTTGAATTTACTTCACTGATGGAAGGTAAAGGACCATAAATTTGTGCATAATCTGGTGTGGGACTAACATTAGAAGACTCGTGTGTTTTAATGATAACCCTTGGTGTGTTAGAAGAATCCTTTGAGGGACGAAAGTGACCGCTTTTGAATAAGTAAAAGGTTTGTTATAAACAACTTTTTCTAATTTTGATCGACTCTCGTGTTCAGCATCTAATTCCTCTTGACGATTATATTCAACAATACCAAGTATCATCAATTTTATATTCTCACTGACCGAAACTTCAATTTGGTTTGAATGTTTTGAGAGAAAGCTTAGGTTTGTAATCAGAAAGATTGAGTCCATATCCTTTTGGATTTGGTTTTAAAGTAAACTTTTCAATAGCTGTTACAGACTCACCATGTTTATAAACAACAGTTTTGAACTCTTTAAGCTTGTTTTGCAAATCAACAATTTCTTCCAGATAGTCATCTATTCAATTCGTTGAATGCTTTTTGTATGCAGAGAACGCTTTTGACAAGTTAACAACTCACCTTAGCTTTTTGATTTTCCAAGGTGAGGCGTTAATTTGCTTTTTATGTTTATGTTTCAGTGTTCTATTTCAAACAACAAAGCATTTTCGCGGCTAGATCACGCGATCTGTCTCTCTAAATGTTTTTGTTTTGATGAGATTTAGCAAAAGTCGCTTCAAAAACGTTTTCACGCATCTTGAGCTTTGAAAAATTGAGTTGCATGTTTAAACATTCAAAATCCTTGGTTAACAAAGGCATTTTTGCGTTTTAAGTCCTCATTAATGGCACGACATTCTTCCACTATGGATTGTTGGTCTTGTATAAACGAGCAAAACTGGATGAGGCAAAAGTTCGCTTGTTCAACGAGAGTCTCAACATAATCATTATTTAGATCCTCAAGTATAACCACGGAGTCAATTTGATTATCAAGGGAAACCATATGGTCATCTTGATCGTCAAATGTAACTACGAGGTCTAGTTGAAAATCATCGGAATGAGATGTGGAATACTCATATTGAACATTCTGAGCCTTGCCGGATTCAGATATTGGCGGAGATATTAGATCAGAGATAAACATGGTTTTTCGGTACCGAGACAAGCCATCAATGTTACACGGGCCTGTTTCACTATGTGTAGCTCTTGCATATTAGCCATCAATACAATCACGAAGTTGGTTCCAAGTAAGTCCTCCATATCACTGATCGAGATTTCCAAGCTCTGTTTCAAAGGAAGAGCCTCTTTGTGATAAGCACCGCCCTAGTCCTTGGCTTTGGGCATGCATTAGCCAGTGTCCCTTCATTCAGTTGTAGAATCAAGACCATTTAACCCATTCTGAGCATTTCCCTGTTCCACCACTGGAGCTCTGTTGTTATTCCTACCCACAGCATTAAACCCTTGACCACCGCTCATCTGACGACCATAACCACGATTCTGAAATTCAACTCGTCCATTGTTCACAACAGCTTGATTCCTTGTGTTAGATGAGGAACGAATGCGATTGTTGGATTTGTTGGTATAACGGCCAAAAGCATTAGCAATCATCACAAATCCTTGTTGCAATGCTTCGAACGGATCGATATCCTCATTAGCTTCAGTGACAAGTGCTTGAGCATTGTTGTTGTTGTATGGAACCAATTGATTTTGTTGCTGTGAAGGATCATGTGGTGGGTTTGAAGCAGTTGGTTGAGTTGCTGGTTGAGGAGGATAATTTTGTTGAGCATATAAGGCAAGTTGTTGATTTTCCGGATGTGTCGGTGGAGCAATTTGAGCACGGAGAATCCTTTCCGATCAACTTCCTTTTCATGAGGCTTCAAGTAATCGTACAACAATCCGTAGGTAGATTGATGCATATTCTTCGCTTGACGGATTAAAATGACATACTTCTCCCATTCAGGACCAAGACTACTCAGGAACTTAGTATTCATCGCAATTCTTGGCATGATGATGTTGTGTTTATCCAAATCATTGATGATGTTTGAAAAACGATGATGATAAGACTCTAGTGTCTCTCCAGGTTCAATCATGAAGTGTTCATAAGCCAAGTAGATTTTGGATTCCAAATCCTCCTAATTTAGTACAGATCCTTCTATAAGAAGACGAATATGTGCCCACATCTTCTTAAGTCTTTTGAGCATCAACACTACGAAGAATTGGGTTTGGTAATCCTAAGAGGATATATTCCATTGCAAGCTCATCTGCTTCATAGTGTAGAAGTTCTTTAGGTCTTAAGTCCAAATGTAAAGAGTAAATGTTTGTTTGTTCATCTCGTGGATTAGCAAGGATCTCCTGTACAACTACATTAGGCATCTGAAATGGACCTTCCAAGATAACCTTCTTTAAGAACTTTCCATGGCTTCTCAGATCACAAAACCTAAAGAACCTTATCACCCATTGATCATAGTTTCCTGTAGTGAGCATTGGAGGTCTATCAAGTGATCCAAACTTCATGTATTGATTGTTAGTCGCTTAAAGCTTCACACATCTTTGCAAACCAAGTGGGTTCCTTCATAGTGTTCCTTTATGGATGTTGATTGAATTCTCGTAGGGTTGAACTTGAAGACTTGGTGGTGGTTGAACCATTTGAGGTTGGTGAATTGCAGCAAGTTGTGGAGTATGTTGTTGATTAAATTGTTGTTGATAAATAGCTTGTTGTTGATTCCATTGTTGATGTTGTGGAGTTAATTGTTGTTGTTGTTGACATTGAGGATAAGTGTAAGGGAAATAGTTAGAGTATGGTGGTTAAGACATGTTGAAAACTTGTGTTGGTAAAAATGGATCTTTGTAGTCGAATGAACCTTTTTTGATGAAGTGTCCTTGTTAGAAAAGACAAGAACCAAGTAGCACTTATGTGTAAAAACACCAAAGTTACGCGTAACAATAAGGAGTTACGCGTGGGATTTAGCTTACGCGTAAGTAGGAAAAGCACTAAAGTTATGCGTAGACAAAAGTTAGGAGTAGAAAGTTAGGCGTAGGATTATCTTATGCGTAAGACTAGGCTTAGGCGTAAGATAAATCTTATGCGTAGGATTTCTACGCATAAGCTTATGATTATGCGTAATTTTAAGGTTTTTGCCCAAATGATCATTTACACTATCACAGTGCAAAAGATATCCAAAGTCGACGTATTTTCAGACTTATCCAAGTAAGAAAACACGGAATAAACCACGAAAATGAAGATCAAACCAAGGAAACACTTATGCGTAGTTTTAGGGTTTTACTACGCGTAGAAATGCTCGTAATTTTGATTCTGTCCAAAAATGTTTCTAAACCAGTTTTTTTGTGATAAAATAGCTTAAATAACACCAAAAGACACAAAAGTGTGAAACTTGATGAACCAAAGCCTCTAAAACGGTTACGAGTAGGATGAAACCCTCGTTCAAAAACTAGATGAAAAACAACTATCCACGCATAAAGTTTGAAACTTTTTGCCAAAAAAAGTATTTTAACACCCTAAAACGTTGAAAGTATAAGAATCTTGGATTCAAAAGTGTAAAAAATATGTTTTTGATCAAGCCAAAGGTGATGATACGCACGTTAGGCGTGAGACCAAAACTCACTTCAAACAATACGTTCACTCAACTATTAGGCGATTGATACCACTGATAGGTCACTAGTTTTACAAACACAAGCTATAAAGAAAGAGATGAGGCGATTGAACAAGTAAAACCAACACACATACACAATAATAATACGGTTTAGGCGTAGATGTGTCGAAAGGAAATAACTTGAACAACCAACCCTCAAGTGAGGGTTATTACATAGTATTTATAGGCAAGGAGCTAGGGCAACACTCCCTCTCCTTCCCTTTTCCTTATTGGACATGGGCCTAAGCTCATGGGCCTTCTACATAAGCTTAAGGCTAAAACAAACATAAAGGCCATAATGAAGCTAACTATTACATATTAATTACTAACACTTGAATAATGTTTAGGAGTGATTCCAACAGCAAAACATTAGAAGATCGTAAAATATAAATAAACATTTTTATGGTTTATTTGTATTAACAATCTCCCCCTTTTTCTTGATGACAAAACATAAAATTATTTTAAGGAAAAGCTAAAATTCAGAACGTTTGAATTTGTAGTTTTACTTTCTTCTCCCTTTTGTCAACAAAAAGTGTTTGAAGAAAAGCAACACATCGTTTTAAGAAAACATGAAAAAAAATAAAATAAAGAGCAAGTAACGGGAATAGATCTCGTCTTTGCCCCTGACGAGTCCATCCCTATGTAAGCGCGTCAAGAAAGTAATTCTAATCTAGATCATTTGCAACTAAGTTTGCAAAGAATTTTCTCTAAGAGACGAGTGTGCTCCCCCTAGATGATTACAACTTTGCAATGGGAAGTCATGAAAAATAAATCTAGTATTGCAAGTAATTTGCAATGTATTGCTTTGATATAAAGCTCCCCCTAGCTTTAGGATGTCAAAGTCTTCATCTGTGAATTGAAATACTACAAAACAAGGGTTAGAAAGCAAGTATAATTCACAATTTCTTGCAAATGTGATACAAGTTAGTAGTAAAAATTTTCCTGTCTCACGGATCCCGCGGTTCCCTCCTAGTAGGGATCCGTCTAGGCTATTCTGAGGGATCCGTATCAGCTGATCAATTTCAGCAAGGGTGAAATAACAAATAATGTTATCACATAAATGAGATATGAAAACAAAGTAATCATATGCTCATCAAAATAACAAGTAACATGTAATTCCATATAATAAAACAAGAGTTATGATATACATGACTCAAAAATAAGAAAATAGACAATACATAACTAGGAATTTCTTAGACCAACTAACGCTTGAAGCTTAGACACCACTATAATCTTCTAGCTCAAGTTATGTCTAGGTTTAATCTCGTCAAAACGTTCGAGGAGATGATAGAACATGAAACGTTGGTCTTCTCGTACTTGATGTATCAAACTTTCAACATGTTGACAATGATAGCAATCTTGGTCATGGCTAGGTAGTGGTGGTGGATGAAATGAAGTGGCTTGATTCAAAGGATCAATTGAAGCGGTTTGAGGAGCCTCGAATGATGGAGGGATTGGTGGAAGTCCATTTAAGAATGGTTCAATCAAGAATGATGGTGGTAAAGAAGTGTCAACTTCCATATGGTCGGGTGGTTGACTTTGATGATTTCTCATAATCCAAATGGGACTATATGATGGAAACGGCGAAAAGGAAGCCGGAGCAAGTGTTGACTCAACACCTTGATTTTGAATCATTGTTCCTCCTAATGAGGAGAATGTTTTCGGCGGAAGCGGATGAGACGGCCTAGGTGGCAAGTCCTCTAAATTGTAGAGGTGAGGTGATGATTGTGGGGAGATATCTCTAGGAACCAAAGGTGATGGTTTAGTGGAGATGATATTGTTTGGCCTAGGAGGTATGGTTGTGTTTGGTATAGGTAGTTTTGTGGGTACTATCCTTTTAGGAATTGGTTTGATTGGATGATGAAGGTTTCTATCATTTGTTGGTTTGACCGGAGATTATTCGGTTGATTCCGTGTACAACACGAGCCCTTTTGATGGGTGGTTCTTTGGTGGATAAGTTGTTACTTGGGGTTTTTCTCATGATGACTATAGAGGTCCTAAAAAGGTGGTTTATAAATCAAGAGATTTGGAAAGTGCATTTAAGCCTTAAGCCACTAAGATTCATTGGAATGTGATGATTAGCATGCACAAGAGTCAACCACAAAGGTTGTGCTGTTCTAGGAACTCATTCAAGATGAGATGGAGTGTTTGGCGGAAGATGAGTTGAAATGATTTTTTTAGCAAGATTTGTCATAGACTGTCATCCGGATCCCACGGTTCCCTTCTCAGAAGGATCCGTCTAGGCTAATCCTAGGGATCCGGCATTCAGCAGTTATGAAAGAGTTGAAATGATGTTTCTAAGATATTAGACCTATATCATCTTGGGTGTTTCAATCCTCCTATTGGTTTTGAGTGAAGAGGTGCTTGAGTATTTGAGGGTAATGAATGATGTAGCTAATGATTGTTATTTATGGAAGGATTTGGAACTTTCAAAAGTACCAATGGATGAGCAAGGATGACACTAAAGATGTCAATTGAAGTTTAATGAAACTAAATGATCCTAGAGATCAGGTTGTGTCTTAGGATAGTGTTTTAGAAGATATCCTAGAAGCACTGAGATAGAAAAACTAGATTTTGATCAACTTTGATTAATTTTGAGGTGAGGATGATTAATGAGCAATTATGCCATAATCGAGAGATTTCTAAAGCTAGAAGCAAAGGATCAAGTAGAAAATGAAGTGAGAGTTTGAGAGCGGAAGAGTAATGGGTTAAAAATAACATGGTAGATATACAAGAGTCTTAGAGTGTGTTCTAAGTGAGTTATGTGTGAGTAGGAAGGATCAACCTATCTTGATAAGGACATAATTTGCCTTAAGATACTATGTTTAGCTTAGTGTGAGGTGTTCTAAGAATGTGTTTGAAATACAATGCTTGTAATTGCATTTTCTGTCTCACGGATCCCACGGTTCCCTAAAAGTAGGGATCCCTAGTACAACATTGGGATCCGTCTATCTCTAGGCGAACCTTTACTAAAGGTATGCAATGATCTTGACAATGCATTATATCTCAAGGATAGTCTAAAGGGAGTTCTAAGATATCAAATGTAAGATGTTTTATTTCTTAAAAGAAATTGGATTACATTTAATAAAGCACGAGTACAAGAGAATTGATCTTATTTTGGAGTACTAAGTTGCTTGAGTGTTTTCGCCAGATGGATCATCAAATGGTTGATGAGTGTTGGCGGATTCGGGAATGAAGAACGTCTTCATGTGAGAGATGTTCAGTGGTTCCATCATCTTGTTCACAAGTACGTACAACGGACTTTGAAATTGAGGATGGTGAAACATGAGATTATGATAAAGGCGCGTCAAGAACATTCCATAAGGAATAAGTTTGTTCTTGGATCCTTGAAGATTTACAATTCGCCTTGCAAAGAAGTAGGCAAGATTGTATGGTTGTTGTGTTAGCAGGAAATACATCATGTGAGCACAACAAGCGGGAAGGATTTCTCAATTTCCCTTAAGTCTCCAAACGTTTTCACGTAGGATGAGCGCAAGAGGTTTGTACTCTTCAAGAATATCCCGTGTGTGGATGATGTTTGGATGAGAGTGATGAGGTTTTGCATAAATGCAGATTAAGTCTTAGGAGAAGGAATATGAGAGCAATATGGACTATTTTCTTCACGAAAGTTGAAAAGAGAGTCAAGAGACCAATCTTCGATGAAGGCACATTGTCCATGATTGGGAATTCGGAGGATGTTGGCAAATTTCCCAAGGGTTAGAACAAACTTTTGGTTTTTGATCCAAAACCAAAGAGAAAGAGAGCGATCCTCGTTACAAACGAGTTCGACTTGACGAAAGAATTCCAATACAAACCTTGGACATATTTTATCGTTAATTTCGAGAAGACATTCCAATCCTATGGTTCGGAAGGAGGTATTGATACCTTCTTCGAATTGTAGACATTCCAATTCATGGAAGCGTCGGGTTTCGAGATTAATGAACCCACAGACATGATTGCCAGGGGTGTTGGGCTCAAGAGAGATGTTCGGAGTGTAGAAGCTTGTGAGGGAAAAAACAAACTCGTATTCGTGTGACATAGTTGAAGACGAGTTAATAGAAAGTGATGATTGTGGTTAACCAATGATTATCTAACGTTTTTATTAGATTTTTATTAACAATAGTTTTTAACAACAAAGACGTTTAACTCACTTATGGTTTTCATATTTTAGTGGGATACTACTTGTAGAAATATAGGTCTTTAATCTTTGCATTAAAACTGTTTTTCCAGTAGGACGGATCCCGCGGTTCCTTTTCAAAAGGGATCCGGCTAGTACAACTTCCGGGATCCGTAGCCGGATCCGTAGATCTGTAGTAACAGAAACAGTTTTGATAAAAACATAGATTTTACAGTTTTTATACCACGAAATATGTTTTTTCCTACTTTTTTTTTAGCATGCATACATGACTTCTAATGTATCACGAAAGAATGTAAAACATATAGATAAAAAAGAAATGAAAAACATATCATACCAAAAACAACCTAGATAAACTAGATTATTAATAATATTGCATTTCAATACTAAGGATGATACAAATGACTGGGTATATAACCCCAACATAGATTAACAGCACAAAGTAAATGTCTCCGTATGTGAACTTCATCATAGGGAACACAAGTGCGATGAGTGCAGGGCGATGAGCACGAGTGCGATGTAAACCATGTTGATGACGGATCTTCTTGGTTTCGGATGAGATAGAATGAGGAGGAAGATGAAGTTTTTGAATGAGAGGAAATTTTGAAATTGGAAAATTTGAAAAAGTGAGGATTGAAAAATTGGGCGTCGAGTGGGTTTATTAATAGGGAAGGAGGAATTATTGAAATTCGTGTTTTTGTTTTATTAGAAGAAATAAAACATAAGCTCTATATACTATGACTATAGACAAGAAATATAACACGTATGTGAGAAAAAGGCTTCCTAACGAAGCTACATGTAAATCATGTGTAACCACAAAAATCTACTCAAATAGAAGCCTAACAAATAACACTTATATACTAAACAAATATCATTTAGATATAAGTAGAAAGTCATACCTCGAATGCACTTAGGAATGTCTTTACAAATGACAAATGTCACTTAGACGATTCCCGCTCCTTTGTGTTTAAGATAACTTCTTAAGGAAGGTATTCTTATTACCAAGCGACTCCTAAAGCTTGGCGGGTATGAGCTTTGACTAATCAACATCACAAAAAAGATTAGTGCAATTAAGTGAAAAGATAAATAAAAAAAATGTTGTTATCAAATCAACATCCAAACATATCGTTTTTGAAAAACATGGTGTTTGTTTTTATGAAAAACCTTCTTTGTAGTTTTCAATTAACTATGGATCGTATCAAGTTTTTAAAGTACAATATACTTCAAGAAACTTGGTAACGAAGCTCTGATGCCAATTGTAGAAAACTAGAAGGGGGGGGGTGAATAGTTTTACCAATTAAAACTTCCTTTTAAACTATTTAGATTGACTTATGTCAATCTATTTGGTTGTGTGTGTTGGATGTTGATAAACAAGCATATAGAAGATATGTAATGAAAGAAAAAAGTAAGAAGCACAAAACCACAACGCAAGTATTTATAGTGGTTCGGCTACACGGTCACCTTCCTTGCACTACTCCACTCCCCGAGTCACCTACTCGAGAGTTCGTAATCACTACACCAAGCTCCTTATGGCGGAGAAGCCTTCACAACGTCGCCTACTCTTTTTCCAGTACTAGGCTAACCACCGGGTTCTTTCACACCAAGGTGAACCACTCCTACACAACGTCGCCTACACTTTATAAGGTACTAGGCTAAGTACCTAGTTCTTTCACACCTTAGGTGAACTACACCTTCACAACGTCGCCTACCCTTATTAGGTACTAGGCTAACCACCTAGTTCCATTGCAATGGATGAACTACTACCACACTACACCAACGACTAATCCCAAAGGAGATCTACTCCTTTACAACATCATCAAGGATATTAAAATCCTTGGATCCTATACTAGTCTATCTTGTACATCAAAACACACCATATCGATAGTACATCTAAGGCACCTTTCACTAATGCCTTTGACTAGATCAACAAGACACCTTTCACTAATGTCTTGTGTCTTCACTTCTAAGCACCTTTCACTAGTGCTTCCTTGTCTTGACTTCTAAGCACCTTTCACTAATGCTTCTTTGTCTTGACTTCTAAGCACCTACCACAAGTGCTGATCCTATAGACGATAGATACCCTTCACTACTATCTTCGTCTTGACACTTGAGACATCTTTCACTAATGTCTTCAACACTACACTTCTTTGAAGAAAGAAAGGAATCATCAACAAGAGGACTTCAGTAGCCTTGATGATGAGGAAGCATAGCAACTCATGGAATTGAGCTTGCTCGACTTCCAAGGTGGTGATCTTGCCTTTAAGAGAAACCTAAAAGATCACACAAAAACAAAACTACAAACATAGATCTCTTGGATCTAAGGTTAGTGAGATCTAACTCAGAGGGGAAAGTGTGTTAGAAATAGGCTTGAAAGGGGTGAGGAATAATGAAGAAATGGCTCACTATTTATAGAGGGAAAATCCTACTGTTTCCAGGATCCCAAGGATCCCTTCCACTTGGGATCCGGCTAGCACAAAGCTAGGGATCCGTGGAACGTTCCTCTTTACCCATGGGTATTTTCGGTTATGGGTCATGGGTCATGGGTTATGGGTTGATCCATGGTTTTCTTTCTAGATACAATGTAACTTAAGGATACATTGAACTTGTGTAAGTGTTATATATAAAACCATGGGTTATGGTTCAATACCTTTTTCTAGTTTTTACCCATTTTAGTATTTACATGTTTTTACCCATTTTAGTGTACTTAATATAAGTATGTATTAACCCAATATGTAAACACTAGTTGTTGTACATATGTATCTAACTCATAGAATTACTTAGACTTGTTAAGCCAATATGTAAACACTAGTTGTTGTATATATATATATATATATATATATATATATATATATATATATATATATATATCTAGATCATAAAATCACTTATACTTGTTTTAGTGTTTTATGTAAAATCACTTATACTTATACTTGTTTTAGTATTTTATTTGTTTCGTTAATATGATTTTACTTTTGTTATCGACAAAACATTAGAAGATCGTAAAATATAAATAAACATTTTTACGGTTTATTTGTATTAACAACTAACACTTGATTTAGGTTTAGGAGTGATTCCAACACTTTTTTAGTAAATAAAATATGACACCATATTCAGTTTTGACTTTGGCAATTTCTTGTTCATATTTTGAAATTTGACACTTTAAAGACACGTTTTCATCATCCAATTGTTCTATTTTTGGATCAAGAGATTTTGAACACAACTGGTTGATCTTGTTTTGCAAAGCAAGTTCTCAATTTTGACAATCTTTTTTACACCATTGAAGATGACGTTTTGCATTGGAAAGCTCATTTAACAATCACTCATTTTCAATTTTTAAAGATTTGATTTGTGATACATTATCGGTATTCTTAACATTTTCAACAGAATCAACAGCGATATAATCAAATGCATATGCAACAGAATGTAGTAACCCAACATTTATGGTATCAGCACAGATAACATCTTCCAAGAGTTGGTCAACATGATTTCTTAACAATTTCTTTTTACATTTAGTATTTGAAATTGATGTTTCTGTTTTCTCAAAAACTTTTTTCATAAGCCCAATCTCCTTCTGAAGTTCCCGTTCCCAATATATTGCACACATTTTTAAATTTTGAACATGTGGCAAAAGCCCTTTCTGAAAAATATCCCTTTGTTGTCGCGCAAATGGCGATTGAAAATGTCTAGCTTTTATTTCAGAATTAACTTCAATTGCATGTTCCAAAAGTTTGATGTCAGACATGAAATTGTCAAAGTATTTTAAACTCCCGACATCGTTCAGCTAATGGCTTTATTTCACTAAAAGAAGGTAAAAGACCATTAATTTGTGCAACATTGGATAGGGGACCATCATTAGAAGAGACTCGGGAGGCGTGATAACCCAAGGTGTGTTAGAATGATCCTGTTGTGTGACGAAAGTTATGGCTTTTGAATAGTTAAATGGTTTGAAATAAACAACATTTTCCAATTTTGACCGACTCTCGTCTCTCGTATCTAATTCCTCCATACGATTATATTCAACAACACTCATAATGGAGTCATTAATTCGATGTTCTGCACTGTAAACTTGAGGATTTGGTTTAAATGCTCTATGTGAAAAACGTGGTCTGTAATCAGCAAGATTTGGTCCATATCCATATGGATTTGGTTTAAAGGAAAACTTTTGAATTGTTGTGATTGACTCACCATCTTAGTAAACAACATTTTGAAACTCTTTGATTTTCTTTTGTAAGTCGACAATTTCCTCAAGATAGTCATCTATTTGTTTCCTCGAATGCTTTTTGTACTCACAAAATTGTTTTTGACAAGTGATAACGCTACACGCGTCGTTCGGGGTCAAGGAAACTTCCTTTTCTTCCAGCAAGTTTTATAACACCCTAGGCAGTGAACCTAATCATTGTAGTGTAGTAATTAGGGTAAGCCACGGGTATTGAGATCGTTCTCTAGAGGAATAGGAATGCTAGTAAGGAGTTACTACGCTAAGGTTAAGGTTGAGGATGATTATTTTTTATCTTTTATATTTTATGAAATGGAAAGGTACGAATCTCGGTATTGATTTGGGGGTTGGTATTCTACCGATTACTTACTATTATCTAATTATCTAAACTAAGGTTGTGGGAGTCTATGTCTAATTAATGTGTGCTCGTATGATAGTTTAAAGATGTGTTTACTTAGGTTGTACTACTCCTTAAGTATCTCCTATTGATGAATTGTCACCTTATTCTTAGCTGTGTGTCTAAAGTTGTAGGGTATATGCTTCTCCCTAACTCTTTGAACTTACCAAAGGGTCTCGTCTACAAACCCACTAGGGATTCTAAACTCTTACTCTAAGGCTTTTGGATGGTTTAGCCTACAACTACTCACGTAATTATATTCTAAGGTTCACAAAGATGAATCAAGCATTAAGTACACAACGAATGACCTATCGCATTACTAGATCATTAATCAACTAAGATAAGAAACAACCAATCAATATTCAATAATTAAGTTTCATACTTCCTAAGCAAACACACAAATAAATTAGCCGGACATGGAAAACATGCAAGCATACACACAAATAATCAAAGACATAATTGAATTAATGAAATAAATACTTATCTTGATGTAAGATAGGGTTTAAAACCCTAAAATACTATACAAGACACCTTAGGTTCGGTTTTAGGTTTTCACTCCAAAAGACTCCACAAAACCTAAAAATTTGGATTCTATATATAAGATTACATATTCGACGGCCGTTATGTTTACAGCCTTCGCGGTCGCCGTCATTAGCGTTTCGTCTTGGCCGTTAACCTTGCGACGGCGCCATCTTTTACATGCAGTCCGTGACGCCTTCAGCTCGGACACACCGGATTGCATCTAGGCCATCCGAGTAGCGCGACGGCCTACTCTTTCAACTAGACGCCGTCACTTGAAAATACGAGTTTTGAGTTCGAATCGTCACAAAATCTTGGGACGCGGCCGCCATTAGCACCGACGTCGCCTTCTAATTTCAGCAACTGTGAGTGTCTCGATTTTGACTTTGGCCATTTTCTTCATATATTCGCGCCTTTTCGTCCAAATAAGTGCCATTCCAGCATTTTGCCTTCAAGATACCTAAAAAGTGAAAAGGAACGATATTAAGCAATAACGGATACAAAATTGATCAAATAATGACTTAAACGACCCCTCAAAAATGGTACCTTTTAAAACCTTATCAAATATCCCTACACTTGTTATTTGCTTGTCCTCAAGCCAATGTGCTTTTAGCCAATTAATTTATAAGTTAGGGGTCATGAAGCATTAATTCAAAACGGTCCACAACACATATAAGCCCCGAAAAAGTCATAACAAGCACGAAAATTACATACTAGCACCTCACATGTTTGGATACTCACATCTCTCTCGGGTGTATATATGAAATATAACAAATAGGAAATGGAAGATAAACACTCATTAACCCGTCCTAGTACATAGATTACCATAGGCTTGAGAATAGATCAAACCTCCATCGCTTTGGCGTAAGCACCTAGGAAAGACTATCAAAGAGGTATTTTAAAGGGTTATAATGTTAGGCTTACGGTAGGGAAACAAAGGGTTTGGTGGGATATGCTATTTAGTGGTGGCAAGTCAAAAATCTCTATGTTAAATGCATACGAAGAATGGCGTTGCTAAGCCAAGACTCAACACTCTAAACTCTAGATAACTGAAATAGACAAACATAAATTCAAAGATAGATGTAGGATGGTAGCCCGTATTTTTTTTTCATACACTTTTACTCTACCATCCTCTACGATAACATCAAAATACTAGGGATTTATAGGCATATCCCTACACTTGAGTTTTTATTACTCCAACGCTAATTTGACCCGAATTGAAAAGATCAAAACACTTGGGGTACATTATTACGCAAACAAAGGGAATTTGAATTAATCCCTTCCCGTCATTTCATAAACTTTAACTTTTCCCATGAATCCCAATCGTCCCAAAACTGTATACAAAGGATATGACTCGACTTAGCAACTTATGCAAGCAACTAGATAATTGAACTAAGGGTTTAGGGTGATAACAAACATTTGCACTAAAAGTGAGTGCATAAGGGGTAGGCTAAGGCGATTTGGGTGTATATTTGGGGGTGGGTGTAAACAATGCTCTTCATTGATATTCCGAAAACCAAACATCACGAACCGCGAAAAGGATAGGCTCTGAGGGTTAACTAGGGGTATCGTGTACTAAAGATGAGTACAACGCAAAGGGTGTGGGGAATTACTCAACCGATGTGGAAGAAGTAATTATATTACGGTTATCAAACAAGGGTTTATCCTAATGCCTCTTATCATTTAGTTATTCCTAACTACACAAGTGTAATCTCACTTGCGATCTCGAATGCATCACAAAACAAGTTCTAGAATCTAATATACTACCGGTTCACACTCTAAGCCTTGAAGATGAATGCTTTAATTCCTACTAATCT
The DNA here is from genome assembly GCA_910596185.1 of Chrysanthemum makinoi. Classification (NCBI taxonomy): domain Eukaryota; kingdom Viridiplantae; phylum Streptophyta; class Magnoliopsida; order Asterales; family Asteraceae; genus Chrysanthemum; species Chrysanthemum makinoi. The sequence goes on along the minus strand of OU343217.1, from coordinate 211,973,224 downwards.
AAGGGCGATCCTCACATTTTGGTGGAATTTGGGTGGTAAAGGGTTTTGTGCTAGTCATATAACTTCCTATCCATGAGACGCTTTTGTTAAGACTAATGGCCCACTCCTATATGTCATGAAAAATTTTAAATTTGGTGCCAAAATTACCCTAACCGACATTTTCTCATGGTTTATTACACAAGTACAATTGGACAAAGCAAATAATCAAGGATAAACATAGTTTCAATGTTCCCGTTTTATTTTCCCTCCCTACACTTAAACTGAACATTGTCCCCAATGTTCCTCGAAAGTATCAAAGTTATGATAATGAAAGGTAATTAAAAACGAAAGAAACTAGTACTCCCCTGATTAGCTAGGTAGGATTCGTGTAAAGTGGTGGTTACATCTTTCTTCAAGAAGAACATTTGCGTGAAAAGCTCCTTCCAATCTAATGTATCTTCCTCCTGATAAATTAAACCTGCACACTAGAAGAAAACAAACAACCCAACGCATCAAAGCGAACAAAGAAAAATCACAACAAGATGTAATTCCAGACTTAAATAAGATATAATGCTTGTGGAATGGATATTTGCAGATTTTCTTAGAAAATTAAGACCCGAAAATTCCAAAAATTTATAAGAGAGTAATGAAAAAAAAATAACTGATGTTTTACTCTTTCCCGACGCGTTGCAATTCCGACACAGTTATCCCCAAAAACTGGTTCTGCATTTTTTTCTGGAAAAATTTGAAAATTTACATCTTTAGAATCGGAAAATTTACGCAAAACATCCATTATGACTCGATACAAGCATTTGACTAACAAACAATATATATATATATCTTTTATTTAATTGTTACTCATGTTTACGCTTTGAAAACGTGTGTAATCCTCCCTACACTTATCCCTTATGTAAAATACCTTTATATGCAATTAAGACGAGGTTAAAGACAAAATAAAGCATTTTTACAAATTTAAACATGAGAATGAACAATTAATAAAAGATATACGACACACAAATGAAAATGAAAAACAAATACATGGGTTGCCTCCCAAGAAGCGCTTGTTTTATTTCGAGTCACGAGCTTGACTCTACCCTTATTTATCGGATAAGGGGAAGTTTTCCCTACACTTAAGTTTAAGTGAGGGTGATAGTAGCAATACACACCCTCAGGGTGGAAATTTGCTACGAGAGAGGGGTGATGGGTGATTTATATGCTCAAAGGAGTGTGCTCTATTCATTATAACCTTACCTAAGTCTATTGGTGTAGCGGGTGAATCAAATCTCACTTCTAAAAATGGATCATTTTTATCAACTTCAAAAGATTCCTAGTTAAGGATCCATCTTGACCTAATAAACCCGGTTTAAACCCATAGTGTTTCTTGTTATCAACCATGAATGGGTGATGTAAGTGTGTAAGGTCATGAGTTACTCCTATATTACTTCCTCCAGAATCTACCACCTTTATCAAGCAACTACCCGAACTATCTATTTTGATGGGTGGATTGGGGCCTAATTCAATTCCAAGATTCACATCTAAAGACGGAAAATTGGGTAAGGTTTTTGGTTGAGGCTCCCGTTCATCAAAATTAGGAACTTCCCTAGGACTAAGAGAGAGGTCATGACAACAAGCATCTAAACCTACATTCTCTAGTGGCGTTTAGTCCAAAGGTTCTCTATCAATTGGGGCTCCTATAGTCTCTTCTACTTCTTCCGGGTAAGTTATAGGTGATGTGTGTTCCTCAAGTGATGGTAGGACTTGTGGGTTATCCGATGGGATTGGATTTTCTACTCTATCCTCCATCTTATCAAGATCACCAATGTATTCATTTTGTACTGTGGTAGCTCCTAACCATGACATGCACCTTGGTACCTCAACTCTAATCATCTCCTTCCTAAACAACCTTTCCGACCGAAGTTTCCAAATTGAAAATAGGTCTAAAGATTCGTTTTTTGGATCCCATGTTCCACTTCTAAATTCATGGAATCTCAAAGGTTTCCCATGCATTTCGAACACCACGTCCCCAAATATCCCCATCTGCTACATAGTCAAGTCTCCTTTGGGTTTCGTGGGCTATACGAAAAAGAATTGTAGGGAAACAAGAAATCAATACCATGATAAAGGACTTTTGTAATAAATATTTAATTCGATTCCATGCCTCAGAAATGATTCATCATGATATTGCCGAACCTCAAGATCTCATTTTGGAGTGGAAAGGGTAGATTATGTAGTGGATTTCGTTGATTAGGTGACAGTTTGGCAGATTCAAGGTTCTCCATAACGGCTAACGGAATAGTTAATGAAAATGGTTACGAACAAATGTCACGAAGAAGGGGGATAGACTATGAGAAAGCTAAAAATGAGAAAACATTTACTTGATAGGAATCAAGCAAAGAAACCTAAACGAGGTGGACTACTAACTAGCTATTCTATTCCCCGGCTGCCAAAAACTTGATAACGCTACACGCTGCGTCGGGGTCAAGGAAACTTCCTTTTCTTCGAGCAAGTTTTATAACACCCTAGGCAGAGAACCTAATCGTTGTAGTGTAGTAATTAGGGTAAGCCACGGGTATTGATATCGTGCTCTAGGGGAATAGGAATGCTAGTAAGGAGTTACTACGCTAAGGTTAAGGTTGAGGAAGAGTAATTTTTATCTTTTTATATTTTATGAAATGGAAAGGTACGAATCTCGGGTATTGGATTTGGGGGGTTGGTATTTCTACCGATTACTCTACTATTATCTAATTCTCTAAACTAAGGTTGTGGGAGTCTATGTCTAATTAATGTGTGCTCGTATGATAGTTTAAAGATGTGTTTACTTAGGTTGTACTACTCCTTAATTATCTCCTATTGATGGTTGAATTGTCACGTCCCTATTCTTAGTTGCGTTGTGTGTCTAAAGTTGTAGGGTATGCGTTTCTCCCTAACTCTTTGAACTTACCAAAGGGTCTTTTCTACAAACCCACTAGGATGATAAACTCTTACTCTAAGGCTCTTTTGGATGGTTTAGCCACAACTACTCGTAATTATATTCTAAGGTTCACAAAGATGAATCAAGCATTAAATACACAACGAATGACCTATCGCATTACTAGATCATTAATCAACTAAGATAAGAAATAACCAATCAATATTCAATAATTAAGTTTCATACTTCCTAAGCAAACACACAAATAAATTAGCCGGACATGGAAAACATGCAAGCATACACACAAATAATCAAAGACATAATTGAATTAATGAAGTAAATACTTATCTTGATGTAAGATAAGGTTTAAAACCCTAAAATACTGTACAAGACACCTTAGGTTCGGTTTTAGGTTTTCACTCCAAAAGACTCTCCACAAACAAAAATCTGATTCTATATATAAGATTACATATTCGACGCAGCGCACCTTATGTTTCGGGACGCCGCGGTCGCCGTCATTAGGGTTTCGTCTTGGCCACGAACCTTACGACGGCGTCACCTTATGTCCGTGGACGCCGCCCTTTTAGCTTCCGACGTCGTCTGATTGCATCTAGGCCGTCTCGAGTAGCGACGGCCTACTTCTTCACTGTAGACTGTCACTTGAAAAAATACGAGTTTTGAGTTCTGAATCGTCACAAAATCTTGGGACGGCGCGCCATTAGCACCGATGCCGCTTCTAATTTCAGCAACTGTGAGTGTCTCGATTTTGACTTTGGCCATTTTCTTCATATATTCGAGCCTTTTCGTCCAAATAAGTGCCATTCCAGCATTTTGCCTTCAAGCGGTCCCCGAATACAAATATCAGAGTCATCTATGACCATGCCATGCCATTGCCCGCCGGCCCAAAGTAAACAATCGCCTCAATACTGAAATACATGCTAAAAATGTCAACACGAGGTTGGTGAGTTCATAGGTTTTCATAAAAGTATTGCGAGTTCAAAAGTTCCTTTCGATCATTGTGTCGCCAAACAAGTGTGAAACAAGGTTTGCCTTTAAGCAAAAAGAGTAAAAAGGACGGGATTTTCAAGTGCAAATCATTTCTCATAAACAAGTCAAATTTAATCTAGGCATACCCCACCAATTCATAGTATCAAAACATTTATCCAGAAAATAGTTCATAAACAACCACTTGGACCATATAAAAATCAAACACTACAACAAATATAGTGTCACGCAAGCTTAACTATTACGCAGGCTAAGTCATGAAACCATCACTAGATAGCACGAGCCGTGACTATCTCTAAACACACTAACAAACGACATGTTATACGTCATGGCAAGTTGGTGCATCCACAAATCCAAGTTAAGTCCTTGGCAAGTTGGGCAACCAAAGTCCGACGGGGTGCCATTCCCAATAGATCTATCCATTATTCGCACCATCCTCGAGCCAGGATGTAACAATTCATAACAACGCTTGGTTTCTAACCTTAACCTAGCACGTAAGCTCACAAAACATTTCAGTCCAATCCAAAGTAGTTTTCAAGCTTGTGTCCACGTAAAAAAGTGATTCAAACCAATTCACGCAATTTCGTCAAACCAAGTAACAATCATTTATTCAAATAAATCAAGCATTTGCATTTAATAAGACGCGCATGTATTCTCCCCAACAGTTTAAAGCAAGTAAAAGTAGGGCCATGAACTCACCTGGCAAGCAACGCAAGAATCACAACTAACAAGACTGGCATCAAAGAGCAAGCACAACCAAATCATGAAGGAAAGGCACATCGATATCCAAAGAGTACAAGTACAAAGGTACTATATCGGCACAACCTAATAGCAATTTGCTATCTCAGAATACGTCTAGCAAAGCAAAATAATTTTCGAAAGACAACGTGTCTCAGTTTTCGTGGAATACCCGTGTCAAACGTTTCCAAAAATTCCAGTATCAATACCTCAAAAAGTTTAGTTTTAACGTTTCGTGTGGTGGTAAGGAATCATGACTCGACATGCAACTCACGCCAAAAGTATACCAAAGATATAACTCACACCAAAGGTTATAACTCACGCCAAACATAACTCATACCAAGACGTAATATATATCCCAATATATTATGAGGAATAGTCAATAAGAATTGACCAAGACTCAACTCGCGTAGACAACGACCAGGAAGATTGTCGAGACAATGACCAGAAAGATGTCAAGATACTAACAACACATAGTTATGTCAAGAAAGTAATGACCAAAAATTATGTCAAAAAGGAGTTAATTGGTAGTTTCGGTATTTAACCATAGTCCCCAATAGCTTGCATAAAACAAATCTGTTTTATAATAATAGAGATTTTTAAATTAAAGTCAAGTAAAACCCTACGTTTGATTCTCGTCGGGTATTATTACCAAAAAGATATTTGAAAATGAAGGTATAAGCATGGCATGTTGGATGAATTTTGGCATGACGCGTCCATTCATAAAACATTGCCAAGTCGTCGTGACTTTAAAATAAATTTTTCAAAGTAATATTTCCCGACAAGTTAATAGAAAACCATTAACGAGTATATATTGATTATTAGACAGTATTTCTTTATTGAGATTGTTGCGAATCAAATATATTAAATTCATAACGAGTCTAATATATTGTATTCGCTTCAGTCCAATAAGTCCAAATTGTCCAACGTACAATAAATGTTCAATTTCCGAAGTCATTATCAATATAAAACCGTATCACATGTACAATCCGATAAGTCCAAAATAATTCCAAACACAAGACCAATTGTTATTCCAAGAATCCCATGTCCAAATTATATACGAAACGTACAAATACCAATTAGAACTCTTTAGTCCAATATCCGATAATAAGTTAAATGTCCAAATAAATATCGATACAGTGTCCAATATTAAGCACCAATCCCAAGGTCCGAAACGTATCAATGTATACAATAATTAAAACAAGTGAATTACGTTAGTCGATGTTTGATATCAGCAAAATATATACACACATCAATGTAAAATTGTAAAAATGAATTTTCCATTTACTTTAATTATTATTTATTTTTTTATTATTATTATTTTTTTTAACAGGCTTTGCCCCATAACATAATACCAAATGCAGTCTAGCTGCTGAAAATGTAACATAACGAGAACCTGATACAAGTGACCAAGCACCCTTGACGAACAAGCAAGATATGAACTATAGAAAAATGTGCTACGAGACTAAACTTGACAAACATACACCCTTCAAACTCGTTGTATCCAAACTAATAGAGAACAAAAAAAACAAAGAAAACAAGACTCATCCTCGCTTGAAAATTTAGGCAACACATATGCCAACATAATATCAAAACATCCAAATTTATCACTTACTTATGTGAACCAAATCGGAACAAACGGGCACACCTCCTTGGTGTGTCGTTAACCAATCGAGCAAACACTCAACACCCTATGTGGGTTGGTTGAGCCAAGAGCCTAATCGAATACAACGTGACCACACTTGTGGTCGTCTCAACAGATCCGAAACACAACAAACATAATCCAGAAGCGGTTAACAAGTTCCATGATCTCCAATAAGCTAACTTAGAAAATCAAGTTTATAACACACCCGCGACCACTTCAGGTCCTTGACCCGACATCAATTATCAAAAAAACAAATCCAAACCGAGACCCACAAAATCCGAACACCATTTTTTTTTTACCAAAGCTTACCACACGAATCATCATTAAAACATTTTTCTTATCCCACAAATCAGTTTCTAAAAATGTTTTACACCACACGAATTAAACACAAGCCAAATGCCTTTTTAACAGGTTACGTACCACGCGAATCGAATTCAAAACCACTCGCGACATCGAGACTAAGTCCGAATATACCCAATTTCCACAGATTATAACCACACGAAACTTTTGTTAAAACGTTTTTATTCATCATTTTATTCCACGAAAAGTATTAAAATGACACATAAATGGTTGTAAATCAAAAGAGAAACGAAAAGGTTCTGATGTTATCATACCCGAAAACCACGAAGAAACGAGACGGAGGCGCGGTGGTGGTGGCTACGGACAACTACGAACCCAAAAAACCCTAGTCGCGTTTTCACCCAAAACCGATCCAAACACAACTCTACCTTGATCTCCTATGCCTCAACAACGGGCACAGTTGGAAAAGCCGCGGCCGGAGATGGAGGAGGTGTGGCAGAGAAAGTATGGCGCCGATTTTATTGAGAGAGAGATGGTGGCTAGAGAGATAAGGATGGGGAGGATAAAAGTATTATTAGGGTTTCACAAATCCTGGAAATGATACTTGGAGAGTTTTATAACCACGGGGACCAACTCGTCAATTTACAAAACTTAGTGCCGCAAAAAAATAAAACACAAGGACCGTCCTGTAATTTTGTAAACTTTTGTAAAATAGAGGTTCGGGGTTCATTAGGGCTCGATAACAATCGGTTCTTGACACGAAAACTTCTCCATCACGTTCGAATAATTTTCCAATAAAAACGAGTGTTTATACGACTAATTTCTTGCAAATAGAAATAATGATCAAATTAGAATGTTTTAACGAGGTTTACACCTTAAGACGCGTAGGGTCTAATTTTCACGTTCGCGAGATAGCTTTCTCGCCACGTCAATCAAACTGGAAAGTTCGTAAATGAAAAACAGACTTAATTCCTCGAAAACTAAATATCTGGAAAATCGCGGGATGTTATAGACTTCCCTCCTTAACGGAATCGCGTCCTCGCGATTCAATTTGAGTTATCCGTTAGATTTGAAAAGAGATATAGATACTTTCTCAAGATTCAATTTTCACGTTCTCACGCGAATTCGAGATGTTTCTTAGAGTTTCTCCTGATCAGTAGAAATAGGAAAACGACTTTGCTCAAGTCTTTTGACTTCACGGTTCACGATTTCGATTGGTTCCTCAACAAAGCTTAGGCGTTCGTCGATATGGATATCTCCCATCAAAGACAATAATCGTTTTCAACAGTGAGGCATTACCTCGACACGCACATTACGAAAACGTCATGAATAACTGAGCTCTGACGGTATCTCAAGGCTCTAAGCTACCAGTCCAACTCTAGCAAGAGTCTTAAAAAGGATTAACACAACGAAGATTAAACTTTCCACGTTTACGAAACGTATCACACAATTCCATGGTGAGACTTTTAAGCGTAGCTTCGTCTCCAATCATGGAGTCTCAAAGATTCATGTCATTTTCAATCACAGTCCTTCTGACCACCGCAAGCAATTTGCATTCTGCTTTTGATTTGAATAAATTCAGGATAGAAAGTTGGGTATCCCCCACTTCGATTCGACAAATTATCGAGTGACATTTTCAACCATAAAGTGCCTCGTACAACGTGGCTATAGTTATAAGAGATTCCATCCAATGGGAGGTGTCTACCCCAATCATTGCTGAAATCGATCACGCGGATACGCAACACGTCCTTAAACGTTTGGATGGTCCTTTCACTCCAGCCAACAGCCTGTGGATGATACCCAGTACTCATACCATAACCTGTTCTCATGGCTCTTGGAGTGATGACCAGAAATTTGATGTGAAACGATTATCAGATTAGAGGTGATAGAAATCGGCACTCCATAATGTACAACAGTCTCCTTTACGTGTGAGTGAGCAAAGTTGTCTATAGTGTCCGTTTCTTTGATTAGTAGGAACTGAGTAGGTTTGGTGACACGACCAACAATTACCCAGATGGAGGTGTGGAATTCACTTCCAGGGTTCAGTTTAATATATAGTAGCAAAACATTTTGTAGGGTGCCCACATAATGATTTGTCAGAAAGTTGAAAGCAGTTTGAAAGACAATAATGTCAGGGCTCAATATATCATAAGGGGGTAGCAAGAATCATCGATATTCCCAAAGGGCGAGCAAAGGATTAGACGTCAGCTCCAAGGATCGCGGTTCAAGTTACTCCTTAAAGTCTTAAGGTTTCTGTTGGGCCAACAGAATCTCCGTCGAAAAGAGAGTTAAGCATATTCAGTACGACTCAAGAGAGAGCATTAATTACAACTAGCAATCAATAGATTGATTCCGTAGTGCACTTAATACTTAACGCAGAAAGTTACATCATTCAGATCCAACGTCATAATTTCCAAAAGAAATTCAACTACCAATCGATATCAAATCAAATTCTAAATACGCTTGAACGACGAGGGTTCCAAAAAGTTATGCCAAAAGCATACACATCAATAGAGCGCAAGGTGAAACATCAAAAGAACAACATCAATGGAATAATCATCGATCGAAGATAAGGCTTGGAGTAGAGGCGTCTACAACAAGACCCAAAACAAAACCACGATAATAAGCAAGTTCATTTTCGCCATAGGAACCAAAATCGCAGAATCTAACAATCCAAATTTAACGTAGCCAAGATCGATTCCAATATTCCAAGAAGCCTGATGAGCTTATTACAACTTCACGCAACTCAAATGCAAAATTGTGATCAATCGGGTCTAACTTGACCCGATGCAAAACAAGGTCTTACAGTTCCAACGATTCCAAAAATAATCCGAAGTTAAATAATAATGATACGGTGACGAATAGCGATTCATAACAAAGGAAGGATATCGCGATAAACAAGAATTTGTGATGCCAGTGTGTTGTGTGTGAAGGAAAGATTTTATAAAATTTTATGCTCATATACACACACCAAAACCTTTCCATTTCCCGAAATCAAACCAAAAACCAACCGGACATAATTCTATTATAACTACTCCAAGTATCGCAAAATTCACCTCTGAGTCGGACATAGGTGATCAAGCCATGTCCCACTGTCCCTGGTTGAATATAGGTGATCAGGCTATATTCACCCGAGGTTCAATGAATATTGATATACTTGACTTAGTTACTCTAGCCTCATGTCTTTCACTTTCCAAAAATCCATTTTCAACAGCTTAAAACAAGTGTCCACACGCAAGGACGAGTGATGAGATTGTGCAGGAAAAGAGACGCAACGCTACAACAGATACGATGCGTAAACATAAGTATGTCAAAGATACTTATAACAAATAGTGAAAGATAGATGGATATACTCATCCCATAGTAAGGCACACATCTCATCAAATATATTAGCAATCAAAGTCACAAGTGAGGCATCAGCTTGGCAGGCAGGCACGTGTCGGTCATAGGGTTAAATTTTCATAAAAGTGGTTATAGTCTAGGTTTTGAAAATTTACCCAGTTCTCTATAACCTAGGCTCTGATACCAATCTGTAACACCCTCAAAAATCGGGTTTTAGCGGAAGCATACAAGTTTTGGGTGCTACTAATCGGTATCACAACACAAGCATAGGATAGAAGGTTTTTCGTAAGAAAACTTAATTATTTAATAAAATCAATGTTTACAATAAAATTTAACGCGGAAATAGGCCCATAATAAACAAGCGGTCCCCGAATACAAATATCAGAGTCATCTATGACCATGCCATGCCATTGCCCAAGCGCCTCCAAAAGTAAACAATCGCCTCAATACCTGAGAATACATGCTAAAAATGTCAACACGAGGTTGGTGAGTTCATAGGTTTTCATAAAAGTATTGCGAGTTCAAAAGATCCTTTCGATCATTGTGGCGCCCACAATGTCGCGAAAACAAGGTTTGCCTTTAAGCAAAAGAGTAAAAAAGTGGACCACAGGATTTTCAAGTGCAAATCATTTCTCATAAACAAGTCAAATTTAATCTAGGCATACCCTGCCTAATTCATAGTATCAAAACATTTATCCGCAAAATAGTTCATAAACAACCACTTGGACCATATAAAAATCAAACACTACAACAAATATAGTGTCACGCAAGCTTAACTATTACGCAGGCTAAGTCATGAAACCATCACTAGATAGCACGAGCCGTGACTATCTCTAAACACACTAACAAACGACATGTTATACGTCATGGGAAGTTGGTGCATCCACAAATCCAGGTAAAGTCCTTGGCAAGTTGGGCAACCAAAGTCCAGACGGGGTGGCCATTCCCAATAGATCTATCCATAACATTCGCACCATCCTGAGCCAGGATGTAACAATTCATAACAACGCTTGGGTTTCTAACCTTAACCTAGCACGTAATAGCTCACAAAACATTTTCAGGTCCAATCCAAAGTAGTTTTCAAGCGCTTGTGTCCACGTAAAAACAGATTCAAACCAATTCACGCAATTTCGTCAAACCAAGTAACAATCATTTATTCAAATAAATCAAGCATTTGCATTTAATAAAACGAGCATGTATTCTCCCCCAAAACAGTTTAAAAGCAAGTAAAAGTAGGGGCCATGAACTCACCTCGAAGCGAAGCAACGCAAGAATCACAACTAACAAGACTGGCATCAAAGAGCAAGCACAACCAAATCATGAAGGAAAGGCACATCGATATCCAAAGAGTACAAGTACAAAGGTACTATATCGGCACAACCTAATAGCAATTTGCTATCTCAGAATACGTCTAGCAAAGCAAAATAATTTTCGAAAGACAACGTGTCTCAGTTTTCGTGGAATACCCGTGTCAAACATTTCCAAAAATTCCAGTATCAATACCTCAAAAAGTTTAGTTTTAACGTTTCGTGTGGTGGTAAGGAATCATGACTCGACATGCAATTATCAAAACAACAAATCCAAACCGAGACCCACAATTTCCGAACACCATTTTTTTTTACCAAAGCTTACCACACGAATCATCATTAAAACATTTTTCTTATCCCACAAATCAGTTTCTAAAAATGTTTTACACCACACGAATTAAACACAAGCCAAATGCCTTTTTAACAGGTTACAGCCATGTTTCAGACCGGAATTCAAAACCACTCGCGACATCGAGACTAAGTCCGAATATACCCAATTTCCATAAATTATAACCACACGAAACTTTTGTTAAAACGTTTATATTCATCATTTTTATTCCACGAAAAGTATTAAAATGACACATAAATGGTTGTGAATCAAAAAGAGAAACTGAAAAGGTTCTGATGTTATCATACCCAGAAAACCACGAGACGAAACGGAGACGTGAGGCGCCATGGTGGTGGCTACGGACAACTACGAACCCAAAACTAACCCTAGTCGCGTCTTTCACCCAAAACCGATCCAAACACAACTCTACCATGATCTCCTTGCGTCTGAACAACGGCAGCAGCAGTGGAGGTGGCTGGAAGCGGCGTGGCCAAAGATGGCAAGAGGTGGTGGCCAAAAGAAAGTGGCGGCGGCCGGATTTTATTGAGAGAGAGAGATGGTGGCTAGAGAGATAAGGATGGGGAGGATAAAAGTATTATTAGGGTTTCACAAATCCTGGAAATGATACTTGAGGAGTTTTATAACAACCAGGGACCAACTTCGTCAATTTACAAAACTTAGTGCTGGCCAAAAAAATAAAACACAAGGACCAGTCCTGTAATTTTTGCAAACTTTTGTAAAATAGAGGTTCGGGGTTCATTAGGGCTCGATAACAATTGGTTCTTGACATGAAAACTTCTCCATCACGTTCAGAATAATTTTTCCAATAAAAACGAGTGTTTATACGACTAATTTCTTGCAAATAGAAATAATGATCAAATTAGAATGTTTTAACGAGGTTACAATTTTGCCGGTACGCGTAGGTTCTAATTTTTCACGTTTCGCGAGATAGCTTTCTCGTTTTCACGTCAATCAAACTCTGGAAAGTTCGTAAATGAAAAACAGACTTAATTCCTCGAAAACTAAATATCTGGAAAATCGCGGGATGTTATAAACGATATTAAGCAATAACGGATACAAAAGTGATCAAATAAGGACTTAAACGACCCCTCAAAATGGTACCTTTTAAAACCTTATCAACAAGTTAACAACTCAGACTTGGCTTTTTGAGTTTCTGAAGTGAGTGCATTAAGTTGTTGTTTACGATCATATTTCAATTTCTCTATTTGTGACAACAAAGCATTCTTGGACGCAACTAGATCACAGATCTGTTTTTCCAAAGATTTTTCATTTTGGTAAGATTTAGCAAATGCGACTTCAAAAACTTTTTCACGTTTCTCTTTAGTTTGAAAAATGTTGAGTTGGAACTTATAGCATTCATTATCCTTAGTCAACAGTGCAATTTTATCTTGCAATTTCTTATTGATGTCAGTGCACTTTTCCAGTTGAGATTAGGTGGTCTTAATTAAGTTGGTCATGAGCTCAAGATCTGGATTAGACAAAGGTTCAGCTTGTTCAACGTGAGTCTCAACATGATCAATAGTTAGATCCTCAAATATAATCACAGAGTCAACTTGATTATCAATATTAACCATAAGGTCATCTTGATCGTCAAATATAACTACGGGATCCATTTAATGTGGAGGATTCATGTTGAACACTTTGAGCCTCGTCAGATGCAGACGTTGGCAGAGATATCAGATCAGTAATAAGTATTTTTTGATCTGGTACCTGAGACAAGCCGTCAGTGTCATACACTGGGCCTGTGTCACTTATGTGGAGTTCTTGCATGTTTTCCATTAACATCACATTAGCATTAGCCTGTAAGTCCTCCATGTCATCATCAGAATCTGCCTTAGCCATGAAGCTCTGTTCCTTGTTGGTAAGAGTTCCACCAGCTTCATCCTTGAGAGCCAAGAGTAAAGCCTCTTTGTGATAAGCGCTGCCTCTTGTCCTTGGATTTTGGCATGCATTAGCCAGATGACCCTTCTCATTGCAATTATAGCATCAGAGACCATTAACCCCAATCTGAGCATTTCCCTGATCAACCACTTGAACCTGTTGTTGTGGAGCACCCATGTTATTTCTTCCATTAACGTTAAATCCTTGACCACTACCCATCTGACGAGCATTACCACGATTCTGAACTTTAACTCTTCCATTATTAACAACAGCTTGATTCCTTGTGTTGGATGTGGTACGGATGCGATTGTTGGATTTGTTAGAATAGCGACCGAAGGCTCTAGCAATCATGAAAAATCCTTATTGCAATGCATCGAAAGCTTCTGCATCCTCATTAGATTCACTGTAAAGTGCTTAATCATTGTTGTTGTTGTATGGAACCAGTTGATTTTCTTGTGACTGTTGTGAGGGATCATATGGTGTGATCTGAGCAGTTGGTTGTGGAGGATTTGTGAAGTTTTTTGGCAAGGTCGGGAATTGAGGATAACATGCTTGAGCCCACGTAGCTAGAGTTTGATTATCCGAGAGTGAAGGTGAAGTAGGGACTCCACGGATGATTCTTTCTTTGTGGACTTCCTTTTGGTGATGCTTCAAATAGTCATACAACAATTCGTATGTAGCTTGATGAAGATTCTTTGTTTGACGGATGAAAGTAACATACTTTTCCCAATCAGGACCAAGACAAATCAGGAACTTTGTGTTGATTGCAATCCTTGGCATAATAATATTATGTTTATCCAAGTCATTGATGATGTCAGAGAACCGATGATGATATGACTCTAATTTCTCCCCTGTTCAATCATGAAGTGTTCATATGCTAAGTAGATTTTTGATTCCATATCCTCTTGATTGAGTTCAGTGCCTTCCATTAGAATATGAATGTGCTCCCACATTGCTTTAGCAGTCTTCTGAGCATCAACACTACGAAGTATCAGATTGGGTAATCCCAAAAGGATATATTTCATTGCAATTTCATCGGCTTCTAAGTGAAGAAGTTGGTCAGTAGTAACTCGATCAAGACCAAAAACGTTGGTAACATCATCTCTTGGTGGATTAGCATTCAGATCTCCGGGTACAGTGAGAGTAGGCATCTGAAAAGGACCTTCAAGGATGACCTTCTTCAAAAGCTTTCCATGTGGCTTCTTTAGATCACAAAACCTAAAGAACCTTATCACCCATTGATCATAGTTTCCCGGAGTGAGCATTGGAGGCTGTCAAGGGATCCAGCTTCATGAATGGATTGTTGGCTACTTAAAGCTTCACACATCTTTGCAAACCAAGAGAGTTCCTTTGGTGTTGCACCATTCATAGCATACTTGACGGGATACTGATTTTGAAAGTATGTGTAATGTTGTACTTGTTGATGAGGGTTTAGTGGAACCATTTATGGTGGAAGAGGATTTTCTCCTTGAGGAAAGTGTTGAAATTGTTGCAATTGTTGTGGAGATAGTGGAGGATATTGTTGATAGAATTTTTGTTGTTGTTGTTGAGGATACTCATGAGGAAAGTAGCTAGAGTATGGTGGTTGAGACATCTTGAAACTTGTGTTGATGATGGATCTTTTTAGTCGAATGAAACTTAGAGCTTGTTGATGAAGTAACCTTATTCGTAGAAACCAGCTTAGGCGTAGAAATAACCTTACGTGTAACACCCAACTTACGAGTATAGAAGAACTTTAAGCGTAATGAAAGCTTACGCATAGACTTGAGAAAAACTTAGCTTAGGCGTAAACCAAAGGCTTAGTAGTAGAATCCTTATGCGTAATTGATAAGAACAAAGACCTTAATAGATCTTAAGCACTCGGGGATCGTTAGTGTTGCCTGTGTAATCACAAGCAAACTAATAGAAAATCTCTACAACTTATATTCTTTAGCGGAATGTAAATACAAGTTATGATAACTAAGAACACTTTGATCCTCTATGGATCTTTTATTAATTGAAACTCTGTGTTTCGAACACCTATCTATTACATAATCTTCGGTTCCTTTTATAGATAAGAAACCCTAACATCTAACTAAGCATGCACCTCCACAAGAGATAAGCATGCAACTAAATATTTGTTTTCTCCCATACATATTATGGGTCAATGTTAAATTACATTGAGCAATACAATAAAACCCATGCTAACCTTGGGAAGATAAAGAATAAAGATGGGTGAGCATATTTAAATAATACTGCGTCTGCCTATCCTACGTGGATTCACACTTTCAGCAGAATTACGATTTCTGCTTTACTACTTCAGCAGAACTATAACTTCAGCAGAATCCACTCTGCTTCAGCAGAAACGCTTCGGCAGAAACTTCAGCAGAATCATCTGTTTCCCGTAATTCCCAACAATCCTCCCCTAAACTGGAATTTGACTTGGTTAACTTCCAGTTTCCTTGATAGATCTTAGAGACTTCAGAAATAGAGGATTGTAGCAAAATAAAGAACTTCCCAACAATCCTTCCCATCGATCATTTAAGTTCCAGTTTCTAGATCTCAAAACTTTCAAAACTAGAGGATTGTGGCAGAACATCAGTGGCAAAGTACCAAAACAATGTCATCTCTGTGATAACTAATCTTCTAAACGCCAGGTCTTTGCAGCAAAAAATGACATAGTGTACATCAAAACTCATTAGTTGCATACTATTCTCATCACTTCCAGGTGTGTTAACTCCTGTGAGAGGTGAATCATTGAAAATAATGGATTTGATGTCTCTTTACCAATAGCCATTACTACTGGAGTAGCCAAGTGTTTAAGTTCAAAAACCATGGTACACTGATAACCATCTGATTTATTAGCAAATCAGGAACTATATAAACGGATTTGACTTGTCTTTACCTGTAGCCGTTTGCTCAGGACTAGTCAATTCTTGGAGTTGGTGAATTGAGAACCAAATATGGATACAGATGCCTTTACCACAAGCCATATACTTGTGGGCTAGTCAATTCTTAGATTCCAAACAGGAATAGGCCATGGTGAATTGATGACCATACAACCCTCAGCAATTAAGCATGGGTGGTTGCAGACCCTATGATTTTGAGCAAATCATTACATGTCACACCCTCGCCGGAGGCGGAAACACGAGGTGTAACGGAAGGGAACATAAGCACAAGATAATAGAACATACCAACGTTAAGATTTAAAAGAAAGAGTACACCATTACAACACCAGTTTAGCCGACATCGGCAAATATATTACAAAGTTTAGTTCCCAAAATATTGCGTTCTATTACATAACGATTTATATTGACAAGTGAAAACTTCATTATGCAAGACCTGGTAGAAAAGCTTACTAATGATCACCTGAAATGCATGAGAGAAAAACGGGTCAACTATGAAAATAGTTGGTGAGCATACAGGTTTCGTAAAAATAAGAAAACTCGTAAGAGATATCCAAAGGTTTCGGTCATCGGAAATAGTCCACAAAGCAAAGGCATTGTAAATCCACTCGGTTTCAAGTTCCGCCCATACAAAACTTGCAACCTGTGTGTTCACAACCCATTGCACAAAATATAGCGTATCAAGTAGTCAAGTATAAGCGGTCATAATAGTTCACAATATAGTACCACGAATATAATAATTAGGATGCTCTGATGAAACCAAATTATCTTTGGGTGCCACTACCCAAAGTTATGTTGGGTGCCTCTTCCCAAAGATATCTGGGTGCCTCTTCCCAAAGATATACTGGGTGCCTCTTCCCAAAGATATACTGGGTGCCCCTTCCCAAAGATATACTCCGAACATAGGAGACTTTATAGTGATGCTCCGAACATGGGAGACTTTATAGTGATGCTCCGAACATAGGAGACTTTAGGTCAAGGTCATAACATGTACGGTTCAATAAATTCCAACAAGTCATAAATTCGTAATTAAGTTCAAGGATTTGATTCGAGTTCACAAGTTCTAGTCAAAAGAGTTCACAAAAGTAAGAATCAATTTAATTCAAGTATGGTTCATGCATTTCACCCCAAAATATAGTAAAACGGTAAAAAGGGGATGTGATTACTCACTTGGTGAGTAGATGCGATGACAAAGTGGTTACACGAAATGTAGCGTGAATCTCAAAACTGACCTATTATGAATGATATGATATGCAATAAGTCATGATGTAATGTTATGCACGCAATTCGGATGATATTTATACCACTTATGTATTTTTGAAAACAATACTTCTCATCGAAAATATAATCTTTTAACGTCTTGACCATTTTTAAATTACTTTACATGTATTTACATTGAAATGATATCCGACGATAATCATTTAGTGATTAATTGTGAAATTATAACTTTTCGTCGTAAAATAATGTCATTGAAATTTCCATGAAAGTGACTAAAATGGCCTCTAAAAGCTAGTCGTAAAATGGTGCACGTCGAGCGTTAGGAAACAAACTCAACGGTTTTGGGAAGCTTGTATCATTATCTCAAAGTTTTAGCATTTAATTTTTCATCCTCGAGGTCTCGATCTTAGAGAAAAATATAGGTAAAGTATGGTACTTGTGTGTTCAAGAGTGGTTTTCGGTAAACTTTGAGTGACTATATTTTATTCATTACAACTCCGCTTGACGAACGGTTGGATATTTTGGAAAATATGGTTGGCGAACTTGATTTTACTAGAAGACATCTTTTTATAAAGAGTATCCTATCAATGTTAAAAACGACCCTCAACATGACCCCTAGTTGCCGTAGTATATGTTTAATAGAAAATATATTAATGTTGCTAATAGAATAAAGTTACGGCAACTTTATTTATCGCGTGTAATTTACTCGTTACAAGTCCGTTTTCTACGTTTTCTATACCCTTAGCTTCGTGTCAAAGTATACTAATATATTTTTAGGTCATAAAAGTTATAAAAAATACATTTCTTGCAAAATTTGAGTGATATAATAATAATCGTGTCGTATTTAGGAAATACGTCGTAATTATATAAATACAACAATTTAGTTACAAACTAAATTTAAAACACTGGGTAAACTCATAATATTATTTTTTTTTAAACTTAATATGAGTATAAAAATATATTGAAATAATTTTCGGAAGTAATGGATCAATTGTTCAAAATAAATAAATTACGCGATAACGTTTATTTAATAAAAGTTATACGTTTAACGTGAAATGCAAAACCATGCATGAACTAATATGATGAATATTGAGTTTGAGAAATGACCGGAAATTGAGAATTGTGACATTCTTCCCATGTCAGCGGAATCACGTCCTTGTGATTCGATTAATGATACTATGGTCCGAACCTCGACAAGGATTCTAAAAGTTTATGCTCGTGCGAGCAGTCTAAATGATCATATCAATGCCCATGCGTACAGGTTCCCCATTCAACTAAGTGCGTGCCCGTGATTAGATTTGATGGGGTAAACTTACCCAATATCGAGCGTAGCCCTCAAAAGACCTTTAGATAGTGACTTGAGTAAACTTGTTTCTTAGCCGACTTTCGCAACTCATCAAACAAGAACTGTCACTAGATCAAGCTAGGAAACAAGTCTTTTGAATGAAGTCTTTGAAAGATTCGCCGATATTGGATTTTCTTACACAAATCAAATCAAATCAACTAAATATAATACAACTAAGGTCGATATCGATGGGTCACAAATTAATCAATGCCGTGAGCGTGGTAAAATTGGAAGGAAGTTATGCACTCGAAATCATGTCGCATGAAATAAGGTAGTTGTTCGAAAGAATGTACCCGTTACGCGTTGCGGGCTTCCTCAGTACCCATATAGAATGCTCGACCACGGCGGGGAACTTCAATATTCTGATCTTGTGGGCCTTCTATTGCCAATGCCAGGTTTGGACGATTACCTCCTTGATTGGGAGTTCTTTTCAGCTTTGGGCAGGTATTGCGAAGGTTATCTAGACTTCCACACTCGTAACATGCTTTTCTCTGTCCTTGATTCCCGATCTGTTTGAGAAATTTTGCGCGAAGTGGCCCGTCTGTCCACATTTGTCGCACCTTGGGCAATCTCCCGAGTGGTGATAGTTACATCGAGTGCACAAAGGATGTGGACCTGCGTATCTTTGCGCTCTGAGTAGTCGCTCCATAGTTCATGGTTATTCGTTGCCTCTTGTCTTGCGACCCGGTCTCGGCTTCCCTGGTGATCCTCACGTAAACTTTCGTCCATTGTCATTCGCTTTTGCTAGTCGTCCGGACTGATCACATCATTTGTCAAGCGATACGCCATACCCACAGCGGACTTGCGAGTGGTTGGGTTTGATGAAGTGACATCCCTCTAATTTCGGTATCAATCCCCATATATATCGGTCAATCAACTTCTCCACAGTGGAAACCATGTGGGGAACCATCCTAGTTAACTTCGTGGAAGCGGATCGTGTACTTGTGACTTCTACTCCAACCATCAAGTGATTCCAAAATTCGCTTCTACTTTCACTTCATCTTTTCTGCAGTACTCATCAGTTAGTAGTTTCTTAAATGCTTCCCAAGATAATGCATTTGCAGCCCCTCTTCCTCTAGTCTGCAGTTTGTTGTTCCACCAGGTCAATGCTCGACCCTGTAGTAGACCAGCAGAGAACTCAACCTTGTTTCCTTCAATACATTTCGTGATACTAAGCTTCGACTCAACATTCTCGAACCAGGTTAACAGTCCAATGGCACCCTCAGTACCATAAAATTCCATCTGCTTGCATGTCATGAAAGTCTTATAGCTGCATCCATGACCAGTGTTTGAAGTACCCTCTCCGACGTTGGTTCGTCTAGCATCAAGGTGCGTCATAATTTGGGTGAGTAGATCCGCTATTCCAGTCGCGTTGTTGTTTGGATTGTCATTGTTGTTTGGGTTGCCGTTGTTGTTGCCTCCTGAGCGTGTGTTTCTTGCCGCCATGATCCTACAGTGGACCAAAACATCGGGTTGAGTAAACGACATTCGGACGAAGGCAGATGAGGTTTAGAACGGTGGTAATGTGTTATAGTGATCGAAACATGACAGGAACAGAGACATGCTATGTCTAACAAGTCGAAAGATGGAAAAGAGAAGATATAAACAAGGTACGGTAATGTAGACGTGAACGTAAAACATGCTATGCATACCCACCCGACCAATGCAACTTCAGGTGAACAGACTCAAAAGACTCGACTAAACATGATTTAAAACTACCACTCTTATCATTGCATGGTTCTTCATAAATTAGACATAGTTGATCAGGCTATGTTTAATTTATGAGTAACGATCTTGGCGATAGGACTAGTTGACTCGGATGATGTTCGATGTTTAATAAAACTTTATTCTGGTTATAGCTGTGATTTTTATTTTAAAAAATCGGCATTCTCTATAACCTTTGGCTCGATACCAATCTGTCACACCCTCGGGAGGCGAAACACGAGGTTTAACGGAAGGGAACATAAGCAAAAGATAATAGAACATACCAACGTTAAGATTTAAAAGAAAGAGTACACCATTACAACACCAGTTTAGCCGACATCGGCAAATATATTACAAAGTTTAGTTCCCAAAATATTGCGTTCTATTACATAACGATTTATATTGACAAGTGAAAACTTCATTATGCAAGACCTGGTAGAAAAGCTTACTAATGATCACCGAAATGCATGAGAGAAAAACGGGTCAACTATGAAAATAGTTGGTGAGTATACACGTTTCATAAAAATAAGAAAACTCGTAAGAGATATCCAAAGGTTTCGGTCGTCGGAAATAGTCCACAAGGCAAAGGCATTGTAAATCCACTCAGTTCCAAGTTCCGCCCATACAAAACTTGCAACCTGTGTGTTCACAACCCATTGCACAAAATATAGCGTA
Organism: Chrysanthemum makinoi; assembly: GCA_910596185.1. Taxonomy (NCBI): domain Eukaryota; kingdom Viridiplantae; phylum Streptophyta; class Magnoliopsida; order Asterales; family Asteraceae; genus Chrysanthemum; species Chrysanthemum makinoi. The sequence goes on along the minus strand of OU343217.1, from coordinate 211,951,943 downwards.
TCAAGTAGTCAAGTATAAGCGGTCATAATAGTTCACAATATAGTACCACGAATATAATAATTCACGGATGCTCTGATGAAACCAAATTATGTTGGGTGCCACTACCCAAAGTTATGTTGGGTGCCTCTTCCCAAAGATATACTGGGTGCCTCTTCCCAAAGATATATTGGGTGCCTCTTCCCAAAGATATACTGGGTGCCCCTTCCCAAAGATATACTCCGAACATAGGAGACTTTATAGTGATGCTCCGAACATGGGAGACTTTATAGTGATGCTCCGAACATAGGAGACTTTAGGTCAAGGTCATAACATGTACGGTTCAATAAATTCCAACAAGTCATAAATTCGTAATTAAGTTCAAGGATTTGATTCGAGTTCACAAGTTCTAGTCAAAAGAGTTCACAAAAGTAAGAATCAATTTAATTCAAGTATGGTTCATGCATTCAGCCCCAAAATATAGTAAAACGGTAAAAAGGGGATGTGATTACTCACTTGATGAATAGATGCGATGACAAAAGTGGTTACACCGAAATGTAGCGTGAATCTCGTAACTGACCTATTATGAATGATATGATATGCAATAAGTCATGATGTAATGTTATGCACGCAATTCGGATGATATTTATACCACTTATGTATTTTTGAAAACAATACTTCTCGTCGAAAATATAATCTTTTAACGTCTTGACCATTTTTAAATTACTTCACATGTATTTACATTGAAATGATATCCGACGATAATCATTTAGTGATTAATTGTGAAATTATAACTTTTCATCGTAAAATAATGTCATTGAAATTTCCATGAAAGTGACTAAAACGGCCTCTAAAAGCTAGTCGTAAAATGGTGCACGTCGAGCGTTAGGAAACAAACTCAACGGTTTTGAGAAGCTTGTATCATTATCTCAAAGTTTTAGCATTTAATTTTTCATCCTCGACGTCTCGATCTTATAGAAAAATATAGGTTAAGTATGGTACTTGTGTGTTTAAGAGTGGTTTTCGGTAAACTTTGAGCCACTATATTTTATTCATTACAACTCCGCTTGACGAACGGTTGGATATTTTGGAAAATATGGTTGGCGAACTTGATTTTACTAGAAGACATCTTTTTATAAAGAGTATCCTATCAATGGTAAAAACGACCCTCAACATGGCCCCTAGTTGCCGTAGTATATGTTTAATAGAAAATATATTAATGTTGCTAATAGAATAAAGTTACGGCAACTTTATTTATCGCGTGTAATTTACTCGTTACAAGTCCGTTTTCTACGTTTTCTATACCCTTAGCTTCGTGTCCAAGTATACTAATATATTTTTAGGTCATAAAAGTTATAAAAAATACATTTCTTGCAAAATTTGAGTGATATAATAATAATCGTGTCGTATTTAGGAAAAACGTCGTAATTATATAAATACAACAATTTAGTTACAAACTAAATTTAAAACACTGGGTAAACTCATAATATTATTTTTTTTAAACTTAATATGAGTATAAAAATATATTGAAATAATTTTCGGAAGTAATGGATCAATTGTTCAAAATAAATAAATTACGCGATAACGTTTATTTAATAAAAGTTATATGTTTAACGTGAAATGCAAAATCATGCATGAACTAATATGATGAATATTGAGTTTGAGAAATGACCGGAAATTGAGAATTGTGACATTACAGCTATAAACAGATTTGATGTGTCTTTACCAAAGCTGTACCCTTTGGACTAGCTAACTCTTTGAGATACACAAGGTATTTCTGGTGAGTTAATAACCATAAAAACTGTACATATAATCTGCAAACAAGAGTTGGTTTTTTTTTTTTTTAACTAAGAATAATAAACTTAAAAACAAACAATACAAAAACAAAAGGACAGAACTGACCATACAAACCACTATTATGAAGGTGAAGAAGAAGCTTGTTGAAGGAGAAGTTGAGTCTGAATCTGTCCAACCAGTTGAGTTGCATATGTCCTTTCATTCCCAACTGGATCTGGAGGAATTTCCAATTTCTGAATGAGCATCCTTTCCATAAGTCTTTTGGACAATGGATAATTCCTTTCAGCAAACATGCAGACTGTTATTCCACCCTTTGTTTCAACCACATGTACTCGAGGTAGAGGATAGAATCTCCAAGACACCACCTTCCACAAGTGTGAATTCTTCCAGATAGGATATCCTTTACCATCTGGAGATTGGGAATCAAACAAGACATGAAGATCTCCCAAAAGACATATCCCTGAACCTTGTGGTTTATTATGATGGTAATGCTTAGAAACACTAGTATATAGAGTGAACAGATCTGCCCTATCCACCAAATGGAGTATCTCCTTCAGAAAAGTGAACTGAAAGGAAGACTGATCTTTTCGATGAATGACATTGAGTTCAGCTTCTTTCAGCTCCCATTTAATTAGCACATCTTGAGTTCCTTCAGGAAAGTCAGTAGAAGAACCTTCTTTAATGAAAGTGGACTCATCAGCTTCAAGATCCAATGGAGTTATTTTGGCCATCCTTTTCCCTCTCCTTCCAGGCGTATAGATATCCAAAGATGGTACATCTTCAGATGCTTCATAGGTTTTGCCAGTATGACTAGAGGAAGTAGATGAGGATTTTGGAGCAGCACCTTCTCGAATGTCATTCATCCTGACTAGTATGTTTCTAGCCTTTCTAGTTTTCAAACTTGCCACATAAGATTCCTTAACTTCAGTATCTCCTTCTGATCCAACAGATGCCATATTTGGAGAAGAATATGACATATCAAGTGCTTTAGTGGGAATGGGAGATGGTTCAACAGATGGAGATTTGTCAGCTGAAGGAGTGGCTTCAGTAGTTGCTTCAAATGGAATAGAGACTTGTGTATTTTGTGCTTCAGAAGAAACAACATGAGGATCAACAGATTGATCCTTTTCAGCTGAATTAGTAGCCTCTATTGAAGCTTCAGTAGGAATTTTGGAAGAACTTGACATTGTTTGCACATCATCAGGGTTTTCCACAATTTCCACTGTCTTGATCTTCTTAGCCTTAGGAGCAACAGAGACACCAGCAATCCTCTTCAAACTAGAAGTGTGTGATGGAGCAGATGATGAATACTTCATGATTTGATTAAACTTGCGAACCAAAACATGATCGGGAAGACTCTTGACCTGCTTCATAGACAGCCCAGAGTTATACAAGGCACTACTCTGGTTTTTCACCACAATTCTCATTTCAGCTTTGGTTGGAGGCCTTTCTTTGTTCTTTTGAGCTATAATCGCTCTCCTCTTTGTAGCTGCTTCAAGCTTCCTTTGTTTTCCAAGAGCAACCATCCGTTCCACAAATGTCTCACTACTGAAGTCATCACCTAGAATGTTCTGAGCAATTGATGGATCTGAAATGGCTTGCTGAGTATACACATTCCAATGAGCGCTAGGTAGCTTAGGACGCAACTCATCTAATTCCCTTTGTCTTTCAGGAGTCAAATTGGAACAAGATTGTGCAGCAATCCTTTTAGCCACTTCTTCACTTTCCTTAGACAGTGCAAACTCAGCAAATCGACTTTCTTGATCTTGCCTTTCTTCTTCACTTACCAGATCTGGACCAAGCTCATCTTCAATCAATGCACCCTTTCCCCTATTGGCATACTTAGAAACATCACTAATAGGAGAAGTATCACCAATTTGAGTCTCAGCAGCAAAATTCAGTTCAACCTCAGAGGAAACATGTTGTGAGGGTCCTACAGTAGGTGAAACCACTGCATCAGCAGTTGACTCTTGTAAGACTGAAGACAGAACATGTTTAGCTGCAATATCTTCAATCTGAACATCAGCAGATGTAGCATTGTCAACCTCTGGTTCCTTAGAGACATCAGCAGATCCTTTGTTCAGACATTGTCTCCTCTTTATTCTCTTATAGAGAACAGGTCCCTTAATCTTTGAAGATTCAGCAACCACTGATGAATGATTATTCAGGGATACCTCAGCTAACATTTCAAGAGACCCGTACTGTTGTTCTTCTTGTTCTTCATCAGAGGAAACCACAAGTTTCCTTTTGGTTCCCTTTTCAAGTCTGACTACAAGGTCCTTAACTTGGTTCTTCAGCTCCAAAATCTCACCACTAAGAGTAGATTTGGTTTGAGCAAGTTCCTCTTTGAGTTCATTAACTTCTGTAGCATATCTGTTCACTAAAGCATAGATAGAAGTTAGTGAAATGGGGTCCTCAGTTCCACCAACTGATTGCTCAGTGGTAAAGGGAGCTTCATTGGACCTTTCAGGGAAAACATGGACTTGGTCAAAATGAGGAGTATCTTCATCAAATGGTTCTCTTTGAGGACTAGGAGTGGTCATCCTGTTCAGGTTAGTCTCAACTTCATCAACAGTAGCCTGAGTAGGTGGTGGACTAGGGCTTGGTCTAAGGGGAGATGCAGATGGAGGTTGGTCAGGCGCAATGGTAGAGGCTTCAGCAGTTCCAGAGGGGCCTTCATCAATGGGAACTGATGGATTATCATCAGCAACAATTGAAGAAGGTGGGTTATTAGCAACATTCTCCTCATCAGCAGCCTCATTGCCTTGCGGCAACATAGCTGCTGACAGAGGATAATGTGTCCCCTCAAAGTAAGTTCTCATAGAGGCAAACAGTTTAGCTGAGAGAACTCCTATGGGATGAAAGGCTTGGACTTGGCTAGTGGTATCTAGTATTATTTGCAAGAATCTAGGGTACATTAAGAACTTATGTTGTTTCCTATTTATATTTTCGACCATATTATCAAAAATAAATTTAGAAAAATTATAAGTTAACCCTTGAGATAGACACACAATACCACAAGCCAGTTGCGTAGAGAATTGGTCCCATGCTACAGATTTGTTGCTAATGCATTGAAGCAGAGTGTGAACCAGGAATCTCCACATAGGTCTAAAATGCCTTTTCAACCGTATGTCCGTCGTATCTCCTTGATACCCAATGGCTCTTAGTCCTGAAAGTATCTCTACTGTGCTTGAGTGAGAAATCCCATTAGCATCATCCAACCGAAGCTTTCTCCTTATCAAGTCCTCCGTCACCACGTACTCTGTTCCTTCAAACATTGCAACAATTTCTGTTTCACTTCGTTCTTCAGCAGATGCCCAAAATTGCTTGATCAACGATTCATAGATTGCATTAGGAGAATGCGTTAGAGCATAGTTAATCTTCGACCTTTTCAAGAACTCTATCATGGGTTCAAACAGCTCATCACCCTTAGCTTTACCCAGAAATGCAACTTTATTGTGATCTTTCTTGAATTGAAGTTCCATGGTAGAAATTGATTTAGGGTTATGATTCTTGAGATAGATGGTGTTTTTGGATGTTAGAGGAGAGGGAAAGGTTTAATTTTAAAGAATATAAATGCAAATGAGAGTGGTGGTTGTTGCCTAAGCTATAGTCAAAGGAATTAGAAATATTGGTTGACTGTAGCTTACGTGTAATGCACCTTTGACCAGAGTTAGTGTAACACTTCAGCAGAAACACATGGTCAATCTGCTGAAGTATCATACTTCAGCGGAAATAGCTCAAGATGAAAAATATCACGGTAAATATCTTGAGTGTTACTGTGCCACCCAACTCACATTAATTTGCCTTAAACCTTGCACCCATCTATATAACAGACCCCAATGCACTCTTATCTCTTCACAATTACCCCAAATCTTCATCTCAAACCCTAATTTCACCACAAACCTCAATAATGTCATAAACCACAATCAACCATCAGAAACCATGAATACTAAACCTGAGATTATAGATCTCACATCTTCATCCTCATCATCATCATCATCATCAAGTGATGAAGCTAATCAATGGCTTCATTACTTTCCTCAACCACATCCACAATCAAGAAAATCACCTTTTCTCCCTTCTTCAGAAGATGATAGTGTGGTGAATCCAAGTGAATCTGCTGATGATTCTGATGACTCCTATCAGGAGGGAACATCTTACTCCCAACCTCCAGCACCTCAACCTCAACGCAGGTCACGAGCAAGAAATCCGCCTCTCCCAAAAGATAGAGAGGTGGTTCTTGGTCTTTCTGCACCAAGTTTTGGTGCATCAACACACATCGTATAGAGGGAATGGCTAAGGATGGTGGATGGATTGCATTTTGGTTGAAATACGTAGATGAAGCACAAAGGAAACATTATTTTTCTCCATCATCATGCGTGGTCATCGTCGTCATCAACGTTTTCATCAATCCATCCTCACCATTTTGATCCTTAGCTGCTTGTTAGTGTTGGTTATGCATGTCACGAAAGCATGGCCAGCATTTAGTGTGAAAGATGTGCGCGAAAAGGCATATCCCACAGCTTGTTAGATGTTGGAATAGATGATATGAACTAGAGTAGGTTTAGTAGATCATGAATAGCACTTTGAAGTTGTAGTTTCATTTGAAGTTGATTGAGTTTTGTAAGCTGTAAGCTGTAGCCTGTTTCTTGAATGAATGAATGAACTATTTACTTCAGTACTTCTTTTGTTTTTGAAACTTCAGTACTTTGTCTTCAGTGGAAACACTTTGTTCATTTCAGTACTTTGAGCTTAGTAGAACCAGGCTTTTAAGCTTACTTGACCATTTACCAATCGAACTACACATGATGAACTTGAGCTTGAACTAGGAATGGACAAACTGCAACATAAATATCCAAACTGCAAAACAGATACAAAACTACACGAAACAGAATAGAAACAAACAAACTAAAGAATTATTAGCACGTTAGTGTTAGTAACAAACAAAATTATATACAAACATATACAAAGTTTACTCTAAAATCCTCCCCTGAGGCATATGCCTCCCCTGAGGCCTATGCCTCCCCTTAAACTTTGCAGCTAAGGGTTAAGCATTCCAATATTGACCACAAGGTATTGAAATCTTGGTCCATCAAAAGCTTTTGTTAATAAGTCTGCCACATTATCATCAGTATGGATTTTATCCACTTTTATCAAATGTTTTTCATATGCATCTCTTATAAAGTGGTGCCTGATTTCTATGTGTTTGGTTCGACTATGAAAAACTGGATTTTTGACAATGCGTATGGTACTTTGATTATCAATGAAAATTGTTGTGTTCATGAAATTATACCCATAGTCCAACAATTGATTTTGAATCCAAAGGACCTGACCACAGCAATTTGCAGCAGCAACATACTCTGCTTCAGTAGTTGAGGTAGCCACAATGGTTTGTTTCTTGCATTGCCAAGAAATCAACCTTTTCCCAAGAAATTGGCAACCTCCAGTGGTGGATCTCCTATCCAAATTAGCACCAGCATAATCACTGTCACTATATGCTTCCAGCTTAAAAGGAGACTCTTTTGGGTACCAAAGGCCTAAATGAGGTTGGCCTGTAAGGTACTTAAAGATCTTCTTCACAACATTTAGATGGGAAGCAAGTGGAGTGACTTGATGTCTAGAACAAACACTCACAGCAAACGTAATATCAGGTCTTGAAGCTGTTAGATACATCAATGACCCAATCATAGACCTGTATAGATGAACATTTACAGGTAGATCTGGTTCATTGTTGGTCATTGTCTTAGGAGCTTCATAAGGTGTTGTGGCAGTCCGAACACCTTCCATACCAAATTTCTTCAAAATGTCCCTCACATATTTATCTTGACAGATAAATATCCCATCATGTTTCTACTGAACTTGTAAACCCAAAAAGAAAGTAAGCTCCCCCATAGCACTCATCTGAAATTCTCCCTTCATCAGTTCCTCAAACTCCCTGCACCAAGCTTCTTTAGTGGATCCAAAAATGATGTCATCCACATACACTTGCACAAGTATGATGTCTGTGGAGTTCTTCTTCAAGAAAAGAGTCTTATCAATGGCACCTCTACGATAGCCATGCTTCAGCAGAAATGATGAAAGCCTAGCATACCATGCTCTTGGTGCCTGATGAAGTCCACAGAGAGCTTTAATCACCTTGTAAACATGATTGGGATGATCTGGGTCTTCAAATCCTTTGGGCTGAGTGACATAAACCTCCTCTTCAATCACACCATATAGAAAAGCACCTTTAACATCCATCTGACACACCATGAACCCCATGTAAGATGCATAAGCCAAGAAGATTCGAATAGCCTCAACTCTAGCAACAGGTGCAAACACTTCATCATAATCAATCCCCTCCTCTTGTCTATACCCTTGAGCCACTAGTCTTGCTTTGTTCTTGATAACTACACCCCTTGCATCTCTCTTGTTCTTCAGAATCCATTTGGTCCCAATTGCATATTTGCCATCAGGTAGTGGTACCAAGATCAAAACTTGTTGATTTTGAAACTGTTGCATTTCTTCTTGCATAGCTTCAATCCAACTTGAGTCTTCAAGAGCTTGAGTAACACTTGTTGGTTCAACTTGAAAAAGAAAACAAGCAAACAGACAATGTTTGAGGTCTGTGTGATTGTCTCTTTGCTGGTTTGATACATAAGAGAGAAAAGCAACCTGTCCAAATTTAGGACTAGTGATAGTACTTCTAGTTCTAACAGGAGCTAGAATATCACCAATGATATTGGATTGAGGGTGTGTTATGTTGATTCTTTTAGTAGCAGAGGGGTTGACATCAATGGATGGTTCAAGATTAGACAAAGTTGGTTCAAAGGTTGTATCATATGAAGGTGAGGTGAAAATTCCAGATTTGGGTTGATGATTTCCAAGATCTGAGGGATTTGGAAAGCGTGTAAAAGGCTCTCCATAGTCTGTAGACACTTTGGTAGACACAGGAGCAGAACCAGCTGAGCCTTCAGCAGATTTGTGGATAATGGGAGAGGCTAGATCAGAAACATGGTTTCGACTGACAGTTTCATTAGCAATCTTCCCATTCACTTTTTCAGCTTCAAGCTTAGCTGCAAACTCTTGAGTCTGAAGTCTAGCTAGGTCCTCAGCATAATGTGATTTGTCTCCACTCTCATCAGATGTATCTTTAGAGGTGCTACCTAGAATATGGTTAGGGGAGAAAGAAGGCACAAGTATGGGTTGTTCATCATCTTCAAACTCGCTTCCAGAGTCAGCTTCCAAGGTACCTGCATTGTTAGTAGGAGACTCTTGAGAACCTGCATTTTCGTTAGCCATATGTCTAGTATAACCCAAATAGTCAATTAAGTAGTCAAGGTCAAAGGACCACACATAACCCTGTCCTTGAACATTGGGCTTATCTTCCATGTATCTCAGGTTCACGGTCTCTTCTATCTTCTTGGTTTGCAAGTTGTACACCCTGTATACCTTACTGTGAGTTGAATAACCCACAATATAACCATCATCAGCCTTCTCATCAAACTTCCCCAACGGATCACTAGTGTTAAGAATGGTAACTTGACAACCAAAAGGTTTTAGGTAGTGAATGGCAGGAACTTTCCCAAAGAGAAGTTCATATGGTGTCTTGAGGTGAGGTCTAGTAATGGAGACCCTGTTTAGCACATAGCAAGCTGTGCCAACTGCTTCAGTCCAGAACATAGTGGGCAGTTTAGAGTCTGCAAGCATTGATCTTGCAGCTTCTATTAGGGTCATATTCTTTCTTTTAGCCACTCCATTTTGTTGAGGGGTTCTTGGATTGCTGTAGTCCCTTTGTATCCCTTTAGACCTACAGAGTTCTATAAGAATAGCATTCTTGAACTCTGTCCCATTATCACATCGAATTCCCTTAACCTTTTTGTTCAGCTGATTTTCAACAAGGGTGATGAAGTCTTTCAGCACTGGAGAAGTTTCATCTTTTGTTCTTAGAAAGAACACCCAACAAAATCTGCTATAGCCATCAGTGATAACCAAACAGTAATACTTGTGATCGATGCTTCTGACTTGAGTTGGACCAAATAGATCCATATGTAACAGTTGAAGAGGCTCAGAAATGATGCTCATAGTAGTGATAGCTTTGTAGGAAGCTCTATGTTTCTTTCCTTTGTTGCATGCAACACAATTGTGATCATTGGTGAAAACTTTGGAGGGAAGACCTTCAACAAGACCCATTTTAGCGAGTTTGTTAATGGTCTTGAAGTTCACAGGAGCCATCCGCCTATACAATTTTGTAGATTCATCCAGGGATGCTTTAGCCACCAAACATGTGAGGTCACCTTCAGGTTGAACTTCATTAAGGTTGAATGTGTACAGATTGTGAGTACGAGGGACTCTCAGCAGAATTGATGTATCTGCTAGAAGCTTGAAGTCTTTAGAAAGCACAAGACATTCATCTTCAGAGAAGAGTACCTTGTTCTTGGTGTCACAAATTTGTGAGACTGAGAACAAGTTGAAATGCTGAAGTTCCCTAACATAGTACACATTCTCAAAGTTCAGTAGAGGTGTCTTGATGGTGCCTTTCCCAGTGATTCTTCCATCACTTCCACCAAAAGTCACATTTCCTCCTCCTTTAATAGGTACAAAATTGTGCATCATATCTCTGTTCCCTGTCATGCTTCTCGAACAACCACTATCAACAATACCAATATCTTTATGCTTAAGAGGATGATCCTATAGTAAAAAATATGTACAAAGGAATGTTAGTATACAAAGAAGGCTCAAGTCATTGCTGACTTGAACCTGCCTTGTGGATCATATGATTTAGGTCTAACAGATGAGAAAGATCCACCATTGTTCTTGGATTTCCATTGAAATTTGGGTCCCTTTCTATTCCAAGAACAACCTGCTGAGGGCTTAATAGCAGTACCCCAAAATCTATTCCCATCATTCATTGGGTCAGCATATGTAGGCCAACAACCATGATTAAAATATGGGCTAGTTGGTCGTACATAAAGTCTGGCAACTGAATTTCTCCAAGGAGAGTCAGTGTAAGCTGCTTGTGGGACATAAGGTGGAATATTATTGACATTGGTGCAACCTTGTCTAGGTTTTTGCTGAGTAGCACATGCACCTAATCTTTGCTCATAGAAATTACAATCCTTAATTAAATGAAATTTACTTCCATACACAAAACATGTCTTCCTCTTGGAAGATTTAGACAAATTAGAAAATGTATTATTACATGCAGAAGTACTTGAAACAGAGACATTAATGGAATTTTTTTTAACAGACTTATTGTGCAAAGATTTAAAAGACAAGTCTTCAATGGAAACTGTTTTAGAAGTTGATTCCTCAGCAGTTATCCTAGAAGGCTTGTAGATAGACTTGGGTGCAGGCTTGGGAGTAGGCTCAGGTGTAGGCTTGGGAAGGTGTGACTTATCACTTGAATCACAGCTGTCATAAGATGTAGACCCTTGATCTGATGAATTGTCACTGTCAGAGCAAGAGACAAAGTCATTAGATGAAGCATCGGGGTCAGGCAAGTCTTTTGACTTTTTGCCATATAGGTGATGTGATCCATCAAAGTCAACAGTGATGGACAAGTCAGTGGGCATGAATTCACCTCTAATAGGTCCAGGGACAACATGCAAGTCACCCTCTTTTACCCAATTAGCTAGGCCTACTGGGGTAGATTTACGCCCATCATACTTAGCTTCTGGTCCTACATATTTTTGGAAACCTAAACCTATAGGAGATGTCTGAGATTGACTAGTATAGATAATTCTATTTAAGCTTTTACCAGACATTTGCCATTCATTATTCCTTGAGATTTCCTCATTCAGTTTTTTCCTTAAGCACTAGGTTATCAGATAAAGCATCATCTTTTTCTTTCTCAGTTCTTTTTAAGTTAATATTTGCAATATCTAGATCAAACTGTAAGAACTTTATCTTTTCTTCATAAGCTGTTTGATTCTTTTGAAACCATACCTTTTGCCTTTCTAATGTTTTTAATGATAGTTTATAAGCTTCATTTTCAACATAGCATTCATTGTATCTAGGTTTCATAGTATCATAAGCTTCTTTGAGTTCATTGTATGTCTCTTCACAGCTATAATCACAAATGTGTACCTGAGAAAGTACCATCAAGGCAAAGTGATCATCCCTATCCTCTGAAGTGCATCTTGCCAGCAATCCAAGCTTCTCAGTATCAGCCGCTTCCTCGTTCACAGGTTCATGTGCAGTCCAGTTGACTGGTGCATCCATGGTGACGAGAGCTGATGAAGTTCCAGCTTCCCTCTGTTTCTGCTGATAGGAAATGTAGTGTGCTCCATCTCCATCCTTCCTGTCCTTGCATTCTCTGGAGAAATGTCCCATCTGATGGCAAGTGAAACACTTGACCTTTCTCCTGTCAAAGCGAGCTGGATCCCTTCCCTTGAAGCCAAACTTCCTTCCAGACTTCTCCTCAAACCTTTTTATATCCACTGAAATCATGGCCACCTGCCATTTCAGTTTCATCTCCTCCATGTCAAGTGGGTCCACTTGATCAATATCTTCATATGTAAGATGCTGCTGAGAATCATAATCAGCAACAAATGACTGAAGAACTTCCTCCAACACACTACTAGTTTTAGCTAGTGAGTATGATGGAGTGGGACGGTTGTTGCATGGTGGAGTGGGAGTGTATGATGATGATGAAGGTAAGTAAGTTGAGCAGGGAGCGTTTATCATCATATTGGAATGAGATGTTCCAACAAAGGCTGCATGACCAGAAGAGGATGCACGGTAGGGAGTTCTGACGTTAGGTTCAAGTGATTTGAGTCTGTTGTACAACTCATCAAAGGTGAGTATGTCCAACCCACCTTTAGCCTTAAGAGCTATACTGACATGTAACCATGATGGAGGCAAAGATCGTAGGAACTTTGAGTTGCAATCATCATTGTCAGGTCTTGCATTCAGCTGGTTTAGCTGACTCAAAATCTTGTGGAACCTGTCGTACCCCTTGTGGATACCTTCTTCTTCAGAGATATTGAAGTCTTGAAATTGTTGTCTCAGCATGGACTTCCTCATTCTCCTGGATTCTTCATTGCCACCGAACCTTGCTTTGAGAGCCATCCAGATATCCTTTGCATCAACCATGTGATGAAAATCACACAAGTGATCTTCAGGAATGGCTTGCAGAAGGATAGTTTTTACCTTGTGATCTCTCTGCACCGCCAGCACCTCTTCAGCAGTTTGGGGAGGAGCAATGGTAAACTTCCCATCAAGGTCTGGAATCATTTTCTTTAGACTGTTTCCTTTCTTCACTATCTCCCAGAGATTCCAATCAATATTGAAAATCCAGTTCTGCATCTTCATAGTCCAAAGATCATATTCTTCCCTCTTTAGGTAAGGAAATTTGCCATTACTATTGGAAAGACTTAGCTGTTGCATGGAAGTGGTGTTGGCGTTGGTGTTGTTGGTGTTTGTGACTTCAGTTTCATTATCAGAACCAGGCATTGTGAATGAATTTTGGTTGAATGGGGGTGAGGTTGAATATTGTTCTTAGTATCGTAGAGACTTTCCCGAGGCTCTGATACCACTTGTTAGAAACAAAGACCTTGATAGATCTTAAGCACTCGGGGATCGTTAGTGTTGCCTGTGTAATCACAAGCAAACTAATAGAAAATCTCTACAACTTGTATTCTTTAGCGGAATGTAAATACAAGTTATGATAACTAAGAACACTTTGATCCTCTATGGATCTTTTATTAATTGAAACTCTGTGTTTCGAACACCTATCTATTACATAATCTTCGGTTCCTTTTATAGATAAGAAACCCTAACATCTAACTAAGCATGCACCTCGACAAGAGATAAGCATGCAACTAAACATTTGTTTCCTCCCATACATATTATGGGTCAATATTAAACTACATTGAGCAATATAATAAAACCCATGCAAACCTTGGGCAGATAAAGAATAAAGATGGGTTAGCATATTTAAATAATACTGCGCCTGCCTATCCTACGTGGATTCACACTTTCAGCAGAATCACGATTTCTGCTTTACTACTTCAGCAGGACTATAACTTCAGCAGAATCCACTCTGCTTCAGCAGAAACGCTTCGGCAGAAACTTCAGCAGAATCAGCAGTTTCACATAATTCCCAACAGTAATATTCCCTTAGGCGTAAGAAATGCTTAGGCAAAAAGAATTGTACGCGTAAGTATTTAGCTTAGGCGTAAAACTAGGGTTTTACCCAAAAATCCTTTACACTTATACCAGTGTAAAAGATATCCAAATTCGAAGTGTTTTCAGGCTTATCCAAGCAAGAAAACACTAAGTAAACCAAGAGCACTGAAGATCAAATGATGGAATGCTTATGCGTAACAGATGCTTAGGCCTAGACTTGGAGCTTACGAGTAAAAATAGGGTTATACTAAGAGTAGAAAGTACAAACTATCACCAAAACTGATTTTTATGCCCAAAAGTGTTTAGAAACCTGATTTTAATGATTAAAGAGCTTCAATATCACCAAAATAACAAGAAAGTTTGAAACTTGATGATCTGAAACAACTTTATCCTTACGCGTAGAAATATGTACACGAATAAAACAAAGCTCAAAATCAAATCTACACACGTAAAGTTTGAAACTTTTTGCTAAAAATTGAAATTTTAACACTAAATAAACCTTGAACCACAAAAATCTTGAGTTTTTAAGTGTAAAAATTATAGCTTTTGAGTGTATGGAAAGTTATGTTCAAAAACCCACGCGTATGTGATAATGACTTAAAAAACAAAATGTTTCACCCAACTAAATGGCTAATGATACCACTGTCATGTCACCAAATTGTAACACAAGCATTAGTATATATGAAATAAGAGGTAAAGGTGATCGGTTGAACAAGAACAAACACACACGTATGGAATATAAGAAATGTTATGCGTATAGTATGAAAGTAAAATGAACAACCAACCTTCAAATGAAGGTTTACAAGACTATTTATAAGGGAACAGACTAGGGCAACACTACAAGTTCCCTTCCTTTCTTATTGGACATGGGCCAAGGCTTATAGGCTTTCTACATAAGCCTTGCCATTAATACAAAGATAAAAGCCTAATTAAGCAACCTATTACATATTGATTACAAACACTTGAACTATATTTTAGGAGTGATTCCAACAATGGTGATTCATAATGTACGTATACTCAATCACATGTTTTTATTCACATATTGTTGTAAAAGTAACAAACTAGTAAACTAGTCATATTCTACATATTTGAGGCCATTAAAACCAACTACATATGGACTTGGTAACTTACATATTATTTTAGACAAGATAAAAAGGTAAACATAGCAACTTGAATCACCCAAAACGGACAAACGAGTCAAACGTTATGGTAAAGAGAAGTTAGCAAAACCTAGAAACGCCGAAAAGTGCTACTGCCTAATCTGTGTAAAAATAAGTGACACTTCTGATCTGAATCATCAAAAATTTAAAACACGAAAGTTGTCCGGAAGGATGTTTTACGGCTACAACTAGGGAACTCAGCCTAAAAAGACAAACGGTAACATTTTCTGCCTAAAATTTATAAAACAGTTTTTACCAACAAAAGTTGGATTTTCACAAGTTAAGATTATAGAAACCATGTTATTATCATAGCTAGTTACATATTAAATTAACAAACTTCATTCAACCTTCAGAATAGTGATTTCGCAAGTAACAGAAAAATGACCATTTTACCCTTCTCCGCCAATTTTTACCAAAACTTCATTTTTGACCATGTTAATAAGTTATGATTATTAGTAAACGACGAGAACTTGTAAAAACTAGATATTTACTAAAAACATGATAAACTATATGATATAACAATCTTCACTCAAAACATATGTTTTATCTACTAAGTGCTACAATACTAGGGAGCTTCATGTGAGGGGTTTCATTTGGGTAAAACGTATCGACGAGTTGCTGGATTTACGATTTAAAGTGTCCTAGCTCCTCGAACGTTTACTACATGACCTCTGAATTATGATGGCCCGAACAGTAGTACGATATCTATAAACTAAATACGTTTTCACATACTAAACTGTCACTATAAGCAACAAACTATAAATGACTACATCATGATCAACATAGAGACGTGTATAGGCTGGTATATGTGTTCCTAAACATTATTCGAAACCTAAGTCGCAACATTCCATTTTAGGTTGCACGTAGAGGTTTCCCGGCTTATCCATCATATTTGTAAAAGCACTAATCATCATCAAACTCACGGTGAGTTCATAGCTCCACTTTCTATTACTTAATTGTTGTACAAACCCTTGGGGGGAATACATGCTATTTTTAAAACCGAACACATTGCTTTGAAAATGTATGCTTATCTGAATGTATTATTTGCACTAAGTACCACTATTGCCAAACTTAAGTCCCTATTATCATGAACCATGAATCACTTGCGGGTGAACGCGAATAATGTGGATAGATCTATCGGGATCGATGAATCCCATTTGTTTGACCAAGTCCGGTAAACAAATGCACTCTATTTGAAGAACCATAGGTTTATTGGCAAATTACCTATTAGGGCAACTGTTACTATTATATCAATTTCTATTGACAAGCTGTTAACGTTTTCGGTGTCATGAGCTTAGTGCAATAATATTTGTTTTGTTTTTCTAAACTATGAATGTGAGACTAATTACCTCATGTTACGAATATTGTGTTCAACTGATTTCCTAAACTCTATGAATTTCACTCAACCTTTGTGTTGATAGTTTTAAGCACATATTTCAGTTCCATAATGTTGGAAGCTAGCACGGAAGGGCAAGGACTAGATCAAGAAGGCTAAAATTATTTTATCATTTAGTAAAGACATCAAAAAACTTTATATTGATGCATTGTGTAAACAATGGAACCAACTGGGACCTATTTTGTAAAATCTGATATATTTCTATAATTTGAATGATAAATCCTTTTTAAACGACTCCTTTAGAGATCGTTTTCTATTATTATGACTGTTGTGCTGTCGAGTAATACCAAATTTGAATTCCGCTGCATATCATGAAATTGGGGGTGTTACAGATTGGTACCAGAGCCATGTTATAGAGAAACGGGTCTAAATTGAGACCTAAAATATAACTACTTTTACAAACAAAAAAATTTTATAGCCTTCCGTTCTCCGTGCCTTCCATCCTCCATACGATTATGGCCTTTTTAGACATTTTATAATAACATGAATATATTAGTGTTAGGAATTAGAAAATTCCATAGTAAAGAGTCGGTCACCCCAAGTGTTATCTAGCATAAGTTAGCTCGTAGACAAATCGTTAGTTACGTTATTTACTGTTTTATTAGTTAGTTATTAGCCTAGTTTAGCGTAGTGTATCACCGTGGAGGAAGGGACGGTCTTTACCACTGTATACGATCTCTGAGGCCGTCGAGGAGGTCGTTTAGGTTGTAACCTATAAATACCCTCTACCTTCCAAGGTAGAGGGTTGGAAGTTCTAATCTAATATTCTACACTTTTGTTTATCTCTCTAGAATTCCCTCTCTACTCTCTTCATCTCTCTAACCATGGCATTCATATACTATCATCATCCTAGACCACCCGAATCATCAAAAAACATAATATTCATGATCCTACAATTGGTATCAGAGCTTGGTTTTGTTGTTTGTTTTGATTCGTGGTTCGACTCAATGGTTGTATGCGGGTTTTTCATGTGGGTTTTGTATGGTTTGGTTGCTTCTTGATGTGGTTATAATGTATATCTTGTATTAGTTTTGAATCTGGTTTTAAATATGTTCTTAATCTGTTTTGAATCCGGTTTTGTGTGACTTGGATGAGTTTTTAAGCAGTTTTTTTAAATAGTCATTCTGGTTCTAATTACTGGTCTTGAACATGTTTTTCATCCATGCACGTTGCCTGTTCTTCATTGTGAGTTGTATGCTAATCGATGTAGATTCAATGTTTCCTGGATGCGAGTTGACTATTTAGTCAACTGCCAGTTAGTCATGAATGTTGTGAGTTGCATAATCTGTCCAGATTCTATGTCTGGAAAGCGAGTTGTGTCAGTCATTTAACTCGCATTTTTGAATGCGAGTTGCTTACTTGCATTATTGAATGCGAGTTGCTCAAATGTCTGTGAGTACATGTGAGTTGCTTACTTTGGTCAGAAGCGAGTAGGTCAGAAGAGAGTTGGTCAGAAGCGAGTTGGTAATATGTGAGTTGATTAACCAAACCAGAAGCGAGTTGATAACAAAAGTGATTTTAGACTCAAAAGACTATGCGAGTTATCAATGTTTTGTGACCAGATGCGAGTTGACAGAAATGATGAAGAAGATACGACAGATTGGACCATGACCTCAAAACCAAGACTTCTACATTATATTCAACCATACATCTTAAACAAGACTCAATCCATCATACATCAAAATGAAAATGAAAGTGTGATCTCTGATTATATCAAAGGGTCATTAGGAAAACCATGACCATGTCTCTGGTCCAAAACCCACGACATACATCATCACAGACCCATATGATTATTATCCGAACATATCAAGCCGACCAATAGATCTCAGCCTTCCTTTTTTCGTGGTTCTCTAAAGGAAACAACAAGACTATCAAGAGTCTAAATCACGAAAAATCATACATCACAGATCCAAATAGACAACCTAAATGTCTATTACATTCATAACATCCAATGGAAAAGGATTTCTCAGACTCCTTGTTTAGCACATGAATAAGAAACGGACTCATATCGAATGAAATAATCAACTATGATCTCAGATTTCTATTTCCTTGGTACTCATAAAGTACACCAAGATCATTGGCCAAAATCTGGAAATAGAATTTCATCACCTATCTTTTTTTTAAGGCTGTCTTCATTGTTATTCGAACCTAACAAGAAAAGAAACAACAACGATATTGTTGTCATATCTCTTCTAAGTTCGTTTAATGAAAAGAAATTAATACATCCTATAAACGAGTCGTATTCGAACATCAAAATGGTGAATAACAACATTGTTACCCCCACAAATCTTAGGTGTTTGATGAAACAACATCACAAATAAAACCTACCTTGATCTATTGGATTGTGATTCTCGTGGCCGTCACACAAACCCTCTAGCCAACCCTGTGGCGAGGTGCTAACGTCAAAGGTTCTCAAGGTGGTCAAGTTTTTTTTGGATGCGAGTTGATCAACAAAGGGTCGGACATAAATGATAAAGAGATATTAGGGTTTTGATGGGACTCTTTGGGTTTGTTAGGATAGGGGGTGTTATGTTTTTGAGAAGTTTTAGCGTATGAGGTATTTTCTTAGTGATGGGGGCGGACATTTACTGGAGAAGATATTAGGGCTTGACATACTGATTATTAGGGATAAAGGTTGTTATGTGAGGTCTTTATAACCCGAATGATTAGGGTTAGGATTTTCTTTGGATCAGGTCTAAAACTCGTGGGCTAGGAGTGGATAAGATGGGCCTTAACTTAATTTGATATGGTTCGGATATTTTTTCTTTTGGGCTGAACAGATCTTGGTATGTTACATGAGCCGTGTACTGTTTTGGGATTGGGCAAAATTTTGTGTTATTTCACTGTCTTTTGGACCTAGGCCATGTGTAATAAGATGCTGCTAATGATTATTATCAAAATATTCTTGAGGCACCTATTTTCACGACTTAATGATGATAAGACTCATGTGTCTTAACTTATTTGGTGAGCTATTTGATTATGAAAATGGTGTGGATATTGAGCTCATGAGTTTATGAGATATGGATCTGATGGACCAGGTGCTACATTTGACTACTGGATTTGAGCTTTTGGTTATTATAAGATTTCGGTGATCATTTTCGAACCGGCTTTGAAATTTGAATTTTGAATACCTGACTTTTATACAAAATTGCTTTACATGAATTGGTTCACTTGTATAAATGGGCTTCTCAATTTGGATATGTGATGAATTTGATTTATTAATGAGTGATTGATGATGAAACTTTCGGAAGAAATTAGACGATGAGGGTTGTGTCAATGAGATTTGATGATGTGATACTTTGGTTTATACATTTTCACGGAATATAGTATGTCACGGCTCGAATTATGATTGAACGAAGTTGACTACGGGGTTGTTTGTATTTGGTATTTCTTACTTGGATTTGATGTGTGGTTTTCCAGGCGCGTTTACTTATTTTGTCTTCTTTCTTTCTACCCTTCGGCGAAGATGACTTGTTTGGGCATTCATAGAGTGTGATAAAGACTTGGCTATACTTTGGTGTCTCACGCAGTTGAGGATATTTCAAGAGGTTTTGTACATTGGGTACACCATTTCTTTTTCATGAGGATTAGTACAAGTTTAAGTAACAAATCTGGAGAATTCTACTTCATAATCAAGTTTGGTATATCGGGTTTACTTCACCAAGTCGTCATTGTTATTTTCCACATAATTAGTGAATGATGTATTTTCCAAAGGGTTGGTTGGTTAAGATGTAATCAGCAATTCCCATGAGATATTCTGAATGTTTAAGATACCTCACAGTCTAAGCAAATTTTCTCAAGAATCTTCAGTGTCAACCATGATTCTTCAAGATGCTTGCTTATGACAAGAACTTTTCGTGCAAATGGTCGTACAAGTTTATGATGCTTCCGAAAGTTCGAAACCATCATAGAGGAGAAACGTGTACTTTGTTGATTTACGGTCAACCTCAGGGGGAAGTAGTTTTTACTACTCGACTTAGTGTGGTTTGTGAAGTTGTCTACATTTGGGTAAATAATTGTTGATGATATCGTTGATACTGGATTATGAACCGCTGATGAACCGCTGCATGTTCCCCTAAAACAGATATTCGCTGAAACCAAAGTCGTCATAACACATTTAAGCTGACATTGTTTACGGTTTTGTCTTGATTTTGTAAAATCCCGCGAAAGAACCTATTTCTCGGTTTAAATCATAGACTTGTAAAATCCCGTGACAATGGAAACATCCTGGTATTAGTAAAGTGCATTTTCGGATCTATCTTACGGTTTATTCTTGGTTTTGTAAAATCCCGCGAAAGAAACTATTTCTCGGTTTAAACCTTAGAGTTGTAAACTCCCGTAATGATAGAACCAACTTGGAGAAGAGAAAGTGTAATTCTGGATCTTACTTGATGCTGGTGCTATGGTTTTTGCTTCGAAGAAGGGATGAAAGGGTGTACTTCAGGAATTGGATGTGTGTTTGGATATTCGTCATGGTAGTTTGGTTATTACATGGTTTACGGGGTTATGTGCATTTAACCATGGTCGGGATGAAACCATTATCAAAGTTCGTTTAAATGTCAAAGAAGGCTAGATTTGAGCAGTTAACCAGAAAAAGTGACAACGACGTTAATTCAGTATTATTTATTTGAGGTTGAAGTGAATTATCATGGGCGAGTGTACTTAGTATCTGAAGGTATCGGGGATGGTTGGATGAAGATTCTTCATGATCCTTGTTTGAGCTTATTATCAAAAACATAGACTTGGAAATCTAGTTATTGTTGGGTGTCTTTTACCTTTTCTTTTACCACTTGGGGGAATTGGGCTCATACCACTACAAAATAACTATTACTTTAAGGAGTTACGTTGTAGTGCTCAGTGTCACATTCAATTGTGGATTTTCAAGAGGTAATGTACGTCTTATACTTGATGGTTGGTTGGTTGAAGAGTATAGAGTACATAGAGAGTACTTAGAGATGCTAATGGAAATCGGCACCACTCTTTGTTACATATGTGCAAGTTTAAGTCACGAGTTCGGGTTAGTTTACTTCAGGGTCAAATTTATCATATTGGGTTTTCTCCATCAGTTGTCACAACAAAGAGCCTACTGAATGGTAATGGGGTTGATTATAAGTTTGCCAAGAGATGATGAAAAGAGAGAGATTATGACGTATGAACACATCAGTTCATGCCTCGTACTCTAAAGAAAAGAAAAGTGTACGTGTTAGTGCGCTTTATCTTCGGAAGAAGAGAAATCTTCTCATTATATGACCATTCTCATCAACATGCTTCATATTTTTTCCATGCGCTTCAGTCATAAAGTGAACTGGGCTACCACTGATTGTTTTCTTATTCCACTTGCTCGATTATAATGAAGATGGCGACATCATGTGCTGCTTTTGCGGGAGAGAAGTGTGAATAGAACATTCAGATGATTTTTAGTTATTTAATCAAGAATGGCATCTCCGTATGCAATTCTTGAGGGGGATAAGAAGTATGATAATATTGCATGGTTGATAGATATTTGAGAATAAATGGTCAAACGGCTCCAAAATCATGTAAGAACCGAGCTTCTTCTTATCGGCTCATCTTTACACTGTGTTTCTTCTAAGAGCCGTTAGTTGACATCTTCACAAGCTGATATGAGTTTATTGACAAAGTGCTTCTGGTTAATGCTTCACGTGCACATCAACATGATGATTCTGAACAACCTTCTGTTCTTGTTTGATGTGATTGTTTGCTTGGTGTTACCATTTCGTGTGTTCGCTGCGGGCTGATTGCTGATTTCCTTGATGAACTTCTTTCTGTTCATGTTTGATTGGGAGGGATCTTAATTAAGGGGATTTGCAAGATGTAAGTTAATTGGGATACTTTTTGGTGATGTTCTTGTGCTTTTGGTGAAATGAAGATGTTAACTATCTATTCCCCAACTGGACAATCTTGAAGAAGGTCGAGTCTACAGTCTATTCTACATTTTCTGCTACTTGTTAGACGACTAAAAGACGAATTGCATTTAACGATCTAAAGACTTCTTCTTATTTCGGGCACTCATAATAAAGATTGTCAGTTTAGGGGAGAGCACTAATTGGGGGAGAGTGAAATGTCAGATTTAATCCCCAATTAGACTTGCTCACATTCTACTTCAGCAAGTTGATTCCCACATGATTACAAGTGTTCTTCTCGAAAGATTTCAAGTATTTGGCCTGATAAGATGTTGCTGATTCTGAAGTATCAAAACCAACAAGGGGGAAGGAGACATGCATCTAAACGCGAGTAAACTTTGATGAACTTAATACTTCTAAGTAATTGAAGATATCCCGGGAAGACAAATGTTATTACCGCAGAGAAACTCAAGGTTTGACTCATGGTAAGTAAACTTGATGAACTTAACTCTTCTAAGTGATTGAAGATATCCCGGGAAAACAAATGTCATGACCGCAGAGAAACTCAAGGTTTTACTCATCAAGGCATTTAGTGTTATTATTCCAACGGCGTGGGGGAATTGATGTAAAAGAAAGTCTCTGAAGATAAAAGAGGTACACTGGTGTGTGATGATATCGATGTTATCGCAATCATCAGGGGAGAGAGAATTGTGTACATTGGGGGCGCTCAACTGTCTCACTTGAGGGCTTAATCAGTGATTCAGAGATATAATCACGTATTCCGGAGTTGGCATCCGCAGAGATTGTCATCCGTAGAGATAATCAGTGATTCGGCCTGCTTCTTCAATGTTATCGTTGCTCTCTATTTGGGGAATGTATGTACTTCGGGTCCTTGAGCTTCATACATCATCAGGGAAGAAAGCCATTGTTTACCACAAACATTGGGGAGGTGTTTTCTCTCCGGGCATGATGTGTATTTGGGAGAGTTCATGGATATTGGTGTACTTTGGGTTCTTGAGCTTCATACACGTTCATCATGGAAGAAAAATGTGAACATGGGAAGGTGTTCTTCATTCCCCTCATGAAGTGTATTCGGGAGAGTTCTTGAGCATTATACAAAGAGACGGGCTGCATCTATTCAACTACTCGGGGGAAGTGGTCTCTTGACACCTTTTGGAATGGATTGCGTCAGACTTCAGTGGAATCAAATTTGAGAAGAGTTATTTATGTGTGGGATGATACGTTGTTGTTCTTCTATTTGATGATATATACTCGAACGATGAATCACGGTGATTATTCTTGAAAGGAGCAGCAAGTTCGATGATAATGGTATGCTTCTTTGTGCACATGGCTAAGAGAAGCTTGAAATAAAGCTTTGAATTTTCTCAGCTAAAGGATTTTCGGTTTGGGGGGAAGCTGCCAAAGTCTCACTTTTGGATGGTTCAATTCTTTTCTTCAATGCAAGAGCCTCGGAAGCTTTGGTGGTGAATGTTTTAGGAATGATGACTTCTATCTTCTACAACGGGGCTGCTCGATATCCTTATCTCGGTACTCGTATCATCATCTTTTTAAACTATATCATCTACTCTATCCTTGTAAATATTTATGAAAAACAAATACAAAAATATAAAACCAACAAAATGAAAATAGAAAAATATAAAACCAACAAAAATCCATAAAAATCAGAAAATTTAAAAATACCAAAAATTTGTTTTCTCAAGACATGTCTTCTGGTATCGATAACATCTACGGTCTTAGAAATGTCATTCAATAATGGCACGGGACCATAGATGAAGTTCGAACAGGAGGTGTAAATATTATTTTCAAAACATGTATCAAACTATGGCTTACAGTTATTTCAGACTGTGACCCGCGCTTAATCATGTCTTGCTATTATTTCAGATAGCAACCCGCTCTTCAAGAAAGGAAAGTGTTGCGCTAAACCTATTTTCAAATATTTCGTGCACTTATCCTAAAACTAAAAGAGAAAAGTATGTTGAAGGACTGCTGTTCCTACACAAATGTTTTTCCATCTAATATTTCTTCAGAAAAATATTTGGTGTTTTCAAAAATTGGTTGTAAATGAGTTGCTTGAAAAATCAATCAGTTTCAGAGTTTTCGTAAAACTTGAAAAACTCAATCAATGACTTCTGCGCTTTTAATCTTTTCAGAAAATAATTCATTGATTGAGGAGGAGAATGTTTTCAAATCTATATCATCTAACGATCTTTCTTAATTATCCTATGTGCTTATCTGTAAAAATATAATTGCCTATGTTGAAGGACTAGGTTTCCAGGATATGATTGTTAGGTTTAGATGATTAGAGTTTGATGAACACATAATTCCCATACCTTATATGAACTGATTGATTTGTTGAATTGACTTGAATTAGTCGATTGTTGTTATGGGTGATGCCGACCACCATATATCTGTATGTATGTTCACTAACGTATGCAGATATCATGGATATAAGAATGTTCCCGATCCGGATCCCACTAATGAAGATTATTGGATGCCGAAATGAAAGGGTAACTATATCTTGGGTTGACAAATGAAGAAACGGAGCTTAATTGGACTTTAATGGAGAGTTGGCATAAATGCAACGTAAGAGGTCTCACTGCATCAACAGATGGTTTTCTTCTAATTGATTGAAGAAACATAGCTTAATTTGACCTCAGTTGGCATTCAAAATGCAACGTAAGAAGAAGTCTCACTGCATCTGCAGATGGTTTTCTTCCAAGCCCTACAACAACAATAGAAGCTTCTCAACCACCTAACGTATCTTTGTGCAGGATACCATTTTTTAACAATTTTGATTAATTTGATTAAATTGTTTTGAAAATGGAAAATATTGTTTTGAAAATTAATTGGACTTAATTTTGAAAATCACCGGACTTTATTTTATCAAAACCGAAGTCACTCAATCATCGAACGACACGGTCATCGATTGAGGGGGAGAGTGATTTAAAATAAAATATTTTCAAATGACATTTCTTCACAAAAGTTCCGTTTTGTACAAAAACAAAGTGGTGATCTAAAGATTTAATGTTATGTCATGGTGTGGTTCTATTTAAAACTCAAAGATCTTACAAAATGAAATGTTTTCTGTTCTTGTTTGATTGTGAAATTGTTTTATTTTACTTAAAGATATTTTAAAACTATCATACCTGACACTAACAATCTTTAATGTCTAGAGTTGGTCCATCTCAGTCAATTTCAAAAATTAAATCTTGCCACGTCTTTCCCCTAAAATTTTCTAAATGATTTAAATCATTCGGGATCACAAATCTCAAATGGTTTGATATTTTTGATCGGGGGAGAGATCGTGATTTAAATCTCAAATCTGTCTTAGTCCTTTTTAGGCACTCCTGCCTCCATGTGCCAAACAATTTCAAATACACAATACACATGTAGAGGAGGAGGATTTATCCAAAAACCAGATGAGTATTTAAACAAGGCCACATTTTCTCCCATGTTTTCTAAACCTAATTAAATCACTTGGGATCTAAAATCTCAAAGGGTTTGATATTTTTGATCGGGGTAGAATTTGTGATTTAATAATGAAATTTGATAAAAGGTGATCGTTTTGATTCAATCGTGCTGGCTGCTCTCTCATATGTGCTAAACGTTTTCGAATCTCGAAGCATATATTGAGGGGGAGCATTTTAATTGAAAACAAACTATCGAGGTATAAAGGCTTTTATGTTTTAACATTAAGTACCTTGATTGAGTTTTAAATGGTTTCTTAATGGATTTTGTGATTGTGGATGTACTTTAAAAAGAACTCTTTCCTCTATGTGATAAAATCATTTCAAATATCCTACGCACATATTGAGGGGGAGAATTTTACCAAGAAAATTGAATGGCTTTTTCTATGAAAATAGTGATCAAAGAAAATATTTCAAAGTCCTCTTGCCTTCTTGTGCTAAACAATTTCTAAATCATATGCACATGTTGAGGGGAAGGTTTTCTAAATGATCAAAAATATTAAGGTACAAAATGCTTTGATCTCGTATCACAAGTACCTTGATTGTTTTTCCAAATGATTTTTCAATTGGTTTCAAGGAAGAATGAACTGTACCAAAAGACCGACCATTTTACTTTATGTATGGAGTTATAAGGATGGCTAGGTTAGGTATTAATTCCCAGGATCCGCTAGAACCAGAGGGATCTACCCAGGGACAATCCACTAGATAGTGTAGAGTCCTTAGGTATATTGAAAAAAGGAGAAAATGTGAGTATGGGAAGAGTGCGGACTGAGACAGAGCTAGTACTGGAATAAACCCAACAAGGTTCTAGTGATGAAGTCTCGGTAAGCACTGAAGGGGTTGAAGAATGAAAAAGAATTGAATGTGAAAAAGGGTGAAAAGAAATAGCCCTCCAATAATTCAACCTTAGGGCAGAAACCGGGTTAAATACATATGCTACTGGTTGTTACCAAGGTAACGCCGGTATTGAAGACAAGACGTCATGGACCCAGTGACGCACTGCACTAACCTTCCCAAGCTACTGAAGTTCCTCTTAAAAGGACTTGTTTCATTCTCACGGGGAACCGACATTATCTATTGACTCTCTCTTAGAGATTGTTGATATTGAAGAAGAAGACCCTCTCCCTAGTCTCCGGCATATGAACCAAAATGTGCACTATTGAGTCTAGAGCCAAGAGACCATCCACTATATCTCATTAGGACAAAAAATTAATGAAGACTTGCTGTTTCACACAATGTGGAAAGTAAGTATATATATTGAGTCCTACGCATTATCCTTGTGGTATTGCCAGAACATCCGAGTGATATGAAAATATTCACGATGAAGATGGAAATCCTTCTAGAACCAACATCAAACAAGCTCTTGGTGGGTGACATGTGAGATCTTTTGTAAAGATCAAGCTTGTGAAAACTGGACAGAAACGATGGGTCGATTCACTCTTGAATCAACCTTGGTCCAGGAATGGAATTGACGAATACTTTTGGAAAAACCGTTCGATGTGCAAATCTTCTTTTCTCTAGCACATCGAATGTGTATTCAGTTTCAAACACAAAAAGTATCTCTGATTGAAAAATACTTTTAGAAAAACCGTTCGATGTGCGAATCTCTTCTTTTCTCTAGCACAATGAATGTGTGTTCATTCTCTAATACAAAAAGTATTTTGATTGAAAATTGATCTTTCTCATAAAACCTTCGTCGTATTGCAAAACTCTTTATCTTAAGCAGTACGCGATTGTTTTCAAATCATTTTTCATCAATCAGTAAATCTCAATTTGCTGGTTCACTCACTCCGTGTTGTCTTCTTTGAGACGTTCCGGATTAAGAACGGCTAGAGCATAGCTAAACCCTGTCAAGGAGATTCTTAGGAATCCTACACGATCCGCAGCGTACTTATGCTGATCCGGGAACCGTGGGCCATACCTCAATTCAACGAAAGTGATCAAAGACACTTTCGGTGTGTTTTATGCTAACTTTGTTTGCGGTACATTTGGGCGGTTGCAGTGATCAGAATTGAGGAGTCAATCCAAAGCGCATGCTCACAGCATCCACAATTGAAGAAATCATGACTGGTGCATATCTACATAACACGATTATGATATTTTTATACTATGCTTTGCTACGTTGCTGCAAATATCATGAACTGTAAAGCTTCGCTACTCGATGGAAAGATGTCATGATCCAAAAGGTGTGAGCATGTCGGTCTAAAAGTCACAACATCACATGAAGGCAACACAACTATGGATGATCGAGAGATTTCGCATGACTGATGATCTCAATGAAAGCTCAAAGATCATCAATGATGTGGATCAATTAAAGGCCTCCACTTAAAGTACAAAGCATTCGGACTTTGAAGTTGCACTACTTAAGCACAAAGATTGCGGAATTGAAGAATTGAGGTCTACGAGCTCAAGAACAAAGTCAAGAATAGAATGCTAGGATTCAAAATGTAAAACATGGGGTGACCTCCCTTAGTGGGAGATTGTTAGGAATTAGAAAATTCCATAGTAAAGAGTCGGTCACCCCAAGTGTTATCTAGCATAAGTTAGCTCGTAGACAAATCGTTAGTTACGTTATTTACTGTTTTATTAGTTAGTTATTAGCCTAGTTTAGCGTAATGTAACACCATGGAGGAAGGACGGGTCTTTACCCACTGTATACCTGATCCACAGGCCGTCAGGAGGTCGTTTAGGTTGTAAGCTACAAATACCCTCTACCTTCCAAGGTAGAGGGTTGGAAGTTCTAATCTAATATTCTACACTTTTGTTTATCTCTCTAGAATTCCCTCTCTACTCTCTTCATCTCTCTAACCATGGCATTCATATACTATCATCATCCTAGACCACCCGAATCATCAAACAACATAATATTCAAGATCCTACAATTAGCATATTGATATATGTACACTTGACATATTTGAGCATTCCTAGTAAGCATTAGAACTGTTTTAACAACATAATACTTATTGTAGATATCATGTCTTCTTCCTCTACCCCATTATTATCCCGTCAGACTCAAACATTGAGGATACTTTTTCATCTACCAATGCACATGTACCACTAATCCCTCGACCTATACCCCGACATCTCCGAACTACTTGTAAAACCCACATTTTTGAACACGTTAAAATGCCCAAATTACCCTTCAATCTCGAACTTATGGAAGACGTTAATTATTAAAATATTTCGTCACGACTATAACTTAATTATCTAAACCGTTATCATCCGAAACAAATAAAGGTAATACAAAAATAAAGTTTACACTAAAATAAATTCCTCACAAAATTTGTCACACGTTTTCTTTTATTTCCCTAGCTGAGTTATTCATATGGTGCAAAACGTATCTAATAGAGGTTCAAGGCCAAGTTCATATTGACGCAAATATGGCATGTACCAATTCTATTCTCTTGATTGATTTAAGTTTCCATTCTTGTACCCCTTTACTCAGCCATAATTATACCGTATCTCACATTTTATTTATCACAAAGTCAAAATCACAAAAGAATTATCAAAACCCTAGCACATCAAAACTCTTGGCTGCTTCTGTTCTTCCCATTCTGTTATCAAGAAAAGCCAACAAAAGGCTTTGTTAGTGTTTTCCTTGGTGACTGGTGATCGTGGGTGTGGGGCTGGAAAGACGTCGTGAGTTTTAACTTTGGGTTCGAAGGTGGGTGTGGCTGTTCGGTGGTGCTCGTGGAATTGTTGCTGATCGTGGGTTACTAGGACAGAAATAAAGAGGTTGCTTTGGGTTGCTAGTCGTGGGTTGTGATTGCTTGGCTTGGGATTGTTTCTTTGGTCTTGTTTCTTCCCTCATTCTCGCTACTAGGGTAAGTATTCACCTCGTTTCATTCTTGGCCTAACCAAGTGCATGTATATATAACATACAAATTGTCACACAAAAGTTATGGGTAGAAGATTTATGGATTATTCTGTTAACTTGAAATCATAAAAATAACCTCATAAAACAACCTACAAATAAGCATGGTCATAAAACTAACGTGCCCAAAACTAATTCTAGTCAACCATGGTTTTCTATTTTTAATCGATCCATATATATGTAACTCAAAATCTGATATGTAACCCTAAGTGACCCCTCTTATTGCATGTTAAACTGGAAACCATAAGTTATGTTATTATGCGACCCTTGTGATTTTATGTGAAGCTTTCTGGGTTGAGTTGGCTGCTAAGAATGGTGTGTGTTTGTCGAGGGTTTTGACTAGTATGTAAACATATGTGAGTCGAGTTTACAGGCTGTGTGTGTCTTAGATACAAGGTTAAATGGTGCGTTTGTCGAATCAATAGTATGGTCTTGAGAATGATTGAAACTGTGAAGTCGTGTGGGTATGCACGGGTCGACTTATTTTCTGGTTTGGAAGCTTTTGAATATGTTTTGCGTTTTTTTTTGGAATCTGATCATTAGAACAATCTTTGGTGTCTAACACAAATAAAAACCTGGATAGAAAACTAAGAAATATATACTCTTGAATATGTTTTGCTTTTTTGGAATTTGTTCATATGTACATATACGTGTGTGTAAAAACCAGTACAAGAAATTATAAAATGAAACAGATTCGATAACTTGTAAAAAAATAATAAAAAAGAGTGAATAGATTCATAGATTCGATAACTTGTAATAGAACTGATGCGTGAGAGAAATATTAGATTACATAAAGTCGACGAATAAGATTCATTAACAATTCACAGATGAAAATTCATTAACAATTCACAGATGAAAAAATGGCAAAAAAGAAAGCATTAACTCCTCTTTTCTATCTTGCATCTATAGTATTCAAACTGGGGTTACTTCATGGCAACAGAATTCAAACTGGGGGTTACTTCATGGCACAACAGTCATAACAATAGAAAACGAACTCTAATGGAGTCGTTTTAAAAGATTTACCATTCAATTTATATAAATATCAGAGTTTAAAAAAATGAGGTCCCAAATGGTTCCAGGTTTACAAAATACATTAAATGGGTTTTCGAATGATTATAAAATTTATAGCCTTCTTGAGTATCCGTGCTTCTCCGTGCCAGCCTCGTACAATATGGACCTGAAATACATGCTTAAAAGTGTCAACACGAAGGTTGAGTGAGTTCATAGAGTTTATAAAAAAATGATGTGAAGACCTTGTAAAAATCATCGTTACTAGTATCAATAAATAGTAAATGTAGTTTTCTAGGATTCCAAGTGTATGACTATTATACTAAATACAATATCACATGTAGGTACTGTTTCTGTTGCTCTTATTTCTTGACATCGAAACCTTAAATTTCTGTTACTGGTTTGTTCAGAATTGTACCATGTCCGTTGGTTAGATATTATACCAATTCTATTAGCTTCGAGATTTACACTAAATCCATTAGATCACATAACTTGTACCACATACATGAAATCATCCCATTTTATAGATTTCGATAACCACGACAATCTACCCGGTAGGGAGCCACCAATCGTTTTGTGTCTGGGTTACGTTGTTATACACCCAAAGCGTTGGAAATCGTTTGTTATTGCAATATCTTTATGAAACCAAAATGTAAATCTCATACTAATAGAAATTGGAATAATTGTTGCAATCATAGTCTAGTAGGTAATCTGCTCTTATACCTAGTGTTCTCAAATATTTGTTGCGTTTGTTTGCTTTAACTGAGTCAACTTGAGAGTTACATTAATCCCAATAAATCTAATGATAATATTCGTGCTCACTATGGATAGTGCTTAATGATCCATGATATCAAAACTCTAAGTATGACAATACTGTTACTTAGTATAAATAAACATTTAGTTCAGATACAACATATAGTTTACAAATAATCATGATTGTTATAAAAGCAGTTAAAGCATGTACCTCCCCCAAAGATAGTTCAAAACATTTAAAAGAGGGGCGATGAACTCACCTGATAATAACTGATGAATGATACAAGAAAATTGGGTAGTGCTTCCGCATCTAAATTCAAGAATCCATTTCCTAAACTATAAAAACCTCTAAATCACCTTGTATCTACCCCACAACTATCCCAATAGCTTCAAAAATCAAGGCCCATCTTTAATATTGCCCGATCTATCCTTGCAAAAGTTTTGAGAATTTCCCGGGACCCACAGCTCCAACCCACCATTGTGTAGCTCTTAATCCAACCGCGGAAATACAAAATAAACTTAATTTTTAGTTAAAGAATACTTATGCCTTCAACTTATGTGTATAACTCGGAGCCTGAAAATCAAGTATGGAGGGTGTATGGAGGGTTGAGGGTGGCGGCATCAAGGAGGAGGAGGGGGTTTTGTGTGTTTTAATAGTGTAAATAATGAACTAGTTTTCTTTCTATTTATAGAGAAAATATCTGAAAATATCTAGATATTTTGATGAGTAGTGTTTAGATATTTTGAAGAATAGTGTTTAGATATTTTTGAAAATATCTAGATATTTATAAATAGTAACTAGATATTTATATATTATGAGTACAGAGTACATTGTTTATGCATAAAAATCATGTAAAAGTATTTACTTGATCAATTTACACGAAATTAGTAAATAATAAAAATACTATGAATAGTAACTCATGAATAGTAATTTTTCGGGAAAAAAATTGAGTTTAAATAATGACTCAAAATACGACGAAGAGTAAAAATGAATAGTGAATAGTGAAAATTTGAGGATGAATAGTTAAAACCCGAAAATGCGAATTGTTACAGTCTCTACCCCTTTAAGGAAGTCCGTTCCGAAATTCCCAAAAGGTGAAGATCGGTGGGATCACCCTGGTCCCATGCATCCTAAGGATGCCAACCGGACCCTCCCCCAAGGACCCGACCCCAGGCAATGAGCACCTGTCCCAGTGACTGTACTTATCAGGAGGGTGGGCTTTAAACCCAGGCTATTTTCCCAAAAGCCCCTCCCTGACCAGTCAATCTGAGCATTTGCGGTGGAGTGATGGTACCAGTGGAGCTTATGGTCCATAAGTGAGGACTTCCCGGTAGGTCACCCACCCGGTACTACTCTCACTTGTGGCTCACTTAACTTCTTAAGTCTCTACCACTAGACCACAAAGCCACTGGTTAGTCCGTTCCGAAATTCAGTGTGTATTATATCTTAATGTACTAATATGTTTGTATAAGTTAATTATCTAAACCTTTATCATCCGAAATAAATAAAGGTAATACGAAAATAAAGCTTACACTAAAATAAATTTCTCACAAAATTTGTCACACATTTTTTTTACTGCCCTAGCAGAGTTATTCATATGGTGCACAACGTGTGTAATCGAGGTTCAAGGCCAAGTTCATGATTGACGCAAATATGGCAAGTATCGATTCTATTCTCTTGATTGATTTAAGTTTCCATTCTTGTACCCCTTTACTCGGCCATAATCATACCGTATCTCACATTTTATTTATCACAAAGTCAAAATCACAAAAGAATTCTCAAAACCCTAGCACATCAAAACTCTTGGCTGCTTCTTTTCTTCCCATTCTGTCAATCAAGAAAAGTCAACAAAAGGCTTCGTTCTTGTTTTCCTTGGTGACTAGTGATCGTGGGTGTGGGGCTGGAAGACGTGCGTGAGTTTTAACTTTGGGTTCGAAGGTGGGTGTGGCTGTTTGGTGGTTCTCGTGGAATTGTTTCTGATCGTGGGTTACTAGGGCCGAGAAATAAAGAGGCGCTGTGTTACTAGTCATGGGTTGTGATTGCTTGGCGTGGGTTTTGTTTCTTTGGTCTTTTTTCTTCCCTCATTGTCGCTACTAGGGTAAGTATTCACCTCGTTTCATTCTTGTTGCTTTGATTTGTGTCGTGGGGCCTAACCAAGTGCATGTATATATAACATACAAATTGTCACACAAAAGTTATGGGTAGAAGATATATGGATTATTCTCTTAACATGAAATCATAAAAAGAACCTCATAAAACCACCTACAAATATGCATTGTCATAAAACAAACGTGCCCAAAACTAATGCTAGTCAACCATGGTTTCTATTTTGATTTGATCCATATATATGTAACTCAAAATCTGATATGTAACCCTAAGTGACCCCCCTTATTGCACGTTAAACTGGAAACCATAAGATGTGTTATTATGCGAACCTTGTGATTTTATATGAAGCTTTCTAGGGTGAGTTGTCTGCTAAGAATGGTGTGTGTTTGTCGAGGGTTTTGACTAGTATGTAAACATATGTGAGTCGAGTTCGTAGGCTGTGTGTGTGTGTCTTAGATACAAGGTTAAATGGTGTGTTTGTAGAATCAATGGTATGGTCTTGAGAATGATTGAAACTGTGAAGACTTATTTTCTGGTTTGGAAACTTTTGAATATGTTTTGCGTTTTTTTTTGGAATCTGATCATTAGAACAATCTTTGGTGTCTAACACAAATAAAAACCTGGATAGAAAACTAAGAAATATATACTCTTGAATATGTTTTTCGTTTTTGGAATCTGTTCATATGTACATATACGTGTGTGTAAAAACCAGTACAAGAAATTATAAAATGAACATAGTAATGGTCTTGTGGGGGTAACTTTAAGGGCGATTGCGAGTTTAACGGATAAAGTGTACGGGTTTTTGAAAGTGTGTCGGGCAAGTCGAGTTGGGGGTTAATAGTCACGGGTGTTTAATTAGTCGTGTCGATTAGCCGTTTGATTAGCGAGCAAGGGTGAAGTTGGCATGTGGGGATAGTAAAATAAATAAATAAAATGATAGATTTTTTCTACTATACGAATGATTCCAATTGCATGTTTTATAAATTTATATATTTTCACTTTTAACCCTCATTTTTAGATATTGGCGCATGCAAACCTTAAACTTTGTTTCGCTTATGATATTCCACTACTATGAAACCTTTGCTATTGACCCTCTTATATTGAACCTTTGATATGGACCTTCTGATTATGAACTTATGCTATGAACCTTTGATATTGAACCATTGCTATGTACTTCTGAATTTTGAACCATTGATATTGACCCTTTAATTATGATGACTTATATATTGCTACACTGTGGACCTTTTGCTTTGACCTGTCAGTTTAATACACAGCCGTTAACTAGGCATGGGGGTTCCATGTCCGTGTCATTGATGCACCAATGGCATAACTCTAGTGTGGTTGAGTGATGTTCCACACCGTCCCTATACTGTATTGATTATGCACGCTTCATTGTTATTATTATGGCCACTATTGTTCTGCATGGGCGTATGGATGCATCCTAGATTTATATTGTACTGTTATTGATATATATATATATATATATATATATATATATATATATATATATATATATATATATATATATATATATATATATATATATATATATATATATATATATATATATATATATATATATATATATATATATATATTGTATTGTTGATGTGGTGTGTGTGCAATACACTACATATCTTACGAGCTGATCACTCCACTGGCTACTTGAGGTCTCCCCTCCTATTGGTTTGGTATTCAGAGGTCACCCCTCTGAATACTATGTTTACTATTGGATACTTGACTGCTATTGCTACTATTGATATTACTGTATTGTTGGCTCGTGGTGGATTACTGACCTTTCCTTTTACCCTACTCTATACCTTTGATACACCATATATATTGTCTGACGTTCCTTATTTTTTTCTCAGTTCTCATTATTATTGTATTGTTATATCTGTTCACTGGCCTTTTTAAGCTCAGCCGCATTTTCTTTTCCTGCGGTAGGTATCTAAGCTAGGAGCTGGGGATATTGTTCGGGTTGAGAGATGAGCTTATATGGAGACCATGCCTAGTCGTCTTAGACTTCAATTGATTATGTTTTGATATTATTAGACTTGGTTGTCGTATTTCTATTTTGGAGTTTTCTTTCTTCGAATTTTTGTATTGTAAGTCGTGTTGACTTGATTTTCCTTTATTTATTTATTTAAGACTTCCGCTATTTAATTTATGTTCATTGTGTATGCTTTGATATGACACCATACAGTGATAATTCTACCCTTATCGGGTTGGGGTGTTACACTACTCTTCATCATCAGACGATAATTGCTATTTTATTGAAGCATTAACCTCGTCTCAAGAAACTACTACTTTTCCATCACCACCACCATCATTTCCCTTTTCCATCCCTACATGTGATGAGTTGGATCTCTCATTGTGGATGGTACCATGAGCACAATTGATTATTGAACCTTAAACCTTGATAGATCTTTGAGCTTCTTGAATCGTTAGTAATGCTTATGTAATCACAAACACACTAATAGAAAGCCTCTAATACTTGTATTCTAAAGCAGAAATCAAACACAAGTATCAACACAAATAACTAAGAACACTTTGATCCTCTATGTATCTTTCAATAATACTATCTTGTTTTTCAACTCGTACATCATATATTCTAATGTGTTCCTTTTATAGACAAGGAACCCTAAACCGTTTCCCAAGAAACGTATAAACATAAGACTAAATAAGATATATATTATCACTTCCAAATAAAGCTCATGCATATCCTAACAAACTATAAAATACGCGGAATATCTATCTCTGCAGAAACCAACTACATGGTTTTATTACTTCAGCAGAATTACTTCTTCAGCAGATTCCACAACACTTCAGCAGAATCATCAGCAGTAACTTCAGTAGAATTCTTATTTAGTAGAATTCCCAACAATCCTCCCCTAAACTGGAATTTGACAAGGTTAAGTTCCAGTTTCTTGATAGATCTTTAACACTTTAAAACAAGAGGATTGTATTCGAACATCAGCAGCAAAGAGCCAATCAACCACATCTCTATGATGGCAAAACTTTGAAACTCCAGATCTTTGCAGCAACAAATGACAAAATGTACATCAAAACATATTAGTTTCATACTGTTCTCATCACATCCAGGTGTGTTAACTCCTGTGAGAGGTGAATCATTGAAAATAATTTGATGTCTCTTTACCATTAGCCATTACTACTGGAGTAACCATATGTTTAAGTTCAAAAACTATGGTACACTGATAACCATCTAATTTAGTCTATAAACGGATTTGAGATGTCTTTACCTGTAGCCGTTTGCTTAGGCTAGTCAATTCTTAGGGGAAAGAATCACCTTTGGTGAATTGAGAACCCAATATGGTATTCCACTACCTTTACCACAAGCCATATACTTGTGGGCTAGCCAATTCTTGTATTCCAAAAAGGAATAAACCATGGTGAATTGATGACCGTACAACCCTCAGCAGTTAAGCATAGGTGAGTTGCATACCCTATGATTTTGAGCAAACCATTATAGCTATCAACAGATTTGATGTGTCTTTACCAAAGCTGTACCCTTTGGACTAGCCAACTCTTGGATGTACACAAGGCACAGCTGGTGAGTTGATAACCATCAACAGAGTAATGTACAACAAACCTGCAAGAAAAGTTAGACAAGCAAAAAATATACATAGACTTTTTTTTTAACTAATAATGAAACAAAGAAAGAAAGAAATAAGACAAGAAATAATACAAGATACCAAAATAAAGATGATGTTTGGTGTTGCTGAAGATGAGTCTTAATCGATCCAATCAATTGTTCAGCATGTAGCATATCATTCCCAACTGGATCAAGAGGAACTTCCAACTTCTTTCTAAGCATTCTTTGCATCAATGGCACAGACAAAGGATAAAGCTTATCAGAGAACATAGACACAGTCATCCCACACTTTTTCTCCACCACATGCACACTAGGGATAGGATAAAATCTCCAAGTCTCAACCTTCCACTTATGTGAATCCTTCCAAATAGAATACCCTTTACCATCTAGAGATTGAGAGTCAAACAGAACTTAAAGATCACCCAATATGTAACACCCCCAATTTCGTGATACGCAGCGGAATTCAAACTGGGTGTTACTTCATGGCACAACAGTCATAACAATAGAAAACGTACTCTAATGGAGTCGTATTAAAAGATTTATCATTCGATTTACATAAATATCAGAGTTTAAAAAAATGAGGTCCCGGATGGTTCCAAGTTTACAAAATACATTAAATGGGTTTTCGAATGATAATAAAATTTATAGCCTTCTTGATCTAGTCCTCGCTTCTTCCGCCTTCCAACATTATGGACCGAAATACATGCTTAAAAGCTCAACACAAGGGTTGAGTGAATTCATAGAGTTTGTTTGATGGTTGAACACATTATGTTTGTAGTGTGAGTTATAAATTCACACCAATGGTTTGAAAACCAAAACAGTTATTATTAGACTAAGCATCATGCAATCAAGGCGTTAACGTGTTCCAAAACTTATTGGAGAAAATGTCTCGGCGGCCCTATCGGTAAAATTGCCATTTTACCAATGTTACTCAAATATAGTGCGTTTGTTTGCCTTTAATGGGGTCAACACAAACGGGATTTCCAATCCCATAGATCTATTCACAATATTCGCGTCCACTCTCACATAGTGATTAATGATTCATGATTAAGGGACTTAAGTTTGGCAAATGCGGAAACTTAATGCTAATAACAATCAGATAAGTATATAGTTTCAAAGAAATGTGTTCGGTTTAAAATAAAGCATGTATCTCCCCCAAGGGTTTGTAAAACAATTAAGTAATTGAAAGTGGGGCTATGAACTCACGGTAATCAGTAAAAGTTTAAAGTACTTATAAAAGTAAATGAAAATAGTTGAGCATGTATCTCCCCCAAAGAGTTTGTAAAACAAGTATTAAAAGAGTAGGGGCTATGACTCACCTTAATAAATGATATCACATGTATAATGAGAATGATGGATATGCCGTGAGAACTTCTACCAGCAACCTAAAGTAGAATGTTGCGACTTAGGTTTGGAATAATGTTTAGGAAAACATAAACCATCCTATATACGTCTCTATGTTGATCATGATGTAGTACATGGTATTTGTGTATGTCATTTATAGAAATGGTCTATTTGTGAAAACGTATTTATTTTATATATATCGTACTACCGTTCGGGCCATCATAATTCAGAGGTCATGCAGTAAACGTTCGAGGAGCTAGGACACTTTAAATCGTAAATCCAGTAACTCGTCGATACGTTTTACTCAAATGAAACCCCTCACATGAAGCTCCCTACTATTGTAGCACTTAGTAAATACAACATATATTTTGAGTGATGGTTGTTATAACATAAAGTTTATCATGTTTTAATAAGTATCTAGTTTTTACAAGTTCTCGTCGTTTCATAAGTATAATTACCATAGTTAACGGTCTTGGGCAAACAAGCCTTGAGGCTTTAGCCATGGCCTTGCCGTGACTTTGGTCTTGACTAACATGGTCTTGAGACTCAACCTTGACCTTAGCCGTAGCCGTGGTCTTGGCTTATGGCCATTAGGCCTCTTGGTTTGCTTTTAGTTGTGACAAAAGTATAGTTGTGAGACTATATTTATGGTAGTTTCTGTTTTTGAAAGATTTTGGCCTATTTATGCGTTTTCAAGGTCCGAGCTTCTATTTTATTGAAGGAAAACGTTGTTCCGGACAACTTTCGTGTTTTAACTTTTTGATGATTCGGACTAGAAGTACCACTTTTAAAAAGACAGAACCCTTAACAGCTTATACATGGCAGTTTGGCGTTTAGGTTTCGCTAACTTCTTTTGCTTATAACTTTTGACTCGTTTGTCCGTTTCGGGTTATTCAAATTGCTATGTTTTTATCTTGTATACCATATTATGTAAATTAGAAAGTCCATATGTTACTAATTTTAATGGTCTCACACGTGTAGAATATGACTAGTTTACTAGTTTGTTACTTTTATGACAATTTGTGAATTAAAACAAGTGATTGAGTATATGTACATCATGGATCAACATAGTAACTATATATATAGCATGAAATAGTTAAGATTATGAATAATAAAGATGAGATGATGGTGGTGATAAGTTGCTTACAACTTTTGGCTTTCAATAAGAAAGGAGTAACTTAGTAAGGATCGGACATTGATTGAACACTTAGGACTTCGGATTGAGCTAGCTTTCTATACCTTGGCACCCTTGCAATCTTGAAGAGTTGGTGATGAAGTATTAAGTGACTTAAGTGGATCTAAACTCAAGAAGATCACTTAAACTTGCTAGAGATTTGATGTAGTAGCTTGATCTTTTGGAACTTCCTTGCATAAACTTGGAGTTTATAGATCAAATGATGGAAGATATGAATGTTTTAGAGTATGAACGACCCAATTCAGTTTGTGAAGGTCTTTGGGATGTATTTCACTTCCTATTTATAGGAGGGTAAAACCATATATTGGGTTAAATATTAACCATGGTTAAGTTTAGGACA
Source organism: Chrysanthemum makinoi (assembly GCA_910596185.1). Taxonomy (NCBI): domain Eukaryota; kingdom Viridiplantae; phylum Streptophyta; class Magnoliopsida; order Asterales; family Asteraceae; genus Chrysanthemum; species Chrysanthemum makinoi. Next base: position 211,911,917 of record OU343217.1, on the reverse strand, counting down.
CATGTATAGAAAATATCTTGACAAGGGCATTATGGTCATTTAAGTAGCCAAAACAAATTTGGTAACTTCTATGACAAGGCTTAGATGATAAGTCTTGATCTTATCTTGGTTACGGAGTGAGTTTTGGTTCCGTTAAATGCCAACCGAAGCCATAAAACGTAAAACCGGGTATCGTAAAAATACGAAACTTGTAGGAATGATGAGACTCATCATTATACTCCATATAAAAATATATAATGGGTGATAAGTCTCATTGGGTGCAAAAACACTGCTTAAAGATGGAAATACGGGTCAAAAACGCGTAATACGCAGTTTTTCAGAAAAGAACGAAATTTCAGGGAAACGACCATGAATTTATTTAGACTAGAATAAAATTAGTCTAAAAGTGATATGAGATGTTAAAATGTGGTTTTCTTCATACGCGGGATAACTTTACAGTTATTCGTGAAATTTAAAAGTTACCGATTTAAGCAAAATGTAGAACGTAATAATTCCTTTATGGTCAAAGGAGGATGGAAATATGTTTGACTTTTCCAAAAATGTAAAAGTGTCAAAAACATATTAGAAACACAGTGCGGGAATCGTTAAGTCTGGATGTAAGTAGAATTGTTTAAAACGTAAGTTTAGTTTTGTTCGCTACGGGCTTATTTGGTAATATTAAAATAATAATTCTTAAAAATTCTCAAATTAATCATGAATGATCTAAAATTTATCTCTGATGGGAAAATTGTCGGGTTGATTTTCGTTAAGTGCGTGATGTTTAAACGGTGGACCGTCTAAAACGAAACTTTAAAACGATGTTTACTTAATAATTTTTGCAAAAATGATCTAACGATGGTCGAACTCTCAGGTTATTACTAAAATAATTTATCTTACGAGAATGTGGATTAAAAGTTTTACGAGATGAATAGTGAATTTGAATAGTAAAATTGAATAGTAAATTCTCGAAAATAAAAAGTAACCTAAAATGGTGGTTTACATCTCACCCTTAATGGGAATTCCGTCCCGGAATTCAGGGTGTGTTACCCGATGTTGAATTGTCTAGGGAAATGTGGATGTATGCGCCGAATTCTAATCTTTGTGTTCTCAAGTTTTTTTTCATAGAATTTATTATGTACCATGTGGCTTAAGTTGATAACCTAAAGGGTTTTGTTAAAATCTTATAGAGTCCAATATACCTAAAGTTTGGCTTTTCCCGATTTTCAAAACGAATCATATCTTATTATATCGAGGCTATCAATAAAACCTTAATTTATAACATGGAGTTTTTGGTGATAGTGTGCGGCATGGAGCCTAATTTGTATTTGTATGGTTTCCTTAGTTTTTTTGTGGGTGATCTCTAAACACCTTAGTTCAGCAAATGGTTAACTAACACTTTTGCCGATATAGTGCCTCAAATGGAATTTGTTGTTAGGGTAACTGTTGTTAATCAAAGGTGTAAGATATTATTGATGTGAAATGGTTTGTAATGATGTGATAACTGTCGTTGTAGGGGAAGTCTTGCTAGTGGCAAGTGGTTATCCAAACCACTTCCAAAGTTGATCATGTCTTAGGTGGTTTCGGGATGAAGGCTCATATCTTATAGTGTTTAGAAGAAACGTGGTACTGTGAAGTTTTACACCACTTATAATGAAGTTCAGATAATGATGTGATATGTTGACGATTAGAATAGTGTAGCGTATGTTTACCATTATTCTTAGGTAGAAATGTCAAGTTTGTTTTAAAATCAAAAGTGAAATTTAAAGGAATATGGCGGAATGATAGCCTTGAAACCTAATCAGGCTAGTACCTCTAAGAAATGACGAGAAGATTTGATGACTATCCCAAGATAGTTGTTCGGATTATCTTATGTATGAAAATTTCAAGAATGAAATTAGGTAGTATAAATGAGATGTTAAGATTTTGTTGAGTGGTAAGACACTATCGCCTCTAGATCTTTTCGGTGGTTTATCGAGTTTAAGTAGGAAATTAACCTGAATATAACCCTTGTATAACTATTCTCAGTGTTTGAAAAATTTAAGTTGAACATAGTTAATCAGACTATGATCCATTATCCCATGGTTAAATATAGGTGATTAGGCTATATTTAGCCGAGGTTCGATAAATTTTTCAAATACCTAAATTAGGTATACTTGTGATATGTTCATAGCTTTTGAGAAAATATCCACAAAGCAAAGGCGATATCAAACCATTCAGTTGCAAGTCCTGGCCATAAAAGACTTGCAACCTATGTTTTCACATTCCATTGCATAGAAGATAGTATGGGTAGATACGTGTGGAAAAGAAAGGAAATCTTAAGTAATTATAAGATTCACGGACATTTAATAATGAAGGTTTTAAAACAGAATTTTAATGAATGTAGAGAAAGTTGCTGAACTTCAGCTTTTGTAGATGATGAATCAGTTTGTCTTTTAGAAATCCCATTTCTTGTATTTCCATTAGGGAAATTGATAGACTGTGACGGGTTTCATGTAAAAACAATACCATATAAGGTTTTATAAGATAATTTCTGGAGACTATTGTATAACTTACAATATCTGAGGAGGAGTTGAGACCATTGTGCAACTCATAATGTTTGAGAAATAGTTGAGACCATTGTGTACCCCACAATTTTTGAGAAATGATAGAGAGATCATTGTGTACTCACATTGTCTTGAGAAATAAATTATACCATTGTGTACCTCAAAATGTCTAGTGAATAATAGAGACCATTGTGCAACTCACAATGTCTAGAAAATAATAGAGACCATTGTGCAACTCACAAGGTCTGAGAAATAGTTGAGACCATTGTTTCACTTACAGTGTCTGAGGATATAAGAGAGACCACTGTAGGATTTACAGTGTCTGAGAATGTAATAGAGACCACTGTAGGATTATAGTGTCTGAGAATGTAATAGAGACTACTGTATCTCACAGTGTCTTGAAATATGAATAAGACCATTGTATCTCACAATGTCTGGGAAGTAGGAAAGACCATTGCAGTCAGTTACAATGTCTTGGAGGAAGTTTCGTAATCCTAAAATGCATGAGTAGATGTATGATTCGGAGATTGGGAAAAAAATATGATTGTGCCGTAATTCCTTAGAATAGGCATACGCACGTATGTTTAGTACATTGTTTATGATTGAAATTATGTCGAGTGTATATATCAATATACTAGTATGTTTGTATAGCTTAAAAAGCCTAAAAGTCACATAATCGTCTGGAGGATGGAAGGCACGGAGAACGGAAGGCTATAAAATGTTTTTGTTTGTAAAAGTAGTTATAGTTTAAGTCTCAATTAGACCCGTTTCTCTATAACTGTGGCTCCGATACCAATCTGTAACACCCCCAATTTCGTGATACGCAGCGGAATTCAAACTGGGTGTTACTTCATGGCACAACAGTCATAACAATAGAAAACGCACTCTAATGGAGTCGTTTTAAAAGATTTATCATTCGATTTATATAAATATCAGAGTTTAAAAAAATGAGGTCCCGGATGGTTCCAAGTTTACAAAATACATTAAATGGGTTTTTGAATGATAATAAAATTTATAGCCTTCTTGATCTAGTCCTCGCTCTTCCGCCCAACATTATGGACCTGAAATACATGCTTAAAACTGTCAACACAAATGTTGAGTGAATTCATAGAGTTTGTTTGATGGTTGAACACATTATGTTTGTAGTGTGAGTTATAAATTCACACCAATGGTTTGAAAACCAAAACAGTTATTATTAGACTAAGCATCATGCAATCAAGGCGTTAACGTGTTCCAAAATTTAATTGGAGAAAATGTCGGTGCGTGCCCTATCTGGTAAAATTGCCATTTTTACCAATGTTACTCAAATATAGTGCGTTTGTTTGCCTTTAATGGGGACAACACAAACGGGATTCGTCAATCCCAATAGATCTATTCACAATATTTCGCTACCACTCTCACATAGTGATTAATGATTCATGATTAAGGGACTTAAGTTTGGCAAATGCCGAAACTTAGTGCTAATAACAATCAGATAAGTATATAGTTTCAAAGCAATGTGTTCGTTTAAAATAAAGCATGTATCTCCCCCAAGGGTTTGTAAAACAATTAAGTAATTGAAAGTGGGGCTATGAACTCACGGTAATCAGTAAAATTTTAAAGTACTTATAAAAGTAAATGAAAATAGTTGAGCATGTATCTCCCCAAAGAGTTTGTAAAACAAGTATTAAAAGAGTAGGGGCTATGACTCACCTTAATAAATGATATCACATGTATAATGAGAATGATGGATATGCCGTGAGAACTTCTACCAGCAACCTAAAGTAGAATGTTGCGACTTAGGTTTGGAATAATGTTTAGGAAAACATAAACCATCCTATATACGTCTCTATGTTGATCATGATGTAGTACATGGTATTTGTGTATGTCATTTATAGAAATGGTCTATTTGTGAAAACGTATTTATTTTATATATATCGTACTACCGTTCTGCCATCATAATTCAGAGGTCATGCAGTAAACGTTCGAGGAGCTAGGACACTTTAAATCGTAAATCCAGCAACTCGTCGATACGTTTTACTCAAATGAAACCCCTCACATGAAGCTCCCTAATATTGTAGCACTTAGTAAATACAACATATATTTTGAGTGATGGTTGTTATAACATAAAGTTTATCATGTTTTAATAAGTATCTAGTTTTTACAAGTTCTCGTCGTTTCACAAATATAATTACCATAGTTAACGGTCTTGGGCAAACAAGCCTTGAGGCTTTAGCCATGGCCTTGCCGTGACTTTGGTCTTGACTAACATGGCCTCGAGACTCAACCTTGACCTTAGCCGTAGCCGTGGTCTTGGCTTATGGCCATTAGGCCTCTTGGTTTGCTTTTAGTTGTGACAAAAGTATAGTTGTGAGACTATATTTATGGTAGTTTCTGTTTTTGAAAGATTTTGGCCTATTTATGCGTTTTCAAGGTCCGAGCTTCTTTGTTATTGAAGGAAAACGTCGTTCCGGACAACTTTCGTGTTTTAACTTTTTGATGATTCGGACCAGAAGTACCACTTTTAAAAAGACAGAACCCTTAACAGCTTATACATGGCAGTTTTGGCGTTTAGGTTTCGCTAACTTCTTTTGCTTATAACTTTTGACTCGTTTGTCCGTTTCGGGTGATTCAAATTGCTATGTTTACCTTTTTATCTTTTCTACCATATTATGTAAATTAGAAATTCCATATGTTACTAATTTTAATGGTCTCACACGTGTAGAATATGACTAGTTTACTAGTTTGTTACTTTTATGACAATTTGTGAATTAAAACAAGTGATTGAGTATATGTACATCATGGATCAACATAGTAACTATATATATAGCATGAAATAGTTAAGATTATGAATAATAAAGATGAGATGATGGTGGTGATAAGTTGCTTACAACTTTTGGCTTTCAATAAGAAAGGAGTAACTTAGTAAGGATCGGACATTGATTGAACACTTAGGACTTCGGATTGAGCTAGATTTCTACACCTTGGCACCCTTGCAATCTTGAAGAGTTGTTGATGAAGTATTAAGTGACTTGAGTGGATCTAAACTCAAGAAGATCACTTAAACTTGCTAGAGATTTGATGTAGTAGCTTGATCTTTTGGAACTTCCTTGCATAAACTTGGAGTTTATAGATCAAATGATGGAAGATATGAATGTTTTAGAGTATGAACGACCCAATTCAGTTTGTGAAGGTCTTTGGGATGTATTTCACTTCCTATTTATAGGAGGGTAAGTTTGGTTAACCATATATTGGGTTAAATATTAACCATGGTTAAGTTTAGGACACATGTATAGAAAATATCTTGACAAGGGCATTATGGTCATTTAAGCAGCCAAAAAAAAGTTGGTAACTTCTATGACAAGGCTTAGATGATAAGTCTTGATCTTATCTTGGTTACGGAGTGAGTTTTGGTTCCGTTAAATGCCAACCGAAGCCATAAACGAAACCGTATCGTAAAAATACGAAACTTGTAGGAATGATGAGACTCATCATTATACTTCATATAAAAATATAAAATGGGTGATAAGTCTCATTCGGTGCAAAAACACTGCTTAAAGATGGAAATACGGGTCAAAAACGCGTAATACGCAGTTTTTAAAAGAAACGAAATTTCGGGAAACGACCATGAATTTATTTAGACTAGAATAAAATTAGTCTAAAAGTGATATGAGATGTTAAAATGTGGTTTTCGTCATACTGGATAACTTTACGTTATTCGTGAAATTTAAAAGTTACGCGATTTAAGCAAAAATGTAGAACGTACAAGGTTAATTCCTTTATGGTCAAAGGAGGAGGTAAATATGTTTGACTTTTCCAAAAATGTAAAAGTGTCAAAAACATATTAGAAACACAGTGCAGGAATCGTTAAGTCCGGATGTAAGTAATTGTTTAAACGTAAGTTTAGTTTTGTTCTCATGCTGGGCTTATTTAGTAATATTAAAAATAATAATTCTTAAAAATTCTCAAATTAATCATGAATGATCTAAAAATTTATCTGATGTGAGGAAAATTGTCAGGGTTGATTTTCGTTTAGCGCGTGATGTTTAAACGGTGGACCGTCTAAAACAAAACTTTAAAACGATGTTTACTTAATAATTTTTGCGAAAATGATCTAACGATGGTCGAACTCTCAGGTTATTACTCAAATAATTTATCTTACGAGAATGTGGATTACAAGTTTTACGAGATGAATAGTGAATTTGAATAGTAAAAGTGAATAGTAAATTCTCAAAAATAAAAAGTAACCTAAAAATGCGGGTGGTTACACAATAAGTACAATCCAGATCCTTGTGGAGTATGATTATCATAATATTGTTTGACAAGGCCATGGATAGTAATCAAATCTTGCCTATCCACCATATGGAGTATGTCCTTCAAGAAGTTAAACTGCATAGAAGATTTATCCAACCTAAAGATGGTGTTAAGCTGTCTATCATTCAAAGTCCAAGCAGTCAACACACCATGAAAAGCATAAGCAAATCCCTCTTTAATGAAAGTTGAATCAGTAGCCTTTAGATCCAAAGAACTACCCCTGAGAGACTTATGAACCCTAGAGGTGTGTGTCCCAACTAATCTTACAGATCTCCTTAGAGAAATGTGTCTCCTTTTAGACATCCTTTTCTTCCTCCTACCTGGTATATAAATCCCCATAGAAACAGAAGATGGTACCTTCTCAGATGCACCAAGGACAGCTTCAGTAGGAATGGAAGAAGTAGAACTAGAAGGAATCGGAACATCACCACGCAATGCATACATTTTGTCAAGCACCTCTCTGGCTCTTTTAGCTTTAGCAGCTGCTTGTTCAGCTTTCCTAACCATATCTTCTCCTTCTTTAGCAACAACTGCAACATGAGAAATAGGTGCAGGCATACCCTTCGTATCTAGAGATGTATCAGCACCACTAGTAATGCTTTAGAAGAAACAACAAGAGGTTCAGCTGAGTGACCTCTTTCAGTAGATGCCTCAGCAGACACAGCATGAGAACTCATCTTGGGTGTAACATCCTCAAAAGAATCTACAATCTCAACTTTCTTGGTTCTCTTGGCCTTTGGAGCATCTACACTACCAGCAATCCTCTTCAAGTTAGAAGGTGTTGTAATCTGCTTCATAATCTTATGATACTTTCTATTCAACTCAGAATCATCTAAAGCCCAGACTTGCTTCTTTGTTAAACCAGACTAATAAATAGCAATACTTTGGTTATACACCACATTCCTCATATAGGCTCTCTTCTGAGCTGCAGGTGGTGGTCTCTGTCTCTTAGCTTGAGCCTTTTGAGCAGCAATGGCTTTTCTCTTTGCAGCTGCAGCTAGCTTCTTTTGTTCCCCAAGAGCCATCATTTGTGAAGCAAAGTTGTCACTATCAAAAGCAGCACCTAAGATACTTTGGGCAAGAGTAGGATATGAAGCAGCTTGAAGAGTATAAGTATCCCAGTGCTCATCAAGAACTGAGTGGATAGTTCATTCAGTTCTCTTGGTCTTTCAGGAGGCAAATTGGAATTAAACTGATCTGAAAGATTTTGAGCTAATGCATGACTCTTCTTCATATCTGCATACTCTGCTAGCATTCTTGCTTGCTCTTGCCTTTCCTGTTCAATCATAAGATCTGAACCAAGCTCCTCATCAATCATAACTCCTTTCCCTTATCATTGAGCTCATGAGAGTAAAAAAGATGAAGAGTATCAACAATTGGAACTTCAGAAGAAACACCCATGGAAGCATCAGAAGTAAGATGTTGAGGAGTGTCATCAACAAGAGTAGAAGAACCATCAACATTAGGATCCAAGCAAAAACGTCTTCCAAAGAATAAATACTTCATGATGATCTGCTGAAGGTGGAGGACATGGCTGTTCTTCCATTGATGAACCTGGACCATGTTTAGAAGCAACATCCACCATACGAGCATCATCAATTGCAACATTAACCACACTTGGCTCCTTTGAAGCTTCAGTGGAATCCTTGTTCAAGTACTGTCTTTTCCTTCGTCTAGTAAACATAATAGGTTCCTTTTGCTGTGAAGATTCACCAACAATTGGAGAAGAAGCATGAGTCTTTTGAGCCACATCAGCAAAGATTTCAAGTGAACCCAAACGAGTATCCTCTTGCTCTTCATCAGAAGAAACTACAAACCTCCTTTTGCTATTTTGCCAAAGTTGTTCCTCTAAATCCTTAACTTTTCTCTTCAACCCCACAATCTCATCACCAAGTGTTGATTTAGTCTCAGCAAGCTCCTTTTTTAGATCAGCAACCTCTTCCACATACCTGTTCAGTAGAGCATATACAGATGTAAGTGTAATAGGGTCCTCAGCTCCACCAACAGATTGCTCAGTGGTAATGGGAGCTTCATTGGACCTTTCAGGAGAAATATAGACATGCTCAAAGATATGAGAGTCTTCCTCAAATGGCTCCCTAACTGGACTAGGTGTGGTCAGTCTATTAACCTCATGCTCAAACTCATCAGGAGTAACATGAGTAGGTGGTGGACTAGGACTAGGTGTGGGTAAAGGTGTAGGTGGAGGTTGGTCAGGAGAAACATGTGATGCTTTAGCAGCTATGGAAGGGCCCTCATCAAAGGCAACTAATGGATTACCATCAGTAGCAACATTGGTAGAGGGTGGAGATCCAACAACATTACCCTCATCAGCAGCCTCATTGCCTTGTGGCAACATAGCTGCTAGCAAAGGATGATGTGTCCCAACATAATTAGTTTTCATGGAGGCAAACAATTTAGAAGTTAGAGCTCCTATGGGACAAAATTCTTTATCTTGGGTTGTTATGTCTAATATCATCTGTAAAAACCTAGGGTACAAAGAGAAACTTATGCTTCTTCCTTTGAATATTTTAAACCATATTATCAAAAATAAACTTAGAAAAATTATAAGTTAAACCCTTAGAAAGACATACAATACCACAACCCAATTGGGTAGAGAATTGATCCCATCCTCCAGACTTGTTTCTTATGCACTGCAACAATGTATGCACCAAAAATCTCCACATGGGACAGAGCTTGTTCTTGTGCCACATATCAGTGTTCATACTCTGGTATCCAATAGCTCTTAGCCCAGCAAGTATCTCCACAGTATTAGAGTGATAAACCCCATCTTCATCATCCAAACGAAGTTGTCTTCTAATCAACCCTTCAGTCACTACATACTCTGTTCCATCAATCGTAGCTTCTATCTCTGTGTCACCACGTTTAATAGAAGATGCCCAAAATTGTTCAACCAAAGATTCATATATCACATTCGGAGAGTGCGTTAAAGCATAATGAATCTTGAACCTTTTCAAGAAATCCACCATAGGTTCATATAATTCATGACCCTTTGCTTTTCCCAGAAAAGCAACTTTGTTATGATCTTTCTTAAATTGAAGCGCCATGTGAGAAATTTTGAGAATGGGTTTAGATTCACGCAACTGGAAGTGTGTTTAAATCGAGTGAAGAGGGAATCAGTTAATTTTGGGCGAAGATATGTGAATAAGGTATTATTAGAAGTTACCCAATTTGTGGTCAAAAATATCGGAACAAGTTGTTGACCATATCTGACGTGTAGAGTAACTCCAACCAAATTCAAATTAACACTTCAGCAGAGAGGATGTTCAATCTGCTGAAGGAGGTCAATCAGCAGAAACAACTCAAGTGGTTAAGTATCTTCGGTAAATATCTTGAGTTTTACTGTGCCACCCAACTCGCATGAAATTTCATTAACCCTTGAATCCGCCTATAAGATAGTCCCAATGCACATTTAACACACATCAATTACCCCCAATTAACTTCAAAAACCCTAATTTCTCCAAAGTTCCACAATCATCAACAATAGCCATGCCTACCAAACCAGAAGTAATCAATCTAACTACCTCCTCATCATCATCCTCCTCCAGTGAAGATTCACACCCATTGTTTCGCTACCCCCATCAAGATGAACCTCGACCTTTAAAATCCCCATTTGTCCCTTTTTCTGAAGATGATAGTGTAGTGAATCCAAGTGATTCATCTAGGGGTTCTGATGACTCCACAGAGCGTCTAGAGCCAATCTTCAATAGATTGGAGAGAGAGGAAGTGTTAGGATTTAGTAAATCCAAGTATTAAAGAGTCGGTCACCTCAAGTATATGTAATCGTTAGTAAGCTCGTAGTCGTAGATTATTATAAGTTAATTAGTATTTAGTCTACGTAACACCGTGGAGGACGGACGGGTCTTTACCCACTGTATGCCTGATCCACAACCCGTTAGGTGGCGATTTATGTAAGAACTATAAATACTCTCTACCTCCCATGGTATAGAGTTGGAGCTCATAATAAGTTTTTTCTTTCTCTCACTAAAGTTCCCAAACCTCTAACTTTCTCTCTCTAAAAACCACTTATACACCTATTTGATCTTATGGTTTAGTGTGTTTGTGAAATCCAATATGTTACAAATGGTATCAAGAGCCATGGTTTGATCATCTCTTACAATGATCCTAAACACACAAGTACAATGATAGCGATTTGTTCTTAAGTTTCTTAGCGACTTGGTGTTGGCGATTTGGACTTTAACGAGTTGCTATTTAGCGACTTGACATCTTAGCGACTTGGTGTATAGCGACTTGCTGTCAAAATTCATAGCATTTTGGTACTTAGCAACTTGTCTTAGCAACTTAGTTTTAGCGACTTGATTCAAGGATTCTTAGCAACTTGGTAGACTTTTGTTTGTAATACGGTTTTCTCTTGATTTAGTAAAATCCCGTGAAAGAATCTATTTCCCGGTTTAATCATAGAGTTATAAAATCCCGTTTAATCTGTTAACATATCTACCAACGTTCCTACAATCATCTTCACTATTCTTGAGGATGTTCAAGCACTGTAGCTCGGATACTCGTCCACCCATGCTTGACAGAACTGACTATGACTCTTGGGCTCAACGTATCAGATTGTAGTATCTTGGAAAGGAAAATGGGGTCTACATTCTCAAATCCATTGATGAAGGACCTTATCGGGTTGAGACTACTAGAGACATAATTGATACAGCTGAAGACGGAACAATGATCTATGGACGAACCAGACCAAAGACGTATGATGAGCTCAATGATAAGGAGAAGAAGAGATTCGATGCGATATCGGGCTTCTAACATTATCTTGCAAGGTCTTCCAAAAGACATCTACAAGCTTATCAATCACAACGAGCAAAGGTTGTATGGGATAATGTCAAGATGCTTCTCAGTTCGAGGTTCGAATTAACTGTTGAAGATAGAGAATCACAACTATATGATGAATTTGAGCATTTCTTGATGAAACCAGATGAGAGTGTCTATGAGTACTACGTGAGATTCCATAAGCTTGTGAATGACATGAGAAACATCAGAATGACCATGCCTAACATTCAGTTGAACTCAATGTTTGTAAACAACATGAATCCCGAATGATACTTTTTGCAAACCATGTAATGATGTCTGCTTGAATTCTGTTACTAATCATGAATGTGGTGTGAATGCTTTGTCTAATACAGTCAAATCCCCAGTTAATATTGTTAATGCAAAAGATCATTCTAAGAAGGCTAAAAGGAAAAGGCGAAAGAAAGTTAGAAAACAGTGGAAACCAACAGGAAGAACCTTTAGTAAGATAGGTTATCAATGGATACCTGTTGGCCATAAGGTTAATCAGACAATGCCCACTAGAAAATGAATGCCTACTGGTAGAACTATTCCCTTAAGAAGTGAACATACTTTGAATAGGGCAAACACAGACACTAGTACTGCATCTATTCATAATGATTCCATTGCTTCTATTCTCGATATGGATGTTTCTATTTCGATGTGGGTGTTCTAATCACATTACTAACCAAATGGAACCCATTCTTGCATGGGGATCCCAATTATCGATTATCCATTCTTTGCTGTGTTCAAACGCGAGATCGTTCAAATCATTTTGTGGTACACGGACTCGGGTTGTTCCAAGCATATGACTGGAGACCGGTCGCGGCTCATGAACTTCGTGAGTAAATTCATTGGGACAGTTAGATTCGAGAACGACCATTTTGGAGCTATTATGGATTATGGAGATTATGTGGTTGGTAAAAGTGTGATTTCCAGGGTATATTATGTGAAAGGTCTTGGTCGCAACTTTTTCTCTGTTGGTCAATTATGTGATTCCGATCTAGAAGTGGCTTTTAGAAAACATACTTGTTTCATTAGAGAACTTGATGGTGTGGAATTATTAAGAGGTACTCGAGGTTCAAACCTATAGACCATCTCTATCTCGATTACATGATGAAGTCCTCTCCAATCTGCTTGTTGTCAAAGGCTTCTAAAACAAAGTCTTGGTTATGGCATCGTCATCTCAATCACTTGAACTTCGGCAGCATAAACAACCTTTCGTAAAGGATCTTGTCGAGGTTTACCCAGTTAAAATATGAAAAAGATCATCTTTGCTCACTTGCCAATTGGGAAAAAGCGAAATTTGCCCACAAACCAAACCCACAAATTCAGTAATGGAAGTTCTTCATACCCTTCATATGGATCTATGCGGTCCAATGAGAGTGCAAACTATTAATGGGAAGAGATATGTGTTAGTAGTGATTGATGACTACTCTCGATTCACTTGGGTTATGTTTTTTAGGACGAAGGACGAAACTCCAGATGTCATCATTAAACTCATTAAACAACTTCAGATCCGACTCACCAAAACTGTTAGAATTGTCCGAACTGACAATGGAATTGAGTTTGTTAATAAAGTACTCAATGAATTTTATGAAAATTTTGGAATCAGTCCTCAAAGAAGTGTTCCTCTAACTCCTCAACAGAATGGTGTAGTTGAAAGACGAAATTGAACTCTTATAGAAGCTGCAAGAACAATGCTGATTTACTCAAAGGTTCCAATGTTTCTATGGGGTGAAGCTATTGCCACTGCTTGTTACACTCAAAATAGATCTAGTATTCACACATCTCATGGAATGACTCCATACGAACTTGTCCACAATCGAAAACCTAATCTATCATATCTTCGTGTGTTTGGTGCATCATGCTATCCAACGAATGATGGACAAGATTTAGGTAAACTGAAAGCTCAAGCGGACATTGGAGCATTTGTTGGATATGCACAAAATAGAAAAGGTTACCTAATCTACAACAAGAGAACCCGAGATATCATGGAAACAATTCACGTTACGTTTGATGAGCTGACCAGTCAAATGGCTCCTGGATAATCCAGTTCAGGACCCGCACTTCAAGACAGTCCCATTGGTTCATCCCTTGTACCAAACTCCTCTCCAGCAACTCCATATGTACCTCCATCTGAAGATGATTTGAAGAAAATGTTTGATCCTATGTTTGATGAACACTATGAGCCAAGTACCAATGATATGTCGATTCCAACAACAGAGGCTGCTCCTATCCATGAGAATGAAGTCGACCCTTCAGTTTCAATATCATTAAGTCAAAAAACGCCTGCTGCTGATCACTCGGTCTCATCAACAAATCATCAATCTTCGAATGTACATCATGGAACTATTTCTAGCATTAATGATGAAGTTAATCCCTTTGCTACTCCTAAAGATGCTCCATTTGAAAACATATTTGCTCCTGAATCATCATCAGATCCATCCTCTTCAAGAGATATCGACACTGCTACTTCAGTTCCTCAACAACAGCCACATGAACACCTCAGAAAATGGAATCATGATCATCTATTGGACAACATCATTGGAAACCCCTCTCGTCCAGTATCCACACGAAAACAACTTGCAACCGATGCCTTATGGTGCTTCTTCAACTCCGTACTCTCTAAGATCGAACCAAAAGATGTTAAAACCGCCATGAATGAAGATAGCTGGTTCAATGCCATGCAAGAAGAAATTCATGAGTTTGATTGAATTGATGTATGGGAATTAGTACCTGCTCTAGATTGTGCCATGATCATTTCTCTAAAATGGATCTTCAAAGTGAAACTTGATGAGCATGGTGATGTCTTAAAGAACAAGGCTCGATTGGTTGCTAAAGGATACAGTCAAGAGGAGGGGATTGACTTTGAAGAATCATTTGCTCATGTTGCTCGTATCGAGGCAATCAAAATCTCCTTGGCTAATGCTGCAAGTAAGAACATGGTAGTCTATCAGATGGATGTAAAGACGCAATTTCTTAACCGAGATCTTAAAGAAGTCGTCTACGTCGGCCAACCTGAAGGCTTTGTGAATCCTGAGCATCCTACTCACGTTTATCGTTTGAAGAAGGCTCTTTACTGTTTAAAGCAAGCTCCAAGGGCATGGTATGATACACTATCAAAGTTTCTTCTATCTACTTGATTCAGCAAAGGAGCAGTTGATCCGACATTGTTCACCAGGAAGTCAGGAAAACATTTAATTCACGTTCAAATATATGTTGATGATATCATCTTTGCCTCGACTGACCCCAATGAGTGTGACCATTTTTCAAACGAAATGGGTTCTAAATTTCAAATGTCAATGATGGGACAAATGTCATTTTTCTTGGGATTACAAATTTCACAAAGTCCCAGAGGCATTTTCATAAATTAATCTAAATATGCAAATGAGATTTTAAAGAAATTTGGATTTGATTCAAGTGACCCTGTTAACACTCCCATCATAGAGCGTACTAAACTAGATGAGGACCACTCAGGGATCATGGTAGACCAAACAAAATATCGTAGCATGATTGGATCCCCGATGTACCTCACGCTAGTAGACCGCACATCTTGTTCGTTGTTTGCATGTGTGCTAGATACCAGGCTAAGCCTACTAAAAAGCACCTTGAAGCGGTTAAACGGGTCTTTGGTATCTCCAAGGAACCATCAATATGGGACTTTGGTACTGAAGGACACGGTATGTCACTAACGACCTATGCAGATCTTGATCATGCGAGGATGTCAAGATACTGCGTCGCATGCGTCGCCCTGAGGTGCTTAGTTTTGGGTGATAAGCTTGTGAGTGGTCTTCAAAGAATCAAATAAGTACTTCTATTTCCTCCACAGAGGTTGAATACATAGCCATGTCATCTTGTTGTGCTCAAATCCTATGGATGAGATCCCAATTATTTGACTATGGCGTTGAATTCAACAAAATCCTCATCTTGTGATAATAAAAGTGCTATTGCTCTCTCATGCAACAATGTACAACACTCAAGAGCAAAGCACATCGACATTCGACATCATTTCATCAGGAAGCAAGTTGAAAACGGTGTGGTGGAACTATACTTTGTAAGGTGACTCATACCGTTAGCGGACATCTTCACCAAAGCTCTTCCTAGAGAATGTTTTGAGTTTATTCTTCTACGACTTGGTCTTAAAGCCTTCAACCGAAACACTCAAACGTCTTCAAGAGGAAGAAGAGGAGTAAAAGGTGTTTCTTCATCTATCTCTTGTAAATATTTATTCGAAAAATAAAATACAAAATTACAAAACCTTCAAAAATCAAATAGAAAATTATAAAACTTTCAAAATCCATAAAAATCTGAAAAATTCGAAAAATCTTCAAAAAAATATTGTCTTTTTGTCATGTTTTTCTTGATTGGATAATATCTACGGTCTTGATGCTGTCATTCAAAGAATGACACGGGACATTAGATGTTGTTCGAATGTTCATAAAAAAAAATCAAAAAAATTATTTTTGGGAGAAAGAGAAACTATGGTTTATTGTCATTTCAGACAGTAACCGCTTTTCAAAGAAAGAACAGAGCCATGCTTTATCTTGGTTTTCAAATCTCATGCTCTGATTCTTTAAACAAATTCTTACTATCTAATGAAAACTAGTTGATTTGAAAAATAACTCGGACTCTGTTTTTGATAATCATCTGGACTTAAAAGTTTGTCTAAATATCTATCTCTCAATCAACAACTTATGTCATTGATTGAGGGGGAGAATGATTTCAATTAAATTAAAATGTTATTTGTCATTCAATTGTTTTCAAAAGATAATCATGCATGTTTATTCAATGGAGTTTAAAGTCTAAAAATCCGATCCTTATCAGTTAAAACGCTTTCATAATCAAGTCACAATTCTCCTTAAAAGCATTCAAAATCAATTTAAATCTACAGAGATCATAAATCTCAAATGATTTAATAATTGTGATCGGTGGAGAATTTGTGATTTAAATTGGATTTAAACTGATAATTCGGTAACTGGTTTTATAAGGATGTACAAGCTCTCCTTCCCACATGTGCCAAACGATTTCAAATTTTCCATGCACATGTTGTGCGAGAGCATCTATCTTAAACCACAAAGATTTGAAACGTGATCAATTTAATCAATGTGCAGGTTCCCTCTTGTATGTGCAAAACTCTTTCAAACCTCAAGGCACATATTGAGGGGGAGCAAGCTTATGAAAACCTCATCCTTCCCTTATATGCTTTATCTGCTTGTTTTGATCAGGGAAGTGATGTTGATATCTTTTAGAAACTGGTAATCAAAGAATTTAATTCTTTCTCTTGCCTCTGTGTGCAAAACGATTTCAAACACTTGATGCACATGTTGAGGGGGAGCTTGTTTTCTAAAAATATCAAAAACAATTCAGGTACAAAATGCTTTGATAATATATCACAAGTATCTGGATTGATTTTCAAATGGTTTTCAATTGGTTCCAATGGAAGATGAACAATACCAAATAGACCGAACAACTTTACTTTATGTATGGTGATATAAGGATGATAAGGTTAGGTATTTGTTCCCATGACCCGCCAGAACTGGAGGGATCTACCTAAGGACAATCCACTAGATAGTGTAGAAGTCCTTTGGTATATTGAAAAAAGGAGAAAAATGAGATATGGGAAGAGTGCGGACGGAGACTGAGCTAGTACTGGAATAAACCCAACAAGGTTCTAGTTATGAAGTCTCGGTAAGCACTAAAGGGGTTGAAGAATGAAAAAGAATTGAATGAGAAAAGGGTGAAAACAAATAGCCCTCCAATTATTCAACCTTAGAGTAGAAACCGGGTTCAATTCAGCCTATACTACCTTGGTGGTTACCAAGGTAACATCGGTATTGAAGACAAGACATCATGGACCCAAAGGATGCACTGCACTTCAACTTTCCAAACCACTCAAGTTCTTTTTAAAAGGACTTATTTCATTCTCACGGGGAACCGACATTATCTATCGACTTTCTCTTAGAGATTGTTGATATTGAAGAAGGAGACCCTCTCCCTAGTCTCCGATATAGGATCCAAATATGCACAAATTGAGTCTAGAGCCACGAGATCATCAATAAATCTCATTAGGACACTTTCAATGATGACTCTTTGTTTCACACAATGTGGAAAGAGAGATTATATCTTGAGTCCTACGCATTATCCTTGTGGTGTTGCCAGAACATCCGAGTGATATGCAAACATATTCCTAATGAAGATGGAAAGCCTTCTGGAGCAAACATCAAACAAGCTCTTGGTAGGTGGTATGTGAGATCTATTCTATAGATCAACCATGTGACAACTGAACAGAAACAATGGGGTGATTTAATCTTTCAAATCAATCCTGGTTCAGGTTATGGATTGACGGATACCTTTGAAAAACCGGTCATTGTGCTTAAAAAGTATTTTCTTTAGCACATAGACCGTGTACGAATATTTCAAATCAAAAGGTGTTTTATGATTGATAATTGATTTTCATTAAAACCTTCGTTGTTTTGCAAAAATAATTTCTATTGAGCAATACATGATTGTTTTTCAAATCTCTTTTCATCAATCAGTAAATCTCTATTTGCTGGTTCACTCACTCCGTGTTGTCTTCTTTGAGACATTAGGTTTGAGAACGGACTAAAGCATTCTGCGAAACCCTGTCAAGGAAATTATTTGGAATTATACCTGATCACAGGCAGTGCTTGTACTGTTCAATGGGGAACCGTGGGCCGTGTACCTCAGTTCAACGAAAGTGATGAAAGACACTTTCGTGTGCGTTATTGCTAAATGTTTTATGCAGGTACGCAACGTTTGCGGTATCGATCGAATGAAGCAGTCAATCCATAGCCGCATGCTCACTCAACACATTCATCTCGAAAGAAATCATGAATAGTGCATCAATGACTCTGATATTTTCACTCCATGCTTTTGCTACGCTGCCGCCAATATCATGAATCAACGAAAGCTTCAGCTACTCTGATGAAAAGATTTCATGATCCAGAATGTGAGCATGTCGGTCCGTTTGTCACAACATCACATAATACCAACACCACAATGGATGAGTCAGAGATTGATGTTAGCTGATGATCTCAAAGGCTGGCTCAAAATTATTATCACGTGGATCAGTAAAAGACCTCCACTTGGATTAACCAAACATGAAATGAGAAGAATAATTGACTACGAGCTTCGGAGTGAAGTACTACATCAAGAATGCAAGAACAATTTTAATGTAATATGTGTTTGTATTCAATGTAATTTTAGTATATGTTTGAGGTGACCTCCCTTAGGGGGGAGATTTTTAGGATTTAGTAAATCCAAGTATTAAAGAGTCGGTCACCTTAAGTATATGTAATCGTTAGTAAGCTAGTACTCGTAGATTATTACAAGTTAAGTAGTATTTAGTTTATGTAACACCGTGGAGGATGGACGGGTCTTTACCCACTGTATGCCTGATCCACAACCCGTTAGGTGGTGATTTATGTAAGAACTATAAATACTCTCAACCTCTCAAGGTAGAGAGTTGGAGCTCATTATAAGATTTTTATTTCTCTCACTAAAGTTCCCAAACCTCTAACTTTCTCTCTCTAAAAACCACTTATACGCCTATTTGATCTTATGGTTTAGTGTGTTTGTGAAATCCAATATGTTACAGGAAGAGGAGAGGACATCAGCACCTCAACCAAGGCCACGTGCCAGAAATACACCACTCCCAACAACAAGAGAGGTGGTGTTAGCTCTTCCTGCTCCAAGTTTTGGTGCTTCATCTCATGGAAGTAAGGGAAAGGGCAAAAGGAAGATGGAGTGATGCTTTATGGTGGAACGAGTAGATGGAACAACCGAAGATTTCTCATATCACAAATCCATCTACCATGCCATGAGCCAAAGATATAAAACTAGGTTCTTGAGCATCTTCATCGTCGTTTTCATCAATCCATCCTTTCCATTTTCATCTTCATCTTCTTCATCGTACTAGTCATGCATATCCACCAGCTTTTGTAATAGATGTTAGCTACTAGTATATGTTTGGTAGATCTTGTATAGGAATGGTCTTGTGCTTTCATTTGAAGTTTATTGTAAGCTGTAAGCTGTAAACTGTTTCTTGAATGAATGATCAACATGTTATCTCTTCATGATTAGCACTTGATTTGCACTTCAGTACTTTCTTTCAGTAGAATCAATTAGATAACTTGTACCAATACTTGAGCTTCTCTTCAGAAGAAACAAGCTTTAAGCTTACTTGACCATATTCCCATTACCCAACTTTGTGAACTTCAACTTATAGAAGCATTCTACAAAACAGACACAGAGAAACACACCAAACCAAAACAAGCAAATTAAAGAACATTAGCAGGTTAGTGTTAGCAAACAAAAAGATGACCAAGTATTTGCAAAGTTTACAAAATATACAACTAAAATCCTCCCCTAAGGCCTATTCCTCCCCTCAAGCTTTGCAGTTAAGGGTTAACCATCCCAATATGGACCACTAGGTGTTGAAACCTAGGTCCATCAAAAGCTTTAGTCAATAAATCTGCCACATTATCATCTGTGTGAATCTTCTGCACCTTTATCAAATGTTTTTCATATGCATCTCTTATAAAATGGTGCATGATCTCAATATGCTTAATTCTATTATGAAAAACTGGGATTTTAACTATGCATATGGTACTTTGCTTATCAATAAAGATTGTGGTGTTCATGAAGTTAAACCCATAATCCAGCAATTGATTTTGGATCCATAGTACCTGACCACAACAATTGGCAGCAGACAACATACTCTGCCATAGAGGTAGCAACAATAGTTTGTTTCTTGCATTACCAAGAAATCAATCTTCTACCAAGGAATTGGCAACCTCCAGTTGTGGATCTCCTATCCAGATTCGCACCAAAGATAATAATTATCACTATATGCTTCCAATACAAAAGGTGACTCTTTTGGGTACCAAAGGCCTAACTTGGGTTGGCCTTTCAGATACTTGAAGATCTTTTTAACTGCATTCAAGTTAGAAGTAAGTGGAGTGACCTGATGTCTAGAACAAGCACTCACAGCAAATGTAATGTCAGGCCTAGAAGCTGTTAAATACATCAATAAACCAATCATAGATCTGTATAAGTGAACATTCACAGCTGGATCTGGTTCAAAGTTGTTCTTTGGTTTTGGAGCTTCATAAGGTGTAGTGGCAGTTCTGAAATTTTCCATATCAAACTTCTTCAAAATGTCTCTCACATATTTATCTTGACTGATAAAAATACCATCATGTTTCTGCTGAACTTGTAGACCCAAAAAGAAAGTAAGCTCTCCCATAGCACTCATCTGAAACTCTCCCTTCATTAACTCCTCAAACTCCCTGCACCAAGCTTCTTTAGTGGATCCAAATATGATGTCATCCACATAAACTTGCACAAGGATGATGTCTCTGTTATTCTTCTTTAGGAAGAGTGTTTTGTCAATGGCACCTCTTCTGTAACCATGCTTCAGCAGAAATGTAGATAGCCTAGCATACTATGCTCTTGGTGCCTGATGTAGGCCATAGAGAGCTTTCACAACCTTGTAAACATGCTGTGGATGATCTGGGTCTTCAAATCCTTTGGGTTAAATGACACAAACTTCTTCTTCTATCTCGCCATACAGAAAAGCACCTTTCACATCCATTTGATAAACCATGAACCCCATATAAGATGCATAGGCCAAGAAAATTCGAATGGCCTCAACTCTAGCTACAGGTGGAAAAACATCATCACAATCAATTCCTTCCTCTTTCCTGAACCCTTGAGCCACTAATCGTGCTTTGTTTTTAACCACAATACCCCTTGCATCTCTCTTATTCTTTAAGATCCATTTTGTCCCAATTCCAATCTTCCCATTTGGTAGTGGTACCAATATCAATACCTGCTGATTTTTGAATTGTTGCATCTCATCTTGCATTGCTTTAGGCCAACTTGAATCTTCAAGATCTTGAGTAACACTAGTTGGTTCCACTTGAGAAAGGAAGCAAGCAAACAGACAATGCTTAAAGTCTGTATGATTGTCCCTTTGCTGGTTTGAGACATAGGAAAGAAAAGCAACTTGACCATACTTAGAGCTTGACACATCACTTCTAGTATGAATAGGTGCTTGAGGATCACCAATAATATTTGCTTGAGGATGAGCACTGTTGATCCTTTTTGTAGCAGAGGGGTTGACATCAATTGTGGTGTCAAGATTGTTCACAGTTGGTTCAAAATCACTGTCATAGGAAGGTGAGGTGAAGATGCCATATTTGGGTTGATGATTACCAAGATCTGAAGGACTTGGAAAGCATGTATATGGTTCTCCAAAGTCTGTGGACACACTAGTGGTAATTGGAGTAGATGCAGCAGGGCTGTCAGTAGATTTGGTGATGTTAGGAGAAACAAGATGACTGTCAGGAGAATCAGGGTTTCCACTGACTGCTTCTCTTGCAAGCTCCCCACCAAGCATCTCAGCTTCTAGATTGGCTTTATACTCTTGTTTCTTGAGCCTAGAAAGGTCCTCTGCATAGTGTGACTCATCTTCATGCTCCACAGAAGTTACTTTAGAATGATCACCTGCAAAATGGTTAGGAGAGAAGGAAGGTACAAGAATTGGTTGTTCATCATGATCAGACTCACTCTCTGAGTCATCATCTAGGGTACCTGCATTGTCAGTGGGAGACTCTTGTGCACCTGCAGATTGGTTAGCAACATGCCTGGTATAACCCAAATAATCATTTAAGCAATCCAAATCAAAGGACCAAACATGACCTTGACCTTGAACATTGGGCTTATCTTCTAGGTATCTCAGGTTAAGTGTCTCCTCAAGCTTTCTAGCATTCAAATTATATACCCTATAAGCCTTACTATGAGCTGAATAGCCCACAATATACCCCTCATCAGCTTTCTCATCAAATTTTCCCAATGGATCACTGGTGTTCAAAATGGTCACTTGACATCCAAACAGTTTAAGGTAATGTATAGCAGGAAATTTTCCAGTGAGAAGTTCATAAGGTGTCTTGAAATGAGGTCTAGTAATGGATACCCTGTTTAGTACATAGCAAGCTGTGCTCACTGCTTCAATCCAGAACATAGTGGGTAATTTAGAGTCAGCAAGCATGGATCTTGCTGCCTCTATTAAGGTCCTATTGTTTCTTTCAGCTACCCCATTTTGTTGTGGGGTTCTTGGAGTGCTATAGTCCCTTTTCATCCCTTTAGACTTACCGAGTTCTATTAATACAGCATTTTTGAACACTGTCCCATTATCACACCGAATTCCTTTAACCTTTCTGTTCAACTAGTTCTCAACAAGGGTAATGAACTCTTTTAAAACTTGAGATGTTTCATCTTTAGTCCTCAAAAAGAATACCCAACAAAACGTGCTATAGTCATCAGTGATTACCAGGCAGAGATACTTGTGATCAACACTCCTGACTTGGGTTGGACCAAAGAGATCCATATGCAGCAGCTGAAGAGGTTCTGAGATAGTGCTCACAGTTGTAATGGCTTTGTATGAGTCTTTGTGTTGCTTTCCTTTGTTGCAAGCAACACAATTGTGTTCATTGGTGAAGATTTTGGAAGGAAGTCCTTCAACTAGACCCAATTTAGAAAGCTTGTTAATGGTCTTGAAGCTCACATGGGCCATCCTTCTATGCCATTTTGTAGACTCATCCAGGGATTCTTTAGCCACCAAACATGTTAGGTCACCTTCTGGTTGAACATCATTCAAATTGAATGTGTATAAGTTGTGGCTTCTTGGAACTCTCAGCAGAATGGATGTATCTTCTGGAAGTGTGAAATCTTTAGAGAGCACAATACATTCATCCTCACAAAATAAGACTTTGTTCTTGGTGTCAGAAATTTGTGATACAAAGAACAAGTTGAAATGTTGCAGTTCCTTTACATAGTACACATTCTCAAAATCCAAATGAGGTGTTCTAATGGTGCCTTTCCCTGTGATTCTACCATCTCCTCCACCAAAAGTCACACTGCCTCCTCCTTCTATGGGTACAAAATCATGTATCTTTTCTTTGTTTCCTTACATGCTTCTGGGACAACCACTATCCATAATGCCAACATCTTTACTCCTCAGGGGATGATCCTACAACAACAACAAAAAATATAAAAAATATCAGTACGCTATGGAGACTCAAGTCATTACTGACTTGAGCCTGCCTTATGGATCATATGATTTAGGCCATGTAGATGTATAAGATCCACTATTGTTCTTGGTCCTCCATTGAAAGTTAGGTCCCTTTTTAGTCGAAGAACAACCTGGTGAGGGCTTCACAGCAGTATCCCTATTTCCCTTCCCATCATACATTTAGTCAACACATCCAGGCCAATAACCATTTTGAAAATATGAACTAGTTGGTCTCACATATGGTCTAGCAACGGATCTTCTCCAAGCAAAAGGAGAAGGTTTATCAGTAGAATTGGTTTTATTAATTGCTCGTGGAACAAAAGGTGGTATAGCACTAACATTTTTCCACATTGGTCTAGGTTTCTTTTGACTAGCACATACACCCATTCTCTGCTCATGAAAATCACAATCCTTAATCAAATGAAATTTACTTCCACAAACAAAACATGTCTTCTTTTTAGAAGATTTATTCAAAGTGAAAGATGTTCTATTACATTCAAAAGCATTCAAACCACAAACATTAACAGAATTGTTTTTAACAGAATTAAAGACAATATTTTGCAAAGAATTAAAAGACAAGTCTTCAGAGGAAACTATCTTAGAAGTTGATTCCTCAGCAGTAACTCTAACAGGCTTGTAGGTAGTCTTAGGTGTAGGCTTGGGTGAGGTCTTGGGAAGGTCTAACTTTTCACTTGACTCACAACTGGTATAAGAAGTAGACCCTTGGTCAGAGGACTTGTCACTGTCAGAACAAGAGACAAAATCATTAGATGAAGAATCAGGGTCTGGCAAGTCTTTTGACTTTTTGCCATAAAGATGGTGTGATCCATCAAAGTCAACTGTGATTGAAAGGTCAATGGGCATATGTTCACCTCTAATAGGTCCAGGGATAGCATGTAATTTACCCTCTTTTACAAAATTAGCTAATCCTGCTGGTGTAGATTTACGTGTGTCATCCCTAGCTTCTAAGCTAACATACTTCTTAAAACCTTACTGTTGAGTTAGGAGATTGACTGCTATAGATGAAGCTAGCTAAATTGTTACCTGACATTAACTATTCTTTATGTCTAGCTACTTCCTCATCTAGTTTCTCTTTTAGCACTTTGTTTTCAGAAACTACATCAGCTTTTTCTTTCTGAGTTCGTTTTAAATCAATTTTAGCACATTCTAAATCACTTTCTAACACCCTTATCTTTTCATCATAAGCCAGTTGAATCTTTTGAAACCAAACTTTTTGTCTTTCTAATGATTTTAAAGCCTGTTTATAAGCCTCAACTTTGACATAACATTCATTATATTTAGGTTTCAATTCAGCATAGGCTTCTTTAAGTTCATTATATCTTTCACTACAACCAAACACACAATTATGTACCTGAGAGATGCCCATTAAGGCAATTTGATCATGCTTATCCTCTGAAGTACATCTTGCCATCAATCCAATAATCCCAGAACTAGGAGCTTCATCATTCTCAGGCTCATGCATCTTCCAGTTGACATGGTCATCCAGAATGACCATAACAGTTGAGGATCCAGCTTTGGAATTTCCAGCTTCTTGCTGATAGGAAGAATACCTAACCTCATCACCAGCCTTCCTATCCTTGCATTCTCTTGAGAAGTGACCCATCTAATTACAAGTATAGCACTTGACTTTCTTTCTGTCAAATCTAGCTGGATCTCTTCCCTGGAAACCAAACTTTCTCCCAGACTTACACTCAAACCTCTTGATGTCCACTGAGAGCATGGCCACCTGCCATTTCAAGTTCATCTCCTCCATATCAAGTGGATCCAACTGTTCAAAATCCTCAAAGGCTAGTTGCTGCTGAGTGTCATAATCAACAACAAAGGAGTGAAGTACATCTTCCAACACACCACTAGATTTAAGTTGAGAACTTGATGGAGTGGTAATGTAAGATGATGATGATGAGGAGGAAACTGGACTTGGAGCATAAGTCATCTTATTTGAGGAGGCCCCAACAAATGCTTTGTGACTAGGAGTGGATGAACGAAAACGACTTCTGACATCAGGCTCAAGAGATTTAAGTCTGTTGTATAGTTCATCAAAAGTGAGCATATCCGGCCCACCTTTAGCTTTGAGTTCAATGCTTACTTGCAACCAAGATGGAGGTAAAGATCGTAAGAACTTTGAATTGCAATCATCATTGTCTGGCCTTGCCTTCAGCTGATTCAACTGACTCAAAATCTTATGGAACCTGTCATACCCCTTGTGGATACCTTCTTTTTCAGAGATTTGGAATTCTTGAAACTGTTGTTTCAGCATTGATTTCCTCATTCTCCTTGACTCCTCGTTCCCACCAAACCTAGCCTTGATAGCCAACCAGATGTCCTTAGCATCCTGCATGTAGTGAAAGTCACCCATGCGATCATCTGGTATAGCCTAAAGGAGAATGGTTTTCACTTTATTCTCTCTTTGGACAGCCAATATCTCATCAGCAGATTTGGGAGGAACGATGGTAACAACACCATCAGGATCTGTGACATGCCTCTTCAAAGTGTTCCCCTTTTTTACAACTTCTCAAAGATTCCAATCAATGTTGGAGATCCAATTCTGCATCTTGATAGCCCATAAATCATACTCCTCCTTCTTCAGGTATGGGAACTTTCCATTGGTGTTTGAAAGATTGAGTTGTTGCAGTGATGTGTTGTTTTGATTGCTTGTGGCTTCAATTTCATCATCTGATCCAGGCATGGTGAAGGTTGTTTTGGTTGTATGGGTGTAAAGAAAAGACTGTTCTTAGTATCGTAGAGACTCTCCCGAGGCTCTGATACCACTTGTTGAACCTTAGACCTTGATAGATCTTTGAGCTTTGTGAATCGTTAGTAATGCTTATGTAATCACAAACACACTAATAGAAAGCCTCTAATACTTGTATTCTAAAGCGGAAATCAAATACAAGTATCAACACAAATAACTAAGAATAATTTGATCCTCTATGGATCTTTCAATAATACTAAAAACTTGTTTTTCAACTCGTACATCATATATTCTAATGTGTTCCTTTTATAGACAAGGAACCCTAAACCGTTTCCCAAGAAACGTATAAATATAAAACTAAATAAGATATACATTATCACTTCATAATAAAGCTCATGCATATCCTAACTAACTATAAAATGCGCGGAATATCTATCTTCGCAGAAACCAACTACATGGTTTTATTACTTCAGCAGAATTATTTCTTCAACAGATTCCACAACACTTCAGCAGTAACATCAGCATAATTCTTACTTAGTAGAATTCCCAACATTGATCTATTCAACAAGAATGTCAGCATGGGCACTATAGCATCTCAGATCTAATTGACGCATTCCTTCATGACACACAAACCAAGAAGTTGCCAATCAACCAGAGTAACTAGGATCTTTTAAACCTATAATAGACTAGTGTGATAATACTAGTTGTCTTTTGTACTACTAAACTAATTAGACTCAGTTAGAAAACTCTATGTAATCCATGAATTAGTTTCCAGTAGTAAAGCATTGTAATTACTAAACTAAAAGTTTCAGTTAGTAAATTTTGAAGAAGCTTGTCATAAGTTTTGATTTTGTAAATCAATCAACGTTATATGAATAAAAATCTTGTTTTATGCTATCATGTGTTATGATTTAAACCTCCAATGTTATTATTCTATCATTCAAGTCAAAAATCATGCTTATTTACCAACCCTCTACTTACGAAATATCTTTTATATGATTGAAACATGACGTCTATAAGACAAGACTTCAACTCAAAAGGCATTGAACAACTCTTTTGCCAAGTTGTGGGATTTATTCGACTTATAACTATCCACTATTTTTGTCTCATCATGTTGTGTTAATTTTTTGTTCTTTACACATCAACTTGTATAACCTCATGCCCAATAGTAAACCATTTTGCTATCACCTTGTATAAACTTACAAATTTCCTTACTAATACATAAAATACAAATTCCTAAATCAACCATTCAGTATCAACCTCATGCCCAATGAACTCGAAATTTTCGATGTTATAATCAGTATGGAATGGTTATCTCAACACAAATAAGAGAATTATTTGTACCTAGAAAGAGTTGTTCACATTCCTTGTAACAATGAAACTTTGGTCATCCGTGGTGATCGAAGTGGGACTCGCTTAAACATCATCTCATGTATGAAAACCTTGAAGTACATTGAGAAAGGATGTTACACATTTCTAGCCCATGTTACCGAGAAGGAATCTGAAGAAAAACGTCTTAAAGACGTTCCTATCGCTCGTGAATTTCCTGAAGTTTTCCCTGAAGAATTACCCGGACTCCCACCATCACGCCAAGTAGAGTTTCAAATTGATTTAGTGCCAGGAGCGGTGCCAGTGGCCCGCGCACCATAAAGACTAGCACCATCCGAGATGCAAGAACTGGCCAATCAACTACAGGAACTTTTGGACAAGGTGTTTATCCGACCCAGTTCCTCACCTTGGAAGCTCCCGTCTTGTTCGTGAAAAAGGAAGATGGATCATTACGAATGTATATCGACTATTGTGAACTAAACAAATTAACCATTAAGAACCGATACCCTTTGCCAAGAATTGACAATTTATTCAATCAATTACAAGGTTCAAAACACTATTCAAAGACCGATCTACGGTCAGGATATCATCAACTTAAGTGTTAGGTTCCCATTTATGTAACACAAGCATCAATATGAAGAAATGAGGTAAAGAAGGATCGGATGAACACTACACACACATACGTTAATATGATATAGAAAGGATAAGCATAAGTGTAATATGATAGTGAACAACCAACCTTCAAGAGAAGGTTTACAATCCTATTTATAGGAAGGAACTAGAGCAACATGCAAGTTCTCTTCCTTTTCCTTATTGGGCTTTGGCATAGGCTCATGGACTTTCTACATGAGCCTAGCCTTGATTTCTAACATAAAAGCCATAATTAAGCTAACTATTACATATTAATTACTAACACTTGTAATCAAGTTTAGGAGTGATTCCAACAATCTCCCCCTAAGTGTTGGTGATTAATGATATGAGTGATAACGTTGTAGGGGCTGATGTAATAGTAGCTTTGACGTCTTCTGACATTCTTCTTTCTTGTGAGAAGAAATGTCTTAATTCCAACAATCTCCCCAGTGTAGGGATCTTGTTTACTTTGAAGTTTTTCAGCTTTGACGTCTTCATTATCTTTGTTCTTTGCAGTGATAGTGATAGTATGTTGTTGTTATCTGCATCAGGTCCGCTTCATTGCTCCAGTGTCTCCACATCTTTCTCTAACATGCTCACACGCTCTTTAACGTTAGATTTCAGTATTGATGTAGTTCTCTTAGTCTTTAAACTTTGTAGATTCTTTGGCTTTGATGAAGAATCATTCTAATTTTATGTTGTCTTTTGAGAGAACTTCAATTAGTGTCACAATTCTCAATTTCCGGTCATTTCTCAAACTCCATATTCATCATTTCATATCAATTTATGCATGGGTTTTGCATTTTATATTAAACGTTTATTTTCATATTAAATAAACATTATCGCGTGATTAATTATTTTGAACAATTGATCCGTTACTTCTAAAAATTGTCCCGATATATTTTTATACTCATATTAAGTTTATAAAATAATATTATGAGTTTACCCAGTGTTTTAAATTTATTTTGTATATAAATTGTTATATTTATATAATTACGACGATTTTCTTAAATACTACACGATAGTTATTATTTCAATCATATTCTTGTAAGAAATGTATTTTTATAATTTTTATGACTTTAATATATTTTATTTTGTTCCGTTAAAATCTATTTTTAGTTAACGCTACCCTAAATACTTAATTATATACAAAATTACCAAGTATAATTACATATTTATACTTTTGCTCAATTAAAACACATTCCTTTTATTTTTTTTAGCTCTTGTCGACACAAGAAATGACACACCAATTCTTGGACAAAATATCTTCTACTCTAGCTTAGTCACTAGACATATACTTGATTAGTTTAAGTATATACTAATATTTTACACATACTAACTCAAAGATACAAGGTGTAAAAAAAATACTCTCTTGCTCTTTCTCTCTTGCAAACCGGCAATCACAAGGACCAAGGAAGGATCATCCCAAAACATTTTTCAAGACAAGATTATTACACACTAGTATCACTCTTTGTATAGGTTTTGAAATATAAACCTTGGGTGATTAGGAAAAATCCATTGTTCTCATAAACCTCATCAATTACTAGTAAGCATTTCATACATATCATTATGTTCCATATTCATTTCTATGTTCATTTTTATTATGCACAAGTAAAGCATGCAAGTTATGTGATGTTTATACCACTTTTTAAGATTTTTAAGTGTTATATATATTTTCCATCCTATAATTACTCCTTGTTATATAGTAGTTTTGGTGATGTCTAGGAACCCATGACACCCTAAGAAGGTGTATGGTAGGATTAGAATAGCTTCGGAGTTGTTTTGAATGGGTTAGAATAGGTTTGGCGCGAGAAAAACTCATTTCGACAAGTTTGGAAAAGGGTCTGTCCTTATTTTTAAAATCTAGAAAATCCGACAGTAGATAAAAATTTTTGGCCTAGATATTTAGAAGATATACTTTAAAACGAAACCGTGGCCG
Source organism: Chrysanthemum makinoi (assembly GCA_910596185.1). Lineage (NCBI taxonomy): Eukaryota > Viridiplantae > Streptophyta > Magnoliopsida > Asterales > Asteraceae > Chrysanthemum > Chrysanthemum makinoi. Next base: position 211,881,579 of record OU343217.1, on the reverse strand, counting down.
CTTGAACAGGTTAAAACGGAGTTATAACGAAGAAGATATGAATTTTTCAAGTTAGACGTCGAAAACTAATAATTTCTGGAAATTCCGCATATAAATGTCACTTTTTACGAGTCAAAAATGAGGTTTAAGCGTTATGAAATGTGTCGACTTATCGAAAATATATTAGTATACTTTGACACGAAGCTAAGGGTATAGAAAACGTAGAAAACGGACTTGTAACAAGTAAATTACACGCGATAAACAAAGTTGCGGTAACTTTATTCTATTAGCAACATTAATATATTTTCTATTAAACATATACTACGGCAACTAGGGGCCATGTTGAGGGTCGTTTTTAACATTGATAGGATACTCTTTATAAAAAGATGTCTTCTAGTAAAATCAAGTTCGCCAACCATATTTTCCAAAATATCCAACCGTTCGTCAAGCGGAGTTGTAATGAATAAAATATAGTCGCTCAAAATTTATCGAAAACCACTCTTAAACACACAAGTACCATACTTAACCTATATTTTTCTCTAAGATCGAGACCTCTAGGATGAAAAATTAAATGCTAAAACTTTGAGATAATGATACAAGCTTCCCAAAACCGTTGAGTTTGTTTCTTAACGCTCGACGTGCGCCAATTTACGACTAGCTTTTAGAGGCCGTTTTAGTCACTTTCATGGAAATTTCAATGACATTATTTTACGACGAAAAGTTATAATTTCACAATTAATCACTAAATGATTATCGTCGGATATCATTTCAATGTAAATACATGTGAAGTAATTTAAAAATGGTCAAGACGTTAAAAGATTATATTTTCGACGAGAAGTATTGTTTTCAAAAATACATAAGTGGTATAAATATCATCCGAATTGCGTGCATAACATTACATCATGACTTATTGCATATCATATCATTCATAATAGGTCAGTTTCGAGATTCACGCTACATTTCGGTGTAACCACTTTTGTCATCGCATCTATTCATCAAGTGAGTAATCACATCCCCTTTTTACCGTTTTACTATATTTTGGGGCGTAATGCATGAATCATTCTTGAGCTAAACTGGTTACTACTTTTATTAACTAGTTTGACTAGAACTTGTGAACTTGTATCAAATCCTTGAACTTAATTATGAAATTATGCCTTACTTGAACTTATTGAACCGTACATGTTATGACCTTGACCTAAAGTCTCCTATGTTCGGAGCATCACTATAAAGTCTCCTATGTTCGGAGCATCACTATAAAGACTCCTATGTTCGGAGTATATCTTTGGGAAGAGGCACCCAGTATATCTTTGGGAAGAGGCACCCATTATATCTTTGGGAAGAGGCACCCAACATAACTTTGGGTAGTGGCACCCAGCATAATTTGGTTTCATCAGGAGCATCCCTGAATTATTATATTCGTGGTACTATATTGTGAACTATTATGACCGCTTATACTTGACTACTTGATACGCTATATTTTGTGCAATGGGTTGTGAACACACAGGTTGCAAGTTTTGTATGGGCGGAACTTGGAACTGAGTGGATTTACAATGCCTTTGCTTTGTGGACTATTTCCGATGACTGAAACCTTTGAATATTTCTTACGAGTTTTCTTATTTTACGAAACGTGTATACTCACCAACTATTTTCATAGTTGACCCGTTTTTCTCTCATGCATTTTAGGTGATCGTTAGTAAGCTTTTCTACCAGGTCTTGCATAATGAAGTTTTCACTTGTCACTGCAAATCGTTATGTAATAGAACGAAATATTTTGGAATCTAAACTTTGTAATATATTTGCCGATGTCGGCTAAACTGGTATTGTAATGGTGTACTCTTTCTTTTAAATATTAACGTTGGTATGTTCTATTATCTTGTGCTTATGTTCCCTTCCGTTACACCTCGTGTTTCCGCCTCCGGCGAGGGTGTGACAGATTGGTATCAGAGCCAAAGGTTATAGAGAATGCCGATTTTTCAAAAATAAAAATCACAGCTATAACCGGAAATTTTTTTTTATTAAACATTGAACATCATCCGAGTCATCTAGTCCTATCGTTGCATCGTTAATCATAAATTATACATAGCCTGATCAACTATGTCTAATTTATGAAGAACCATGCAATGATAAGAAGGGTAGTTTTAAATCATGTTTAGTCGAGTCTTTAGAGTCTGGTCACCTGAAACTGCATTGGTTGGGTGGGTATGCATAGCATGTTTTTATATTCACGTCTACGTTACCGTACCTTGTCAATACCTTTTATTTTCTATCTTTCGACTTATTAGGCATAGCATGTCCCTGATCCTGTCATATTTCGATCACTATAACACACATTACCACCGTTCTGCACCTCATCTGACTTCGTTCGAATGTCGTTTACTCAACCCGATGTTTTGGTCCACTGTAGGATCATGGCTGCAAGAAACACACGCTCAGGAGGCAACAACAACGGCAACCCAAACAACAATGACAACCCAAACAACAATGACAATCCAAACAACAACGCTGCTGGAATAGCGGATCTACTCACCCAAATTATAACACATCTCGATGCTAGACGAACCAACGCCGGAGAAGGTACTTCAAACGCTGGTCAAGGATGCAGCTACAAAACTTTCATGACATGCAAGCCAATGGAATTTCATGGTACTGAGGGTGCCATTGGACTGCTAACCTGGTTCGAGAATGTTGAGTCGAAACTTAGTATCACGAAATGTACTGAAGGAAACAAGGTTGAGTTCTCTGCTGGTCTACTACAGGGTCGAGCATTGACCTGGTGGAACAACCAACTACAGACTAGAGGAAGAGGGGCTGCAAATGCGTTATCTTGGGAAGCATTTAAGAAACTACTAACTGATGAGTACTGCAGAAAAGATGAAGTGCAGAAGCTAGAAGCGGAATTTTGGAATCACTTGATGGTTGGAGTAGAAGTCGACAAGTACACGATCCGTTTCCACGAGTTAACTAGGATGGTTCCTCACATGGTTTCCACTGTGGAGAAGTTGATTGACCGATATATATGGGGATTGATACCGGAAATTAGGAGGGATGTCACCTCATCAAACCCAACCACTCTGCAAGCCGCTGTGGGTATGGCGTATCGCTTGACAAATGATGTGATCAGGTCTGGAGGACTAGCAAAAGCGAATGACAATGGACGAAAGCGACAGGAGGATCACCAGGGAAGCCGAGACCAGGGCCAGCAAGACAAGAGGCAACGAATAACCAGGAACTATGGAGCGACTACTCAGGAGCGCAAAAGATACGCAGGTCCACATCCTTTGTGCACTCGATGTAACTATCACCACTCGGGAGACTGCCCAAGGTGCGACAAATGTGGACAGACGGGCCACTTCGCGCAAAATTGCTCAAACAGGACTGGGAATCAAGGACAGAGAAAAGCATGTTACGAGTGTGGAAGTCTAGATCACCTTCGCCATACCTGTCCAAAGCTGAAAAGAACACCTAACCAAGAAGGTAATCGTCCAAACCTAGCGTTGGCAATAGAAAGCCTACAAGATCAGAACATTGATGTTCCTCCCGCACGTGGTCGAGCATTTTATCTGGGTACCGAGGAAGCCCGCAACGCGTAACGGGTACATTCCTTTGAACAACTACCTTATTTCTGTACGACATGATTTTGAGTGCATAACTTCCTTCCAATTTTTACCACGTTCACGGCATTGATTAATTTGTGACCCATCGATATCGACCTTAGTTGTATTATATTTTGTTGATTTGATTTGATTTGTGTAAGCAAATCAAATATCGAGCGAATCTTTCAAAAGACTTCATTCAAAAGACTTGTTTCCTAGCTTGATCTAGTGACAGTTCTTGTTTGATGAGTTGCGAAAGTCAAGCTAAGAAACAAGTTTACTCAAGTCACTATCTAAAGGTCTTTTAAGGGCTACGTTCGATATTGGGTAAGTTTACCCTATCAAATCTAATCACGGGCACGTACTTAGTTGAATGGGGAACCTGTACGCATGGGCATTGATATGATCATTTAGACTGTTCGTACGAGCATGAACTTTTAGAACTCTTGTCGAGATTCCAACTATTGTATCATTAATCAAATCACGAGGACGTGATTCCGCTGACATGGGAAGAATGTCACAATTCTCAATTTCCGGTCATTTCTCAAACTCCATATTCATCATTTCATATCAATTTATGCATGGGTTTTGCATTTTACATTAAACGTTTATTTTCATATTAAATAAACATTATCGCGTGATTAATTATTTAGAACAATTGATCCGTTACTTCCAAAAATTTTCCCGATATATTTTTATACTCATATTAAGTTTATAAAATAATATTATGAGTTTACCCAGTGTTTTAAATTTATTTTGTATATAAATTGTTATATTTATATAATTACGACGATTTTCTTAAATACTACACGATAGTTATTATTTCACTCAAATTCTTGTAAGAAATGTATTTTTATAATTTTTATGACTTTAATATATTTTATTTTGTTCCGTTAAAATCTATTTTTAGTTAACGCTACCCTAAATACTTAATTATATACAAAATTACCAAGTATACTTACATATTTATACTTTTGCTCAATTAAAACACATTCCTTTTATTTTTTTTAGCTCATGTCGACACAAGAAATGACACACCAATTCTTGGACAAAATATCTTCTACTCTAGCTTAGTCACTAGACATATACTTGATTATTTTAAGTATATACTAATATTTTACACATACTAACTCAAAGATACAAGGTGTAAAAAAAATACTCTCTTGCTCTTTCTCTCTTGCAAACCGGCAATCACAAGGACCAAGGAAGGATCATCCCAAAACATTTTTCAAGACAAGATTATTACACACTAGTATCACTCTTTGTATAGGTTTTGAAATATAAACCTTGGGTGATTAGGAAAAATCCATTGTTCTCATAAACCTCATCAATTACTAGTAAGCATTTCATACATATCATTATGTTCCATATTCATTTCTATGTTCATTTTTATTATGCACAAGTAAAGCATGCAAGTTATGTGATGTTTATACCACTTTTTAAGATTTTTAAGTGTTATATATATAATCCATCCTATAATTACTCCTTGTTATATAGTAGTTTTGGTGATGTCTAGGAACCCATGACACCCTAAGAAGGTGTATGGTAGGATTAGAATAGCTTCGGAGTTGTTTTGAATGGGTTAGAATAGGTTTGGCGCGAGAAAAACTCATTTCGACAAGTTTGGAAAAGGGTCTGTCCTTATTTTTAAAATCTGGAAAATCCGACAGTAGATAAAAATTTTTGGCCTAGATATTTAGAAAATATACTTTAAAACGAAACCGTGGCCGCTTGAACAGGTTAAAACGGAGTTATAACGAAGAAGATATGAATTTTGCAAGTTAGACGTCGAAAACTAATAATTTCTGGAAATTCCGCAAATAAATGTCACTTTTTACGAGTCAAAAATGAGGTTTAAGCGTTATGAAATGTGTCGACTTATCGAAAATATATTAGTATACTTTGACACGAAGCTAAGGGTATAGAAAACGTAGAAAACGGACTTGTAACAAGTAAATTACACGCGATAAACAAAGTTGCCGTAACTTTATTCTATTAGCAACATTAATATATTTTCTATTAAACATATACTACGGCAACTAGGGGCCATGTTGAGGGTCGTTTTTAACATTGATAGGATACTCTTTTTAAAAAGATGTCTTCTAGTAAAATCAAGTTCGCCAACCATATTTTCCAAAATATCCAACCGTTCGTCAAGCGGAGTTGTAATGAATAAAATATAGTCGCTCAAAGTTTACCGAAAACCACTCTTAAACACACAAGTACCATACTTAACCTATATTTTTCTCTAAGATCGAGACCTCTAGGATGAAAAATTAAATGCTAAAACTTTGAGATAATGATACAAGCTTCCCAAAACCGTGAGTTTGTTTCCTAAGCATTCGGCGTGCCAATTCGACTAGCTTTTAGAGGCCGTTTTAGTCACTTTCATGGAAATTTCAATGACATTATTTTACGACGAAAAGTTATAATTTCACAATTAATCACTAAATGATTATCGTCGGATATCATTTCAATGTAAATACATGTGAAGTAATTTAAAAATGGTCAAGACGTTAAAAGATTATATTTTCGACGAGAAGTATTGTTTTCAAAAATACATAAGTGGTATAAATATCATCCGAATTGCGTGCATAACATTACATCATTACTTATTGCATATCATATCATTCATAATAGGTCAGTTTCGAGATTCACGCTACATTTTGGTGTAACCACTTTTGTCATCGCATCAATTCATCAAGTGAGTAATCACATCCCTTTTTTACCGTTTTACTATATTTTGGGGCGTAATGCATGAATCATTCTTGAGCTAAATTGGTTACTACTTTTATTAACTAGTTTGACTAGAACTTGTGAACGTGTATCAAATCCTTGAACTTAATTATGAAATTATGCCTTACTTGAACTTATTGAACCATACATGTTATGACCTTGACCTAAAGTCTCCTATGTTCGGAGCATCACTATAAAGTCTCCTATGTTCGGAGCATCACTATAAAGACTCCTATGTTCGGAGTATATCTTTGGGAAGAGGCACCCAGTATATCTTTGGGAAGAGGCACCCAGTATATCTTTGGGAAGAGGCACCAACATAACTTTGGGTAGTGGCACCCAGCATAATTTGGTTTCATCAGGAGCATCCCTGAATTATTATATTCGTGGTACTATATTGTGAACTATTATGACCGCTTATACTTGACTACTTGATACGCTATATTTTGTGCAATGGGTTGTGAACACACAGGTTGCAAGTTTTGTATGGGCGGAACTTGGAACTGAGTGGATTTACAATGCCTTTGCTTTGTGGACTATTTCCGATGACCGAAACCTTTGAATATTTCTTACGAGTTTTCTTATTTTACGAAACGTGTATACTCACCAACTATTTTCATAGTTGACCCGTTTTTCTCTCATGCATTTCAGGTGATCGTTAGTAAGCTTTTCTACCAGGTCTTGCATAATGAAGTTTTCACTTGTCACTACAAATCGTTATGTAATAGAACGAAATATTTTGGAATCTAAACTTTGTAATATATTTGCCGATGACGGCTAAACTGGTATTGTAATGGTGTACTCTTTCTTTTAAATATTAACGTTGGTATGTTCTATTATCTTGTGCTTATGTTCCCTTCCATTACACCTCGTGTTTCCGCCTCCGGCGAGGGTGTGACAATTAGTGTTGATGTTGGTATGAGCATGTGAAGAATCTCCACGATCTTTTCTACCCACGAGCATCCATAAGAAGAAAACATAAAATATGGGTTACAAATAATCCAGCGCTTACAAGTTTGAACTTCGAGTGTGTTAACAGCATAGTGTGAAAACACGAATCTAATTCTCACAAAGGCTGTTCCTGAACTGGAGTCCCACAAGTGAGATAACGCAATGTACTGAAGTACACCTATAGTTCAGATGAGTCTCTAAGGTACACCGAAGCATCACCCCACGATTGTAGACCGTTTGAGACACACTAAGCGTAACCCACACGGAGTTACCGAAGTGACCTGCTGTCAGGGTTGTTTGATGTTGAACCTGGCAAGAGTTTCCATTCAATCACTGAGGATCACATGTATGAACCTCTCATAAATTTTCTCGATAGATTGCTAAGATCTGTGTAGGACTCGATAATGTATCACTTGCGTCCTTATTGTTGAACGACAAGTGATGAAATGTCAAGTGTACCTAAGAGATCTTTTGATGAATCTCATGGCTCTAGACTCATGTTAGGTCACTAGTTTTACAACATAAGCAACATAGAAAGAGATAGAGAGGTGATTGAACAAGATTCACACACACACACGATATAATAAGCACGGTTAGGCGTAGAGTGTAATGAAGAGAATAACTTGAACAACCAACCCTCAAGTAAGGGTTTACATGAGGTATTTATAGGAGGAAAGCTAGGGCAACACTCCTAGTTTCCATCCTTTCCTTATTGGACATGGGCCTAAGCTTATGGGCCTTCTACATAAGCTAGACCTTAAACAAACATAAAGGCCATAATAAGCTACCTATTACATAAGAATAACTAACACTTGAATTATAGTTTAGAAGTGATTCCAACAATTTCCCCCTCAAGTGTTGGTGATTAAAAACGGTGAAGGCGTTGATGTAATAGTAGCTTTGACGTCTTCTGACATTCTTCTTTCTTGTGAGAGGAATTGCCTTGATATGAACAATCTCCCCAATGTAGAGAAATTGACTTCTTTGAACAGTTATGCTTTGACGTCATCTTTAACTTTGCTCTTTGATCATTGTTCTTTGTGATGAAATGATAGTATGTAGTTGTTGTCTGCATCTATTCTGTCTCAGGTCTGCTTCGCTGCTCCAGTGTCTCCACGTCATTCTTCAACATGCTCACAGCTCTTTGACGTTGGATTTCAATACTGATGAAGTTCTTTAAGTCTTTGACTTTGTAGATTCTTTGGTTTGACGAAGAATCATTCTGACTGTTGTGTTGCTTTAAGACAGAACTTCCATTAGTGATGATGTTGGCGTGAACATGTGAAGAATCTGCACGATCATTCCGCTTCAGAGCTTCTATAAGAAGAAAAACATAAAAAACGGTTAGTAATAAGCGGATTCCGGCACTTACAAGTTTGAACTTCGAGAGTGTTAACAGCATATTGTGAAAACACAACTTTAATTCTTACAAAGGCCGTTCCTGAACCGGAGTCCCACAAGTGAGATAACACGATGTACCGAAGCACACCTATGGTTCAGATGAGTCGCTGAGGTATACCGAAGTATCACCTCACGACTGTAGACCGTTTGAGATACACTAAGCATAATCCACGGGGAGTTACCGAAGTGACCTGCTGTCAGGGCTGTTTGATGTTGACCCTGGCAGGAGTTTCCATTGAATCACTAAGGATTACAGATGTGAACCTCTCATAAATGTTCTCGACAGATTGCTAAGATCTGTGAAGGACTCGATATGAACCACTGATGATCTTACTTGGTGATCAGCAAGTGATAAAATGTCAAGTGTTCCTAAGAGATCTTTTGATGAATCTCGTGGCTCTAGACTCAATAGTGCGTTTTGGTTTTCCTGAGCGGAGACTAGGGAGAGGGTCTCCTTTTTCAATACCAGCGATCTCTAAGAGAAAGCCAATAGTTTATGTAGGGTTCCCTATGAGAATGAAACAAGCTTCTGTTGAGAGAAACTTGAGTGGCTAAGAAGGTTTAGTGCATGCGTCACTGGGTCCTTCTTCAATACCAGCAATCTCTAAGAGAAAGCCGATAAATTATGTAGGGTTCCCAGTGAGAATGAAACAAGCTTCTGTTGAGAGAAACTTGAGTGGCTAAGAAGGTTTAGTACATGCGTCATTGGGTCCATGACGACTTTTAACCTTCAATACTGGTGTCATCTAGTGACAACCAGTACCATATGAATTGAACCCGGTGTCTGCCCTAAGTTGAATAATCTGGAGGGCTATTTCTTTTCACCCTTTACTTTACATTTCTTTTTGATTCTTCAACTCCTTCTTTCTCCGATTCTAATTTTCTCTTTTTTACAATCATACCTAAGGACTTCTAAATTCTAACTATTTGTGGTGTCCTTGGGTAGATCCCTCTGGCTCAGGCGGATCATAGGACGGTTATTCCTAACCTTAGTCACCTTATAACTCCATGACTAATCTATGTTGCCATAAAACCATTCACATGAAAGATCTCACACAGTGATTGTGAATGAAAACATTTTGTATCACTGTTGAGATGGGTTTTGCATAAATACTCCCCCCCCCCACATGTGCTTAAGAGTTTTAACGGAAATTTGCATAGTGAGGAAAGAGCGCGCACATTTTGAATTGATCAACTCAGGATAGCCAATCCCCCGCGAGACACGGTTATGTTTCATAGTTAAAGAGTTACATTGTCAGCTTTTAGGTGGCAACTAGCTCTAATAATTATCTTGAAGGTGTAGACAAACCTCGAAAGGTTGTCAAACCCGTCAGAGTTCATGTCTACCAAGAGTTCCTCGAATGGTATATTCTACTCGGACAAGTCCTTTGCGAGACACGTTTACATCACTAGCGAACTAGTTTGAAATTATTACCCGTCCCGGACAAGTCTTTTCGAGTTGCTAACAGTTTAGGATTTCGTCAATTCGTTGGTTAAGTCTTTTCACACGAGAAATCAACAAACATATTTCTTATCACATATTTTCTCCCCCTCAAAAATGGCATATAAAATATTATTTTTGAAACGTTTGAGAATAAATATGACCATTTTAAGTGTTGCGGGAAGAGTGACACAAAGAACATTTTGTTTGAACAAAATTTTAAGTCAAATACTCCCCCTCAACAAGTGATATAAACGGTTGAGGTTTTGAAAAATCATAAGGGGAAGTACTTGCTCTTTTGAGCAAAACCTTGAAAAATGAAAGGTTTGATAGGTTTTACTCAAAAGTAAGAAGCTTTCGCTCCTTTTATAAGGATTGTGGCACTGAAGCGTACCACAGGGTCCTTTCTTTACAATTACGGGTTGTACACTGTTATGTGTGCACAAGCCATAGACATATATAATCACACATCCAAAATATTAAAGAAAGACACAGTTCAAGGGGTACCAGGTAGACCAGTGATGTTCCCAGGAATGCGCACACGGCGTTGATAGCCGGTGATATTCATCCTGGGTCGACCACCAACAAAGCTTTATAGCGTTCTGAACTAATCCCGTCGAAACAACCCTTCATCAATCATGGTGATGATCCTCTTTACATCCCTTCTTTCCTGAGAATTCCACCACTTCTGAGACCCAATGCCTTCATATATAGCCTTAAACCGATAAGCCAATCTGTCTCGAACAAACTTCAAAGTGTGATCTCCAAACTTGTGAAGATCTTTACACGCCATTAAGCAATTTCGTTGTAGTTCACTTCGGTAAATGACGCCGAAAGGTTTGCTGATGAGTGTATATTGTGAGAGCTGGTTGATGTCAGGAAGATCAAGTTGAGGTGGAGTGAAGTTGACACGGATTTGATATGATTCAACTGCGAGCCGGAGATCTTCAACACGTTCTTTGATGACTATGCGTCTGATGAAGATGAGCGGTGACTTGATGAATTCACGTTGTACTTCGGTTGAAAATTGTCTCATGCGACCCTGTACTTTGGCAAGGTACATGTCTTCAATGTCGTTGATAGACAAATTCTCAAAGTCAGCTTCAGAGAAAGCATAATCCATTTCATCGTGTCGTTTGATCACGATATTCTTTAGGAAGGTGTAGTCCCACTTAGATGAAAGATCAACATGTTTGATGGCAACGATACTCTTTGTACTGAACACTGCATGTTGAGACTTCTGAACCTGGCAGCTTCGGTAGTAGATTCTTCGGCATTCCGGCCAATGATGAATCCCGTACAATGCATCTCGGTCGTATGCTTCCACTTTGTTGGAGAACAAGTGATTGGCACGTTCCTCAATGGCTATGTAGTTCGAGTATATAGCTGCTGGGAATGGAAGTGTCAAAGATGTAGCGTATTTCCTTGAACCATCGCCACCGTGTAAAAGAAATTCCAGGTCTTTGTTGAAGAAATATCTGAATGGAATCCTCGGTTCATCTGGTTGGCCAATTCTTGGTAGAGGTTTTGACCAGTCGGTGTAATATGGAGGATTGTCCCGTTTGCTGAAGTCGATGTTTGCTTCAGGGTTGAGCCAATCCATGTTGTTAGACATAGCTCTAGCAATGTTTTCAAGGTGATAGTCGACCTCGAGGGCACTCTCCGAGCTGTCTTTTAACAGTTGAAATGCTTCATTCTTCATTCGCTTCAACTCGAATTTCGTCATCTTCTTCACATGGAACTTTTCTTGCAAAATTTTAACGTGCTCCAATGTGTTACCGTCTACCAGATCTTGACCTTCTTCAGGATAGGGAGTTGAGTTGACAAGTGTAGAAAACCATTCAAATTCCTCTGTATTATCATCATCTAGCCATGATACGACTTCAGTCTGAGGCGTCTTCTTCTTCTTTTTCAAAGGCCTAGATGATGATTCTGGTTTCTGTACTTGTTTGGGAGAGCTGGGTTGTTGTAGGGGCTCACGGACTTCCTCATCGTCACCACCCGTATACTCAAAATAATCACCAGTTTTGTGAGTCTGGGGTGGTAACTCAGAATCCAGAGGTTTATCTGTAGAAGAACGAGGAGGAGGCCTTTGTTGAGCTGGAGTCCTTTGAGGAGGAGGTTGCATAGACGATGATTCACCAGACTTCTTTTGTTGTATAGCTTCATCATTATTATCCTGATCCTTATCTTCATCGTCTCTAGGATGTTTAGGCCTTTCTGCTTCTTCTCAGCATGTACATTTTAGTTGGTATTCCAGCAATGCTTCAAACAATTTTCTTTCGTGAGAAGCAAGTGTTGCAGATCGTTTGGACATTTGAGCAACTAGCCGGTCAACCAATTCAGCATCTGAGAATACTTTGGGATCAACTGGGTTGATGCTAACATACATTGGAGTTGATCTCATCCTTTGCTTGGCCAATTGCAATAAGTTCGGATAAAGTTTCCTGGTGAACATCTCCTGTGTAGCTCCAGGAACTATGTCAAGCAGGTACTTGTGAGTGTAGCCTTCGATCATCTTGTTCATTTCCCCTTGGAGATTCCGTTTCATGAACTCCTGAACGTATTCCCTTTCTTTCTGCATCTTGTCATTCTCATCATGTAGATACTGTATTTGGTCAGCAAACCAATTCAGTATTCTGTAGAGCATGTCCTTCTTTCTGACTTGTTGGACAGCTTTCACAATTCTTTCATGAGTATGAGAAATCCAAGAACGAGGTGGTTTCTTCACAGATTTGGATGTTGATTTGGTTTATTTCTTTGATGGTGGTGGTGAAGAGTGAGATGATGAGTCTGATGAGGAGGAGACATGAGGAGACTCGGGGTCCTTAGGCGGTTCAGAAGTTCCCTCTTTAGACAAAGCCTTGTCATCAGTCTTTGGATCAGCAGGTATATCCTCAGTCTTCTCTTTTGCTGGTTCCTCAAACTCATATTCGATAGAATCCTCCAGAAGCTGTTGTTGTTGCAGAAGAGTGGTGGCACCAGCTCCCTTATCGGGTTGATTAACTGCATCAGGAGTTGGTTTAGAGTGGGCAGCACCACTTGACCCTCCGGGGCCACCCATTTGGTCTTTTGCAAATTCTTCAGCTTTGTGTTGATGTCTAAGGAATTTTATCTTCTTCCTGAAAGTTGTCTCTAGTGGCTCTTCATCACTTTCTGAGCTTTCATCATATGGCACAAGTACATGAGTCTTCCCTTTGCCATGTTCAGCTATTGGACTAGGAGGTTTTGCTACTGATGGAGGTGGTTCATTTGCAGATTCAGAGTAGTGGACCTCCTCGTCTGATTGTGTCTCTTCAGAGCTTTCGTACAGTAGCTTTCTTTGCGGTTCAGACTTGGGAATTGGGATAGGGACAACTTCCTTTGAGAGAACAGTCCTTTTTCTTGGAGGGTTCCTCTTAGGGAACTTCCTTTGACTCTCTGTGCTTACTGCACTTCCAGCACTTCCTCTTCTGGTTCTCCGAGTAGGTGTTCCAAAAGGCTTTTCATCGAGATGACCAACTTTGCCTTCTCGTACTGCTACTCGATACCTTTTGTACGTTTCATGCTTTTTGATTTCTTTAGACAGAAGGTGATCAGGCAGCACGACACCCTGCTTCTTTGTTGTCGATTCTTTGATTCTGATTGAAAGGATAGGCTCAGACAACATGTCGTGATTGTCGGGGTCATTAAGCCTCTTGGGAATATCAGGATTAAGCCCAAGTGCTCTCTGGATTAAAAGATTTGTGTATCTGACATAGAGAATCTTTGAGCCAATCTTCTTGTGAAATGACATCATGTCATCCCATATCAGTGCTTTGATTTCAATGTCCTTCTTATTGATCAATGACCAGAAGATTTGCAGTTCCATGAGCTTGGGATGCTCATAGCCACTGTCATGACCAGAGACAGACTTTGTAAGATATTGGATTTCATAAACACACAAATAAGCTCAACAATGGATTGAATAGTATAGAGTTTAGAGAGAGAAAGTGGGATCCTTTCTAGAGAGAGAAAGTGAAAGAAAACATAGAAGGTTAGATTAAGATGAATGAAAGGTCCAACCCTCTACCTTAGGAGGTAGACGGTATATATAGTTACAAACATAACGACCTCCTATCGGCCTGTGGATCAGGTATACAGAGGTCAAATACCCGTCCTTCCTCCACGGTGTTGCACTAAACTAGATAGCTAACTAAATAACTTGTAAATAACGTAATATCTACGAGCTAACATATGCTAGACTATAGTTGGGGTGACCAACTCTTTACTATGTAATTTCTAATTCCTAACAATCTCCCCCTAAGGGAGGTCACCCCATGAATTACATTTTGTGTCCTAGCATTCTATTCTTGACTTCGTTCTTGAGCTCGTAGACTTTAATTCTTCAAAGTCCACATTCTTTGTGCTTTTGTGGTGACTCTTCGTAGTCCGATTATTTTGTACTTTCAGTGGAGGTCTTTGAACTGATCCACATCTTTGATGATCTTCGAGCTTTCATCACCCATAGTTGTGTTGCCATCATGTGTTGTTGTGACTTTCGGACCGACATGCTCACACTTTTGGATCATGACATCTTTTCATCAGAGTAGCAGAAGCTTTTAATGGTTCAAGATATTTGTAGCAGCGTAGCAGGAACATAATATAGAAATATCTGAGCCAGGTTCTGTAGATATGCACAAGTCATGATTTCTTCAAATTAAGTGTGGAACCTGTGAGCATGCGGCTTTGGATTGACCGCTCAATTCTGATCAGCTGCAACCGTCCAAATGTACCTGCAAACAACAGTTAGCAATAAAACACACGAAAGTGTCTTTGATCACTTTCAATGAATTGAGGTACACGGCCCACGGTTCCCCGTTGATCAGTACAAGTACTGCCTGTGATCAGGTAGGATTCCTAAGAATCTCCTTGACAGGGTTTCGTAGCTGTTCTAGCCGTTCTCAAACCGGAACGTCTCAAAGAAGACAACACGAAGAGAGTGAACCAGCGAATTGAGATTCACTGATTGATGAAAAATGATTTGAAAAACAATCGCGTATTGCTTGAAGAAAGAGTTTTGAAATACGACGAAGGTTTTATGAGAAAGATCAATTTTCAATCAAAAATACCTTTTGTATTTGAAAAGAGTACACATTCGACGTGCTAGTGAAAAGAAAATTCGCACATCGAATGGTTTTTCCAAAAGTGTTTTTTCAATCAGAGATACTTTTTATGTTTGAAAACATGAGTACACATTCGACATGCTAGAGAAAAGAAGATTTGTACATCGAACGGTTTTTCCAAAAGTATTCGTCAATTCCATTCCTGGACCAAGGTTGATTCAAGATTGAATCTCCCCATCGTTTCTATCCAGTTGTCACAAGCTTGATCTTTTGCAAGATTTTTCACATGTCACCCACCAAGAGCTTGTTTGATGTTGGCTCTAGAAGGATTTCCATCTTCATCGTGAATATTTTCATATCACTCGGATGTTCTGGCAATACCACAAGGATAATTTGTAGGACTCTCAATATATACTTACTTTCCACATTGTGTGAAACAGCAAGTCTTCATTAATTTTGTGTCCTAATGAGATATTGTGGATGATCTCTTGGCTCTAGACTCGATTGTGCACATTTGGTTTCCTATGCCGGAGACTAGGGAGAGGGTCTCCTTCTTCAATATCAACAATCTCTAAGAGAAAGTCGATAGATTATGTCGGTTCCCCGTGAGAATGAAACAAGCCCTTTTAAGAGGAACTTGAGTAGTTTGGGAAGGTTAGTGCAGTGCGTCACTAGGTTCATGACGTCTTGTCTTCAATACCATTGTTACCTTAGTAACCACCAGTAGCATATGTATTGAACCCGGTTTCTGCCCTAAGGTTAAATTATTGGAGGGCTATTTCTTTTCACCCTTTTTCACATTCATTTATTTTTCATTCTTCAACCCCTTCAGTGCTTACCGAGACTTCATAACTAGAACCTTGTTGGGTTTATTCCAGTACTAGCTCTGTCTCAGTCCCCACTCTTCCCATTTCTCATTTTTCTCCTTTTTTCAATATACCTAAGGACTCTACACTATCTAGTGGATTGTCCCTGGGTAGATCCCTCCGGTTCTGGCGGATCATGGGAACGAATACCTAACCTAACCATCCTTATAACACCATGCATTAAGTAAAGTGGTCGGTCTTTTGGTACAGTTCATTCATTTTCAAAACCAATTGAAAAATCATTTGGAAAAACAATCAAGGTACTTGTGATACGAGATCAAAGCATTTTGTACCTTAATAGTTTTGATCATTTAGAAAACCTCCCCCTCAACATGTGCATATGATTTAAAAATTGTTTATCACATGGAGGCAAGAGGACTTTGAAATATTTTATTTGATCACAATTTTCATACGAAAAAAGCCATTTGATTTTCATGGTAAAATTCTCCCACTCAATATGTGCATAGGATAAGTGAAATCATTTTATCACATAGAGGAAAGAGTTCTTTTGAAGCACATCCACGATCACAAAATCCATTAAGAAAACCATTTGATAACTCAATCAAGGTACTTTATGAATTACTTTAAAAAGCTTTCGTACCTCGATAGTTTGTTTGCTCCCCCTCAATATGTGCTTCGAGATTCGAAAGCGTTTAGCACATATGAGAGAGCAGCCTGCAGAATTAAATCAAAACGATCATCATTTATCAAATTTCATAATTAAATCACAAATTCTCCCCCGATCAAAAATATCAAACCCTTTGAGATTTTGGATCCCAAGTGATTTAATAAGGTTTAGAAAGCATGGGAGAATATGTGGCTGATTTAAAAACTCATCTAGTTTTAGGATAAATCCTCCTCCTCAACATGTGCATTGTGTATTTCAAATCGTTTGGCACATGGAGGCAGGAGTGCCTATAAAGGGATAAAACCGATTCCATTAAAACATATTTGAGATTTAAATCACAATCTCTCCCCCGATAAAAGATTTCAAACCAGTTGAGATTATTGATCCCAAAAGATTTAAATAATTTAGAGAATTTTTGGGGAAAGATGTGGCAAGATTTGATTTTGAAAAATGACAGATAAGGACCATTTTAAGACATTAAAGATTGTTAGTATCAGGTATGATTGCTTTTAAGAGATCTTTTAAGTAAAACAAAACAATTTCACAATCAAACAAGAACAGAAAAAATTTCATTTTGAAAGACCTTGATTCAAAAGAAAAATCATACCATTACATAACGTTAAATCTTTAGATCACCACATATTATCGTACAAGACGGAACTTTTGTGAAGAAACATCGTTTGAAAATATTTTATTTTAAATCACTCTCCCCCTCAATCCATGACAGAAGTCAATAATTGAGTGACTTGGGTTTTGATAACATGAAGTCCGGTGATTCTCAAAAATTAGTCCAGTATATTTTCAAAACAATATTTTCCATTTTCTAAACAATTTAATCAAATTATTCAAAATTGTTTAAAAATGGTATCCTGCACAAAGATACGTTAGGTGGTTGAGAAGCTTCTGTTGTTGTTGCTGTAGGGTTTGGAAGGAAAACTGTCTGCTGATGTAGTGAGACTTCTTCTTACGTTGCATTTTGAATGCCAACTGAGGTCAAATTAAGCTCTGTTTCTTCAATCACTTAGAAGAAAACCATCTGCTGATGCAGTGAGACCTCTTACGTTGCATTTATGCCACTCTCCATAGAAGTCCAATTAAGCTCCGTTTCTTCATTTGTCAACCCAAGATATAGTTACCCTTTCCTTTCGGCATCCAATCATCTTCAATTGTGGGATCCGGATCGGGAACATTCTTTTATACCAATATACCTGCATATGTTAGTGAACACACATACAAATATATGGTGGTCGACATCACCCAAACAACAATCGACTAATAAAATTCAAGGCAACATATCAATCAGATCATATAAATGTATGGGAATAATGTGATTATCAAACACTAATCATCTAATCCTAACAATCATATCCTAAATTCCTAGTCCTTCAACATAGGCAAATATCATTTTTTTAATTAAGCACGTAGAATAATTAAGAAAGCCCGTTAGATGATATAGATTTGAAAACATTATCCCCCTCAATCCATGTCTTATTTTTATGAAAAGTTTAAAAGCGCTGAAGTCATAGATTGAGTTTGCAAATTTAATAAAAACTCTGAAACTGATTGTTGTTAAAGCAACTCATTTTTCCACCATTTTTTAAAACAACAAATATTTTTCTGAAGAATTTTAGACGGAAAAACATTTGTGTAGGAACAGCAGTCCTTCGACATACTTTCCTCAAATTGTTTTAGGATAAGTGCACGAAATATTTTGAAAATAGTTTAAGCGTAGCACTTTCCTTTCTTGAAGACCGGGTTGCTATCTGAAATAATGGCAAACCATTGTTTAAGCACGGGTTACAGTCAGAAGTAACTGCAAGCCATTTTTTGAAGTGCGGGTTATAGTCTGAAATAACTGTAAGCCATTTTTGAGACATGTTTAGAAATAAATATTTACACCTCCTGCTCGAACTTCATCTAAAGTCCCGTGCCATTATTGAATGACATTTCTAAGACCGTAGATGTTATCTATACCAGAAGACATGTCTGGAGAAAACATATTCTTGGAATTTTTAAATTTTCTGACTTTTATGGGATTTTGTTTTTTTTTTTTTTTTTTTTTTTTTTTTTTTGGAAATATATACACAGAAAGATTAGATGATATAGTTTAAGAAGATGATGATATGAGTACCAAGATAAGGATATCGAGCAGCCGCGTTGTAGAAGAAAGAAGTCATCATCCCTAAAACTTTCACCACCAAAGCTTCCGAGGCTCTTGAATGGACATCAGAAATTGAGCCTGCAGAAAGTGAGACTTTGGTAGCAACCCCCCATACAGACAATCTTCGAATAAAGACCAATTTCCCAAGAAGAAGAATGAGAAGAGAAACAGTCTCATAGAATGAAGCTCAGCACCCCGAAGAACATGAGAACACCGAGGTAACAAGTTAAGACATTGGGAGTTAGTGGTTATCAAATCCGGAATAACTGATGAAGACCGATCACATGAACCTGTTGTGCGTCCCCGATGTACACAATACTCTTTGAGATTGACCAATTGTCTTATTCAGGGGAACAATACATCAACATCTTCATCTTTCCAAATGCATTCCAGTTATCTTCCCTAATCGTAGCGATCTCATCAGAATCATCATTACATTGTGTACATGAAGCACTAACCGGAAGAACTTTATCAAAAATCATGTAGAAGATGTCGATATGCAATATCATCTCACGAACCAAATATTCTTCTCACATTTCTTCTAACTGAATGCTGAAGTAACACAAACCAAAAGTCTCCAGAGACAATTTCCTCCAATTAGTTGGAATAATACACCAAAGGCTACGAGTTAAACACTGAGTTTCTCTACGGTTATGACCATTGTCTTTCTGGGATAACTTCAATTAGGTAGAAGTGTTAAGTTCATCATGTGTACTCGTTGTGCTTTTAGACATATGTCTCCTTCCCCCTTGCTGGTTTTGATACCTCAGATTTAGCAAAATATAATATACCCAAAAACTCGAAATTTTGTGAGAAGAACTCAAATAGCCCAAATGAATCCTGTGAGAATCAAATGCAACGGAAACTCTCTCTGACTATCTTTATCAACCCATATGTAGACAATTTGAAGTGACCACTGATGAAGAATACCCGATATACCAAACTTGAAACTGAAGTCAAATTCCCACATTTGTATCTTAAGCTTGCACTTAATAATGGAAGAACGGTGTCGAGAAGTTATGCTTCAAGCAAATTTCTAAGTACTCACAACTCAAGCAAAGTATGAGACATTAGCACCTCTTGCGATTATCCACACCAACATATGAGTGTGACACTGATTAAAACAAAGTAACTCCTAATAGTGATAGTTAACCAGGTCTTCAACCATCCACCTCGACTGCTGGTAACTAGATAACCCAAGACTTCAACTCAAATTCTTAAGCCCGAGCAAGTTATCAAATAAGAATACACCTTTGTGAATGTCAACTTCAACCTCAAACAAGTGATAAAAGAGTAACTTCGAAGTAATCAACTTATGTCAAATGTCCAACACTTGAATAAACATTCAATCGGATGAACATTGACCCAATGAATGAACCGAAGCAAATGATTCCTCAACATCAATGCATTCTTCCTCAAGGTATACATGTAGAAGCTGATCTGGAAGATTTACTAAAAATGTCTTCTAGCGGATGAGGAAGTCATTTTTCCTTAATGTTTATGTGGTTGATTTATAGCGTGCATGATCGGTGCAAAACCGTCAAGTTTTATCACACAAGCCGGCCACTTGTGAATGGCCGACCGTAACAAACTTAAAACGATTCAAGCACAGAATGCAATGAAGATCTGGAGAGTATAGTGTTTCCCCGGGTCGTTATGTCCCAGCGAGCTATGCGAAGTGTTAGGTCACTAGTTTTACAAACACAAGTTATAGAGAAAGAGATAAGGCGATTGAACAAGTAAACAAGCACACATACACGATAAGAGTAGCACGGTTAGGCGTAGGTGAATGTTTGAAGAGAATAACTTGAACAACCAACCCTCAAATGAGGGTTTACAAGAGTATTTATAGGAAGGAAGCTAGGGCAACACTCCTAGTTCCCATCCTTTCTTATGTGGGCTTGGGCCTAAGCTTATGGGCCTTCTACATAAGCTTGACCTTAAACAAACATAAAGGCCATAATAAAGCTACCTATTACATATGAAATATAAATACTTGAAATACAGTTTAGGATTGATTCCAACAATCTCCCCCTCAAGTATATATGAATGTAAACGGTGAAGGCGTTGATGTAATAGTAGCTGTGACGTCTTCTGACATTCTTCTTTCTTGTGAGAGGAATTGTCTTGATTCGAACAATCTCCCCAGTGTAGAGAGATCGTTATCTTTGAACAGTTATGCTTTGACGTCATCTTTAACTTTGTTCTTTGATCATCGTTCTTTGTGGTGAAAGTGATAGTATGTTGTTGTCTGCATCAGTCTGCCTCAGGTCTGCTTTGCTGCTCCAGTGTCTCCACGTCATTCTTCAACATGCTCACACGCTCTTTGACGTTGGAAATCAATACTGATGAAGTTCTTTAAGTCTTTGACTTTGTAGATTCTTTGAGTAGATGAAGAATCATTCTGACTGTTGTGTTGCATTGGATAGAACTTCCATTAGTGATGATGTTGGCGTGAGCATGAGAAGAATCAGCACGATCATCCCGCTCCGGAGCTTCCATAAGAAGAAAACATTTCAAACGGTTAGTAATAAGCGGTTTCCGGCACTTACAAGTTTGAACTTCGAGAGTGTCAACAACATAGTGTGAAGACACAACTCTAATTCTTACAAAGGCCATTCCTGAACTGTTGTCCCACAAGTGAGATAACGCGATGTACCGAAGTACATCTACAGTTCAGATGAGTCGCTGAGGTACATCGAAGCATCACCTCACGACTGTAGACCGTTTGAGACACACTCCGCGTAATCCACGGGAAGTTACCGAAGTGACTGCTTGTCTGAGTTTGATGTTGACCCAGCGGGGAGTTTCCATTCAATCAGCGGATCACAGATGTGAACCTCTCATAAATGTTCTCGGCAGTTGCTAAGATCGTGAAGGACTCGATATGAACCATTGATGATCTTATTTGTTGATCATCAAGTGATTAAATGTCAAGTGTTCCTAAGAGATCTTTTGATGAATCTCGTGGCTCTAGACTCAATAGTGCGTTTTGGTTTTCCTGACCGGAGACTAGGGAGAGGGTCTCCTTCTTCAATACCGGCGATCTCTAAGAAAGCCAATAGTTTATGTAGGGTTCCCTGTGAGAATGAAACAAGCTTCTGTTGAGAGAAACTTGAGTGACTAAAAGGTTTAGTGCATCGTCCTTTGGGTCCATGACGACTTTTAATCTTCAATACGGTGTCACTAAGTGACATCCGTAGCATATGAATTGAACGGTGCGCCCTAAGTTGAATAATCTGGAGGGCTATTTCTTTTCACCCTTTACTTTACATTTCCTTTTGATTCTTCAACTCCTTCTTTCTCCGATTCTCATTTTCTCCTTTTTATAATCATTCCTAAGGACTTCTAACACTAACTAATGGTAGTATCCTTGGGTAGATCCTCCCACTTCTGGATCATAGGACGGTTATTCCTAACCTTAGTCACCTTATAACTCCATGACTAACCTATGTTTGCCATTAAAACCACTGTATGTGAAAATATCTCTCAAAGGGTTTGTTAATGAAAAACATGTTTGAACCATTGTGAGAGATGATGTTTTGCATAAATACTCCCCTCCACATGTGCTTAATAGTTTTAATGGTTAAATGCACAGTGAGGAAAAGACTTTTGAATTGATCACGAAGATAGACAATCCCCATGAGACAGTTACGTTGCATAGTTAAAGAGTTACATTGTCGGCTTTTAGGTGACAACTAGCTCTAATAACTACCTTGAAGGTGTAGACAAACCTTCGAAGGTTGTCAAACCCGTCAGAGTTCATGTCTACCAAGAGTTTCTCGAATGGTACTTTCTACTTGGACAAGTCCTTTGCAAGACACGTTTACATTACTAGCGAACTAGCTTGAAATTATTACCCGTCGGGACAAGTCTTTAAGTTACTAACAGTTTAGTACCGTCAATTCGTTGGTTAAGTCGAGGTACCGATTCATTTGCATTTTGTACAACATATTTCTTATCACACAATTTTTCTCCCCCTCAAAAATGGCATATAAAATGTTATTTTTGAACGTTTGAGAATAAATATGACCATTTTGAGTGTTGCGGGAAGATGACCACTATGAACAATTTGTGAACAAAGTTATAATTCAAATACTCCCCCTCAACTAGTGATATAAACGTTTGAGGTTTTGAAAAATCATATGGGGAAGTACTTGTGTTTTTGAGCAAAACCTTGAAAAGTGAAAGGTTTGATAGGTTTTACTCAAAAATAAGAAGCTTTCGCTCCTTTTATAAGGATTGTGGCACTGAGGCGTACCACAGGGTCCTTTCTTGACAATTACGGGTTGTACATTGTTATGTGTGCACAAGCCATGGACATAATAAATCACACATCCAAAATTATATGAAGGAAACAATTCAAGGGGTACGGGAAGTGCATTGATGTTCCCGGGGATGTACAGTTGGCCGGTGATGTTTCTCACGGTCGACCACCAACATAGCTCTCCAATGCGAGCTGATCCCTTCGAACAACCGTTCATCAATCATGGTGATGATCCTTCTCATCCCTCCTTTCACGAGAATTCAGCTTAGGACCCAACTTTCAGGTATATCCTTCAACCTTATGCGCCAATCCATCCTAACCATCTTCAGGTATGATCCCGAATTTGGGAGCTCACTACACGCCATTAAGCGATTTCTTGAAGTTCACTATGGTAAACAACCGAAAGGTTTCTTGATGAGTGTATTGAGATAGGCTGTTGAGATCGGAAAGAGTAAGCGTTGGAGGAGTGAGTTGACACGCGTCGATAAGATTCAACGACCATCTGGATATCTTCAACCGCGTTCTTTGATCACGATGCGTCTAATGAAGATGAGAATTTACTTGATAAATTCACGTTGAACTTCAGTCGAGAATTGTCTCATCGACCACGTACTTTGCAAGATACATGTCTTGATGTCGTTGAGGACAAGTTCTCAAAGTCAACCTCGGAGAATCCATAGTCCTGTTCATCTTGTCGTTTGACTATGATATTCTTCAAGAATGTGTAGTCCCACTTAGACTTGAGATCAATGTGTTTGATGGCCACGATGTCCTTGGAACTATACACTTCATGTTGAGACTTCGAACCGAGCAGCTACGTAGTAGATTCTTGGCGTTCGGCCAATGATGAATCCCATACAATGCATCTTGGTCGTATGCTTGCGTTGTCGAGAAAACAAGTGATTTGCACGTTCCTCGATAGCTATGCAGTTTGAATAAATAGCCGCTGGGAATGGAAGAGTCAATGATGTAGCGTATTTTCGTGAACCATCACTACCGTGTAAGAGAAAATCCAGGTCTCTGTTAAAGAAGTATCGGAAGGGAATCCGTGGTTCGTCTGTTTGGCCAATGGTTGGTAGAGGTTTGGTCCAATCGGTGTAGTATGGAGGGTTGTCCCTTTGTGTGAAGTCAATGTTTGCTTTCGGATTGAGCCAATCCATGTTGTTAGACATAGCTCGAGCGATGTTCTCAAGATCATATTCGACCTCGAGGGCTTTGAGTGTCTGTTAGAAGTTGGAAGCTTCATTCTTGATTCGCTTCAATTCAGATTTCGTCATTTTCTTCACATGGAACGTTTCTTGCAAAAGTTTGTATCAATGTTGAACCGTCTACCAATTCTTGACCTTCAGGGTTGGGAGTTTGATTACAAGTGTGGAGAACCATTCAAACTCTTCGGTTTTATCGTCATCTAGCCATGATCGACTCGAGGTTGAGTCGTCTTCTTCTTTTGGAAGGCCTTGATGATGATCTTGGTTTCGCCTTGTTTGGGTGAGGTGGGTTGTTGTCGGGGCTCAAGGACCTCTTCATCGTCACCACCCGTATACTCAAAGTAATCACCTGTTTTATGAGTTAGGGGTGGTAACTCGAATCGTCCGAGGTTTATCGATGAAGGGAAGAGGTGGAGGAGACTTTGTTGAGAGAAGTCCGTGGTGGAGGAGGTTGCATTGAAGTAGATTTACAGGGCTTCGGCGTTTGGTCTGCGAGAGTCCTTATCCTTATCATCGTCATCTCTTGGTCGTTGGGTTGATCGGTGACTCCTTGCATGATGATCTGAGTTGAAAATCAAGTAGATTTTCGAAAAATTTAGCTTCATCCGAAGTAAACGTTCTAGATCGCTTTGACATTTGCATCACAGTTTAGCGATTAACTTCAGGTCGGAGAGATCACTTCTTTGGCCATTGTATGTTTAACCAATGCGACGATGTTAGGGTGAGTTGTGCGGAAAATACTTCTCTAGTCACACCGGGGACAGTGTCGAGAAGAAACTTGTGGGTATGATCTCTTCTTTGTCTTCTCATTCCTTTTGGACTTTAGGAACAATATCCTGAAGGTACTTGTTAGTGTAACCTTCGATCATTTCGTTCAGTTCCTCTTTACGATGACCTTTCATGAATTCCTGTATAAACTTCCTTTCTTCTTGCATCTTGTCATTCTCGTCATGTAGATATTGTATTTGTTGATTGAGAAAGTTAAGCTTTCTGTATAACATGTCTTTCATTCGACTTGTTTGACACTTTCACAATTCTTTCATGTGATGCGAGAAATCCAAGAGCGAGGTGGTTTCTTCCGCAGATTTGGATGATGATTTGGTTGACTTCTTTGATGGTGGTGGTGATGAGGTGAGATGAGGAATCGATGATGAGGAGACATGAGGAGACTTCATGTCCTTAGGAGTTTCAAGTTTTTCTCCTTTGAGTGTGTTGGACTGTCTAGAAGAAACTTTGTATAATCATCCTCGTTATCTCTAGACTTTTCTTTCTCAGTTTCCTGTTTCTCAAATCATCTGAGAATAGTGTCCTCAACGGTACATTGTTGTTGCACAAGAGTGGTGGCACCGATCCCTTATCGGGTCGATTAACGCATCGGGATGCGGAGAGAGTGGCAGCTCCACTTGATCCTCGGGGCCACCCATTTGATCTTTAGAAAATTCTTTGGCCTTATGAAGATGTCTGGCGATGTGAAACTTCTTCTGTATGATTGATCGGTTGCTCTTCTTCTTGAGCTTTCATCATAAGATGCAGTCTTCCCTTTTCCTTTAATAGTTTGAGGACTTGGAGGTTTTGGTGCTGAGGATTTTCATCCTTTGCGGATTTGAGTATGTAATCTCTTCATCGTATCGGTAGCCTTGAGTCCTCCACGTGAGAAGCTTTCTTTGCGGTTCAAGTGAAAGGATCGGAGTGGCTTCCTGAGAAGGAACTTTCTTCTTAGGGGTGGGTTTCCTCTTTGGAATAGGTTTCTTCTTTGGAACATTCTTTGACTATCTGTACTTGTGCTTCCTGCACTTCCTTTTCGGTTCTCCTACAGGTGTTCCGAAGATTTTTCGTCGAGATGACCAACTTTGCCTTGTCATTTGCTTCAGATACCTTTTGTATGCGATTCGAGCTTTCGACATCTTGATTAGAAGGAAATCTGGCAGCCACGGCCTTGTTTCTTTGTAGGCGTTTCCTTTATTCGGCGAGATAGAATAGGTTCGTCAACATGTCATGATTGCGGGGTCATTGAGCCTCTTGGGAATGTCGGGATGAAGTCCAAGTGCTCTCTGGATCAACAATTTAGTATATCCGATGTAGGGAATCTTTGAGCCAAGTTTGTTGAGAAATGACATCATGTCATCCCAAATCGAGCCGATAGCGATGTGTTTCTTGTTGACCAATGCCCAGAATATTTGCAGTTCCATGACCATAGGGTGCTCATAGCGGCCATCACGACGAGCAGAACTTGGTGATGATGTAGAGAGTTCTCCGGGTTGAGGAATACTCTTAAGCTCTACGTGAGAATGCTTGGTGATTATTCCTGTAACCTCGTCATAACCGATATTGATTAAGAATTGGAGAGTGAGCTCTTGGCGAGGTGTGGCATATAGTTTGGTTGGATCGACATCAAAATTAGGAGAAACGACCCTTAAGTGCTGGTGTAATGGTGACTTGTTTGTGATTGAGTCACCGTCACGGCAGGTTGTCCTGACCCTTTCCATAGTGTTCGATTGTTGGATGTAGATCTCGAACGATTGGCGAGTGAGTAAGCATGTTACGATAGGATGAGTCCTCAGAATGTCAATAGCAATTAAACAACGAAGATCGGAGCAAGTGAGGGTGTCAAAGTCAACACGAAGATTATTCTTTCCTATCTTCATTGGATAGCCATGAGGATAGATATCGGCAATGGAGAACTTGGTGCATCCACATTCATTTGTTCACCATGTCGTGATCGAAATAACATTAGCCAAAAGAACCAACATATCGAAAGACATAATGTTAGTCAACGGAAGGTCTTATTGTCTAGTTATTGAATGTACAATGTCAATGATTGTTACGAGTCCTAAGTCACTTGTATGTTCAATAGTTCAATGATGTCGTGAAATGTTTAGTGAGTTAGTTAACTTTAAGTTTTAAAGTTTATTTTATCACTTATTGTTCACAACATATCAAATGATTTAAGTTTATTAGTGACATTTTAGGATTCGTGATGATATGATTAGTTTATTTACAAGTTTGTACAAGTAACAATTCATCATGAAGGTCAATCCAGGGTTAAGCGTAGTTTGGCAAAGTTATGCGTGAGCGGGAATGATATATGCTTAGCGTAGACTTACGCGTAGAATCTAACTACGTAAAGAAATGTTATGCGTAGGAAAAGGAGACCTTAGGCGTAGAGCTTATGCGTAGGCATATATTAACCTTACGCGTAAGGCTACTCGTAAAGTTGACCTTATGCGTTAGTCACTGTTTACGCATATCCTTCACAGAGATCGCGTAGTCCATTGTAGAACCTTCGCGTAGATGTTATGCGTAGGATTATATTCACGCGTAACATGACTACGCGTAGGGTATCCTTATTAGAATTGCAAATGACCTTGATTCTGAATTTAGTAGCAAAGCCGAAATAAGTTTATCAAATCATCAAAGTTAACACAAACATCATTTTATCAGATCAAACATACTAGCTCATTTTAACGATTCAGCGTAGAACACATCTAGCGTAGTCTAAAACCTAAATCTGGCATTGAGTTTTAGCCATAGATTATGCACTAAACTTTCTGGTATGTTAAAGATATTTTGTGAGTATGTAAGAAGTTGTAACACTTAATTTGTTGAGAATCAAAATACCCAAAGTTTATGAACTTTAAACCCTAATTTCAATTGATGACCATTTAGTGTTTCGGGTGGTTATAAACTTTGGAAATTATCAATTCAACAACATAATAGCATAACCTAACAATCTTTTTAACCAAAACACTTCACATTCAAAATACCCAATTTGACCTAAGAACCCTAATGTTTGAAAGTTATCAATTAGTGTATCGGGCATGTTTGGGTAATGAACATGTGTTTATAGATGTAAAAGGAACATTTTGACACAATCTTATTAACCACAAACACCATTCTTGATTTAGTGTTCATACACTTAGCGTATGACACTAAATCAAGCATAGATCAAATTTTTACCGTTGGTTTGTATCAAAATCAAAACCTATGTTTAAAAACATGTTGAGATCATAAAACCACTTACAAATCGATGATCCAATGCGGTTTCTTTAAACAATTTCTCTTGATAGGATCTTTTAGTGTTGGTACTAAATGTGAGGTGAAAGTGTTAGGTGGGGTGTTTTATCAAAAATAACTTTGTGGTTTTTGCAGTTTTAGTCCCTCCACCTTTTCCTTTTTCAACCAAAGCCTTTTAACTTCCATTTTGGTTACCAAACAAAGATTTTTAGGAAAGAAACATGACGACACTCCCTCTCGGCTTGAGAAAGTAATGAAAGGTTATTAATTTAATCCGAGGAGTGTCTTTGAACCAGAAAGTGTACCACCATTTGTAAAAGAATCAACCGATATATGATAACATGCAAGTACACAGATGTTTGAAGCAGTTAGAGTTATTTTCTCCCCTCAACACTTGATCGGAAAAATACTAAATTTTGAAAGATTGAAGTGTTGTGGAAAAATGTACTTGCCATGTTGAAAGAAATATAGATTAGAAGAATATTTTTGTTGTTTTATCGGATTTTATATTTTTGTATTTTGTTTTTGAAAATTTATTTACAAAAGATGTTTTGGTGTTTGACAGGTTTTTAAGACTGTTTTAGGAGGTCATCAATTCCTCTTGAGTCAAACACCTCATACCAATCCGGTGGACCAACTCATTAAACCTAGCGAGAGGCAAGACTTTGGTGAGAAGATCTTAATGGTATTCGGTACCCACAAGTATAATTCAACGGTACCTGTTCCCGCGTGGTCCTTGATGAAATGATAGCGTAGATCGATGTGCTTTGATTTCGAGTCTTGGCGAGTTGCGCGAGATGGCAATGGCACTCCGATTGTCGCAGATACATCGGGATTCGTCAAATACGTAACCATAGTCTTTGAGTTGTGTTCTCATCCAGATGACTTGAGCACAACACACCGACATGGCTACATATTCTGCTTCGGTTGATGACGTGATGTACAATCCTGTTCTTTGATTGCCAAGACACCATTTATCACCAAGAAATTGTAGAGCTCTGAAGTACTTTTCTTGAGTCTAAGCATCTGCGTGTCGGCGTCTGAAAAGCGATTAGTTCAAAACCAGAATCCTTTGGATACCATATCCCCAAGTTAATGGTTCCCTTGATGTATCGGAGGATTCTTTTAGCATCAGAGAGGTGGGTTTCATTGGTCGCGGCCGATACGGGAGCATAGATAAACGGCAAAGACAATATCAGGTCACGCTGGTACATTAGATACATGAGAGACCCAATGATACTTCGGTATTTGGTAGGGTCAAACAATTTCCCATGTAAATCAGCATCTAATTTCTTGGTATGAGCCATTGGTGTGGCATAAGTGTCACGGGTTGTCATTCCAAATTTGTTTAACAGTTCAAGGGCATATTTGGGTGACTCAGGAGAAAATACCACGGGGTGATTGATGAACTTGCAGTCCTAGAAAGAACGTAAGTTCACCCATCATGGACATTTCAAAATTTTTCTTCATTAGTTTTGCAAAAGCGATTGAAAACTTTTTATGTGTAGACCCAAAATGATGTCATCCACGTAAATTTGAACAATTAAGATGTGTGTCCCGTGATATTGTATAAAAGAGTTGGATCAACCGAGCCTTTGGTGAAATTATTGGCAATGAGGAAAGATGATAGCTTATCGTACCATGCCCTAGGGGCTTGTTTGAGACCATAAAGAGCTTTGTTCAGTTTGTAGACATGGTTCGGGCACTCAGGATCAACGAATCCATCTGGTTGGGTGACATAAACCGTTTCTTTAAGTTGTCCATTGAGAAACGCAGTTTTGACATCCATTTGATAGACCGTTATATTCATATGAGCCTGAGCGAGAAATATCGAACGACCTCAAGACGAGCAACGGACAAAAGATTCTTCAAAGTCTATTCCCTCTTCTGACGATAACCTTTAGCAACTAGCGTGACTTGTTTGGATAACATTCCCTTGACATCAATTTGTTTTCCAAATCCATTTTAAACCAATGGCGTAGACCTGTTGGTCTTTCAACAGTTCCCATACTTCAAGACGTTTGAATTGGTTGAGTTCTTCTTGCATGGATTCAATCCAGTTGTCTTTGGTCATTGCATCTTTAATGTTTTAGGTTCGATTGGTGACGGTGAGTGCATAAATGCAATGTTCACCGTCCGAGTAAAGGCGTTGTCTGTAACGACTGGTTGGTTCGGGTTGCCAATAATGTTAGCCAGAGGATGGTCTTTTGTCCATCTATGTGTAGAAGGTTGATGTTGGTATACATTGTGCAGATTCTGAGGATTCAAATGGTTTGTTGAAGATTCCGCGACATCCGGTGCAGCAGTCTCATTAGCAAACGGGTTGAAGAACGCATTTGGATCAAAATCTGCAGGTGGGGGGTACTTCATTGAATATCATCAATTGGTTCATCATTGTTGGGCGGTGTGTTCAAGCTGTGTTGGAGTCAAGTGGTGTAGGTGCATCTTCAACGGTAGTTGTTGTAGCAGGTGTATGGTATATAGAATATTATCGGGTTGTGCGTGAAACAGCGGATACACGAACGTTCATCAATATCGTCCAGCGAACGGAGGAGCAAATAACCTTTCCATTTGTTGTGAGTTAGGCTGAGGGCTTTCTTCAGGTGATGATGGGGGTTGAGGGAAGTTTAAACGGTTGTGACCGGGTTCTAAGCTGTTATACTCGGAAGCCATTTCCGTGAGTTCATCGAAATGAGCATGAATCGTTTCCATTACCTCCTGAGTTCGACGATTCCAGTTCGAAACCTTTAGAATTGTCACAGTATCCAATAAAGACTCCAATATCGGCTTTGGCTTTGAGCTTTCCAAAATCATCACGATCATTATTCGGATAGCAAAGGGATCCAAATACATGAAAGTGTTTTGAGGTTCGGTTTATAGTTGTGGACAAGCTCGAAAGGTGTTTTGTTGTGGCGTTTTGTGATCATAGAACGGTTTTGAGTATAGCATGCGATGAATCGACGCCATAAGTATCTGGAAGTTTAGCATTGATTAACATTGTTCTTGCGGCTTCCACTAACGTTGGTTTAGTCTTTCAACAACTCCGTTTTGTTCAGTGTACGTGCAATAGATGTTTGATCTTTGAATTCCCACTTTCTCATAAAATTCACGAAGAGTTTGTTAACAAATTCGAGTTCCTTTATGCATTCCGATGATTACGGTTGTTGTTGAGGCTGAACTTGTATTTTGTGAAAGGTGATGATCATTTGTGGAGCTTGGTCTTTGCTACGAAAAAAGTAGACCCAAGTCCATCGTGAGTAGTCATCAACAATTACTAAGATGTAGCGTTTGCCATTGATCGTTTGCACGCGCATCGGGCCACACAAATCCATGTGAAGAAGATGAAGCACATCTTGAGAGCGTGTTCCACCTTTGAAGGAAAATGAGCACGAGTGCTTTTCCCTTGTTCACAAGCTGAGCAAAGGTGATCTTTTGAATACCGGAATCGTGGGAGTCCTTCAACTAGTTTGTGTCGAGCAAGGTTGGTGATGGTTTGAAAGTTTAGATGTGAGAGACGACGGTGCCATAGCCAAGATTTTGTAGATGTTGCCTTTGAAAGTAAGCAAATGGGAGAGGAAGCAACCATGTTTTGCATAGAGATAGTGTAGAGACTAGAATTACGAGGCAGGACATAAGGTCATTTCCTTGTAGATCACGAATGAAACAAGTTTTCTCCATGAAAGCAACCTCCAAATCTCCATCACAAAATTGACCTCTTGAAAGCAGTTGTGACCAGGGCCTTCCACATAGTAAACCCTGCTAATTTCGATGTTCCCATTGACATAATCTCTGTAGCCCATGATAGCTACGAAGTGATCATTCCGAATCGGCGGTGCCAATGAACTTTGCAATAAAGTTTGATAACAGTTTAAGATTGCTGTCATGTGTCGGGAACATCCGCTATCAACAATCGAGAGAATGATCTGATCACACCGCATTACACACGGGCGACAGATGGAATAGAAGTAGATGTGGAACCGAAATGTTAGAGGGTTCCAAAGCGAGTATGTAGATATACACACATTGATAATTTTAGGCATCCATTTAAATCCTAGTGTGTTATATATCCATTTCCGCCATCTATAACTACTCTTTGCTTTAGTCTTAGTGAATGCACTAGGTGGTACTACGTTCTTAGGAGGTGAACGGAGCTCTGGACATAGTAGTGGTTGCTTAGAATCTAAAGAAGGCGGTTTACCAAGCGAGACTTAGAATGATTAGTGGGCCTAGAGGTATTCCGATTCTTAGGATTCCTTAAACGAGAGATGAGAGCTTTAGCAACACATTTTCATGACAATCGAGAATTCATACTTTTCCGACAAATAACACAAGGTGCATCGGTGAATATCAAAAGTACTTAACGGTTTAGCATTAGTTACATCACTATTTCTATTACATTTGCGAGGCCTAATATCTATAGTGGATGCAACATGAGTTTTATTCAGTCCTAGGGTGTTCTTCTACTTTAGCATTCCTTATTGATCTTTTCTTAGGTCGCAACTTCCTATTCTTCATTTGAGTGCTCCTAGGCTGTGAAGTGCGGGGCGTTTGGAAAAGATACAACTATTCTGTTTCATGAGGGAAACACATTAGCAACTTGTGATTTGGCAGTAGAATTCTAGGTGCACGATTACTAAGTGTGACTGGTGCTAATCTCTTAATCACATTAGGCGGAAGTTGTTCATACTTTCCTAACATTTCCCGTAACTTAGAGATGGTGTGAATCAGATCTTGATTTTCGGAACGAATATTACGGCAAAATTCATGACTTCTTTAGTGTGAGCAAGATAATGATCAAGTTATTTGATGCTTCAAGTTTAGTCTTTTTGAGTAAATCAAATATGACACCATATTCCTGTTTAACTTTTTAAAGTTCTTGTTCATATTTTGAGATTTGACTTTTCAAAGACACGTTTTGATCATCCAGTTGCTCAATTTTAGGATCGAAGATTTTTCACTTTCGGTG
Organism: Chrysanthemum makinoi; assembly: GCA_910596185.1. Taxonomy (NCBI): domain Eukaryota; kingdom Viridiplantae; phylum Streptophyta; class Magnoliopsida; order Asterales; family Asteraceae; genus Chrysanthemum; species Chrysanthemum makinoi. The sequence continues at coordinate 211,848,284 of OU343217.1, read as the reverse complement.
GCGATTTTGTTTTGAAAACAAGTTGATGATTGTGAATATCTTTTTCACCAATGAAGACGATGTTTTGCATTGTAAATTTCGTTTGTCGTTTATTTTCAACTTTTAAAGACTTGATCTGAAGCACATTATCGGTGTTCTCAACAGTTACAACAGTTTCAACAATATCAGCAGAGATATGATCAGATGCATATGGCAAAGAATAGAATAACACAACATTATGGATATCAGCACATATAACATCTTCCAAGAGTCGATCAACATCTTTTCCCAATGGTTTCTTTTTGCGTTTTGTGTTAGAAATAGATGTTTCGTTTTCTCGAGCGTTTTCATTACCCAAGTTCCTTATGAAAATCCTTTTCGAGCAATGCACAACTTTTCAAGTTTTAACATTAGGTAAAAGATTTTTCTGAAAAATGTCTCTTTGTTCTCGAGCCAGAGGCGATTGAAAATGTTCAACTTTGATTTGAGATCGATATTCTATCTCATGTTGTAAAATTTTGAGGTCAGCCATGAAAATGTCAAAATATTGAAGAATTTTTCGATTTTCAGGGTTGTGAGTTCACTAATGGAAGGTAAAGGACCATAAGTTTGTGCAAAGATGCTTTTGGGATTAACATAGAAGACTCGAGTGTTTTGATGATAACCCTTGGTGTGTTAGAAGAATCCGTTGGTGTGACGAAAGTGACAGCGTTTTTATAATTAAAGGTTTTTGTAAACAACATTTTTAATTTTGATCGACTCTCGTCTTCTGCATCTAATTCCTCTTGACGATGATATTCAACAACACTAATGATAGTATTATCAATTTTGTATTCTGCTTTGGAAACTTTAGGGATTGGTTTGAATGTTTTTAGTGAAAGCTTTGGTTTGTCGGCTAAGATTTTTCCATATCCTTTTGGATTGGGTTTTAAGGTAAACTTTTCAATAGGCTGTTGGATTCACCATGTTTGTAAACAACATTTTTAAACTCTTTAAGTTTGTTTTGCAAGCCGATGATTTCTTCAAGAAGGTCATCTACCCGATTCGTTGAGTGCTTTTTGTATGCGAGAGCTGTTTTGACAATTTAACAACTCGGCCTTAGTTTTTGATTTTCCAAGGTAGGCGTTAAGTTGTTTTTATGTTCATGTTTGATTGTTCTATTGCACAACAAAGCATTCTTGAAGCGACTAGATCACGCATCTGTCTCGCTAAATATTTTTTGTTTTGATGAGATTTTGCAAAAGCGGCTTCAAAACCTTTTTCACGGTTTTCTTGAGTTTTGAAAAAGTTGAGTTACATTTGTAAACATTCAAAATCCTTGGTTAACAGTGCATTTTTACTTTTTAAGGACTGATTTAATGCATAACATTCCTCCATTTTGATTTTATGGTCTTGAATTAATTGAGCAAAATCCGGATGAGGCAACAGATCATCTTATTCAAGGTGAGTCTCAACATGATCATTCTTTAGATCCTCAAGTATTACCACGGAGTCAATTTGATTATCAAAGGAAACCATAAGGTCATCTTGATCGTCAAATATCTAGGGGTTAACTTGAAAATCATCGAAAAGAGATGTAGAAGACTCATTTTGAACATTCTAGATCTTGCGGATTGAATATTGGTGGAGATATTAGATCGAGATATGATATGGTTTGTTCGGGTTGAGACAAGCCATCGTGTCATCACGGGGCTGTATCACTCATGTGTAACTCATGCATATTAGCCATCAACATAACATTTGCATTGGCACCCAAGTCCTCCATATCATCATCCGATGCATTTGCCATAAAGCTCGTTCTTTGTGCGTGAGAGATCCACCACTTCATCCTTAAGAGCCAAAAGTAGAGCCTCTTTGAAATAAGCACTGCCCTTAGTCCTTGGCTTTGGGCATGCATTAGCCAGGTGTCCCTTCTCATTGCGGTTGTAGCATCTAAGACCATTCAACCATTTTGAGCATTTCCCTGTTCACCACTTGAGCTGTTGTTATTCCTACCCACGGCATTAAACCCTTGACCACCGCCCATCGGCGACCATAATCACGATTCCGAACTTCAACACGTCCATTGTTCACAACAGCTTGAGTCCGTGTGTTAGATGAGGAGCGAATACGATTGTTGGATTTGTTGGTATAACGGCCAAAAGCATTAGCAATCATCACAAATCCTTGTTGCAATGCTTCAAATGGATCGATTTCCTGTTAGCTTCAGCGACATATGCTTGAGCATTGTTGTTGTATGGAACCAATTGATTTTGTTGAGGTTGAGGTTGTTCTTTGTGAAGGTGAGTTTGAAGCGATTGGTTGAGTTCTTTGGTTGAGGGATAATTCATTGAGCATATAAGGCAAGTTGTTGATTGTCGGTTGTGTTTGTTTAGCAATTTGAGCATGGAGAATCCTTTCGATCTTCCTTTTCATGAGGCTTCAAGTAATCGTACAACAATCCATATGTAGAATGATGCATATTCTTCGCTGCAGCGGAGAAAAATGACATACTTCTCCCATTCAGGACCAAGACTACTCGGGAACTTAGTATTCACTGCAATTCTTGGCATGATGATGTTGTGTTTATCCAAATCATTGATGATGTCTGAAAATCGATGATGATATGACTCTAGTGTCTCTCGGGTTCAATCATGAAGTGTTCATAAGCCAAGTAAATTTTGGATTCCAAATCCTCGATTGAGTCTGATCCTTCCATAAGAAGACGAATATGATCCCACATTTTTTGTGCGGTCTTTTGAGCATCAACACTTCGAAGAATTGGGTTTGGTAATCCTAAGAGGATATATTGCATTGCAAGTTCATCAGCTTCATAGTGTAGAAGTTCGTGGAGTTTAAATCCTTGATAGCAATGTTGGTTTGTTCATCTCTTGGTGGAATGGCATTTGGATCTCCGGGTACAATGACAGTAGGCATCTCAAATGGACCTTTCAAGATAACCTTCTTTAAGAACTTTCCATGTGGCTTCTTTAGATCACAAAACCTAAAGAACCTTATCACCCATTGATCGTAGTTTCCTGGAGTGAGCATTGGAGGTCTATCAAGTGATCCAGCTTCATGAATTGATTGTTGGCTGCTTAAAGCTTCACACATCTTTGCAAACCAAGTGGGTTCCTTCATGGTGTTCCTTGATGGATGTTGATTGAAATCATTTGTGTAGGGTTGAAGTTGAAGACTTGGTGGTGTTTGAACCATTTGTGGTGGTGGAATTGCACCACGTTGTGGAGTATGTTGCTGGTTAAATTGTTGTTGATAAATTGCTTGTTGTTGATTCCATTGTTGATGTTGTGGAGTTAATTGTTGTTGTTGTTGATGATTATAAGTGTGAGGGAAGTAGTTAGAGTATGGTGGTTGAGACATGTTGATGAACTTGTGTAGTAAAATGGATCTTTGTAGTCGAATGAACCTTTGTTGATGAAGTGTCCTTAGGCGTAGAAAAGACTAGAACCAAGTAGCACTTATCGCGTAAAACACCAAAAGTTACGTAACAATAGGGAGTTACGCGTAGTTTTAGCTTACGCGTAAGCAGGGAAAAAAGGCTAAAGTTATGCGTAAACAGTAAGTTAGGCGTAGAAAGTTAGGCGTAGGATTACCTTATGCGTAGACCTAAGTTTACGCGTAAAGTGAATCTTATGCGTAGAATTTCTACGCGTAAGCTTTTGCTTATGCGTAATTTTAGGGTTTTTGCCCAAATGATCTTTTACACTTCACAATGCAAAAGATCCAAAGTAAACGTATTTTCAGACTTATCCAAGTAAGAAAACACGGAATAAACCAGAAAATTGAAGATCAAACCAAGGAAAAACTTACGCGTAATATTAGGGTTTTGATACGCGTAGGATTACTCGTTAACTTTGATTTTGCGAAATGTGTTTCTAAACCAGATTTTTGTTATGGAATAGCTTCAATAGTACCAAAAGAACACAAAAGTGTGAGTTTTGATGTACCAAAAGCTAAACGGGTTACGCGTAGAACGACACCCACGAACAAAAACAAGCTTAAAACGTAAATCCACGCGTAAAGTTTGAAACTTTTACCAAAAACAAGTATTTTAACACCTCAAAACATTGAAAGTACAAGAATCTTGGATTAAAAGTGTAAAACGAGTTTTAAGATAACCAAAGATTGCGTTATCTTTACGCGTAAGACCCAAAATCAAGACTTCAAAACAAACGAGTACACCCAACTATTTGGCGATTGATACCATTGTTAGGTCACTAGTTTTACAAACACAAGTTATAGAGAAAGAGATAAGGCGATTGAACAAGTAAACAAGCACACATACACGATAAGAGTAGCACGGTTAGGCGTAGGTGAATGTGTGAAGAGAATAACTTGAACAACCAACCCTCAAATGAGGGTTTACAAGAGTATTTATAGGAGGGAAGCTAGGGCAACACTCCTAGTTCCCATCCTTTCTTATGTGGGCTTGGGCCTAAGCTTATGGGCCTTCTACATAAGCTTGACCTTAAACAAACATAAAGGCCATAATAAAGCTACCTATTATATATGAAATATAAATACTTGAAATACAGTTTAGGAGTGATTCCAACACGAAGAATCACCAAACGAATAGTGATCGAGAGATTTGAACAGAAAAAGGGATTGTGATTATTTTAACTACAGGAAAAGTCTATAAATTACAGGAAATGATAAAAACTATTAAATAAACGCTATCACTATTTGCAAAATGATGTTTTTGATTTTATGTTTTTATAAAACTTAATTTAAAAACTACGTAGCGTACAAAAGAAAATGTGAAATTAAAGCAATATTAGTCCTAAAAATATGAAAATGATATTTTTACAAACCTAATGGTAAAAGAAAATTTATAGAAAAATAAAATTATTTTTATAACTAATTATTTAATTATTATTAATTAAAAACTATTTTTAACTATTTAATATTAGCCTAAAATACAAGAAAATATAAAATAAAGCTAGAAAAATGAAATTATGACTTGGAAAAATCTAAAATAGCAAAATAGAATTTTCAAAACTATTTTTGTATTTTTCTGAATATTTTTGTATTTTCTAGGAATTAAAAACTATTTAAAACTACTTAAATTACTTAAAAATACAAATTTAACTAAAAAATTTGGAAAAAATTATTTTTGGCTTTTATATTTATTTTAACTTAAGAAAAATGAAAAATTATTTTTTTGAAACTTTTCTTAAATAATTGTATTAAATGCTAATTAAAATGACTTAAAAACTAATTAAAATGAAGAAAAATAGCAAACTAACTTGGAAAAATGTGAAAAATTCAGGAAAACTCTAAAATATTATTATGATTCTAGGAAAAATATAAAAACAGGTGCTTATGTGCAAGAAATTGAAACTGCCATACAAGTGCTTATGAAATAAGCACTTGAATAAGCCAAAGGAAAACCAATAAGCACCAACTGTTTACAGAAGCTCTAATATACTACAAGCACTTAAATGCAACTAATCTTAACTGTTTTAGACCACTAAATTGCAACTACAACAGATTTGACTTATTTGAGATTAAGGCTAAAAATCGAGATTATGGGGACTCTACTGACCCAAGAATAAGCTACCAAATAAGCAGGAGACTAGAAAACAAATATTGGAACCTACACTAGACACGGCCAAGGGCTTGTAAACCAAAAACCAGACTTGGACTAGCTAAAATGAGCCTTGAGCAAGGCTTGCACAAAACTTGTGCCACACTCGGTTAATAGCTGAGTGTGCACAGGCAGCATATGAGACAATTGACAAGCCCATTTGAAGCTTATAAAAAATTTGACAAAAATCTACAAAATGCTAATAATAGAAATAGACCAGCTGAAGTTAATGACACCAAGTTTCACTTAGATTGGCAGTATGAGCTCATGAAAAATCCTTTCAGTTGGGCTCAAAACAGGTTTTTCAGTTTTTGACTTTTTAACAGTTATGCTAAATTGACTTTTGTAAACTTTGCAACTGATTTTAAGGATTAAGATTGATGTAATATGATGAAATGATATTACTACAAGCAATGTTTCTTAATTTTAAACACTAAACAAGCTTTTGATTTGCAAAACTCAAAAGTAGCGATTGAGACAGATTAATATGATGTTTGACTTTTGAGTTTGAGGCACAAGTTTAAGACTTAAATGAGTTAATTTGAGCTAAACAAACATAACACAACAAGAAACTATCCTTGAATACACCTCAATTCAGATTGTGACCAAATCCAAACACCCTTGAATACACGATTTGTACTCACTGATCAAACACTGAACCAACTTGTTTTAATGATCAAACTAAGTTTAAATAACCTAAATACTACTTAATGAACAGATTATAACTATTATAAACCACAAGAGCAATTATGCTATATAACTTGAAAATGACTTACAAATGTCCTTAGCCATAATGGCTTGAAACCTGTGAAGCAATGAACCACTAGCCTATATTAACCAACCCAATAGCTCTTAACTAACCCAAATCCATTTCTGAACCAACCCATATCCATTTCTGCATCATTTTTGCCCCATTTTGACTTTTGTTGACCAATATCCAAAGGTGCTTGAAACTTGAATATAAGCTTGTAAAAAGCTATATTAAGCTTATAGAAGCTTGTTTTAGCTTACAACTAAGCTACTAACAGCTTTGACATAGGAGTTTGAGAATGGAAATTTCAACAGTGAACATAAAATATGGAATTTGAAAATAGACTTGAATTGATACTTAAATAGAGTTGCAATACATTGAAACTACTAAGTTTGATACAAAATAACTTGATATTACAATTGAAAAACTATTTAAGACATGAAAAGCTTTAAAACGACATACATTTAAGAAAATAAACTAACTACTCTTTATTTGCCTTCTTTCTTCCTTTATTTATACTCCAATGAGCTTCTCTCTCATCTCTGAATAGTTCCCAACAGTTATATGGGCCATTGGATGCCTAGATATCATCTTGGCCGTTTAAGTGGTTTTGGCTCCAAAGCTGTTTTACAGTTGGGGAGGGGTAGAGATTTTAGGTTGAAGGTGCATTAAATGCATTCTTGGAGTGGGGTGAGGTGGAGGGTAGGGTTGATGATGAAGGAGTGTTGCAGGAAAGGTTGCAGGGGGAGGGTGATGATGGATTGTGGTATCTCGTGACTAGAGGGAAAAAGAGAGTCAAATGAGTTTTACTGGTAATATTAAAAGGGAAAGGGTCAAATGGCGAGGGTCAAATGGAAAAGCGAGGCCTGGGTCACATGGGATTTTGACAAGGTCCAAAGGGTGTTTAAAGGTTTAATATATCAAGGACCTTTGTTGCAAATTATGAAAGTTAAGGGACCAATCTTGCATTTTATCAAAGTTGCTCCAAGGGACTAAAAGTGACAAGCTTCCATAATACAAGGACCAAACTTGACATTTTCCAATTTCCAAGGACCATTTTTGCCAAATTTGAAACTTGAAGGACCAATTTTTTAATTTCTCAAAACTTTTGATATTTTTCACCAAGGACTAATTTTACAACTTATGATTTAAAAAGGACCTTTGGTGATTTTTTATTTCGAATTATGTGCTCAAGGACTATTTTCGACAATTTTTGAAACTTGGGGGCTGAAAGCGCCAATTATGCAAACTTAGCTCATTTTTCATCTGATTTTGAACATTTTGCATCTGAAACCTATAAAATGCAATTTTGGAATATTTTTTGTATTTTGATGCATTTGAGCATTTTTAAGCGTTTTGCAGTTGAGATTTGACCAAAAATGATGAGTATTTACACACTCATCAATCCCCCACACTAAACTATTGCTAGTCCCTAGCAATCTTTTGAAAAAACTTAATGGATTTGAATCTCTTTACCAAAGCCATTACTTGGGAGTAGCCAAATGTTTTGAGTTCAAGTATGAACTATGGTACCTGATAACCATGTGATTTTGAGCAAACCACCAGCTTCAATGGATTTGATTTGTCTTTACGAAGCCGTTTGCTACGGACTAGCAACTCTTAGATAAATTATCAATATTATCTTTGGTGGTGATTACCAATTATGGTTTTCCATTGCCTTTACCACAAGCCATAAACTTGCGGGCTAGCTAACTCTTCACTAATTAAAGATATGGTGAGCTGAACACCATACAATTTTGGGCAAATTGCAAGCCGTGCGGATTGAGATATCTTTACCAAGAGCGTTTGCTCTGGATTAGCCAATCCTTTTGTTTATTAAACAAGGATGATAACCAATTGAGTGAGTGCAAAACACTTACTCAAAAAAATTTTGGCCCAACGGGGATTAGGTGGTATAATTACATGATAAAATTCGTGAGAATTCCCCCCAACACTTAGAAATGAATATTGCCCTCAATATTCAAAGTATGGCGGTTATGCGAAACAAAACGTAAAAGGGAAATACTACGGCCATTATTTGAAAAATTTTTTTTTTTTTTTTTTTTTTTTTTGATGAAAACTTATATACACAACATGTGGGGTAACCCCCACTTTAGTGGTAGAAAGATAGAAAGAAGTCAGAAATATGGGTGAAAACCCATATGGCATGCTACTTTTTTTTATTCCCGTCGCCAGCTTGACTCGATCCCGCATTCATTGGTTCATGGGGAAAGTTTGCAGATCGGGACAACCACGGGAGGAATGTCCTCTCCAAAGTAATGCTTCAACCGATGACCATTCACTTTAAAGTTTGGACCATCGGGTTGAGATAACTCAATGGTTCCATATGGAAAGACTCTAGTGATGGTAAATGGTCGGACCGCGGGATTTTAATTTTCTCGAGAAAATCTTCAATCTTGAGTTGAAAAGAAGGACTCGATCACCGACGTTGAAAATGCGGTTTTGATTTTGAGTCATGAATCTTCTTTGTCTTTTGTTTGTAGATCAAAGAGTTCTCGTATGCTTGATCACGGAGTTCATTTAGTTTATTCATTTGAACTTTCGGTGATCACCGGTATCTGAATATCAAAGTTGGCATGTTTCAAGGCCCAGTATGCCTTGTGCTCAAGCTCAACCGGTAGATGACATGCCTTCCCGTACACTAGCTTGTATGGAGTGCACCCGATGGGTGTTTTATAAGCTGTATGCACGGAAGGCCCGAGTCGCGTCATCTAACTTATCCGACCAAGAGATGCGGTTTTCGCCAACCGTCCTCTCCAAGATTCTTTAATCCCCGGTTGGAAACTTCCACTTGCCCACTTGTTTGGGGGTGGTGCAGCGATAGAGAGCGGTGAGTTACACCATACTTTGCATGACTCTATCAAATTGGTCATTGCAGAAATGCGTACCACGATCACTGATTATAGCTCGTGGAGTTCAAACCTAGCAAAAAGAGATTTTAAGAATTTCACAACAACTCGGGCATCGTTGGTGGGTAAAGCTTTAGCTTCAACCCATTTTGACAAGTAGTCAATGGCCGCGAGTATGTATTTGTTACCTTGAGGCGAATGAAATGGCCCATAAAGTCAATGCCCAGGATGTCAAAAATCTCCACACTTGAATGGCGTTTTGCGGCATTTCATTTCTTTGTGAGATATTTCCGTTACGTTGACAAGCGTCGCAGTTTTGACAAATTCATGGGCATCCTTGTAAATGGTGGGCCAATAAATCCGGAATCAAACACCTTGGCGGTGTAGTTGGGGCTATGATGTCCCCGGTAGGTCAGAATGGCAAGCCTTGAGAATGTCAATGGCTTCTGACCATACACACACATCGCGGATGACTTGATCCGCGCAAATTTTGAACAAGTAGGGTCGTCCCAGAAATAATGTTTCACATCTTTAAAGAATTTATTTTTCTGTTGGGGCGACATCCCTTTCACCACAAAGTTACCCGCATGGTAATTTGCAAAGTCGGCAAACCATGGGGTAGAAGAGTCTCCGCGAAAAGAAACCACATTGAGTGTTTCGAGAGGAAATGTTTCATTTATTTCCTTTTTCTCGAAAACATCTTGATGAGGGTTTTCTAGAGCAGGGACGGATGATCAGGCTGACGAGGTTCGGCTCCTTTTTATCACGTATAATGATATCAAATTCTTGTAGGAGGAGAACCCAACGGAGCAATCTCGACTTTGCATCTTGTTTAGCAAAGAGATATTTGAGAGCCGAGTGATCCGTATACACCACGCATTTGGTCAAGATAAGGTATGGCCGAAACTTTTCAAACGCATACACCACAGCTAATAATTCTGTTTCTGTAGTGGTGTAATGGGTTTGAGCTTCGATCATAGTTTTGCTTGCGTAGTGGATAAATTTGAAAATGCTTGGTTTTCGCGTTGCCCCAAGACTGCACCGATAGCAAAATCACTTGCATCGCACATGAGCTCGAAGGGTAAGTCCCGGTCGTGGCAACTAGAATGGGTGCTTCCGTAAGCTTTTTCTTTAGTGTTTCAAAAGCTTCGATGCACTTAGGAGAAAAGATAAAAGAGCATCTTTTCAAAAAGATGGGTCATAGGCCGAAGCGATTTTAGAAAAATCTTGTATGAATCTCGATAAAACCGGCATGACCTAGAAACTCCTAATACCTTTGACGGTAGTAGGATGAGGCAATTTAGCAATAACATCAACTTTTGCTCTGTCTACCTCAATCCCATTTTTGGAAATCCTATGGCCAAGGACTATGCCTTCTTTGACCATAAAGTGGCTCTTCTCCCAGTTTAGACATAGATTGGTGTCTTCACACCTTTGAAGCATTCTTTCTAAATGGGAGAGACATGTATGAAACGAGTCCCCAATGACCGAGAAGTCATCCATAAACACCTCCATAGTTTCCCCGATCATGTCGTGGAAAATTGCCATCATACATCGTTGGAACGTGCCAGGAGCGTTACATAAGCCAAAAGGCATACGTCTGTAGGCAAACGTTCCGTATGGGCAGGTGAATGTGGTTTTTTCTTGATCAAGCGGATCAATGGGGATCTGAAAGTAACCCGAGAAACCATCAAGGAAACAATAGTATTCGTTTCCTGCTAATCTCTCAAGCATCTGGTCCATGAAGGGTAGAGGAAAATGGTCTTTACGGGTGGCTTCGTTTAACTTGCGATAGTCAATACACACCCGCCATCCCGTAACCAATCGAGTTGGAATTAACTCATTTTCTTCATTTGTGACAACAGTAATGCCACCCTTTTTAGGAACGCAATGAATTGGGCTAACCTAAGGACTATCGGAGATCGGGTAAATCAGACCGGCATCAAGAAGTTTGAGAACCTCTTGTTTGATAACCTCATGAATCTGAGGATTCACCCTTCTCGATGCTTTGGGCTGCTGGTTTGAAGTCATCCTCCATCAAGATTTTGTGAGTACAAAACTCTGGGTTGATACCCTTAATGTGGGAGAGTTTCCAAGCAATTGCTTGCTTGTGTGACTTCAAGACCTTTATGAGAGCAGTTTTCTCCTCCTCAGTCAAGTCTTTAGCAATTATGACGGGTAATTTATCATCACCCTCCAAGAATGCATACTCTAGATGAGGAGGTAGGTCCTTAAGTTCAACCTCGGGAAATTCTTCAGTAGATGTTTGTATTGATTTGATTTCCTCAATCGTGATCTCTTTCGGAGGGAGTGAAGGTAATGGATCTTCATTTAGCAATTGCTCAAGATAAAGAATATCCCCTCCGAATCATAAACACCATCAATTCCAGGCGGAATTGATTCATCAGTAACAAGAAATTCATCGATCTCTTCCAGGAAGGAAGTCACCTCCCCAAATGGAGTGAGAGAGGGGAAGAGTCGGCAATGATAGGTTGAGAAGATGTGGTGGAATCTCCACTCACGCAATTATGAAGATAACCAAGAAAATCTTGAGAGTACTCCTCTGAAGCAATATCAATTAAATCGACTCGATTAAGCTGATTGATATCATAATTTGAGGAGTACCTCGAAGTTTGATCAAGGTTAAAGGTAACTTGACTTCATTACCCACACGTAACGTGATTTCTTGCTCAAATACATCAATAAAAGCGGCCCGTTCTCGGGAATCCTCTCCCAACAATGAGGGGAACCCGAGGATCGGCATCGAAATCAACAACCACAAAGTCAGCTGGAAAATGGAACTTTCCTACTTTCACGAATACATCCTCGGCGATGCCAAGAGGACGCGATATAGAATGATCTGCAAGCTCAAGAGTCATGCAGGTAGGAAAAAGTTCCGGAAGAGAAAGTTTCTTCCACACTAAATAAGGCATCAGATTGATGCTTGCATCAAGATCGGCAAGGGCAAAGCATTCACTCATCCCAGGAAAAACACAAGGAAGAAGAAATTTTCCGGGATCTCCCAGCTTCTCGGGAAGCTTCTTTAACATAACTGCTGAGCAGTTCTCGTTCAAAGGAGTCTTAGCCATTTCAAACAGCTTTTCCTTATTGCTCAACATGTGTTTGAGAGTAGATGCAAACTTGGGCATCAACATGATGGCATCCGCGAAGCTTATGTCAAAATGAAGTTCTTGGAAAATCTGAAAGAATTTTTCCATTTGATGACTGGCTTTTTCGCGGAGTTTCTGCTCATTTAAACGTGAGGGGTAAGGAATAGAAGTTTTGGATTTGGGGTTACCAACTGGAGGTTCAAAAACAACTCCAAGATTGGTATTGGGTTTCGGACAACCGAGGATGGACATTCTTTGGTACTTCCGTTATTAGTAGGAAGTTCCTTGTCCTTAGTCGCCTCAGGTTCACTTTCCACTACCTTCGGGAGAGAAGAAGAAGAGGTAGTAGGAATAGCGGGTCCATCATAAGAAGCACCACTTGTGACAACTCGCAATTTCAGGTCATTTCTCAAAACAATTCATGTTTCACAATTTCACCATCTATCGTAAACTAGGTTTACGTGTTCCAAATTCGCGTAACCTTTATGGTTTAGCGGCTAATTCATGATCATATCATCACGAACATTTCATATAGACTAAGTTTAGTCTACATTTCATTAGCATCATTTTCATCATGTTAGTTCATTCATGATTTTGCATTTCACATTAAACGCGAAAATTTTATATTAAATAAACGTTATCGCGTAAGTTATTATTTTGAACATTTAATCCGATACTTCCAAAAATGATACCGACATATTTTTATACTTACATTTAGTTTATAAAAATAATATTTTGAGATTACCTAGTGTTTTAAATTTATTTTGTATATAAATCGTTAAATTTATATTATTACGACGCTTTTCTTAAAAACTACACGATAATTATATTATCACTCAAATTATGCAAGAAATATATTTTTACAATTTTTATGATCTTAATATAATTTACTTTGGTCCATTAAAATTTATTTTAACTAAAACTACTATAGTTTCACAAATGTATACAAGTTACCATTTATCTCAAATACACTTACATTTTGACTTACACATTTTATACATATACATTATATAAAAGAAAAAAAAAATATATGCATTGTGAATACATCCCCTTTGGCGTCCAAATGAGGGTAATGCATTAATTGTTGGAAGATTTTTCATACATAGATAGATTTATACACTATCCTACCTTTACACATTTCATTCATGCCACAATAATTCAAGTTGAAGTCAAGTTGCTTTTTTCTCTCATTGTTTTCCTTCTCTCTAACCGGCCAAACAAGAGGGTGAAGAGCGATCATCAAGTTTTTCCAAGTTCAAGCTAAAACAATCTAGATTACACTCTTATTAAAGGTTTTGAAATAAAAACCTAGGGTGTTTAGGTTAATCCTTGTTCTAATCACCTCATCATAGTAGCTTGTAAGCATATTACTTTCATTTTACATATTTCATCTTCATTTCATATATATTTCTTCATATTTTCAGCAAACATGCAAGACTTATGTGTATTTATACCATTTTTACTTTGATTTTTAGAGTTTTATACATATAAAGTCATCCTATAATTATTCCCTTGGTATATATTGGTCTTGATGATGTTTAGGAACCCATGACACCCTAAGAAGGTGTATGGTAGGATTAGAATAGTTTTGGAGTTGATTTGAAGGGATTGGAATAGGTTTAGTACGAGAAAAACTATTTTCGACAAGTATTAAAAGTGGTCTGTTCTTATTTTGTTTTTCTGGAAAATCCGACAGTAGGCACGAATTTTTGGCCTTAATATTTAGAAAATATACTTTAAAACGAATCCGTGGCCGCTTGAACGGATTAAAACGGACTTATAACGAAGAAGTTATGAATTTTTCAAGTTTGACGACGAAATATATATTTTTCTGAAATTTCAGCAACCTATTATTGTTTTATTCGAGTCAAAAACGAGCCTTAAGCTTCATAAATTATTTCGACTTGTCAAAAATATATTAGTATACTTTGATACGAAGCTAAGGACGTATAATACGTAGAAAACGGATTTGAAACGACAAAGTTATACACGTTTTCATAAAATTGCCGTAACTATTATTTTTAGAAAAACTACATTATTTTTACGAGACAAGTGTTACGGTAACTAAAACGACCATATTGAAGGCTGTTTTTAACGATGATGTAAAACTTTTTGTAACGAGATGTCTTCTAATAAAATCGAGATCAGCAAGCATATTTTTCAAAACGACCAGCCGTTTGTATAGCGGAGTTGTAATAAATTAATTACGGTTGCTTAAACTTTGCCGAAACTCATTTTTAAGCCACATTTTGGACAAAATCACCATCTTTAACCTTTATTATCTTTATGTTCGAGACCTCTATGACGAAAAGTCCTGTACTAAAACTTCTAGATTTTGATACAAGCTTTCCAAAACCGCCGAGTTCGTTTCCTAACGTTCGACGTACACCATTTTACAACTAGCTTTTTGAAGCCATTTTTGTCACTTTCATGAAATTTCCGACGACATTATTTTACGACGAAAAGTTAAAATTTCACGATAAATCATTACGAAACTATAGTAGGATGACATTTTGACGTAAATACTTGTAAAGTAATTTAAGATTGGTCAAGACGTCAAAAGAGTATTTTTCGACGATAAATATTATTTTCCAAACTCACAAATGGTATAAATAACATACGAAATGCATGCATAACATTATATCATAACTCATTACATATCATATCATTCATAATAGGTCATTTTCGAGATTCACGCTATATTTCATTGTATTCACTTTTTTCATCGTAATCATTGCAACAGGTGAGTTCATAGCCCCACTTTTACTCTTTTAATTGTTTTACAAACTCTTGGGGGAGATACATGCTACATTTCTAATCGAACACAACTGCTTTGAACTACATGCTATATCCGAATGTTTTATTGTCACTAAGTATTTGCCATGTTTGAAGTCCCTACATCATGCACCATTAGTCACTTACGAGTGAACGCGAATATTGTGAATAGGCCTATTGAATTAACACTCCCAGCTCTTATTGACCCGGTTAGGGAAATGGCGCACTATATTTGAACCAGTAAGGTAAATTGGCAAGTTTACCTATTAGGGCGGCGATGAAACGATGATTACCAATTTTTATTGGTGCGATGTTTACGCTTTGGTGTCATGAACTTAGTGAAATAAATACGATTTTGTTTTCAACGATGAGTGTGAAACAATTTAACTCACACTACGATTATTGTGTTCAAACGAATTAATTAAACCTATGGATTTCACTCAACCTTTGTGTTGACCATGTTTTATCTCAGGTATCTAAGGCATTCAATTCATGGCATGCATTTGGACACATCATAGAGTCGCGGTGACGACGCGTCTCACTTGGGTTTTATGAACTTTTGAACATCGTTTACTTGTACTAAACTTATTTTCCGTGCATAGTAACTTTCATTTGGGACCTATACTTTGTAACTCTGATTATTTTATTAAATCAAACGATGTATTTTCCAAACGACACTTTAGGTCGTTCAATATAACTGTGATTGTGATGCTATGACAGTCAATCCCCAGGAATTCCATTCCGCTGCAAAACAGGTAATTTGGGGGTGTGACAGATTGGCATCAGAGCTTCGGTTATAGAGAACTAGGTTGCATCATTGACCCTAGACTATAACTACATCATCATAGCATCTCATCATTTCATCACAAGTGCATGTTCACTTTGCATGCGATTTATACGTACATTTTCGAGTTATTTACTTTCATTTCACATCGATTGTCACATGGATGCCTTTAAATTCCCATCCCATTATCATTTCCTCATACTCTAATGTGGTGAATACTTTGTCATTCCCTATCGCAATTTTAATATCAGCTGATTCATCACCGATAACGTCGAATGCCGAGATAAACCTTTAAATAGGGCGAAGTCACTCTCACTCCTTTGTTGCACCACTAACATGTCGAGTTACACGTTATTAACACATTAAGTCACTAAACCACCATACATTTGAAGCACTTACAACACCTCATAACTCATTTCTTAGGAAACCGTCGATCATTTTGAAAAATAACCTCAAACTTATCATTTCTTATCACATCTCTTTAGAGCGCTTATTATTAACATAGGACTTTGATACGTCTCACCCTTTCCTTTTATTTTGAAGAAGATATGGCACCGAAGAAAGCTACACCCGAATTGACACAAGCGGCTATTCAAAAGTTGGTAAGGGATAGTATAGCAGAGGCATTAACGATTGAAGGGAAAGCGGTGGCTGCTGCTGCTGCTGCCGCGGTATGACTGCTACTGCCGAAGCCGCTAGAATTGAGAGGGAAGCTGAAGCCGCTAGGCTTGCTATGCTGTTGCCGCAGGGAATACAGGAGGGTCCGAGTCAAAACTTCGTATAAGAACTTCAAAAGTGGAGATCCCACGAAGTTTAGAGGTACCGAAGGAGCCACTGCCATGGTTCGATGGTTCGAGAAGTTGGAGTCCGTGTTTTTGTTATGTAATTGCCTGGATGATAGCAAGGTCAAGTTTGCTACGAGTACACTACTTGATGGAGCGTTGTCGTGGTGGAACTCTTATGCTCAGCCAATGGGAATGGAGAATGCTTTCAAGCTCACTTGGGAGCAATTCAAAGGTTTGGTAACTAAGAAATTTTGTCCTCGTACGGAAGTGAAAAAGTTGGAGACAGAATTCTATGAGTTGGTAACTATTGGGTATGACATTGATACTTACATTCGAAGGTTTCAAGAATTGGCCGTGTTATGTCCATCTATGGTTTCGGATAATGAGAAGCTACTGGAGGCTTTCATTGAAGGACTTCCCGAGATTATTCAAGGTGATGTGACTTCTTTTGATCCACAAACGATTGAGGAATCTATTCGAGTGTCTCAAAAGCTCATGGCACAAGTACTAAAGAGGGGCAACATCACCAACACCAACCGTAACAACAATAACAACAACCGCACCAACTACAACAATAACCAAAACAACAACAACAACGACGATAACCAAATCAACAACAACAAAAGGAAATGGGAAAACGACCAAGGAGGTTATAACAACAACAACCAAAACCGCAACACTAACCATCATCAACAACAAAATAGAAGGCAAGAAGCGGGAATGGTTTATGTCGCTGCACCAATGAGAGGTAGAGGGTATGCTGGAACACACCCACTATGTAATCGATGTAATTTTCATCACTCGGGTCCTTGCCCTGCCAAGTGCCACAAATGCCAAACACCGGGACATCTAGCCAGGGATTGTAAAGGTAAAGCCGTAGTCACATGCTTCGGATGTGGGGAACAAGGACACTATCGGAATCAATGTCCTCAAAACCAAGGTCAACCAGTTGAAGGTGCTCATGGGAATGCATACATGTTAGGAGGAGGAGAAGCTTGTCATGGTCACAACAACGCGGAAGACTGAAGAAGTTTGGAAACTAACAGTCTTAATTTTCCTTATGTACTATGTTGTACTAAGTCTATGTCTTTCATCATATTCGGATCTTATGACTTAAGATGTACTACTTTTGCTAAACCACTCGTTGTAAAATATTCTCATCTATCGTACTTATTTTCTTTCCGATTTGTTATTACTTACGAGAATTTTACTTCTTTTTACTTTATCGACCATTTTAACGACACGGTTTAAATCCTTGTAAGCATCGAGAGTTATAACAACTAAACCGAACGTCACATCATCGTTCCTTAATTATACATAGCCTAGCTAACTATGTCTAATTCTGGAGGGATCATGTTATGTTGGGAGCAGTTAATTAAAAATCTTAGTGCAAGCAAAATCTTCACATATTTCAAAGTCAAAGTGTTACTTATGAGAGATTCATCCGATATTTTCTTTACTACGATGTTTTATACGCTCTCAATCATCGATAACCGTAACGACACTTCTCCATGTCTTTTCTCCTCGTTATTCAATCACAAACTCAAAAATTCGATAGACTAACACGAACTGAATTCAGGGACTGAATTCCTTTTTGGATGGGCGAATGTGACAACTCGCAATTTCAGGTCATTTCTCAAAACAATTCATGTTTCACAATTTCACCATCTATCGTAAACTAGGTTTACGTGTTCCAAATTCGCGTAACCTTTATGGTTTAGCGGCGAATTCATGATCATATCATCACGAACATTTCATATAGACTAAGTTTAGTCTACATTTCATTAGCATCATTTTCATCATGTTAGTTCATTCATGATTTTGCATTTCACATTAAACGCGAAAATTTTATATTAAATAAATGTTATCGCGTAAGTTATTATTTTGAACATTTAATCCGATACTTCCAAAAATGATCCCGACATATTTTTATACTTACATTTAGTTTATAAAAATAATATTTTTAGTATTACCTAGTGTTATAAATTTATTTTGTATATAAATCGTTATATTTATATTATTACGACACTTTTCTTAAAAACTACACGATAATTATATTATCACTCAAATTATGCAAGAAATATATTTTTACAATTTTTATGATCTTAATATAATTTACTTTGGTCCATTAAAATTTATTTTAACTAAAACTACTATAGTTTCACAAATGTATACAAGTTACCATTTATCTCAAATACACTTACATTTTGACTTACACATTTTATACATATACATTATATAAAAGAAAAAAAATATATATATATATATGCATTGTGAATACATCCCCTTTGGCGTCCAAATGAGGGTAATGCATTAATTGTTGGAAGATTTTTCATACATAGATAGATTTATACACTATCCTACCTTTACACATTTCATTCATGCCACAATAATTCAAGTTGAAGTCAAGTTGCTTTTTTCTCTCATTGTTTTCCTTCTCTCTAACCGGCCAAACAAGAGGGTGAAGAGCGATCATCAAGTTTTTCCAAGTTCAAGCTAAAACAATCTAGATTACACTCTTATTAAAGGTTTTGAAATAAAAACCTAGGGTGTTTAGGTTAATCCTTGTTCTAATCACCTCATCATAGTAGCTTGTAAGCATATTACTTTCATTTTACATATTTCATCTTCATTTCATATTTATTTCTTCATATTTTCAGCAAACATGCAAGACTTATGTGTATTTATACCATTTTACTTTGATTTTTTTAGAGTTTTATACATATAAAGTCATCCTATAATTATTCCCTTGGTATATATTGGTCTTGATGATGTTTAGGAACCCATGACACCCTAAGAAGGTGTATGGTAGGATTAGAATAGTTTTGGAGTTGATTTGAAGGGATTGGAATAGGTTTAGTACGAGAAAAACTATTTTCGACAAGTATTAAAAGTGGTCTGTTCTTATTTTGTTTTTCTGGAAAATCCGACAGTAGGCACGAATTTTTGGCCTTGATATTTAGAAAATATACTTTAAAACGAATCCGTGGCCGCTTGAACGGATTAAAACGGAGTTATAACGAAGAAGTTATGAATTTTTCAAGTTTGACGACGAAATATATATTTTTCTGAAATTTCAGCAACCTATTATTGTTTTATTCGAGTCAAAAACGAGCCTTAAGCTTCATAAATTATTTCGACTTGTCAAAAATATATTAGTATACTTTGATACGAAGCTAAGGACGTATAATACGTAGAAAACGGATTTGAAACGACTAAGTTATACACGTTTTCATAAAATTGCCGTAACTATTATTTTTAGAAAAACTATATTATTTTTACGAGACAAGTGTTACGGTAACTAAAACGACCATATTGAAGGCTGTTTTTAACGATGATGTAAAACTTTTTGTAACGAGATTTCTTCTAATAAAATCGAGATCAGCAAGCATATTTTTCAAAACGACCAACCGTTTGTATAGCGGAGTTGTAATAAATTAATTACGGTTGCTTAAACTTTGCCGAAACTCATTTTTAAGCCACATTTTGGACAAAATCACCATCTTTAACCTTTATTATATTTATGTTCGAGACCTCTATGACGAAAACTCCTGTACTAAAACTTCTATATTTTGATACAAGCTTTCCAAAACCGCCGAGTTCGTTTCCTAACGTTTGACGTACACCATTTTACAACTAGCTTTTTGAAGCCATTTTTGTCACTTTCATGAAATTTCCGACGACATTATTTTACGACGAAAAGTTAAAATTTCACGATAAATCATTACGAAACTATAGTAGGATGACATTTTGACGTAAATACTTGTAAAGTAATTTAAGATTGGCCAAGACGTCAAAAGAGTATTTTTCGACGATAAATATTATTTTCAAAACTCACAAATGGTATAAATAACATACGAAATGCATGCATAACATTATATCATAACTCATTACATATCATATCATTCATAATAGGTCATTTTCGAGATTCACGCTATATTTCATTGTATTCACTTTTGTCATCGTAATCATTGCAACAGGTGAGTTCATAGCCCCACTTTTACTCTTTTAATTGTTTTACAAACTCTTGGGGGAGATACATGCTACATTTTTAATCGAACACAACTGCTTTGAACTACATGCTATATCCGAATGTTTTATTGTCACTAAGTATTTGCCATGTTCGAAGTCCCTACATCATGCACCATTAGTCACTTGCGAGTGAGCGCGAATATTGTGAATAGGCCTATTGGAATTAACACTCCCGCTCGTATTGACCCAGTTAGGGAAATCGTAGCACTATATTTGAACCAGTAAGGTAAATTGGCAAGTTTACCTATTAGGGCGGCGATGAAACGATGATTACCAATTTTTATTGGTGCGATGTTTACGCTTTGGTGTCATGAACTTAGTGAAATAAATACGATTTTGTTTTCAACGATGAGTGTGAAACAATTTAACTCACAATACGATTATTGTGTTCAAACGAATTAATTAAACCTATGGATTTCACTCAACCTTTGTGTTGACCTTTTAAGCATGTTTTATCTCAGGTATCTAAGGCATTCAATTCATGGCATGCATTTGGACACATCATAGAGTCGCGGTGACGACGCGTCTCACTTGGGTTTTATGAACTTTTGAACATCGTTTACTTGTACTAAACTTATTTTCCGTGCATAGTAACTTTCATTTGGGACCTATACTTTGTAACTCTGATTATTTTATTAAATCAAACGATGTATTTTCCAAACAACACTTTAGGTCGTTCAATATAACTGTGATTGTGATGCTATGACAGTCAATCCCCAGGAATTCCATTCCGCTGCAAAACAGGTAATTTGGGGGTGTGACACCACTTCTGGTTGTGATCGCCTTTGAATCGCCCCTCGGATTAGCGATCGTGTTGCTAGGTAGAGTACCTGAGCCCGAGGGTCGATCATTTAAAGACTTCTTAATGTCAGAAATTAGGCTAACCAACAACCTGTTCATTTCCTCTTGGGATTTCATGAATTGTTTCAACAACTCATCAGATGATGGTCCAGTTGGAACAATGGCTTGAGTTTGCACAGGAAAATTCTGGCCTCTATTGTTAGGATTAGGGCCTTGATTCTGAAAATTTCCTTGATTATTGACATGAAAATACGCTGGGTTGAAATTTCCCTGACCTGGGTTTCTATTGAAATTTCCTTGATGTTGGAAATTTTTATTCTGATTTTGAAAACCGTTGTTTGGACTAAAATTACCTTGGTTTTGAAAACCTTGGTTTGGTCTATTCTGATTTTGATTACGGTTTTGATTGAAACCGGGAGGTCCAGGGTAGTGGTTAGGACGGTGGTTCGGGTCTATAGGAGCACGATATTGGTTGCCTCCTTGATTAGAAATCCCGCCCACAGCATTAGCTTCAAAAGGGTTACCGTCGGTGGCCATACAGTTATAATAAGCATGGGGGCCACCACAAGTAACACAGACTTCCACTTTCTTAACTTCAGCAGGAGGTGAAGTTTGTGGAAAAGAGACTTTCTTTTGGTTGGAGAGAACCAAAGCTTGAATGGCTTCCGTGAGTTTGTCAATCTTAGCATCGGTGCTAGATTGAGTCACGGGCGATGAAGAGGAAGGACCAACACTGACTTGGGAAACAACAGGCTTGCTTCGTGCAGTGCGGACTTTAGACTTGTTTTCAATGATCGCTAAAGTTTCTTTGACAGTTTTGCTTAGGAAATTTCCTCCAGCGGAGGAATTGAGAGAATCTTGATCAGATTGACTCACTCCATTGTAGAAAGTATCGAGTTGCATCAACTGGGAGAAACCGTGGTGAGGACATTTGCGAAGTAATTCCTTAAAACGATCCCACGATTCACTGAAGGATTCATCAAACTTTTGAGTGAACTTGATGATTTCATTTTTAAGACTCGTGGTTTTGGAAGGTGGATAGAATTCATTCACAAATTTCTTCACCAGATCTTCCCATGTCTCGATTGACTGAGGGGGTTGTTTTTCAAGCCAAATCCGGGCTTGCCCCTCAAGAGAAAATGGGAACAGAAGAAGCTTAACAGCATCAGTAGGGACATTTTTGTATTTGATGGTAGATGCAATCTTGTTAAACCATCGAATATGAGCATGAGGATCATCCCGCTCAAAACCGTAGAATTGATTTGAGGTTACAAGATTCAATAACCCGGTTTTGAGTTCAAAATTTTCAGCCACAATGGCTGGTACAACAATAGCATCTCCATACCCGTCGATGGGTGCCTGGAGAAGCTCACACATAGGGCGTTCTTCCGCCATGATAACGGAAGTAGTGTGAGTAGTCCGGATCTCAGATCCGACTGAAGGAGCAGAAAGTCTACGGACACGCCTTCTTGGAATCTTGACAAGCTCACGAAATGGGCTCACAGATCTAGAAGAGCGAGTGCGCATACACTAGAGTTAACTCTAAGAGACCTCAGAGTTAAGGAGAGGAATGGAATTATGAAGAGAATTATGAAAAATGGGGTGAGAAGAATCTTTATGGGTTTTCTGGTTCTGATAAGTAGATATAACAACAAAATCAATTAAAACAAAATCGAGGCAAAACAACAGTGAACTTAACCAATAATCACAAGATGAATGGCTTCTTTGAAAAAGGTACACCAATCACAAGGACACAAAGGCAAGTTTTAAATCTTTGATTCGGGAACTTATTATGGTCGTACCCCCAGTTAGGTAGTACACTGCCTTGGTTTGCGGTGATAATCTTTTATGTTTTTATTATTAAAGAAAACGACAAATCTTTTTGTGTTTTTATTTTTGATACATATATAGAAACAAAAGGAAAATATTTTTGTGTTTTATACGTTTTTGGTTGTTTTTGGGTTTTTGGATTTTTTATAAGAAAATATGGATATATATATATAGATGATAGATGGATGGTATGAACAAAGAGTGAATATTCAAACTACTAATCTGCTAAACGGAAGATAATCAGCACAGCTCCCCGGCAGCGGCGCCAAAAATTTGATCTGTGCCAAACCGTCAAGTTTTACCACACAAGCCGGCCACTTGTGAATGGCCGACCGTAACAAACTTAAAACGGTTCAAGCACAGAATGCAATGAAGATCTGGAGAGTATAGTGTTTCCCCGGGTCGTTATGTCCCAGCGAGCTATGCGAAGAATCACCAAACGAATAGTGATCGAGAGATTTGAACAGAAAAAGGGATTGTGATTATTTTAACTACAGGAAAAGTCTATAAATTACAACGGCTTAAATGCAAATTAAAGAGAATTAAAAAGATAAAAACTATTAAATAAACGCTATCACTATTTGCAAAATGATGTTTTTGATTTTATGTTTTTATAAAACTTAATTTAAAAACTACGTAGCGTACAAAAGAAAATGTGAAATTAAAGAAATATTAGTCCTAAAAATATGAAAATGATATTTTTACAAACCTAATGGTAAAAGAAAATTTATAGAAAAAGAAAATTATTTTTATAACTAATTATTTAATTATTATTAATTAAAAACTATTTTTAACTATTTAATATTAGCCTAAAATACAAGAAAATATAAAATAAAGCTAGAAAAATGAAATTATGACTTGGAAAAATCTAAAATAGCAAAATAGAATTTTCAAAACTATTTTTGTATTTTTCTGAATATTTTTGTATTTTCTAGGAATTAAAAACTATTTAAAACTACTTAAATTACTTAAAAATACAAATTTAACTAAGAAAAATTTGGAAAAATATTTTTTTGACTTTTTATATTTATCTTAACTTAAGAAAAATCAAAAATTATTTTTTTGAAACTTTTCTTAAATAATTGTATTAAATGCTAATTAAAATGACTTAAAAACTAATTAAAATGAAGAAAAATAGCAAACTAACTTGGAAAAATCTGAAAAATTCAGGAAAACTCTAAAATATTATTATGATTCTAGGAAAAATATAAAAACAGGTGCTTATGTGCAAGAAATTGAAACTGCCATACAAGTGCTTATGAAATAAGCACTTGAATAAGCCAAAGGAAAACCAATAAGCACCAACTGTTTACAGAAGCTCTAATATACTACAAGCACTTAAATGCAACTAATATTAACTGTTTTAGACCACTGAATTGCAACTACAACAGATTTGACTTATTTGAGCTTAAGGCTAAAAATCAGATTATGGGGCTACTTGCAGCCCAAGAATAAGCTACCAAATAAGCAGGAGACTAGAAAACAAATATTGGAACCTACACTAGACCTGGCCAAGGGCTTGTAAACCAAAAACCAGACTTGGACTAGCTAAAATGAGCACTGAGCAAGGCTTGCACAAAACCTGTGCACACTCAGTTAATACTGAGTGTGTGCACAGGGCATATGAGACCCAATTGACAAGCCCATTTGAAGCTTATAAAAATTTGACAAAAATCTACAAAAATGCTAATAATGAAATAGACCAGCTGAAGTTAATGAACACCAAGTTTCACTTAGATTGGCTCAGAAATGAGCTCATGAAAAATCCTTTCAGTTGGGCTCAAAACAGGTTTTTCAGTTTTTGACTTTTTAACAGTTATGCTAAATTGACTTTTGTGAACTTTGCAACTGATTTTAAGGATTAAGATTGATGTAATATGATGAAATGATATTACTACAAGCAATGTTTCTTAATTTTAAACACTAAACAAGCTTTTGATTTGCAAAAACTTCAACAGGTAAGCAGTTGAGACAGATTAATATGATGTTTGACTTTTGAGAGTTGCAGGCACAATTTTAAGACTTGAATGAGTTAATTTGAGCTAAACAAACATAACACAACAAGAAACTATCACTGAATACACCTCAATTACAGATTTGACAGCAAATCCAAACACCCTTGAATACACTGATTTGTACTCAAAACTCATCCAAACACTGAACCAACTTGTTTTAATGATCAAACTAAGTTTAAATAACCTAAATACTACTTAATGAACAGATTAAAACTATTATAAACCACAAGAACAGATTATGCTACATAACTTGAAAATGACTTACAAATGTCCTTAGCCACACTGGCTTGAAACCTGTGAAGCAATGAACCACTAGCCTATATTAACCAACCCAATAGTTCTTAACTAACCCAAATCCATTTCTGAACCAACCCATATCTGCATCATTTTTGCCCCATTTTGACTTTTGTTGACCAATATCCAAAGGTGCTTGAAACTTGAATATAAGCTTGTAAAAAGCTATATTAAGCTTATAGAAGCTTGTTTTAGCTTACAACTAAGCTACTAACAGCTTTGACATAGGAGTTTGAGAATGGAAATTTCAACAGTGAACATAAAATATGGAATTTGAACATAGACTTGAATTGATACTTAAATAGAGTTCCAATACATTGAAACTACTAAGTTTGATACAAAATAACTTGATATTACAATTGAAAAACTATTTAAGACATGAAAAGCTTTAAAACGACATACATTTAAGAAAATAAACTAACTACTCTTTATTTGCCTTCTTTCTTCCTTTATTTATACTCCAATGAGCTTCTCTCTCATCTCTGAATAGTTCCCAGCAGTTATATGGGCCATTGGATGCCTAGATATCATCTTGGCCGTTTAAGTGGTTTTGGCGCCAAAACTGTTTTAACAGCTGGGGAGGGTAGAGTGTTAGGTTGAAGGTGCATTAAATGCATTCTTGGAGTGGGGTGAGGTGGAGGGTAGGGTTGATGATGAAAGAGTGTTGCAGGAAGGTTGCGGGGAGGGTGATGATGGATTGTGGTATCTCGTGACTAGAGGGAAAAAGAGAGTCAAATGAGTTTGACTGGTAATATAAAAAGGGAAAGGGTCAAATGGCAGGGTCAAATGGAAAGGCAGGGGTCACATGGGATTTTGACAAGGTCCAAAGGGTGTTTAAAGGTTTAATATATCAAGGACCTTTGTTGCAAATTCTGAAAGTTAAGGGACCAATGCTGCCATTTTATCAAAGTTGCTCCAAGGGACTAAAAGTGACAAGCTTCCATAATACAAGGACCAAACTTGACATTTTCCAATTTCCAAGGACCATTTTTGCCAAATTTGAAACTTGAAGGACCAATTTTGTAATTTCTCAAAAATTTTGATATTTTTCACCAAAGGACTAATTTTGAAAACTTATGATTTAAAAAGGACCTTTGGTGATTTTTCTTTTGAAATTATGTGCTCAGGGACTATTTCCGACAATTTTTGAAACTTGGGGGACTGAAACTGCCAATTATGCAAACTTAGCTCATTTTTCATCTGATTTTGAACATTTTGCATCTGAAACATATAAAATGCAATTTTGGAATATTTTTAGTATTTTGATGCATTTTTGAGCATTTTTAAACGTTTTGCAGTTCAGATTTGAGCAAAAATGATGAGTATTTACACACTCATCAGTGCACAATGAGAGGAACAATAATCCGTGAAGATTTGGCAAAGGAATACCAAAGAGCGGATCATTATTCATGAACAATAATCCGTGAAGATTTGGCAAGGGAATACCAAAGAGCGGATCATTATTCAGTAGTGCAACTACAATATGATGATAGTCATTATCAACGCCTTTTGAAGTAACTGGAGATAAGGTTTCTTGAGAGTTCTAAGAAGTACTTCTTAGATGGTGAACAAGTTGAGTCAGTAGAAACCAGAGCATGAGCTTCAGAAGCTGGATGATCAACATTCGTTAGAGGTTGGAAGTACTCATCAAACATATCTTTGAAAAACAATGAATCCCAAACAATGAATCCCATTTATCCTTAGTAATTGAAGCATTAGGCGTTGGAGGAGTGTCATAAAAAATCAAGCAATGAATCATTGCTAAAGAATCTAAGTAAGTCTAATTGGGGATTAAATTTTGGCTTTTCAATCTCCCCCAATTAGTGCTCTCCCCTAAACTGACGAAGATTTTCAAGTGTTCTTCTCAGCCCGGATTAAGAAGAAGTCTTTATATCATCAAATGCAATTCGTCTTTAGTCTTCTAATCATGTAGCTTTAAAATGTAGATTAGACTGTAGACTCGACCTTCTTCAAGATTATCCGAATGGGGAAATAGACAGTTAGCATCTTCTTCACACCAAAGGCATTCCTGTTAACTTGTAAATAGCAAATCCCCTTAATTAAAATCCTTCCCAATCAAACAAGAACAGAAAGATGTTCATCAAAGAAGTCAGCCAGCAACTAGAAGCACTTTGTCATTTAATCATATCATATCACCGTGTGAAGACGTCAACCAACGGCTCTTAGAAGAAACTACATGTCAAGATGATCCGATAAGAAGAATCTCGGTTCTTACATGGGTTAGGAGCCGTTTGACCATATATTCTCAAATATCAGTCAACCATGCAAAAATTCACACTTCTTCTCCCCCTCAAGAATTGCATACAGAGATGCCATTCTTGATTAACCAAGTGATTATCATCCAAAGGTATTCTATTCACACTTCTCCCCCGCAAAATTAGCACATGATGTCGCCATCTTCATTATATTGAGCAAGTGGAAAAAGAGTAATTATCAGAGTTGGTTCACTTGATGACTGAAACGCATGGAAAAAGCATGAAGCATGTTGATGAAGAATGTCGATGAGAATGGTCATAAACATGAAGATTTCTCTTCTTAAAAAGATAAAGCGCACTGAAGCGTACACCTTTCTTTTCTTTGAGGAATGGGGCCTGAAGTGTTATCTGTAGACGCCATAATGATGAAGTACGAGGTCTGAACTGATGTGAACAGACGTCATAACCGATTCAATATCAATGTTGAGTAACTTGAACCCGTGAGTTATGAGATATCAATCCTTCTTTTATCCATACTTTAAGCCAGTCCATGTATTGAAGGATCGAAGTATCTGCAACAGAGTAAGGACTACCTGCACTAATATTACAAACTTGATTGCATATATTTTGGTTAGTGACATCAGTATCCAAACCCTTTGGGGTTTCACGGTCAACATTGAGATTGCCAATGGTAAACATCTTTCCTGTAGGTATCCACCTAAGTCCAGCATCCTTAAAAATTCTACCAGATGGTATCAACTTATGGCAAGGTCTAGGATTGTTAGGCTTCTTATGCATAGTGGGAGACTTATCCTTATTCCTTGTTTCCAAAGATTTAGCGGTTGGCAACCATCTAGGCGAGGCTTTTGGTTTCATTTGCTTCATATGCACTGTAGATGACTTAGTGTAAATCCTAGACTTAACAGGTTTTACCATTGCATGAGCATTTACTTTCTTCAGGGATTTTGTGAAGCATTTATCATGATTAGCATTAAAGATACATTTCAAACACTTTGAGCAAACAGCTTGTTTGGATTCAGAAATAGGTCTAGATTTCTTAGCGGGATCTCCTATGGGAATAGCTTTAATCGAAACGCAACTACTGTTAGAAGTAAGCCAATCCCTAGTATTTAGACTAGTGTTCCTAGGTAATGGTTTAGAACTACTAGCAGTGCCCTGAAATCTCGAAAAATTCATCACCCTAGGTCTTGCACCTAAAATTCCGTCTTTGCGATTCTGTGCCTTCTTTCTAGCCATTTCTAGATAAGAGTTCTTATACAAGTCATTCATATCAATTTTCCTAGGCAAGTGAGGTGAAGTGACTGGTTTTGTCAAAACTTGTTTCGCATCAACCTGGGAGGCAAACCGTGTTTTTGAAAATTTTGGTCGTTCAGATCTAAACGCATTCGGTTGTCTAATAACTGGTTTCCCCAAGATTGATGGTTTTGCAAACTTAGTGTTCACACTATTCCCTGTTGTTTTTCTGAGGTCATTTTTTAAAGCAACAATAGTGAAACTCTTTTCCTGAAGTTGAGCTTTGAGATCATCAATTTTTGCTATCAAAGAGTTTGTTTGTTCTATTGACTTAGTTCTAGCTTCTTTGACAGATTCACTTAGTTCTTTGTGATGCTTTCTCAAAGACTCATTTTCCTTTAGTAATTTAGCCACATAAATTGACAATTCATTATTTCTTGTTACAGTAGCATCAATGTCTTGTGTATTCATGACTAAATTACTTTTCACATTCAAGACAGAAATATGTTTCTTTAGATTGTATATGGTTGAGTCTTTGTCTTGAAGCTGAGCTTTCAAAGTGTTAATTTCAAAAAGTTCACGGAATTCAGGAAGTTTCGGATTTTTACATGGTTTGTTAAGTTGAAAACTTTCTTCTTTACTCTGTATCGCCATTTCAAGTGAAATGCAATGTTTTTCAAGTTTTGAGAATTTGTTTGAAAGTTCATCAAAAGCCTTTTTATCAACCAAATCATTTGTTTTGAAATTGTTAGACTCAGCCTCAACCAAGGAACATTTATCAGAATCATGTTCAGCATTAAGATCAGTATGTTTAGGTACATTATCAGATGCACTATGTTGAACAGTTAAGTGTACCTCATCACATGACACCTGCTCAATTTCTGGTCTTATATTCACATCCACATCATGTGTAACAAGAGTCACTGAGCAACAGGATGTTTCAAGCTTATCTGTCTCTAAGCCTCTGTATTCAGTGTCAACTGATCCATCATCCGATGCTTTATCCATCTCAACACTGTAATCTCTTGTTAGCCCTTGACATTCATTTACCTTACCGATCACAGCATCCACTTCTTGTATGACAGTATTATCTGAGCAGCTGGTTACATCATTCGTTGTTGTCTCTGATATTCTGCATTCAGCAACACCCAACTTATCACTACTATCTCTCAACTGTACCCGACACTCGTCCACTTTTTCATCAGTCTGAGTAACTTCCTCAATAAACTTCTCCACATTATCCATGAGATGGATAAATGTCTCTCTGAACACACTAATTTCCATTCCAGTGTGTTTCTTGAAAGACACTTCAATCATGTCTTGATCATAATCTGATGTGAATTCCCTACTTATGAATGACTGAAATTGGTTGTGGATCACTTGAAGTGCAGCACTGGAACTACCCTTTTGAACCTTTTCTTTATCAAGTTGTTGTTCTAATTTTTCTAAGTTCAATAGTAATGTTCCCGTTAATGTGGATAAGTCTTGACGGAAAATGGCAATGCATGTTCTTTCCATTCTTATCGATGTGAGTAACATGAGGTGTGAGTGAAGTTGATGATAAGGTTCAATGCTACTTTCCTTTTGCATGGCATTCTGTAACCTGAACAGGTGCAAATCTTTCTCATTGAACTCAGAGCATGAAGAACTCAAATCATCATTGATTGATTCAATCATCTTCAATCGTTCAGTGTAGCATACATTATCATTGTTGTCCACAGCATCATATAATTTAAGTACTTCTGAAATTACTGGGTCAGTAGTGAAAGACATGATGTTGAAGTATACACGGGATTTTACAAGTCTATGATTTAAACCGAGAAATAGAATCTTTCGCGGGATTTTACTAAAATCAAGACCAAACCGTGATACAGTGACCAATAGAATGAGTTAAGATAACTGATGGACCCACACAATGATAGAGGATTATGTGTTAGGAGTGATGATTGTTTGAAGGATTAGCTGAAGTGTTATTTGGTTGTGAAATGGATTTGTTAATGCACATTTTTACGGTGAAATTTAGGTCTAAAAAGTTAAAAGCACAATAACTTCCTTTCGGAGGGGATTTGGGCCTCAAAAAATTCGTTTCACGGCATTGTGGTGAAATTTCACAATATTCAGGCTGTTCCGGTTGTTTTGACAGGTATTTCGCTGAAAACGAAGTTACGGATCAAAAGTTATGGCCATTTGAAGTTTTGACGTAAAAAGTCAACTTTGGTCAAACCTCTTCTTCGTAAAAATTAACCAAGTCGCTATAACCCTTGAACCAAGTCGCTAAGTCACTTGAACCAAGTCTCTAAGCACCAAGTCACTAAGCACCAAGTCGCTAAACAGCCAAGTCGCTAAACAGCCAAGTCGCTAAACAGCCAAGTCGCTAAAGAACAACTCGCTAAGGTCCAAGTCGCTAACAACACCAAGTCGCTAAGCACCAAGTCGCTAAGTACCAAGTCGCTAAGCACCAACTCGCTAAGTAGCAAGTCGCTAGACACAAGTCGCTAGCAGTTTACACTACAACTCGCTAACACTTTCTGAAGCAAGTCGCTAGCCTCACCAAGTCGCTAGCCGTAGTGGAGAATCCACTAACTTGTACTATTTGTCAGCTTGTCTCAATAGACAAGTCGCTAGGCTCAAGTCGCTAACAACTAACACTGTAACTCGCTAATTTTTTTCTGAAGCAAGTCGCTAGCAAGAAATGTATACCGTGAGTCAAGTCGCTAGCAAGAAAATCTCAAAAACACCACTTTTCAATCCAAAAACAACCCAACCACGATGATTCAAGCCCTCCAAATCAAATCCTAAACACTTATGATGATCCTAAACATAAAAGTACAATCAAAATCCAAGCTTTAACACACAAAATGGTCCAAATGATCCAAATACCTCTAAACTATTTCAAACCCAAGAAACCATATAAAATCACTAGAAATCCAAGGATATGTAAGATAGATCATCAAACATGGCTCTTGATACCAATTGTAAGATATTGGATTTCATAAACACGCAAATAAGCTCAACAATGGATCGAATAGTATAGAGTTTAGAGAGAGAAAGTGGGATCCTTTCTAGAGAGAGAAAGTGAAAGAAAACATAGAAGGTTAGATTAAGATGAATGAAAGGTCCAACCCTCTACCTTGGGAGGTAGAGGGTATATATAGTTACAAACATAACGACCTCCTATCGGCCTGTGGATCAGGTATACAGAGGGTTAAGACCCGTCCTTCCTCCCCGGTGTTGCACTAAACTAAATAGCTAACAAAATAACTAGTAAATAACGTAATATCTACGAGCTAACATATGCTAGACTATAGTTGGGGTGACCGACTCTTTACTATGGAATTTTTAATTCCTAACAGACTTGGTGATGATGATGTAGTGGGTTCTCCACGGTTGAGGAATGTTCTTAAGCTCCACGTGAGAGTGCTTAGTAATGATTCCTGAAGCTTCATCATAGCCAATATCAAACAAGAATTGTAGGACTGTCTCTTCAGTAGGTGTGGAAAAGAAGTCTGTTGACACAATGTCTGGAATGATAAGCACAACCCGTAAGTCTGCAGGAGTGATGGTGACTTGTTTGTCATTAAGTGTCACTGTTACTGCACTTTGACATGTGATCCTCTGCATTGAATTCCAGAATTGCTAAATGTAGATTTCCGGTACTGTATCAGAGTGTGAGAGCATGTTCTGGTAGGGATGATTCCTTAGAATATCCACAGCAATGAGACAAGAAGATTATGAGCATGTGAGGGTTTCAAAGACAACCCTAAGGTTGTTCTTTCCAATCTTTCTCGGATAGCCATTAGTGAAGATGTCAGCAATTGTGAGAACTTCTGGTGCATCCACATTCATTTGAGCAGCTATGTCGTGATCTAAAATAACATTAGCCAAAAGAACCAACATATCGAAAGACATAATGTTAGTCAACAGAAGCTTTTTATTGTCTAATTATTGAATGTATAATGTTAATGATTGTTACGAGTCCTAATTCACTTGTTTGTCCAATAGTCCAATGACGTCGTGAAATGTTTCATGAGTTAGTTAACATTAAGTTTTAAAGTTTATGTTATCACTTATAGTTCACAACATATCAAACGTTTAAGTTTATTAGTGACATTATTGGTTTCGTGACGATATGATTTGTTTATTAACAAGTTTGTACACGTGACAATTCATAATGAAGGTCAATCAAGGCTTAGGCTTAGATTTGGCAAAGTTACGCGTAAACAGGAGTGATATACACGTAGACAAAAGCTTATGCGTAGGATCCTAACTTACGCGTAAGAAATGTTATACATAGGAAAAGGGGACCTTATGCGTAGAGCTTACGAGTAGGCGTATAAAAAACCTTACGCGTAAGGCTTACTCGTAAGAGTAGACCTTATGCATAGAGGTCATTGTTTATGCATATCCTTCACATGATACGCGTAGTCCCATTGT
The DNA here is from genome assembly GCA_910596185.1 of Chrysanthemum makinoi. Taxonomy (NCBI): domain Eukaryota; kingdom Viridiplantae; phylum Streptophyta; class Magnoliopsida; order Asterales; family Asteraceae; genus Chrysanthemum; species Chrysanthemum makinoi. The sequence goes on along the minus strand of OU343217.1, from coordinate 211,814,767 downwards.
AGAACCTTACACGTAATAGTTACGCGTAGGATTTCTCTTTCGCATAACTGTCTACGCGTAAGGTGATCCTTATGCGTAAAGTAACAAAGACCTAGATTCAGAGTTTTATGAGTAGCAAGCCTGAAATAAAATCATTATATCATCAATCTTAACACATATATTCATTCTAAAACAGATTATGGCATGAAAGCTTGTTAAACATTTTACGCGTAGAAACACATACGCGTAAGTCAAAACCCTAAAGTTTATGACTTACGCATAAAATTTCTAACCATAGGATTTGCACCATAGTGTTTCTGGGAGTTCTAAGAAACATATAGAATTGTTTTGGTCAAGTTTTAACATCAAAAGTGTCAAGAATCAAAAGTACCCAAACAGTATGAACACAAAACCCTAATTTCCATTTTATGAGTAATTAGTGTTTCTGGGTGTAATCTGGGCCTGGATATAATCAATTCAACTTGATAATAACCTTATACAATAATCTTTTTCACCAAAACGTTCTCATTTGAAAAAACCCAAATCCACGCATAAACCCTAGTTTTCAAATACACTCAATTCGTGTTTCTGGGTGCGTTTAGATGATTAAAAAAGTATCATTGATGTTTTAAGAACGTTTTGACACAACCCTTTTAACCATAAACACCCTTTCATGATTTGGTGTTCTTGCGCTTACGCGTAAGACACAAAAGTGATGATATCTCAAGATTAAGCCGTTGGATTTTTGAAAAATTCAAAACCATTGCTTAAAAACTTGTTATAAACACGAAATCACTTACAAATTGATGATCTGAAACACGGATTTGTCAAACGATTCTTAGGCGTAGGATGTTTTTGGTGTAAGTAATAAATGTGATGGAAAAGTTAGGTGGAAAGTGTTTTTATTAAAATGACTTTAACATTTTGACAGTTTTGGTCCCTCCACCTTTTCCTTTTTCATACAAAGCCATTTAACTTCAATTTTGGTTACCAAACAAAGATTTTAAGAAAGAAACTTGATGACACTCCCCCTCGACTTAAATAAAAAAATGAAAGGTTAAAAATTTTAGTCTGAGGAGTGTCATTGAACCAGAGAATTTTCCACCATTGATAAAAGAAACAACCGGGATAGGATAACATGCAAGTACACGGATGTTTTTGAAACAGTTAAATATATATTTTCTCCCCCTCAACACTTGATCGGAAAAATACTGAATTTTGAAAGATTAAAGTGTTGACGGAAGAAATGTACTTGCCATGTTGAAAGAAAAAGTAGATAGAAGAATATTTTTGTAGTTTTATCAGGTTTTATATTTTTGTATTTTGTTTTTGAAAAAATATTTACAAAAGAGATTTTGGTGTTTGACAGATTTTTAAGACTGTTTTAGGAGGTCATCCAATTCCTCTTGTGTCAAACACCTCATACCAATCCGGTGGACCAACTCATTAAACCTAGCGGGAGGCAAGGCTTTGTTGAGCAGATCTCTGCAGGTATTGGTACCCATGAAATATAATTCAACTGTACCTGTTCCACGTGGTCCTTGATGAAATGATTCTTGAGATCGATGTGCTTAGATTTAGAAATACTGAACCGAGTTGTATGAGATCACCAATGGCACTCCGATTATCGCAGATTACATCGGGATTACATCAAATCGTAACCATAGTCTTTGAGTTGTGTTCTCATCCAAATGACTTGAGCACAATACGCCGACATGGATACATATTCTGCTTTGGTTGATGACAGCGATGTACAATCCTGCTTCTTTGATTGCCAAGACACAAGTTTGTCACCGAGAAATTGTAGTGCTTCTGAAGTACTTTTTCGTGAATCTAAACATCCTGCGTGATCAGCATCTGAAAAAGCGATTAGTTCAAAACCAGAATCCTTCGGATACCATATCCCCAAGTTAATGGTTCCCTTGATGTATCGGATGATTCTTTTAGCCTCAGAGAGGTGGGTTTCAGTTGGTCTTGACTGATAGAGGGAGCATAGATAAATGGCAAAGACAATATCAGGCCTGCTAGCTGTTAGGTACATTAGAGACCCAATAATACTTCAGTATTTTGTAGGGTCCACAAATTTCCCATTTAAATCAGCGTCTAGCTTCTTGGTATGAGTCATTGGTGTGGCATAAGTGTCACAGGTTTTCATTCCAAATTTTTTTAGCAATTCAAGGGCATATTTGGACTGACTCAAGAAAATACCACGGGGTGATTGATGAACTTGCAGTCCTAGAAAGAACGTAAGTTCACCCATCATGGACATTTCAAAAATTTTCTTCATTAGTTTTGCAAAAGCGATTGAGTACTTTTTATGTGAAGACCCAAAAATGATGTCATCCACATAAATTTGAACAATTAAGATATGTGCCCCGTGATATTGTATAAAAAGAGTAGGGTCGACCGAACCTTTGGTGAAATGATTGGAAATGAGGAAAGATGATAGCTTATCGTACCATGCCCGAGGAGCTTGTTTGAGACTGTATAGAGCTTTGTTCAGTTTGTAGACATGGTTCGGGAACTCAGGATCAACGAATCCATCTGGTTGGCTGACATAAACCATTTCTTTAAGTTGTCCATTGAGAAACGCAGTTTTGACATCCATCTGATAGACCGTCATATTCATATGAGCAGCGAACGCGAGAAATATCCGAACAGCCTCCAAACGAGCAACTGGAGCAAAAGATTCTTCAAAGTCTATGACCTCTTCCTGACGATAACCCTTAGCAACTAGGCGTGACTTGTTTCGGATAACATTCCCTTCAGCATCCAATTTGTTCTTCCAAATCCATTTCAGACCGATGATGTAAACCCCTGTTGGTCGTTCAACCAGTTCCCATACTTCAAGTCGTTTGAATTGGTTGAGTTCTTCTTGCATCGATTCAATCTAGGTGTCTTTTGTCATTGCGTCTTTAATGTTTTTGGGCTCAGATTAGCAGACGGTGAGTGCATAAATGCAATATTCACCATCTGAGTGAAGACGTTGTCTTGTAACGACCGGTTGATTCGGGTTGCCAATAATATTTTCCAGAGGATGATCTTTTGTCCATCTATGTGTAGAGGGTTGATGTTGGTATACATTGTGCAGATTTTGAGGATTCAAATGGTTTGTTGAAGATTCCGCGACATCTAGTGCATCAGTCTCATTAGCAAACGGGTTAAAGAACGCATTTGGATCAAAATCGGCAGGTGGGGGTACTTCATTTAGAACATCATCAGCTGGTTAATCATTGTTGGAAGCGGTTTGTTCAACTGTTGTGTTGGAGTCAACTGGTGGTGCTTCTTCAATAGTAGTTGCTGTCACAGGTGTATCAGGTATAGGAATATGATCAGGTTGTGCAGCAGAAACAGCGGATACACCTGGAGCACGTTCATCAATATCGTCACTGAACAGAGGAGCAAATAACCTTTCCATTTGTTGACGAGTGAGCTGGGGGCTTTGTTCAGCTGATGATGGGGTTTGGGGGAACTTTAAGCGGTTGCGACCGGGTTCTAAGCTGTTAAACTTAGAAGCCATTTCCATGAGTTCATCAAAATGAGCATGAATCATTTCCATAACTTCCTTTGTTCGACGATTCCAGATGCGGAAACCTTTAGAATTATCACAGTATTTAATAAAGACTCCAATATCAGCTTTGGCTTTGAGCTTTCCAAAGTCATCACGGTCATTATTCGGATAGCAAAGAGATCCAAATACATTAAAGTGTTTTAGATTCGGTTTTCTGTTGTGGACAAGCTCGAAAGGTGTTTTGTTGTGGTGTTTTGTAATCATAGAACGGTTTTTAGTATAGCATGCAGTAGATACAGCTCCTGCCCACAAGTAATCTGGAAGTTTGGCATTGATTAAAATTGTTCTTTCAGCTTCCACCAATGTTCGGTTTCGTCTTTCAACAACACCGTTTTGTTCAGGTGTACGAGCAATAGATGTCTGATGCTGTATTCCCACTTTCTCATAAAATTCACGAAGGGTTTGGTTAACAAATTCAGTTCCTCTGTCTGTTCTGATTTGTCGGATGGTGTTTCGGAGCTGAACATGTATTTTCGTGAGAAAGGTGATAATCATCTGTGGAGCTTGGTCTTTGCTTCGAAGAAAGTAGACCAAAGTCCAGCGTGAATAGTCATCAACGATTACTAAGATGTAGCGTTTGCCATTGATCGTTTGCACACGCATCGGGCCACACAAATCCACGTGAAGAAGATGAAGCACATGCTGAGAGTTGTGTTCCACCTTGGGAGGAAAATGAGCACGAGTACTTTTTCCTTGTTCACATGCTGAGCAAAGGTGATCTTTTGAATAACAAAATCGTGGGAGTCCTTCTACTAGTTTGTGTCGAGCAAGGTTGGTGATAGTCTGAAAGTTTAGATGTGAGAGACGATGGTGCCATAGCCAGGATTTTGTTGATGTTGCCTTTGAAAGTAAGAAGATGGGAGAAGAAGCAACCATGTCTTGCATAGAGATAGTGTAAATACTAGAAGTACGTGAGCCAGACATGAGGTCGTTTCCTTGTAGATCACGAATGAAACAAGTTTTCTCCCTTAAAGCAACCTCCAAATCTCCATCACAAAACTGACCTACTGAAAACAGATTGTGACCGGGCTTCACATAGTAAACCCTTCTTATTTTGTTGTTCCCGTGATATAGTCTTCCATGGCCGCAATATCCCAATAACGTTCGTCAGCACGAACATTAGGCGGTGGTAGGCGCAAGAGGTATACCGAATGCCCGTTGCTTAGCGAGGTATAGCTTTATAACATTTGTAGCGGCAATCAGAAATTCATACTTTTTAAAATAAATAACACAAGGTGCATCAGGACTGAATATCAAAAAGTACTTAACGGTTTAGCATTCGTTACATCACTATTTCTATTACATTTTCCAAACGCAATATCTATAGTGGAAGCAACAGGTGCTTATTCATAGTCTAGGTGTTCTTCTACTTTAGCATTCCTATTGATCTTTTCTTGGTTACTTTAACTTCCTATTCTTCGATTGAGTGCTCCTAGGCTGTGAAGTGCGGACATTTGGAAAAGATGCAACTATTCCTGTTTCAGTATAAGGAAGCACATTAGCAACTTGTGATTTGGCAGTAGGGATTCTAGGTTCACGATTACTAAGTGTGACTGGTGCTATCTTCTTAATGACGGTTGGGGGAAGGTGTTCATACTTTCCTAACATTTCTCTTAGCTTAGAGATAGTGTGCACCAATTCTTGATTTTCAGAACGAAGATTACCCGAAAAATTCATGACTTCCTTAGTGTGTTTGAGAAAATGATCAAGCTCGTTTGATGCTTCATCACGAGTCTTTTTAAGTAAATCAAATATGACACCATATTCTGTTTACTTTACAAGTTCTTGTTCATATTTAGAGATTTGACCTTTCAAAGACACGTTTTGATCATCCAGTTGCTCAAATTTTGGATTAAACAATTTAGATTGCAACTGGGTAATTTTGTTTTGCAAAGCAAGTTCACGATTTTGACAATCTTTTTGACACCATTGAAGATGACGTTTTGCGTTTGAAAGCTCGTTATTCAATCTTTCATTTTCAGCTTTTAAAGATTTGAACTGATGCACAATATCAGAGTTCTCAACAGTAACAATATTATCAACGATATCAGCAGAGATATAATCAGATGCATATGGCAAAGAATGAAGTAACACAACATTATGGATATCAGCACAGATAACATCTTCCAATTGTCGATCAACATCTTTTCTCAACATTTTTTTTTACGTTTAGTATTAGAAATAGATGTTTCTGTTTTCTCGAAAACGACCTTCATCACTCCAAGTTCCTTATGATATTCCTTTTCCCAAGACAATGCACAATTTTTCAAATTTTTAACATTAGGTAAAAGATTTTTCTGAAAAATGTCTCTTTGTTCTCGCGCCAGAGGCGATTGAAAATGTTGAACTTTGATTTCAGAATGATATTCTATCAATTGTAGCAAAGTTTTGAGGTCGGCCATGAAAATGTCAAAATATCTAAGAATTTTGTGATTTTCAGGTTTTGAATTTACTTCACTGATGGAAGGTAAAGGACCATAAATTTGTGCATAATCTGGTTGGGGATTAACATGAGAAGACTCAGGTGTTTTAATGATAACCCTTGGTGTGTTAGAAGAATCCTTTGACGGCACGAAAGTGACCGCTTTTGAATAAGTAAAAGGTTTGTTATAAACAACTTTTTCTAATTTTGATCGACTCTCGTCTTCAGCATCTAATTCCTCTTGACGATAATATTCAACAACAGTCATAACAGAATCATCAATTTTATATTCTGCACTGGAAACTTCCGGATTTGGTTTGAATGTTTTGGGAGAAAGCTTAGGTTTGTAATTAGCAACATTCAGTCCATATACTTTTGGATTTGGTTTAAAAGTAAAGTTTTCAATAGCTGTTACTGACTCATCATGTTTATAAACAACAGTTTTAAACTCCTTAAGCTTGTTTTGAAAATCAACAATTTCTTATAGATAATCATATATTCGATTCGTTGAATGCTTTTTGTATGCAAAGAACGTTTTTTGACAAGTTAACAACTCAGCCTTAGCTTTTTGATTTTCCAAGTTGAGAGCGTTAATTTGCTTTTTATGTTCATGTTTCAGCTGTTCTATTTCAGACAACAAAGCATTTTTCGAAGCGGCTAGATCACGCATTTGTCTCTCTAAATATTTTTCGTTTTGATGAGATTTAGCAAAAGCTGCTTCAAAACGTTTTTCACGTTTTTATTGAGCTTTGAAAAAATTGAGTTGCATTTTTAAACATTCAAAATCCTTGGTTAACAGTGCATTTTTGCTTTTTAAGTCCTCTTTAATGGCACGACATTCTTCCACTATGGTTTGTTGGTCTTGTATTAAACGAGCAAAATCTGGATGAGGCAAAAGTTCGGCTTGTTCAACGTGAGTCTCAACATGATCATTATTTAGATCCTCAAGTATAACCACGGAGTCAATTTGATTATCAAGGGAAACCATAAGGTCATCTTGATCGTCAAATGTAACTACGGGGTCTATTTGAAAATCATCGGAATGAGATGTAGAAGACTCATTTTGAACATTCTGAGCCTTGCCGGATTCAGATGTTGGCGGAGATATTAGATCAGAGATAAACATGGTTTGTTCGGGTTCCTGAGACAAGCCATCAGTGTCATACACTGGGCCTGTTTCACTCATGTGTAGCTCTTGCATATTAGCCATCAGCATAACCACTGAGTGGTCTGCAAGTCCTCCATATCATCATCTGAGTTTGCATCTGCCATAAAGCTCTGTTCTTTGTCTGTGAGAGTTCCACCAGCTTCATCCTTTAGAGCCAAAAGAAGAGCCTCTTTGTGATAAGCACTGCCCCTAGTCCTCAGCTTTGGGAATGCATTAGCCAGGTGTCCCTTCTCATTGCAGTTGTAGCATCGAAGACCATTTAACCCATTCTGAGCATTTCCCTGTTCCACCACTTGAGCTCTGTTGTTATTCCTATCCACAGCATTAAACCCTTGACCACCGCTCATCTGACGACCATAACCACGATTCTGAACTTCAACTCGTCCATTGTTCACAACAGCTTGATTCCTTGTGTTTGATGAGGAACGAATGCGATTGTTGGATTTGTTGGTATAACGGCCAAAAGCATTAGCAATCATAACAAATCCTTGTTGCAATGCTTCGAACGGATCGATGTCCTCATTAGCTTCACTGACAAGTGATTGAGCATTGTTGTTGCTGTATGGAACCAATTGATTTTGTTGAGATTGTTGCTGTGAAGGATCATGTGGTGGGTTTGAAGCAGTTGGTTGAGTTGCTGGTTGAGGAGGATAATTTTGTTGAGCATATAAGGCAAGTTGTTGATTTTCCGGATGTGTCGGTGGAGCAGTTTGAGCACGGAGAATCCTTTCCCAATCAACTTCCTTTTCATGAGGCTTCAAGTAATTGTACAACAATCCGTATGTAGACTGATGCATGTTCTTTGCTTGACGGAGGAAAATGACATACTTCTCCCATTCAGGACCAAGACTACTCAGGAACTTAGTATTCACTGCAATTCTTGGCATGATGATGTTGTGTTTATCCAAATCATTGATGATGTCTGAAAATCGATGATGATAAGACTCTTAATGTCTCTCCAGGTTCAATCAGGAAGTATTCATAAGCCAAGTAAATTTTGGATTCCAAATCCTCCTGATTGAGTATAGATCCTTCCATAAGAAGATGAATATGGGCCCACATCTTCTGTGCAGTCTTTTGAGCATCAACACTACGAAGAATTGGGTTTGGTAATCCTAAGAGGATATATTCCATTGCAAGCTCATCTGCTTCATAGTGTAGAAGTTCTTGAGGATTCAAGTCTGCAACAGTAGCAATGTTCGTTTGTTCATCTCTTGGTGGATTAGCATTCGGATCTCCGGGTACAATGACATTTGGCATCTGAAATGGACCTTCCAAGATAACCTTCTTTAAGAACTTTCCATGTGGTTTTTTCAGATCACAAAACCTAAAGAAACTTATCACCCATTGATCGTAGTTTCCTGGAGTGAGCATTGGAGGTCTATCAAGTGATCCAGCCTCATGAATTGATTGTTGGCTGCTTAGAGCTTCACACATCTTTGCTAACCAACTAGGTTCCTTCATAGTGTTCCTTGATGGATGTTGATTGAAATCATTTGTGTAGGGTTGAACTTGAAGACTTGGTGGTGGTTGAACCATTTGAGGTTGTAGAATTGTAGCAAGTTGTGGAGTATCTTGTTGATGAATCTTATGCGTTGGATTTCTACACGTAAGCTTTATGCTTATGCGTAAGTTTAGGGTTTTGCCCAAATTATCTTTTACACTATCACAGTGCAAAAGATATCCAAAGTCGAAATATTTTCACGCTTATCCAAGCAAGAAAACACGGAGTAAACCACAAAAACGAAGATCAAACCAAGGAATAACTTACGCGTAGTTTTAGGGTTTTGCTACGTGTAGGATTACTCGTAAAATTGATTTTGCCCAAAGATGTTTCTAAACCAGTTTTTGTGTGATAAAATAGCTTCAATAACACCAAAAAGACACAAAAGTGTGAAACTTGATGATCCAAAGCACTCAAAACAGTTATGCGTAGGAAGAAACCCTCGTTCAAAAACTAGTTGAAAAACAATGATCCACGCATAAAGTTCAAAACATTTTGCCAAAAACAGTAAATTTAACACCTTATAACACTGAAAGTACAAGAATCTTGGAATAAAAAGTGTAAAAAATGCATTTTTAAGCACACCAAAGTTTATGATATGCAATTTAGGCGTGAGACCAAAACTCACTTCAAACAATACATTCACTCAACTATTAGGCGACTGATACCACTGTTAGGTCACTAGTTTTACAACACAAGCAACATAGAAAGAGATAGAGAGGAGATTGAACAAGATTCACACACACACACGATATAATAAGCACGGTTAGGCGTAGAGTGTAATTAAGAGAATAACTTGAACAACCAACCCTCAAGTGAGGGTTTACATGAGGTATTTATAGGAGGAAAGCTAGGGCAACACTCCTAGTTTCCATCCTTTCCTTATTGCACATGGGCCTAAGCTTATGGGCCTTCTACATAAGCTAGACCTTAAACAAACATAAAGGCCATAATAAGCTACCTATTACATAAGAATAACTAACACTTGAATTATAGTTTAGGAGTGATTCCAATAACTCAATAGTGCATTTTGGTTTTCCTAAGTGGAGACTAGGGAGAGGGTCTCCTTCTTCAATACCAACAACCTCTAAGAGAAAGCCGATACACTACTGTTAGGGTTCCATGTGAGAATAAAACAAGCTTCTGTTAGAGCAGGTGGCTAGAAGGTTTAGTGCATTCGTCACTGGGTCCATGACGACTTTTAATCTTCAATACCGGTGTCATCTAGTGACAACCAGTAGCATATGAATTGAACCTGGTGTCTGACCTAAGTTGAATAATCTGGAGGGCTATTTATTTTCACCCTTTTCTTTACTGTTCTTTTTAATTCTTCAACTCCTTGTTTCTCCGATTCTCATTTTCTCCTTTTTTTATAATCATACCTAAGGACTTCTAATTCTAGCTATTGGTGGTGTCCTTGGGTAGATCCCTTCGGCTCTGGGGGATCATAGGATGGTTATTCCTAACCTTAGTCACCTTATAACTCCATGACTAACATATGTTGCCATAAAACCATTATCTTGAAAATCTCTCAAAGTGGTTATGAGTAAAAGAATTTAGTACCAGCACGTGAGAGTTTAGAATTTTGCATAAATACTACCCATCCACACGTGCTTAAGTATTTGACAGAAATCTACACGGTGAGAGAAAAACGTTATTCAAC
>OU343217.1:211704868-211804360 GCA_910596185.1 Chrysanthemum makinoi | reverse complement strand
GTGATGATGACTGGGAATGGGAGCTTGAGTGTTGCAGGCTTAGTTGTTGGGGAAGAAGAAAAAGGCGCGTAGGGGGTGTTGACCAGATATTTGACTGAGGTCTAATATTAAAAGGGAGGTCCAAAATAGATATTGACAGGGGGTCAAATGGTAAAAGGCAGGGTCCAAATGGGCTTAGGGGTTTTAATAATCAAGGACCTCTTTTGTAATTTCTGAAAAATACAAGGACCAATTCTGTCATTTTGCAAAGCTGCTCCAAGGGACTAAAAGTGACAAGCTCTAATAGTACAAGGACCAAACTTGACATTTTCAAATTTCCAAGGACCATTTTTGCCAATTTTTAAACTTGAAGGACCAAATTTGTAATTTCTCAAAACTTTTGATATTTTTCACCAAAGGACTAATTTTGACAACTTATGATTTTAAAAGGACCTTTGGTGATTTTTCTTTTGATATTAAGTGCTCAGGGACTATTTCTGACAACTTTTGAAACTTGGGGGACTGAAACTGCCAATTATGCAAACTTAGCTCATTTTCATCTGATTTTAAACATTTTGCATCTGAAACATATAAAATGCAATTTTGAGATATTTTCAGTATTTTGATGCATTTCTGAGCATTTTTAAACGTTTTGCAGTTCAGATTTGACCAAAAATGATGAGTATTTACACACTCATCATTTTCCCTAGTGATTTCATCTGATTTTTTATCTTCCTCTGAGCACTCAACGCAACTAGGTTTCTGTCTAGGTTTAAGGATTTCATAACCATCATAAATTACCTTATGTGCAATTCTCGCCTTTTTAATGACCTCAAGATTAGGTTCCTCAACAAGGGCAATGTTGTGTTTATCGCTTAAGACTCTATGCTTAGTGATCATGTGAGCGATGAATGGTATTCCCTTGTATGTACAACTTGTTTTCAATTTTGTTTTTCAAAGTTTTCAGATTAGAAAAATCTTTCAAGAGTTTTGATTCCTTTGCAGTAAATTCTTGCTTAAGCATTTTCACATTTTCTTGAAGTTCTTGTTTTTGCTTAGCAGTTTTTGAAAGCTTTTCTTGCAAGGAATTTAACTCTTGTTTTAATACTTCTTCTCTAAAATTACTTTTCTAATGATTGTACGCACTTGGTCATCCATTTCCTGCTCACGAGTGGTCAACTCAAACTTAGCTCGTTGTTCATAAATGGCAACCCGTTCTTTATAGGCATTCAGTTCAGAGACAATAGAATCATCAGTGGAACATGCAGTGAATTCATCAATGACATAGTCATCATTGATTGCAGAAGGTGCATTACTATTACCCATATTATCACTATCTGAGTCGTAAGTCTCAAAAGATTGTACTTCATTATGCATCTTTCGCTCATCAATATCATCATATAGTTTTAATACCTCTGAGATGATTTTGTCTTTGGATGTTCCAGTTGGTGGTGAAGAAGAGACCTTAGGAGAGACCATTGGAGAAATGCTTGCCATGAAAATTGTTTATGCAGAAGGTCCATCATCAACATCAGAATCGTATGCATCACAGTCAGCCACTTGAAACGCATTCTGATGATTATGACCCATCTCTTTAATAGGCTGTTCATCAACATCAACATCATAGGTTTTGGCATTTCCTTCAGCAAGAAATAGTAACTCCTCTTCATCCAAAGCTGCTCCATTGTCTTGAGCTTGCACTAGCAGCATCTTATCCCTGAAATACTCAGCATTCTGTGGACGTTTTGGAGATGTTCAGTTCCTTGCAATGTGTCCCTCACCACCACAGTTATAGCATTTGATCGGCTTAGCTTGACCTTGATTTCCATTTCTTCCCCGATTCTGATTTGCAACATAACCCCTGCCAGCTCCACCTCTTCCCTGATCATACTGTCTCTCCTGAACTGGTTGCACAACAATCTTCCCATCTCTGACAGTAGCTTGATTTGCAACATAACCCCTGCCAGCTTCATGTTTTGACTTATCATAAGTGTCAGTTGATTGATGAAGTTTCCTATGCCAGCATCAGCATCAGCTTGTTTGAACATTGGATCAGGAATGAGTTTATGATTACCATTACCCATTGGTACAACTTGAGAAGCTTTGGTGGTAATCCCAATATTTGAGTAAAAGGCATTTGAATCATTTGTTGAACTTGCTTCTCCTTGAGCTTTGAACTGATCAAGAATCCTCTTTTCAAACATGGCATGCCTCTCATTTTGAGGAAGGAAGGCATAGAGTTTCTCATAATTCGTATTCTTCAATCCTTTAGTGAGCTTCACGTACAGAAACAAATTTGTGCCATTCGGGATTCATGTTGTTTACAAACTTTGAGTTCAGCTGAATGTTAGGCATAGTCATTCTGATGTTCCTCATGTCATTCACCAGCTTATGAAATCTCACATAGTATTTATATACACTTTCATCTGGTTTCATCTTGAAGTGCTCAAATTCATCATACAGCTGTGATTCTCGGTGTTCAACAGTTAGCTCGAACCGAGAAGAAGCATCTTGACATTATACCATACAGCTTTTGCCTCGGTGTTGTGATTGATAAGCTTGTAGATGTCCTTTGGTAGACCTTGCAATATAATGTTGGAAGCTCGGATATCTCATCGATCTCTTTTTTCTCTCCTTATCGTCAAGCTCATCATACATCTTTGGTCCGTCCATTCCGTAAATCAGAGTTCCATCTTCAGCAGTATCAAGTACATCTCTAGTAGTCTCAACTCGGTAAGGTCCTTCATCAATAGATTTGAGAATGTTAACCCCATTTTCTTTTCCAAGACAGTACAATCTGATTCGTTGAGCCCAAGAGTCATAGTCCGTTCTGTCAAGCATGGGTGGACGAGTATCTGAGCTAGCAGCTTGAACATCCTCAGCTACTGTCGAAGCACTGGTAGGAACGATGTTTGCCATGATAAAAAATTCTATGGGATTTTACTATTCTTTGATTAAACCGGGAAATTGATTCTTTCACGGGATTTTACTAAACCAAAAGAACAACCGTAAGAATGTAACACGAAGAAGTAACAAGTCAAAATGAACAATTAGCTAAACACACAACTCGCTTAAGTAGTCAACTCGCTAAATAGCCAAGTCGCATTAGCATCAAGTCGCAACACACTCAACTCGCTTAATGAATCAAGTCGCTAAATAGCCAACTCACTTTAGTCTCAACTAGCAACACAATCAACTCGCTTGAACACTAAGTTGCTTAAGTTAACTCGCTAGCGTTACAACTCGCTAAATAGCTAAGTCGCTTTAGATCTCGAGTCGCTTAAAGAAACAACTCGCTTAGAACCCAAGTCGAATAAAGATCAACTCGCTAAATAGCTAAGTCGCATGTACCAACTCGCTTTGAAGAAAATAACTAAGCAACTCGCTTTGAAGAAAAACAAGTCCGAGACTCAACTCGCTTCATCCTTCTTTCACAAATAACCACTTTATCAATACAAAACAACAAAACCACAATGATTTAAGCCTTCCGATTCAAAACATAAACACATATGATGATCCTAAACACAAAAGTACAAGCAAAATTCAAACTTTAACACTAGAATTTGTCCAAATGAATCAAACGCTCCTAAACCCTTAATACCCCAAAACCTTATGAAATCCACCAAAACAAAGAGCATGAAAGATGAGTGATCAAACCATGGCTCTTGATACCAATTGTAGGATATTGGATTTCACAAACACTCTAAACCGTAATCAAAGTAGGCGTATAAGTATGTTAGAGAGAGAAAGTTCTAGTGAGAGAAAGGAAGAGAGTTGGGAACTATAGTGAGAGAAAGAAAATTTTTATTATGAGCTCCAACTCTCTACCTTGGAAGGTAGAGAGTATTTATAGTCTTACAATAAAACGCCACACAACGGGCTGTGGATCAGGCATACAGTGGGTAAAGACCCGTCCGTCCTCCACGGTGTTACTTAACTAAATACTACTTAACTTAAAAGAACTACGACTACGAGCTTTCTAACGATTACACATACTTGAGGTGACCGACTCTTTTATACCTGGAATTTCTAATTCCTAACATTAAAACAGGACCAGTAACCCTAACTCGCTTAACATCCATTGCATCTGGACATTGTGACAGCATCTCGCTTGCTCTTCAAAAACGTTATAACAACTCGCATTAAAGAATGCAAGTACACAACTCACATACGAGTTAAGTGAATTTGGACAAATGAAGCAACTCGCATTTAAAAATGCGGCAACTCACAACTTAGCAAACCCAACACGCAGCTGTAACAGCTCGCTCAAAAGCAAGCCAACATGACCTGACCAACTCGCATGTAAGAATTAGGCAACTCGCTATGATGAAACTTGACCAAAACACATCGAATAACCGATAAAAGCCTCAATAATGAACCAGTTAAGAACATTATACCAACAAGCAAGAGATTTAATCATCAACCCAAAAAAACAGTTAAAGCTTTTCGAACCAGATTCATTAATCCTTTAAAACTGCTCAAAAACAATTTTTTCTTTGTTAAGACCAAACGTAACCAAACATTAAACACTAGACATCACAACATCATAAGAGACATGACAAACCACCTCAAACAACCATAAAAAACCGCATCAAAAACTTACGTATCATCAAAGACAACACAACCATGGCTCTGGTACCAATTGTAGGATCGTGAATATTATGTTGTTTGATAATTCGGGTGGTCTAGAATGATGATAGTATATGAATGTCATGGTTAGAGAGATGAAGAGAGTAGAGAGGGAATTATATAGAGATAAACAAAAGTGTAGAATATTAGATTAGAACTTCCAACCCTCTACCTTGGAAGGTAGAGGGTATTTATAGGTTACAAACAAAACGACCTCCTGACGGCCTGTGGATCAGGTATACAGTGGGTAAAGACCCGTCCTTCCTCCACGGTGTTGCACTATACTATTTTATGCTACAAACTAACTAACAAACTACTAAATAACGTAACAAACAATATGTATTTGAGCTGACTTATGCTAGATAATATTTTGGGTAACCGATACTTTACTTATGGAATTTCCAATTCCTAACAATCCGGTAGACCAACTCAGTAAACCTAGCAGGAGCCAAGGCTTTGGTGAGAAGATCTGCCAGTTAGTATTCAGTACCCACGAAGTATAATTCAACGGTACCCTTTTCCACATGCTCCTTGATGAAATGATATCGAAGATCGATGTGCTTTTATTTTGAATGTTGAACAGAGTTGCATGAGATCGCAATAGCACTTCGATTGTCATAGTACATCGGGATTCTGTCAAATACGTAACCATAGTCTTTGAGTTGTGTTCTCATCCAAATGACTTGAGCACAATATGCCAACATGGATACATATTCTACTTCTGTTGAGGACAGCGATGTACAATCCTGCTTTTTCGATTGCCATGACACCAGTTTATCACCAAGAAATTATAAAGCTCCTGAAGTACTTTTCCGAGAATCTAAGCAACCTATGTGATCAGCGTTTGAAAAAGCTATTAGTTCAAAACCAGAATCCTTCGGATACCAGATCCCCAAGTTAATGGTTCTCTTGATGTATCAGAGGATTCTTTTAGCCTCAGAGAGGTGAGTTTCAGTGGGTCGCGACTGATAACGGGAGCAAAGGTATACAGCAAAGACAATATCAGGTCTACTGGTTGTTAGATACATAAGAGACCCAATGATACTTTGGTATTTGGTAGGGTCAACCAATTTCACACGCAAATCAGCGTCCAGTTTCTTGGTATGTGGAGTGGCATAGGTGTCACAGTTTTGTGTTTCATGTTTGTTTAAGATTTCAAGAGCATATTTGGACTGACTCAGAAAAATACCACGGGGTGATTGATGAACTTGAAGTCCTAGAAAGAACGTAAGTTCACCCATCATGGACATTTCAAAATGTTTTTTCATAAGTTTTGAAAAAGCGTTTGAGTATTTTAGATGTGTTGACCTAAAAATGATGTCAACCACATAAATTTGAACGATTAAAATGTGTGCCCCGTGATATTGTATGAAAAGTGTTGGGTCGACCGATCCTTTGACAAATTGGTGAGATAGGAAAAAGGATGATAACTCATCATACCATGCCCGAGGGGCTTATTTGAGACCGTAGAGAGCCTTGTTCAGCTTGTAGACATGGTTTGGGAACTTTGGATCAACGAATCCTTCTGGCTGGCTAACATAGACCGTTTCTTTCAGTTTTCCATTAAGAAAAGCAGTTTTCACGTCCATCTGAAAGACCGTGATGTTCATGTGAGCCGCAAATGCCAGAAAAATCCGTACAACCTCAAGATGAGCAACCGGAGCGAATGATTCTTCAAAGTCAATACCCTCTTCCTGTCTATAACCCTTAGCCACCTGACGTGACTTATTTCCGATTACGGTTCCTTCAGCATCCAATTTGTTTTTCCAAATCCATTTGAGACCACTGACGTAGACCCCTGTTGGTCTTTCAACCAATTCCCATACTTCAAGACGTTTAAACTGATTGAGTTCTTCTTGAATGGATTTAATCCAGTTGTCATATGTCATAGCTTCTTGAATATTTTTGGGTTCAGCTTGACAGACGGTAAGTGCATAAATGCAATGTTCACCGTCTGTGTGAAGGCGTTGTCTAGTCATGACTGGTTGATTTAGGTTACCAATAATGTTCACAAGAGGATGGTATTTTGTCCAAAGATGTGTGGAAGGTTGATGTTGATATACATTCTGCAGATTGGGAGGCTTCAAATGGCTTGTTGATGATTTCGAAACATCAGATGTGGCAGTTTCATTAGCAAACGGGTTGAAGAACCCAATTGGATCATAATCTGCAGGTGGGGGTACTTCATTGTTCAGAATATCATCAGCTGGTGCAGCGTCGTTGGATGCGGTTTGTTCGACTGTTGTTGTAGAATCAACCGGTGGTGCTTCCTCAACAGTAGTTGTTGTAGCAGGTGTATCATGTCACAATTCTTAATTTCTGGTCATTTTTCAAATTTACTATTCATCTCGGGAATTTACTATTCATCGTTTTTAAGTCGAGTTGATATTTTGAGAAGTTATTTCAAAATTTTACTATTTACAAAACACTATTCATCCCCGGAGAAAATTTTATATTTACGACCATTATCTGCATATTAGTTCATGCATGGGTTTGCATATTTCATTAACGTATATTTTCCTATTAAATAAACGTTATCGCACGATCATTTATTTTGAATAATTGATCCGACACTTTCGACAATTGTCCAGATATATTTTTATAGTCATTTTAAGACTATAAAAGTTATATTATTAGTTTACCCGATGTTTTGAATTTATTTTGTATATAAATTGTTATATATAAATAATTAAGACGGTTTTCGTAAATTCAACTCGATAATTATTTATTCACTCAATTCTTGCGAGAAATGCATTTTTATAATTTTTACGACTTTGATATATTTTATTTTGCTACGTTAAAATTTGTTTTTAGCTAATGCTACCCTAAATACTTAATTATATATACAAATTACCTAATATACTTACACTTTAATATTTTTGTCACATGTATTTGATTTAATTATATACTATCTTACACATACTAACACAATACTAAGGTGAAAAAAAATATAACTCTCTCCATTCTACTCTCTAGAACCGGCCAAGAAGAAAGAAAGGGAAGGAACACAAAAATTTTCAAGATCAAGTTATTTATACACTCTAGTATACTTTCTTTTAAGGGTTTTGCAATAAAAACCTAGGTTATTTAGGAAAAACCTTGTTCCATAAACCTCATCATCATACTAGTAAGCATTTCATGATCATTTTTACTCTTTCATAATATTCATGAGTTATTTTTATCATTCTAGTAGAAATCATGCAAGTTTCATGTGTATCTCTATACCACTTTTAATGTTTTTAGTACTTATAATTAGTATATATCATCCTATAATTAATCCCTTGAAACATATCATTTTTGATGATGTTCAGGAACCCATGACACCCTAAGAAGGTGTATGGTAGGTTAAGAATAGATGTGGTGTTGATTTGAAGTGGTTAGAATAAGTATTACGCAAGAAAAATCACTTTCGACAACTATAAAATAGGGTCTGATCATTTTTGCAAAGTCTGGATATTCAGAAAATATACTTTAAAACGAAACCGTGGTCGCTTGAACGGGTTAAAACGGATTTATAACGAAGAAGTTATGCTATTTTCAAGTTTATTGACGAAACCTATATTTTTCGGAAAAACAGCATGCTGTCTAGATTTTTAAGGGTAAAAAATGAGTCTTAAGCTTTATCTAAATGAGTCAATTTATCAAAAAAATATTAGTACATACTCTCACGATTTCAAGGATATATAGAACGCAGAAAACCGAGCTATATCGACTAAGTTACAAGTTTTTTAATTATGGCTATCGTAACTATTATTTTCACAAATATTAACACTTATATATTTCTATAAGGCCAAAATGGTTATTGCAAGTGACCATGTTTTAATCGGTTTTTCCTATCGATAGAGTACTTTTGAGAACATAATGTTTTTAACTAAAAGTGAGTTCGCCTGGCCTATTTTCCAAAATGTTCAACCGTTTGTCAAACGAAGTTGTAACGAGTAATATACGATCTCTCGAACTTTTCTGAAAACTACTCATAAACTATAATTTCCTGATGAATCACTAAGCAACTATTGTAGGATGTTGTTTCAACGTAAATACTTGTAAAGTATTTTACAACCTGACGAGATGTCATAAACGTAAATTTTGACGATAAACTTTATTTTCAAATGTGCAAGTGGTATGGATATCATATAAGTTTACATGGGAACATATCATTCATATTAGGTTGCGGATAGAGATCGTACCTCATTTCATTGTATCTACTTTTTTCGTCATAATCATTGCATCAGGTGAGTTCGTAGCCCCACTTTTACTCGTTTAATTGTTTTATAAACTCTTTGGGGGAGATACATGCTCAACTACTCGCTTTTACTTTACCTTTATACGAACTTAAATAACTGTTGTTTCACTACTTATGCTAGTAAGTAGATTGTGTCCGAACTAAATTGATCGCTATGTTATGAACACTATTATTTGAACCACTTTCCTTGATTTTGAGCCTTTCGACATATACATTTGAACTCTTTTAACTTGATAGGAACATATTGGCATAGATTTGAACACTTTAACTTGATTTAATTCTTTTGACATATAATTAATCTCCTTTAACTTGATTTAATTCTTTTGACATATAATTAATCTTTTTTAACTTGATTTAATTCTTTTGACATATAATTAATCTCATTTAACTTGATTTAAAACATTTTGACATATAATTAATCTATTATAACTTGATTTAAAACATTTTGACATGTAAATAATCTCTTTTAACTTGATTTAAAATATTTTGACATATAATCAATCTCTTTTAACTTAATATTGAACCTTTTGACTATTTTGAACTTGTTTGACATTATATTGAACTCTTTGACTATTTTGAACTTGTTTGACTTTATATTGAACCCTTTGACTATTTTGAACTTATTTGACATAATATTGAACCCTTTGACTACTTTGAACCTTTTGATATGTTTTGAGCTCTTTGACTGTTTTGAACTTTTGAACGTGACTTAAACTCTTGAACTTAACTACGAACTTTTGAATGGAACACTTGAACTTAATTACGAACTTTTGAATGGAACCCTTGAACTTAAATACGAACTTATGACTTGTTTGAACTTATTGAACCGTGCGTGCTATGACCTTGACCTAAAGTCTCCCATGATGAACATCACTATAAAGTCTCCTATGTGAACGGAGCAATACTAAGTCTCCCTTGTGCGGCAGATGCAAATTCTCCCATGTTCGGAGTGTTCTTAATTGCATGTTAATAGTTGTATGATGTATTGTTCGTACATTCGCATTGTTAGTCTCCTATTAGTAGGTAGTATGGATAGCGCTATTAGAGGTCGGCCAACCTCTCGTTCACTATGTTACGGAATGCATATTATTTATTCTAGGGGCTTTGCCTGGCATACATTATTATATATGTGGTGCTATATTGTGAACTATTATGACAGCGTATACTCGACCATTAGACACACTATATTTTGTGCAATGGATTGCGAACACACAGGTTGCAAGTTTTGTATGGGTGGAACTTGGAACTGAGTGGATTTACAATGTCTTTGCTTTGTGAACTATTATGATAACGTGTACTTGACTTCTAGACATACTACTTTTGGCAGTGGGTTGTGAACACACAGATTGCAAGTTTCGTATGGGCGAAACTTGGAACTGAGTTGATTTACAATGCCTTTGCTTTGTGGACTATTCTAAATGACCCAAAACCTTGCCTTTGCTGCATGAGCATTCTTTAAAAGCTTTACATGTTAGAAAAACTCTATGAACTCACTCAACCATTGTGTTGACACTTTTAGCATGTTTTATCTCAGGTATTTAAGGCATTCACTTCATGGCATGCATGTGGACTTATCATAGAGTCGCTGTGACGACGCGTCTCACATATACTTTATGCACTTAACTATCGTTTGATTGTAACAAACTCATTTTGGTACATTCGAAATCTTTTGGGACTTATGTTTGTAAACTCTGATTATTTTACTTAATCAAACGATATTTTCAAAATGACACTTTAGGTCGTTCGATATAACTGTAACTTTGATGCTATGACAGTCATCACCCAGGTATTCCATTCCGCTGCAAAACAGGCAATTTGGGGGTGTGACATATCAGGTATTGGATTTTGATCAGGTTGAGGAGCGGAAACATTGGATACACCTGGAGCACGTTCATCAATATCATAACTAAACAGAGGAGCAAATAGTTGTTCCATTTGACGTCGAGTTAGTTGTAAACTAGGTTCAGCAGATGATGGGGTTTGAGGGAAGTTTAAACCGTTATGACCGGGTTCCAAGCTGTTATGCTCAGAAGCCATTTATGTAAGCTCATCGAAATTTGCATGAATCTTTTCTATAATCTCCCTTGTATAACGATTCCAGATCCGATAACCCTTAGAGTTTTCACAATATCCAACAAAGACACCAATGTCAGCTTTGGCTTTGAGCTTACCAAAGTCATCACGATCATTATTCGAATAACAAAGAGATCCAAATACTTGAAAGTGTTTGAGATTCGGTTTTCGGTTATGGATAAGCTCATAAGGTGTTTTGTTGTGGCGTTTGGTAATCATTGAACGATTCTGAGTGTAGCATGCAGTTGACACGGCTTCTGCCCACAAGTAATCTGGAAGTTTAGCATTAATTAACATTGTTCTTGCAGCTTCCACTAACATATGGTTTCGTCTTTCAACTACACCGTTTTGTTCT
Organism: Chrysanthemum makinoi; assembly: GCA_910596185.1. Taxonomy (NCBI): domain Eukaryota; kingdom Viridiplantae; phylum Streptophyta; class Magnoliopsida; order Asterales; family Asteraceae; genus Chrysanthemum; species Chrysanthemum makinoi. The sequence goes on along the minus strand of OU343217.1, from coordinate 211,793,081 downwards.
GGTGTTCGTGCAATAGATGTTTGATGCTCAATTCCCACTTTCTCATAAAATACACAAGGAGTTTGAATCACAAATTCAGTTCCTTTGTCTGTTCTGATTTGTCTGACTGTGTTCCGGAGCTGAACTTGAATTTTCGTGAGAAAGGTGATGATCATCTGCGGAGCTTGATCTTTACTTTGAAGAAAATAAACCCAAGTCCATCTTGAGTAGTCATCTACAATTACCAAGATGTAGCGTTTGCCATTAATAGTCTGCACGCACATCGGGCCACACAAATCCGTGTGAAGAAGATGAAGCACATGCTGTGAGTTGTGTTCCACCTTTGAAGGAAAGCGAGCACTAGTGCTTTTCCCTTGTTCACAAGCTGAACATAGGTGATCTTTGGAATATTGAAATCTCGGGAGACCTTCAACAAGTTTGTACCATGCAAGATTGGTTATGGTTTGAAAGTTTAAATGTGAGAGACGGCGGTGCCATAGCCAAGATTTTGTAGATGTTGCCTTTGAAAGTAGACAGATGGGAGATGAAGCAATCATGTCTTGCATTGAGATTGTATATAGACTTGAATTGCATGTGCCAGACATAAGATCGTTTCCTTGTAGATCACGAATGAAACACGTTTTCTCCCAAAAAGCAACTTCCAAATCTCCATCACAGAACTGACCAACAGAGAAGAGATTGTGACCGAGACCTTCCACATAATAAACCCTTCTAATTTCGATGTTACCATTGATGTGACAGAGACATTCTGAATCTCACAGTGCCAATGAACTTTGCAACAAATTTTGATAACAGTTTGAGATTGCCTGTCATGTGTCGGGAACATCCGCTATCAACAATCCAAAGGATCGCCTGTATCACCTGCATTACACACAGACGACACAGATGGAATAGAAGTAGATGTGGAACCCGAAGAGTTAGAGGTTTCCGAAGCAGTTATATTAGAAACACACATATTAATGATTTTAGGTATCCATTTAAATCCAAGTGTATTGTGTAACCATTTCTGCCATCTCTAACTAGTCTTAGCTTTGGTCTTAGTGAATGCACTAGGTGATAAGTTCTTCCTAGGAGGTGAAGGTGGTTCTATGGGTACATCAATGATCGTAGCCGGAACACTAGAGGGTGGTTTACCTAGCACAGACTTAGAAGCATTAGTGGGCCTAGAGGTATTCCGGTTTCTATTATGCCGCTTATGGTTCAAGATAGCCTTAGCAACACATTTATCATGACAACCAGAAAACATACTTTTACGACAACCAACACAAGAAGCTTCAAACAAAACATTAAGAGTACTTAAAGATTCAGCATTTGTTACATCACTTTGTTCATTACATTTGTCAGACGCAATATCTAAAGTGGGTGCAACTTGAGTTTTATTCAAAGTCCTAGGGTGTTCTTCTACTTCAGCATTCTTTATTGTTCTTTTCTTACGTCGCAACTTCCTATTCTTCCTTGTATTGCTCCTAGGCTGTGAAGTGAGGGCGTTGGGAAAAGAGGCAACTATTCCTATTTCATTAGAGGGAAGCACATTAGTTTCTTGTAGTTTGTCATTAGATGTTCTAGAGTCATTTTGAATCTGTGTAGGTGCAATTACTACAGTGTTACTATCCCTATCTTGCTTAAGTTTCACCAACTCTGGTTTTAGATCATGGATTTTGTGTAACAAATCTAAATTTTCAGAACGAGTGAGTCCATCTTGTAGTAAAACATCTTTGGTGTATGCAAGATGATCATTAAGGTCTTTTGACGCTTTATCACGAGTCTTTTTTAGTAAATAAAATATGACACCATATTCCTTTTTATCTTTTGAAATTTCTTGTTCATATTTTGAAATTTGAAACTTTAAAGACGCCTTTTGATCATCCAGTTGCTCAAGTTTTGGATTAAGAGTTTTTGTATGCAACTGGTTTATTTTGTTTTGCAAAGCGTGTTCTCAATTTTGACAATCTTTTTGACACCATTGAAGACGACTTTTTTCATTTGAAAGCTCGTTTAACAATCGTTCATTTTCAACTTTTAAAGACTTGATTTGTGACACAGTATCAATATTCTCTACATTTTCAACATAATCAACAGAATCAGTAGAGATATAATCAAATGCATATGCAACAGAATGTAGTAGCACAACATTATGGATATCAGCACAGATAACATCTTCCAAGAGTCGATCAACATCTTTTCTTAAAATTTTATTTTTGCGTTTTGTATTTGAAATCAATGTTTCTGTTTGTTCGAAAACTCTTTTCATAAGTCCAAGCTCATCGTGAAAATCCCTGTCCCAATATAATGCACACATTTTCAAATTTCGGACATGAGGTAAAATTCTTTTCTGAAAAATATCTCTTTGTTCTCTCGCATGAGGTGATTGAAAATGTTCAACTTTAGTTTCAGAGTGGAATTCAATTTCACGTTCCAAACGTTTGATGTCCGAAATGAATGTTTCAAAATATTTAATGATTTGACATTAACTTTTGCAGTATTGGGTTGGGGACCAACATTAGAAGACTCAGAAATAGGTGTGATAACCCAAGGTGTGTTAGAAGTATCCTGTTGTTCGACGAAATTGATGGCTTTTGAATAGTTAAATGGATTGTTATAAACAACATTTTCTAATTTTGATCGACTCTCGTCTTCAGCATCTAATTCCTCTTGAAGATTATATTCAACAACACTCATAATGGAATTATTAATTCTATGTTCTGCACTGTAAACTTCAGGATTTGGTTTGAATGCTCTATTAAAAAACTTTGGTTTGTAATCAGCAAGATTCGGTCCATATCCATTTGGATTTGGTTTAAAAGTAAACTTTTGAATAGTTGTGATTGACTCACCACGTTTATAAACAACATTTCGAAACTCTTTAATTTTGTTTTGTAAGTTAACAATTTCTTCCAGATAGGCATCTATTCGTTTCATTGAATGCTTTTTGAACTCAGAGAACTGTTTTTGACAAGTTAACAACTCAGACTTGGATTTTTTAGTTTCCAAAGTGAGAGCCTTAAGTTGTTGTTTATGATCATATTTCAGTTGTTCTATTTGAGACAGCAAATCATTCTTAGATGCGACTAGATCAAGTATCTATTGTTCTAATGATTTTTCATTTTGGTAAGATTTAGCAAAAGCGACTTCAAAACCTTTTTCACGTTTTTCTTGAGTTTGAAAAATGTGTAGTTGATACTTTACGCATTCATCATCCTTAGTTAACAGTGCATTTTTATCTTTTAATTGCTTATTGATGTCCTTGCATATTTCCAGTCGGGATTGTTGGTCTTTAAGTAAGGTCATGAGCTCAATATCTAGATTAGAAGAAAGCTCAGCTTGTTCAACGTGAGTCTCAACATGATAATTATTCATATCCTCAAGTATAACCACGGAGTCAACTTGATTATCAATGGTAACTGTAAGGTCATCTTGATCGTCAAATATAACTACGGGATCTATTTGATTATCATCGGAATGAGATGTAGATTGCTCATGTTGAACACTCGATCCTTGGGATCAGATGTTGGCGGAGATATCAGATTAGTAATGAATATGGTTTGATTCGGTAACTGAGACAAGCCATCAGTGTCATACACTGGGCCTGTATCACTCATGTGGAGTTCATGCATGTTTGCCATCAACATAACTGCTGCATTAGCCTGCAAGTCCTCCATATCATCATCAGAATTTGCATTTACCATGAAGCTCTGTTCCTTGTTGGTAAGAGTTCCACTAGCTTCATCCTTAAGAGCCAAGAGTAAAGCCTCTTTGTGATAAGTGCTGCCTCTTGTCCTCGGCTTTGGGCATGCATTAGCCTGATGACCCTTCTCATTACATTTATAACAATGAAGACCATTAATCCCATTCTGAGCATTACCATGTTCAACCACTTGAGTCCTTTGTTGTTGTGCAACACCCATGTTATTCCTTCCCATTGGATTAAACCCTTGACCACCGCCCATCTGACGAACATTACCATGATTCTGAACTTCAACACGTCCATTGTTAACAACAGCCTAATTCCTTGTGTTTGATGAGGTACGAATGCGATTGTTGGATTTGTTTGAATATCAGCTGAAGGCTCTAGCAATCATGACAAACCCTTGCTGCAATGCATTGAAAGCTTCTGTATCCTCATTAGATTCACTGTATAGTGCTTAATCATTTTTGTTGTTGTTGTATGGAACCAATTGAGTTTCTTGAGATTTGTGCTGTGACGGATCATATGGTGTAATTGTTGCAGTTGGTTGTGGAGGATTTGTGAAGGTTATTGGCAAATTCGGGAATTGAGGATAGAATACTTGAGCCCACAAAGCTAATTGTTGATTATCCGGAAGTGACGGTGAAACAGTTTGTCCACGGATAACCCTTTCTTTACCAACTTCTTTTTGATGGGGCTTCAAATAGTCGTACAAAAATTCGTATGTAGCATGATGAAGATTCTTAGCTTGATGGATGAAAATGACATACTTTTCCCAATCATTGATGATATCTAAGAATCGATGAGGATATGACTCTAATGTCTCTCCTGGTTCAATCATGAAGTGTTCATAAGCCAAGTAGATTTTGGATTCCATGTCTTTTTGATTGATTTTTGTGCCTTCCATGAGAAGATGAATATGTTACCACATTGCTTTAGCTTGATCTTTTGAGCATCAACACTTCGAAGAATCAGATTAGGTAATCCCAAAAGGATATATTGCACTGCCAGTTCATCGGCTTCAAAGTGTAGAAGTTAATCAGTAGTGAGTTCATTAAGACTGACAACGTTGGTGACAACACCTCTTGGTGGATTAGCATTTGGATCTCCAGGTGTAATGATAGTAGGCATCTGAAACGGACCTTCCAGGATGACCTTCTTCAAGAAATTTCCATGTGGCTTCTTTAGATCACAAAACCTAAAGAACCTTATCACCCATTGATCGTAGTTTCCGGGGGTGAGCATTGGAGGTCTATCAAGTGATCCAGCCTCATGAATGGATTGTTGGCTACCTAAAGCTTCACACATCTTTGCAAACCAAGACGGTTCCTTCATAGTATTCCTGGATGAATGTTGATTGTGAAAGTTTGTGTAAGGTTGTACTTGAAGACTAGGTGGTAGTTGAATCATTTGTGGTTGAATTGCTCCTTGAGGAAATTGTTGTTGAAGTTGTTGTTGTTGTTGTTGTTGTTGTTGTTTTATTTGTTGATAAAATTGTTGATGAAGTTGTTGTTGTTCTTGTTGTTGTTGTTGAGGATACACATGAGGGAAGTAGCTAGAGTATGGTGGTTGTGACATCTTGAAACTTGTGTTGATGATGGATCTTTTTAGTCGAATGAAACTTTATTGATGAAGAGTGCTTATGCGTAGAAAACCAGCTTAGGAACTAGCTTAGGCAAAGAAATAACCTTATAAGTGAAAACACCAACTTACGCGTAAGAATGGCTTACGCGTAGGAATGAAAAACGCTTAGCTTAGGCGTAGACTAAAGGCTTAGTAGTAGAATGCTTATGCGTAAGATTAGCTTAGGTGTAAGAGAATGCTTAGGCAGAAGAAATTCTACGCGTAAGTATTTTTTCCCAAAAATCCTTTACACTTATTCCAGTGTAAGGGATATCCAAAGTCGAAGTGTTTTCAGGCTTATCCAAGCAAGAAAAAAACTGAGTAAACAAGAGCACTGCAGATCAAATCTGGAGGAGCTTATGCATAACTTTAGGGTTTTACTATGCGTAGACTTTGCCAAAAATTAACCAAAACTGATGAAAAAGCTTTAATATCACCAAAATAACACAAAAGTGTGAAACTTGATGATCAAGAAATCTTTTTGACCTTACGCGTAGAACTAACTACACGATGTAAACCAAGCTTAAAAACAAAGAAATACACGTAAAGTTTCAAACTTTTTGCCAAAAACTTAAATTTCAACACCAAATAACCTTTAAAGTACAAGAATCTTGGATTTTAAACTGTAAAAATTAAGTTTTTAAAGCGTATGAAGGTTTGAGAACCGAGACTTACGTGTAGGTACAAAAGCTTCAAAAACAAAATGTTTCACCCAACTATTTGGCGATTGATACCACTGTTAGGTTTCCATTTATGTAACACAAGTATCAATATGAAGAAATGAGGTAAAGAAGGATCGGATGAACACTACACACACACACGTTAATATGATATAGAAAGGATAAGCATACGTGTAATATGAAAGTGAACAACCAACCTTCAAGAGAAGTTTTACAATCCTCCTTATAGGAAGGAACTAGGGCAACATGCAAGTTCCCTTCCTTTCCCTTATTGGGCTTTGGCATAGGCTCATGGGCTTTCTACATGAGCCTAGCCTTGATTTCTAACATAAAAGCCATAATTAAGCTAACTATTACATATTAATTACTAACACTTGTAATCAAGTTTAGGAGTGATTCCAACATTAAGGTTCGAGAGGAAGACATTGCAAAAATGGCATTCCGGACTCGCTATAGTCATCACGAGTTCCAAGTAATTCCATTTGGCTTGACAAATGCACCAACAGTATTCATGGATCTCATGAATCGTGTATGTAAGCCATACTTAGACAAGTTCGTGATCGTATTCATCGACGATATTCTCATATACTCCAAAAGTGAAGAAGAACATAAATATCATCTGAGGACGATTTTAGATTTGCTCAAGAAAGAGAAGTTGTAAGAAAAATTCTCTAAATGTGGATTCTGGATTCAGTCAGTACAATTTCTTGGGTATATTATCAACAATAATGGGTTACATGTTGATCCAGCTAAAATCGAATCTATCAAGGATTGGCCAACACCTACTACACCTACAGAAAATTTTCAATTTCTAGGTTTGGCCGGTTATTATCGAAGGTTTATTGAGGGGTTTTTCTCAATAGCCAAACCTTTGACTAAGCTAACCCAGAAAAACAAAAAGTACATTTGGAACGAAGATGAAGAAGAAGATATCCAAATCCTAAACAAAAAATTTGTAGTGCCCCTATTCTAGCATTTCCAGATGGGATCGAAGACTTTGTGGTTTATTGCGATGCTTCGTACCAAGGTCTAGGAGCCGTACTCATGCAACGAGAAAAGGTCATGGCTTATGCTTCACGACAACTCAAGAAACATGAAGAAACTACAACACTGATGACTTGGAGTTAGGAGCAGTAGTCTTTGCACTAAAAATCTAGAGACATTAAATATACGGTACTAGATGTACTGTGTTTACCGACCACAAGAGTCTCCAACACAATATTGATCAAAAGGAATTACATGAGGCAACGACGATGGTTGGAACTGCTGAGTGATTATGATTGCGACATTCGCTATCATCCAGGAAAAGCCAACGTAGTAGCAGATGCCCTAAGCCAGAAGGAAAGAGTTAAACCTCTACGAGTTCGACCATTAGTCCTAACCATCAATTCAAATTTCCCTGCTTAAATACTCAACGCTCAAGCCTAAGAAGTGAAACAACAAGACATTGAGAAGGAGAAATTGGACGGCATGATATAGAAGAAATTTGAAACTCGGTCTGACGGAACTTTATGCTTCCAAGGATGAAGTTGGTTACCACTTTATGGTGGCTTACGAGACTTAATCATGCATGAATCTCACAAATCCCAATATTCCGTACATCCAGGATCTGATAAGATGTATCATGATCTAAAACTACTCTACTGGTGGCCAAACATAAAAGACGACATTGCCGCATAGCGTCGAGTAAATGCCTTACTTGTTCTAAAGTGAAGGTGAAACACCAAAACCATCTGGTCTCTTAAAACAACCAGAGATTCTGATATGGAAATGGGTATGAATCACAATGGATTTTATCACTAAACTCCTAAAGATATCCAACGGTTATGACTCCATCTGGGTAATAGTGGATTGTCTCACAAAATCCGCACACTTTATACCAATCAAAGAGACTTACAAGACAGATCAGTAGACTTGACTTTACATCAAAGAAATAATCTCATAACACGGTGCACCAATCTCTATCATATCTAACCAAGATGGTAGATTTACCTTAAACTTCTGGCAGTCACTCCAAGACGCCTTCGAAACAAACCTAGACATGAGTACAGCGTATCATCCTCAAACCGATGGTCAGAGTGAACGAACCATTCAAACGCTGGAAGACATGCTTTGAGCTTGTATAATCTACTTTGGAAAAGGATGGGATAACCATTTACCAATAGTCGAATTATCCTACAATAACAGTTATCACGCGAGTATCAAGGCAGCACCCTTTGAAGCACTTTACGTTCAAAAGTGTCGATCGCCTGTCTTCGGGGCTGAAGCGGGAGATGTTCAACTCACTGGTCCAGAACTTATTCGTGAAACAACAGAGAAAATCATACAAGTCAAAAATCAATTACAAAAAGCAAGAGATAGACAGAAAAGTTATGCCGATATACGACGCAAACCTTTGGAATTCCAAGTTGGAGACAAGGTTATCTTTGAAGGTCTCACCTTGGAAGGTGTCATACGATTCGGTAAACACGGAAAACTAAACCCAAGATACATAGGTCCATTCGAAATCCTATCTAGGATTGGTCTAGTGACGTACAAACTTGAGCTTCCATCAGAACTCAGTAATGTACATCCCACTTTTCATGTATCTAACCTAAAGAAATGTTTATCCGATGAATCGCTTGTTATTCCACTCGATGAACTTAAACTCAGCAATGATCTGCCCTTCATTGAACAACCTGTGGAGATCATGGACTGAGAGGTCAAACAACTAAAAAAGAGTCGAATACCAATAGTCAAAGTTCGCTGGAACTCCCGACGTGGTCTAGAATATACATGGGAACGAGAAGACCAAATTCGTCAGAAGTACTCTCACCTTTTCATAGGAACATCACCATCAAGTAACAACTAAATCATGAGGACATGATTTCTCTAATTAGGGAAGACTGTAACCACCCACATTTTTAGGTTACCTATTCATTTTTGAAAATTTACTATTCACTTTTACTATTCACTTTCACTATTCGTCCTGTAACTTTTTTTTATTCTACTATCATGACAAGATAAATGAAACTCGACAAGTCATCCTGACGACGTACGTTGAATCCATACAGAACCGATTTCACAAAACCGTATATGAGAATTACTTTAGGGTTTAAACGTCATTCGGGCATCCCGATATGTCCATAAAACACTGTAAACATTAGAAATATGAAATTATACCATTTTACAACAATTCCACAAGTTTTGGAATTTTACGTTTTCCAGCTATGCGTTTTACGCGAATTACGCGTTTTTTACCCGCGTTTCTAGCTCTAAACAACGTTTTAGCACCCAATGAGACTTATCACTCATTTTATATTTTTATATGGCGTATAATGATGAGTTTCATCATTCCTTCAAGTTTCTTAATTTTACGATACCCGGTTTTACGTTTTATGGCTTAACAACTTACGGTTGGCGTTTAACGGAACCAAAACACATTCTAAAACCAAGATAAGACCAAGACTCATCATCCTAGCCACCTCACCCATGTGTGACCGCCTCTTGGGGGGGGGGGGGATTCACCCTGCTATGTGTCTTAATCTCTAGCCTTAATGTCTTAGATCATTACATGTGTTGAAACTTCCTTAGTAAGTTTTGACTAGTCTTCCTAACTAACCTCCTCAAAGGCATATAAATACCCCCCTCCCCTCCATATTTCGTGCATATCCACCCTAAAACACACCTTCCATTGTTGATTTTCCAAGAGCAAATTATTCCAAGTTATCTAAGAAGTTCAAGTAACAAGATTACTACATCAAATCCTTGGCTAGTTTTAGTGATTTTCTTGAGTTTAGATCCAGTCAAGTCACTTAAAACTTCATCACTGTTAGGAATTGGAAATTCCATAAGGAAGTGTCGTTCACCCCAATTATTGTTTAGCATATCTTAGCTCATAGACTTTACGTTATTTAGAAGTTATTAGTTAGTTATTAGCTTAGTTATTAGTTTAAGTAACACCGTGGAGGACGGATGGGTCTTTACCCACTGTCTGCTTGATCCACAGTCCGAAGGAGGACATTTAGTATGTAAATAAAAATACCCTCTACCTCCCAATGTAGAGGGTTGGACCTTTCACTCAATCTAACCTTCTTTCTTTTGTTTACTTTCTCTCTTTAGAAAGGCTCCCATCTTCCACTTTCTCTTTCTAAAACCTTAAACTATTCGAAACATATTGTGTTATGTAATGTGTTTATGAAAACCAATATGTTACAATTGGTATCAAGAACCATGGTTTGATCACTCATCTTTCATGTTCTTGGATTTCTAGTGGTTTTCATAAGGTTTTTGGGTTTAAATGAGTTTAGAGTAGTTTGCATCATTTGGATCATTTCTTGTGTTAAAGTTTGGATTTTGATAGTACATTTTTGTTTAAAATCATTATAAGTGCTTAGGATTTGAATTGGAAGGCTTGAATCAACGTGGTTGGGTTGTTTTTGGATTGAAAAGTGGTGTTTTTTTTAAAGTTTTCTGGAAGCGATTTGTCTCACGGATAGCCATAAAGAATTAGGGAATATCAAAAACTCAACCATAACACCATATTTATCTTTACCACCAAATCATCTCCTAGTTCCCTTACTACATCCTATTTCTCACTCTCTTACGGTTTGGTATTGATTTTAGTAAAATCCCGTGAAAGATTCAATTTCTCGGTTTAAATCACAGACTTGTAAAATCCCGTGTACACGGCAACATCATGTCTTACACTCCTGATTCAGTGATTTCGAAGTGCTTAAATTGTATGATGTTGTGGACAACAATGATATTGTATGCTACACTGAACGATTAAAGATGTTTGAATTAATCAATGAGGATGTGAGATCTTCATGTTCTGAATACAATGAGAATGAATTGCACCTGCTAATGCTACAGAATGCCATGCAAAAGGAATGTTGTATTATACCCTATCAACAACTTCACTCTCATCTCATGTTACTTCTACCCATAACAATGGAACGAACATGTATTGCTCTCTTCCGTCAGGACTTATCTACATTAACAGGAACTTTGCTGTTAAACTTAGAGAAATTGGAGCTACAACTTGACAAAGAGAAGGTTCAAAAGGATAGTTCTAGTGCTGCACTTCAAGTGATCTACAAACAATTTCAGTCATTCATTATAAGGGAATTCTCATCAGATTACGATCATTACATGACTGAAATGTCCTTCAATTAACACACTGGAATGGAAATTAATGCATTCATTGAGATATTTATCCAACTCATGGATAATGTGGAAAAGTACATCGAGGAAGCTACACAAAAGGATGAAAATGTGAATGAGTGTCATGTGCAATAGAGAGATAGTTGTGATGAGTTGGGTAATGTACCAGTTGTAAGGTCGGGTGTTGCTGAATGTAGAATATCAGAGACAACAAAGAATGATGTAATCAACTGCTCAGTAACTCCTGACACACAAGAAGTGGATGCTGTGATCAGAATGGTTAATGAATGTCTAGTACAATCAATAGATTGTAGTGTTGAGACCATTAAGGCATCGGATGATGGATCAATTGACATTGAATACAGAGGCTCAGAGATAGTTAAGCTTGAAACAGCCAGTAGTTCAGTGACTCTTGTTACACATGATGTAAATACAGATATCAAACTGATAAATGAACAGGTTTCATGTGATGTGGTACCCTTAACTGTTCAACATAGTACATCTGCTAATGTACCTAAACAAACTGATCTCAATGCTGAACATGATTCTGATAAGTGTTCCTTGGTTGAGGCTGAGTCTAATAATTTCAAAACAACTGATATGGTTGATAAAATGGCTTTTGATGAACTTTCAAACGAATTCTCAAAACTTGAAAAACATTGCATTTCACTTGAAATTACAATACAAATAAAGGAGGAATGTTTTCAAACTAAGAGACCATGTAAAAATCAGGAATTTCCTGAATTTCATGAATTTTTTGAAATAAAAAATTTAAAAGCTCAGCTTTAAGCCAAAAACTTGACAATCAACAATTTGAAGAAACATATTTCTGATATGCATGTGAAAAGTAATTTGGTTACAAGTAATTCTGATGTTAATGCTATTGTTGATATTCAAATAAGAAATGATGAATTAGCGGTTTGTGTGGCCAAATTACAAAAGGAAAATGAGTCTTTGAGAAAGCATCACATAGAACTAAGTGACTCTGTCAAAGAAGCTAGAACTAAGTCAATAGAACAAAAAAACTCTTTGATAGCAAAAATTGATGAACTCAACACTCAACTTCAGGAAAAGAGTTTAGCTATTGTTGCCTCAAAGAATAAGCTTAGAAAAACCGTAGGAAAAAGTGTAAACACTAAGTTTACAAAACCATCAACCTTGGGGAAGCCAGTTTCTCATCCCACTAGAGACTGGTCCGTTGTTAGGCAGCCTACTGCATTTATATCAGAAAGAACAAAATCTTTAAAGACAAGGCTTGCCTCCCAAGTTGATGCGATAAAAGTTTTGTCAAAACCAGTCACTTCTCCTGAGTTACCTAAAAATAATTCTTTTAGCTCCGTTAACCATCAACAAGTAGCTACTTATACTCCCAGAACCTCTAGGATTAGTTCGAAAACAGTGTCAAAAACAAGCATTAAACCCAGAATTCATATGATATGAATGACTTGTGGAAGAACTATTATCTAGAACAAGCTAGAAAAAATGCACAGATTCGAAAAGACGAAAGTTTAGGTGCAAGACCTAGGGTGATGAAATCTACGAGATTTCAAGGCACTGCTAGTAGTAGTAAACCATTACCTAGGAACACTCATAAGACTAGGGGTTGCCTTGCATCTAAGAGTAGTTATATAAAGAAGAATGCTTAGAATGTTGAAAATGAAACTATAAATTATGAGTCTTTTCTGAATAAGAAACATTTTCCTCATTCACATGCTAAGGTACAATCCACTAAGGCTACTAACATGGCTAAGGTTCAACATATTATGATGCAAAACAAACCTAAAACTTCGCCTAGATGGATCCCAACTGCTAAATCTTTGGAGTCTAGGAATAACAATAAGTCTTCCACTGTGCACAAGAATATCTACAATACTAGACCTTGCCATAAGTGGATACCGTCTGGTAGAATGTTTAAGGATGTTGGACTTAGGTGGATTCCTACCGGAAAGCTGCTTACTGATGGAAAAATCAAGGTTCACCGTGAAACCCCAAAGGGTTTGGATACTAATGTCACTAACCAATATATATGCAATCAAGCTTGTAATGTTAATGTAGGTAGTCCTTACTCAGTTGCAGATACTTCGATCCTTCAATACATGGACTGGCTTAAAGTATGGATTACAAATGGATTGATATCTCATAACTCACGGGTCCAAGTAACTCAACCTTGATATTCAAATCGGCTATGATGTCTGTTCACATCAATTCAGGCCTCGTACTTCATCATTATGACGTCTGTAGATAACACTTCAGGCCCCATTCCTCAAAGAAAAGAAATGTAGCTTCATGCACTTTATCTTCAAAAGAAATCTTCATGTTTATGACCATTCTCATCGACATTCTTCATCAACAAGCTTTATGTTTTTACGCTCTTTCAACCCTCAAGTGGATCTACGTTCATTGGTGTATATTCTTATTCACTTGGTCAAATCAAAAATGGCAACTTCGGATGCAATTTTTGAGGGGGAGAAAAGTGCATATACTACATGTTGATGGATGCTTCACTCTTGTAACACCCCAACCCGGCAAGGGAAAAGATGTCACAATACGGTTTCATATCAGAACTTTAAATACTATACAATAGCGGAAGCCTTTACAAAGTATTCAAAAAGAAAACATAAATAGCTAAACTTTCAAAATAAAACTAAGATCTCTATGGTCAACTTCGGATGCAATTTTTGAGGGGGAGAAGAGTGCATATACTACATGTTGATGGATGCTTCACTTACTGTAACACCCTAACCCGACAAGGGCAAAGATGTCACAATACGGTTTCATATCAGAACTTTAAATACTATACAATAGCGGAAGCCCTTACAAAATATTCAAAAAGAAAACATAAATAGCTAAACTTTCAAAATAAAACTAAGATCTCTATGGTCAAGTCTTGCTCTCAGCTCTACTTCCAAACCCAGATCAGCTATCCCATAAGCTCATCTTGAATACCTAATACCTGCCGCAGGAAAAGAAAATGCGGCTGAGCTTACAAAGCCCAGTGAACAGATATAACAATACGAAAACTAAACAAAACAGAAATGCGAAATAAAAAAAAGATACGAATAACGAAGTCACAGCGGAATGAGAGTAATGAATCATTGAGGATTCTGCAGAAACACAGACACACAGAAATCCGGAAGAACATATAACAAATAAGAACAACACATAGCATACTGATAACACAGACGGAAACACGTCAAACAACCAAGCACATAATAAATCAGCAAGTAGAGTGCATATAAGCCAAACGAAAAGTCTAAAGGCTAACGGGAATAATTACCAGAGAATAAACATGGCATTCACACAAGTCAAATAGTTTACATTAATAACTTACTCAGTATCATAACAGTGGAAACCTTAGCAGTCAAAGTCATGGCAATCACACATGCTAATAGAGAACACAGTAGGAAATACTATAACTAAATAAGCAAAAGACATAGCATAGCAATTAGCAAATTATCAAAACAGATATCATTAGTTAAATCATTTCCCAGATCAAACCTTAATATAAACAGAGTCTAAACATAGCAGATCAAACATAAGCAGATAGATACCCTAACGGATAGACAAAGTTCACCAGATTGACTGAACAATCATACTTACTAAACTTCCAGGGTACTTAATTTCACATTAGAACATTCATCTCACAGATCACGAATTCACATTACGATAAACTAACATAACATCAGATATACGAATCATGTTTAAACATATTAATCCTATCCTAGCATGGCATACGGTAGTTACATAATCATATACGAGCATAAACACATACAATAACATACAATAAACCTAATACAAAAATATAAACACTTGAAAATACCGAATCATAAACAGAATACTTAACATAGAAATAACAGATAAAGATTTAGTTAACTACCACGAGCCCAGAACGTATCATACCAGAAATATCTTTCTTATTCAGAAGGTAACCTCATAAACTAATTGGAGTAGCTAGTGATGAGTGTGTAAATACTCATCATTTTTGTACAAATTAGACTGCAAAAACATCTGAAAACACTCAGAAATGCATCAAAATGATAAAAATATCATAAATAAGTGTTTTATGTGTTTTAAATGCAAAAATATCAAAATCTGGTGAAAAACGTATCAAGTTTGCATAATTGGCAGTTTTAGTCCCCCAAGTTTGAAAAGTTGTCAAAAACAGTCCCTGGTAAATCCAAATAAAGAAAAATATCATTTTAAGTCCTTAGGGATTCAAAAGTTGTCAAAATTGGTCCTTGAGATTCAAATTTACAAAATTACAACTTTAGTCCCTGAACTTTGAAATTTGGCAGGTTTAGTCCTTTGAAAATTTGAAAATGTCAAAAATAGTCCTTGCACTATTAAAGTTTGTCAAAATCAGTCCTTATGGTAACTTTGGAGTATTAGCAGTTTGGTCCTTCAAGAATTCAGAAAGTGCAAATCTAGTCCTTGTCATAATAGCCTAAACTAGCCTTGTCAAAATCCTTTTAGACCCCTGCCATATTACCCTTTTGAGCCCCCTGTCAAAACCCTTGACCCCTCCCATTTTGACCCCTTCGTCAAACAAAGTCAAAAAAGCAAAACCCGCCCACCACCTGTCCTGTACACCCTTCTTCCACCTCTCCTAGTTGCCTGCAACTTGCCTGCAAGCCCCAGCCACCATCACCTCACCTTTTCCCCTTTCCTCCACCCCTCATCATCACTAACACTCCACAATAAATGCCACCCCCCCTACCTACAAATTCACAGGCCTACAAGTCAATTTGCATTTCCCGCCAAAAATATAAAAATGGCTAAAATGCTCAAAGCTCTCCCATTGGCCAAACAAAGTGGTGGGATTCTCTCAAGAGGCCACGTGGAGCTCATTTGGAGCATAAAAGAAGAAAAAAGACAGAGTAGAAGCAAGTAACTTAGTTTTTTTTTAAATTCATGTATGTCGTATTTCTCTAAAATGTTTTAATTAGCTTTTCATTTTGTATTTTCAAGCTTTATGATATTGGAACTAAGTTAATTAGTAAATGTAATTCAGTTTGAACCTAAAAATCAAAAGTTCATTTCAGTTTCAAATCTCATGTACACTGTTTGAAATTTCAAACTTAAACTCTTGTGTTCAAAGCTTCAATAGGCTTTATTTAAGTTCAAATCAACTTATTTAAGCTCTATATAGCTTTTTGTAAGCTTGGGGAATCAGTTCAATCAAATTCCATTGAAGGTCAACAAAAGTCAACTTAAGAAGCAAATTGGGTTCAAGCTGGTTGGAAATGGATTGGGTGTTGCAGAGAGTTGGTTTGGGTTGGAAATGGATTAGAATGGTAATGCATGGTTTGGTTTAAGCTACAAAACCAGCTGGACCTTTGTGAGCCTTTACTCTCATTTTCATTTTTTTTGTTGCAGTTTGTATTTGTGCTTGTAATAGTGATCATTAAACCATTTAAACCTGTCCACTAGTAGTAATTAGGATAATAGTAATAAGAAAAAGTGATAACATCTACTAGATAAGTGTTTAGCCAAGTTAAAAGTAGTAAATCAGTATGTTAAGGGATGTTTGGATTTGCTGATCTCTCTATCTTGTGGGTTTATTCAGTGGTTAGAATCTATTGGATAATGCTTGTTTAGTTCATTTGAGTCCATATCAATCTTAGTTTTGGTCTGCAAAATCACAAAAGTCAACATTACCTTAAAATCTGTCTTACTGATCACTGTTGGTACTTTAGGATTAGTATATCATTGTTTTGTGTTTAGAAGTGTTAAACCTTGCCTGCTTTGTACTCATTTCACCATATTACATCAACATCAATCCAACAAATTGGATCAAAGTTCATTTTGGTCAAAGTATCTCAACTGTCAAAAAAAAAAGTCAAAAACTTGGAAAAGTGGTTTTGAGTCCAACTGGGTAGATTTTTCACAGGCTCATCTTTGGGTCAAAACAAGTCAAACTTTGGGTTTTATAAATTTTCTTGGTCTAGTTTCTTATAAGCATTTTTTTAGATTTTTGTTAATTTTCTAAAGCACTCAAATAAACTCATCAAGTAGGGCTTATGTGCCACTGCTTCAAGCTCAGTCGGTGAGAGTTTCAAGCTTATTGCTAAGCTTGTCAGAGCTCCTGAGAGCTTTACTTAGTCTGATTTTTGGTTTTAGAGTAGTTGGCCAGGTCTTCTCCAAAGTCCAATTACTTGGTTTTCATATTCACTTATTTTGAAGCTTATGCATAAGCTCAAACTTGGTTACCTAAATCTGTTTTTAGCTTAAGCTCAAATAAATTAAATCACAAGTAGTTGTAATCCAGAGGTTAATGCTTATTGTTTCTTGCTTCATTTGGGTCATTTTAACATAATATAGCTTCTGTGTTGGTTTGGTACACTTTTGGTACACTTTGGCTTATTCAAGTGCTTATTACATAAGCACTTGCATAGCAGTTTCTTATTTCTCCACACAACACCATGTTTTTCTATTTTTCCTAGATTCATAATATCATTTTAGAGTTTTCCTGAATTTTTCACATTTTTCCATAACAGTTTGCTATTTTTCTTAATTAAAAACAGTTTTTAGGATTATTTAAATAGCTTTTAATACAAATAATTCAGAAAAAGTCCAAAAAAATAATTTTTCATTTTTATTAAGTTTAGATAAATATAAAAAGTAAAAAAAGTAATTTTCCAGATTTTTCATAGTTTATTTTGTAATTTTTAGTAATTTAATTAGTTTTTAATAGTTTAAAATTCATAAAAAATAGAAAAAAAATCAAAAAAATATAAAAATAGTTTTGAAAATTCTTTTTTGTTATTTTAGATTTTTCCAAGTCTTAATTTTATTTTTCTAGCTTTATTTCCTATTTTCTTGTAATTTAGGTTATTATTAATTAGTTAAAAATAGTTTTTAATTAATAATAATTAGATAAATAGTTATAAAAATAATTTTCTTTTTCTTAAAATTTTCTTATATCATTAGGTTTGTAAAAATATCATTTTCATATTTTTAGGATTAATATTGTGTAAGTTTCACGATTTTATTTGTACGTCACGTAGTTTTAAATTAAGTTTTATAAAAACATAAAAAACAAAAACATCAGTTTAAAAATAGTGATAGCGTTTATTTAATAGAATTTAACTTTTTAATTTCTTTTAATTTGCATTTAAGTCGCTGTAATTTGTTAATCTTTTCTTGAGGTAATTATCCATCAAAAACCTTACTAATCACTATCCTTAGTGATCATTCTACATCGATCAAGTGTTTATACACCAATTCATCCTCGTGGGACTTAACGACCCGGAATCCTATATTCCTCGATCTTAAATTGCATTAGTGTTTGGCTGTTTTAAGTTCCTTACGGTGGCCATTCACAAGTGGCTAGTCTGCGTGAGAAAACTTATTTGTTAGCACCGATCAAATTTTGGCAGCGGTATGTAAGCGTGTTCTAAACATTTTTCAGACCGTACTTGCACATATACCACAGGTTTGTAAAGTTTTTGTAAAGTTATAACAAAATCAAAAAGTTCATTAACACTTTTCCTAAAGTGTTAAAACACCAAACAAAATATAAAACAACAAAACAATAAGCGTTTTCTATCTTGTGTTTCTTTTAAGGTGATTCTTAAAGAAATACGATTTGGTTAAACGAGGCGATACCAAAAATATTGTCCAAAAGTTTTTAAACCCATCAGCACAAATCTATACCTCGTCTTTTAGGTGATACTTAATATACATAAAATCAACCACCGCAAATCAAGGCGATTGCACTACCTAGCTGGGGTGCGACCATAATAAGTTCTCGAACATCAGATTTAAAACTTGCCTTTGTGTCCTTGTGATTTGGTGTACCTTTTTCAAAGAAGCCATTTCACTTGTGATTATTGGTTAAGTTCACTTGTCGTTTTGCCTCGCATTTGTTTTGGCGATTTTTATACTTAGTGCATGCTTTTCGTTCTTCAGTTCTACAAGTCCATTGTCAGAACTTGGAAAGATTCCTCGTAGAGCGTAGAGGGCGTTACGCTCCTTGGTGGCTGAGAGCGTCTACCACCACCACCGCTGCCATAATGGCAGAAGACAAGCCGATGAATGAAGCTTCTCCAAGCACCCATCGAGGGTTCGGAGATGTTATTGTTGTCCCGACCATCGGTGGCGATACTTTTGAGCTCAAAACCGGGTTACTTAATCTGGTAACCCAAAGCCAATTCTATGGTTTTGGGCGGGATGATCCTCATGCACACATTCGATGGTTTAACAAGATTGCATCTACCATCAAGTACAAGAATGTCCCACATGAAGCTATCAAGCTTCTTCTGTTCCCATTTTCTCTAGAGGGACAAGCCCGGAATTGGCTTGAGAAACAACCCCCTCGTTCCATTGAGACATGGGAAGATCTAGTCACAAAGTTTGTGAACGAATTCTATCCTCCATCCCGAACTGCAAGTCTTAAGAATGAGATAATGAAATTCTCTCAAAGATTTGATGAATCATTCGGGGAGGCATGGGATCGTTACAAAGACTTGCTCCGTAAGTGTCCGCATCATGGTTTTTCCGAGTTAATGCAAATGGATACTTTCTACAATGGTCGAACCGGACCAATCAAGACTCTGAATGCCTCCGCGGGAGGTAATTTCTTGAGCAAGACCACAAAAGAAGCCTTGCAAATCACAGAAAACAAGTCCCAGGTTAGTCCTTTCCGTACAAAGACATATCATCTCGAGTCTAATCTTTGGACCTTCTACTTCATCTTCCGTGAGTACATCTAGCACCGATGCTAAGATTGACAAACTCACGGATATTGTTCAAGCTTTGGTTCTTGCTAACCAAAAGAAAGTCACTTTCACACAAGCACCATCATATGGTGAAGTGAAGAAAGTTGAAGTTTGTGTTACTTGTGGTGGTTCTCATGCATACTACAAGTATGCCACCGATGGTAGTCCGTTTGAAGCTAATGCTATAGCCGGTACTTCAAATCAAGGAGGTAATCAATACCGTCTTCAAAATGAACCAAACTACCGAGCTAACACTTATCGGGCACCACCGGTTTAACCAGAATCCTAACGGAATCAGAACCAACCAAGAATGAACCAAGGTTATCAAAACCAAGGTAATTTCTATTTCGGACCCAATCAAGGTTTCCAACATCAAGGAAATCTTAATCAAAACAATTTTAATCGAGGGAATCAATTTCGGGGAATATGAATCCTAATCAAGGGAATTCTGGCTATAACCAGAACATACGGCCTCAAATTGTTCCTCCACCTCCTCCTGTATCAACATCTGATGAGCTTTTAAAGCAATTCATAAAGACTCAAGAGGAGACAAACAGGTTGTTGGTCAGTCCGTCGCTGAATTAAAAAGTCTTTAAATGATCGACCCTCGGGCTCAGGTACTTTACCTAGCAACACGATCGCTAATCCGAGGGGCGATGCAAAGGCGATCACAACCAGAAGTGGTGTTTCGTATAATGGACCCGCTATTCCTACTACCTTTTCTTCTTCTCCCCCGAAGGTAGTGGAAAGTGAACCCGAGGCGACAAAGGACAAGGAACTTCCTACTAATAACGGAAGTACTAACAATGTCCATCCTCAGGTAGTCCAGAAACCAAAAACCAATCCAGGAGTTGTTTTTGAACCTCCTGTAGCTCCCATTGAAAATACCAAATCCAAATCTTCTATTCCTTACCCATCACGTTTACATGAGCAAAAGCTCAGCAGAAAGCCGGTCAACAAATGGAAAAATTCTTTCAAATTTTCCAAGAACTTCATTTTGACATAAGCTTCGCGGATGCAATCATGTTGATGCCCAAGTTTGCATCAACTCTCAAACACATGTTAAGCAATAAGGAAAAGCTGTTTGAAATGGCTAAAACTCCTCTCAATGAGAGCTGCTCTGCGTTATCTTGAAAAGCTTCCGAAAAGCTTGGAGATCCTGGAAAGTTCCTCTTACCTTGTGTATTTCCAGGAATGGTTGAATGCTTTGCCTTAGCCGATCTGGGTGCAAGCATAAACACGATGCCTCATTCATATGGAAGAAACTTTCTCTTTCGGACCTTACTCCTACATGCATGACTCTCGAGCTTGCAGATCGTACAATATCCCGTCCTCTTGGAATTTCCGAGGACGTATTTGTGAAAGTAGGAAAGTTCCATTTTCCGGCTCACTTTGTAGTTGTTGATTTCGATGCTGATCCACGGGTTCCTCTCATTGTTGGAAGAGGATTCACGAGAACGGGCGTGCTCTCATTGATGTATTTGAGCAAGAAATCACATTACGTGTTGGTAATGAAGCTGTCACCTTTAACCTTGATCGAACTTCGAGGTACTCCAAACTATGATTACGAGTCGGTTAACCAAATAGATATCATTGATGTTGCTTCTGAAGAGTACTCTCAAGAAGTTCTTGGTTATTCTCATAATTCCGTGAGTGGGGATCCCACCACATCTTCTCAACCTATCATAGCCAATTCTACTCCTTCTCTCACTCCGTTTGAGGGAGGCGACTTCATCTTGGAAGAGATTGAAGCATACTTGGCTAGTGATTCTGTTCCATGGGAAATTGATCACGCTCTAATTGACATCGAGGGGGACATACTTCTCATTGAGAAGTTGCTTAAAGATGATAACTCATCAACCCCTCGCACTAGTGATGCAATTCGGAAGAGATTAATCACCATGAGATTAATCCGGAAGGAGATATTCTTGTTCTTGAGAAGTTGTTAAATCAGGACACTTCTCCTCCTCTCCCTTCCGTCAAACTTCATAACAAGGAAGTCAAGTCAGTTGAGAAAACTGAAGAATTTCCTGAAATCGAACTCAAGGACTTACCGCCTCATCTTGAGTATGCATTCCTTGAAGGTGATGATAAATTGCCCGTCATTATTGCTCGAGATTTGAGTAAAGATGAAAAGACTGCTCTCATAAAGGTCTTGAAGTCACACAAGCAAGCAATTGCTTGGATACTCTCCGACATTAAGGGTATCAACCCTGAGTTTTGTACTCACAAAATCTTAATGGAGGATGACTTCAAACCAGCAGTTCAACATCAGAGAAGGGTGAATCCAAAAATCCATGATGTTATCAAACAAGAGGTTATCAAACTTCTTGATGCAGGATTGATTTACCCTATCTCAGATAGTCCTTGGGTTAGCCCGATTCACTGTGTTCCAAAAACGGGTGGCATAACTGTTGTCACGAATGAAGAAAGCGAGTTAATTCCAACTCGATTGGTTACGGGATGGCGTGTGTGTATTGACTATCGTAAGTTGAATGGCGCCACCCGTAAAGACCATTTTCCTCTACCCTTCATGGATCAGATGCTTGAGAGATTAGCAGGGAATGAGTACTATTGTTTCCTTGATAGTTTCTCGGGTTACTTTCAGATCCCCATTGATCCACAGGATCGAGAGAAGACCACATTCACCTGCCCATACGGAAATTTTGCCTACAAACGTATGCCTTTTGGCTTATGTAACGCTCCTGGCACATTCCAACGCTGTATGATGGCCATATTCCACGACATGATCGGGGAAACAATGGAGGTGTTTATGGATGACTTCTCAGTCATCGGGGACTCATTTCAGACTTGTCTTTCCCATTTAGACAAAATGTTAAAACGGTGTGAAGACACCAATCTCTGTCTAAATTGGGAGAAAAGTCACTTTATGGTCAAAGAAGGCATAGTCCTTGGCCATAAGATTTCCAAAGATGGGATTGAGGTAGATAGAGCAAAAGTCGATGTTATTGCTAAACTGCCTCATCCTACTACCGTCAAAGGTATTAGGAGTTTTCTAGGTCATGCCGGGTTTTATCGTAGATTCATACAGGATTTTTCTAAAATCGCTCGGCCTATGACCCATCTTCTTGAAAAAGAAGCTCCTTTTATCTTCTCTCCTGAGTGCGTCGAAGCTTTTGAAACACTAAAGAAAAAGCTTACGGAAGCATCCATTCTAGTTGCCCCGGTGGGATTTACCCTTGAGCTCATGTGCGATGCAAGTGATTTTGCTATCGGTGCGGTCTTGGGGCAACGAAAAACCAAGCATTTTCAGCCTATCCACTACGCGAGCAAGACTATGACTGAAGCTCAAACCCATTACACCACTGCAGAAAAAGAACTATTAGCTGTGGTGTATGCGTTTGAAATTTCGCCATACCTCATCTTGACCAAATCGTAGTGTATACGGATCACTCGGCTCTCTAAATATCTCTTTGCAAAACAAGATGCAAAGCCGAGATTGCTCCGTTGGGTTCTCCTCCTCCAGGAATTTGATATCATTATACGTGATAACAAAGGAGCTGAGAACATTGCGATCATCTGTCGATTAGAGAACCCTCACCAAGATGTGTTCGAGAAAAAGGAAATTAATGAAACATTTCCTCTCGAGACACTCAATGCGGTTTCTTTTCGTGGAGACTCTTCTACCCCATGGTTTCTGACTTTGCAAATTACCATGCGGGTAACTTCATAGTGAAAGGGATGTCGTCCCAACAGAAGAACAAATTCTTCAAGGATGTTAAACATTACTTACGGGGACGACCCCTACTTGTTTAAAATTTGCGCGGATCAAGTCATCGGCGATGTGTATACGGTCGGGAAGCTATTGACATCTCAAAGCTTGCCATCTGGACCTCTTGGGGACATCATAGCCCCAACTACACCGCCAAGAAGGTGTTTGATTCCGGATTCTATTGGCCCACGATCTATAAGGATGCCCACGAATTCGTCAAAGCCTGTGACGCTTGTCAACGTCACGGGAATATCTCACAAAGGAATGAAATGCCACAAAATGCCATTCAAGTGTGTGAGATCTTTGACATCTGGGGCATTGACTTTATGGGGCCATTCCCTTCTTCTCGCGGTAATAAGTACATACTCGTGGCCGTTGACTACTTGTCAAAATGGGTTGAAGCTAAGGCTTTGCATACCAATGATGCCCGAGTTGTTGTGAAATTCTTGAAATCTCTCTTTGCTAGGTTTGGAACTCCACGAGCCATAATCAGTGATCGTGGTACGCATTTCTGCAATGACCAGTTTGAAAGAGTCATGCAGAAGTATGGTGTAACTCACCGTCTCTCTACTGCGTACCACCCCCAAACAAGTGGGCAAGTGGAAGTTTCAACCGAGGGATTAAAAGAATTCGGAGGGGCGGTTGGCGAAACCGTGCCTCTTGGTCGGATAAGCTAGATGACGCACTCTGGGCCTTCCGTGCGACTTATAAAATACCCATCGGGTGTACTCCATACAAGCTGGTATACGGGAAGGCATGTCATCTACCTGTTGAGCTAGAGCACAAGGCATCTTGGGCCTTGAAGCATGCCAACCGATATTCGAGCATTTGGTGATCACAGGAAAGTTCAAATGAATGAATTAAATGAACTCCGTGATCAAGCATACGAGAACTCTTTGATCTACAAAGAAAAGACAAAGAAGATTCATGACTCTAAAATCAAGAACCGCGTTTTCAACGTTGGTGATCGAGTCCTTCTTTTCAACTCAAGATTGAAGATTTTCTCGGGAAAGCTTAAATCCCGTTGGTCTGGTCCATTTACTATCACTAAGGTTTATCCTTATGGCACCATTGAGTTATCTCAACCCGATGGTCCAAACTTTAAAGTGAATGGTCATCGTTTGAAGCATTACTTTGGAGAGGACATTCCCCCTGTGGTTGTCCCAGATCTACAAACTTTCCCCATGAACCAATGAATGCGGGGATCGAGTCAAGCTAGCGACTCGGGAATCAAAAACAGTAGCATGTTACATGGGTTTTCACCCGTGTGTACCACCCTAGTGTGGGGGAGTTTCCCCACATGCTGTGTATATATAAGAGTTTCAAAAAAAAAAAAATCCTTGCTAAATAATGGCCGTAGTATTTCCCTTTTACGTTCTTTGTTTCGGCATAACCGCCGGTACTTTGAATATTGAGGGCAATATTCATTTCTAAGTGTGGGGGGGAATTATCACGAATTTTATCATGTAATTATACCGCCCAATTCCCCCATTTTTGGCCAAATTTTTTTTTTTGGAGTAAGTGTTTTACACTTACTCATCTTATGGTTATCAGTCCGCCTTGTCTAATAAACAAAAGGATTGGCTAATCCAGGAGCAAACGGCTCTTGGTAAAGATATCTCAAATCCGTTGACGGCTTGCAATTTGCCCAAAATTGTATGGTATTCAGCTCACCATATCCTTAAAAGTAAAGAGTTGGCTAGCCCGCAAGTTTATGGCTTGTGGTAAAGGCAGTTGGAAAACCATAATTGGTAATCGACTCACCAAATATATTTTATCTAAGAGTTGGCTAGTCCAGAAGCAAACGGCTTCTGGTAAAGACAAATCAAATCCGTTGGAAGCTGATGATTTGCTCAAAATCATTTGGTTTTCGGTGTACCAAATTTCTTACTTGAACTGAAACATTTGGCTACTCCAGAAGTAATGGATTTTGGTAAAGAGATTCAAATCCATTAATTTTTCTCAAATCATTGCTAGGGACTAGCAATATCTTAGTGTGGGGGATTGATGAGTGTGTAAATACTCATCATTTTTGTACAAATTAGACTGCAAAAACATCTGAAAACACTCAGAAATGCATCAAAATGATAAAAATATCACAAATAAGTGTTTTATGTGTTTTAGAAGCAAAAATATCAAAATCGGTGAAAAGCATTATCAAGTTTGCATAATTGGCAGTTTTAGTCCCCCAAGTTTGAAAAGTTGTCAAAAACAGTCCCTGGTAAATCCAAATAAAGAAAAATATCATTTTAAGTCCTTATGGATTCAAAAGTTGTCAAAATTGGTCCTTGAGATTCAAATTTACAAAATTACAACTTTAGTCCCTGAACTTTGAAATTTGGCAAGTTTAGTCCTTTGAAAATTTGAAACTGTCAAAAATAGTCCTTGCACTATTAAAGTTTGTCAAAATCAGTCCTTATGGTAACTTTGGAGTATTAGCAGTTTGGTCCTTCAAGAATTCAGAAAGTGCAAATCTAGTCCTTGTCATAATAGCCTAAACTAGCCTTGTCAAAATCCTTTTAGACCCCTGCCATATTACCCTTTTGAGCCCCCTGTCAAAACCCTTGACCCCTCCCATTTTGACCCCTTGGTCAAACAAAGTCAAAAAAGCAAAACCCGCCCACCACCTGTCCTGTACACCCTTCTTCCACCTCTCCTAGTTGCCTGCAACTTGCCTGCAAGCCCCAGCCACCATCACCTCACCTTTTCCCCTTTCCTCCACCCCTCATCATCACTAACACTCCACAATAAATGCCACCCCCCCTACCTACAAATTCACAGGCCTACAAGTCAATTTGCATTTCCCGCCAAAAATATAAAAATGGCTAAAATGCTCAAAGCTCTCCCATTGGCCAAACAAAGTGGTGGGATTCTCTCAAGAGGCCACGTGGAGCTCATTTGGAGCATAAAAGAAGAAAAAAGACAGAGTAGAAGCAAGTAACTTAGTTTTTTTTTTAAATTCATGTATGTCGTATTTCTCTAAAATGTTTTAATTAGCTTTTCATTTTGTATTTTCAAGCTTTATGATATTGGAACTAAGTTAATTAGTAAATGTAATTCAGTTTGAACCTAAAAATCAAAAGTTCATTTCAGTTTCAAATCTCATGTACCTTGTTTGAAATTTCAAACTTAAACTCTTGTGTTCAAAGCTTCAATAGGCTTTATTTAAGTTCAAATCAACTTATTTAAGCTCTATATAGCTTTTTGTAAGCTTGGGGAATCAGTTCAATCAAATTCCATTGAAGGTCAACAAAAGCCAACTTAAGAAGCAAATTGGGTTCAAGCTGGTTGGAAATGGATTGGGTGTTGCAGAGAGTTGGTTTGGGTTGGAAATGGATTAGAATGGTAATGCATGGTTTGGTTTAAGCTACAAAACCAGCTGGACCTTTGTGAGCCTTTACTCTCATTTTCATTTTTTTTGTTGCAGTTTGTATTTGTGCTTGTAATAGTGATCATTAAACCATTTAAACCTGTCCACTAGTAGTAATTAGGATAATAGTAATAAGAAAAAGTGATAACATCTACTAGATAAGTGTTTAGCCAAGTTAAAAGTAGTAAATCAGTATGTTAAGGGATGTTTGGATTTGCTGATCTCTCTGTCTTGTGGGTTTATTCAGTGGTTAGAATCTATTGGATAATGCTTGTTTAGTTCATTTGAGTCCATATCAATCTTAGTTTTGGTCTGCAAAATCACAAAAGTCAACATTACCTTAAAATCTGTCTTACTGATCACTGTTGGTATTTTAGGATTAGTAGATCATTGTTTTGTGTTTAGAAGTGTTAAACCTTGCCTGCTTTGTACTCATTTCACCATATTACATCAACATCAATCCAACAATTTGGATCAAAGTTCATTTTGGTCAACGTATCTCAACTGTCAACAAAAGTCAAAAACTTGGAAAAGTGGTTTTGAGTCCAACTGGGTAGATTTTTCACAGGCTCATCTTTGGGTCAAAACAAGTCAAACTTTGGGTTTTATAAATTTTCTTGGTCTAGTTTCTTATAAGCATTTTTTCAGATTTTTGTTAATTTTCTAAAGCACTCAAATAAACTCATCAAGTAGGGCTTATGTGCCCTGCTTCAAAGCTCAGTCAGAGCTGAGAGTTTCCAAGCTTATTGCTAAGCTTGTCCAGAGCTCCACAGAGCTTTACTTGGTCTGATTTTTGGTTTTAGAGTAGTTGGCCAGGTCTTCTCCAAAGTCCAATTACTGGTTTTCATATTCAGCTTATTTTGAAGCTTATGCATAAGCTCAAACTTGGTTACCTAAATCTGTTTTTAGCTTAAGCTCAAATAAATTAAATCACAAGTAGTTGTAATCCAGAGGTTAATGCTTATTGTTTCTTGCTTCATTTGGGTCATTTTAACATAATATAGCTTCTGTGTTGGTTTGGTACACTTTGGCTTATTCAAGTGCTTATTACATAAGCACTTGCATAGCAGTTTCTTATTTCTCCACACAACACCATGTTTTTCTATTTTTCCTAGATTCATAATATCATTTTAGAGTTTTCCTGAATTTTTCACATTTTTCCATAACAGTTTGCTATTTTTCTTAATTAAAAACAGTTTTTAGGATTATTTAAATAGCTTTTAATACAAATAATTCAGAAAAAGTCCAAAAAAATAATTTTTCATTTTTATTAAGTTTAGATAAATATAAAAAGTAAAAAAAGTAATTTTCCAGATTTTTCATAGTTTATTTTGTAATTTTTAGTAATTTAATTAGTTTTTAATAGTTTAAAATCCATAAAAATAGAAAAATAATCAGAAAAATACAAAAATAGTTTTGAAAATTCTAGTTTGTTATTTTAGATATTTCCAAGTCTTAATTTTATTTTTCTAGCTTTATTTCCTATTTTCTTGTAATTTAGGTTATTATTAATTAGTTAAAAATAGTTTTTAATTAATAATAATTAGATAAATAGTTATAAAAATAATTTTCTTTTTCTTAAAATTTTCTTATATCATTAGGTTTGTAAAAATATCATTTTCATATTTTTAGGATTAATATTGTGTAAGTTTCACGATTTTATTTGTACGTCACGTAGTTTTAAATTAAGTTTTATAAAAACATAAAAAACAAAAACATTAGTTTAAAAATAGTGATAGCGTTTATTTAATAGAATTTAACTTTTTAATTTCTTTTAATTTGCATTTAAGTCGCTGTAATTTGTTAATCTTTTCTTGAGGTAATTATCCATCAAAAACCTTACTGATCACTATCCTTAGTGATCATTCTACCATCTGATCAAGTGTTTATACACCAATTCATCCTCCGTGGGACTTAACGACCCAGGAATCCCCTATATTCCTCTGATCTTAAATTGCATTAGTGTTTGAGCTGTTTTAAGTTCCTTACGACTGGCCATTCACAAGTGGCTAGTCTGCGTGAGAAAACTTGACTGTTCAGCACCGATCACTAGCTCCCAGAATTTTGTGAAGGCATGTGCACCGCGACATCATTCACCGAGAAAACATATCGGATAACAGATCAGATCTAGGATGCATCCATACGCCCCAACAGACAGATAGTGGCCATATTATAAATAAACAGATAACGAGAAGGGCGTGGCAGAACATCACTCTACTGCCCTAGAGTCATGTCAGCGGTGCATCACTGACACGGACATGGAACCCCCATGACTAGTGAAATATTTGGCTCGGGTGTCAAACTATCTTAGGTCAAATCAGAATGTCAAAACTGACACAGATCATACTTCATCATAAGGTCAACAGATATATATATCAGAAGTTTCATATCATAAAGTCCAAATCAGATATTTCATGGTTCACTAAACGGATGTTTCAGATAAACAACGGATCAAACAAATCAGAAAGGGTTCATATCAAATGTTCAGAAGTCAAAGGTTCATATCACAGTCATATATCATACATTCATAATCAGAAGTTCATAATCAAATGTTCATAATCCGAAGTTCATAATCTTAAGTTCAAATCAGATACAACAAGATTCAACATACAGAGGTTCAGTCAAACAGAGATTCACATAAACAAAAGGGAATTATAGCAATGGAATAGGAAATCCTAATAAGCATAATAGATATGACAAAGGAAGGAGATCATGAGAAAACCTTTACTAAAAAGGTCAGAATATCTGTACCTTAACGCAAATGAGGGAAAAGCAAACGAATGAACGAACACGAAGATACAACGTCGCGTCTCCTTCAACGAATCTACACGGATTAGGATTTGTTTAATACTTATTAGCATCATTAAAGCTATAACGGTTTAATCGCATTAACATTCTTAGAGTTATAAGTATATTCTCATTTTATAAGCTTCTTATGCATTTGTAAGTGTGTTACCTATTGATATCATATTTTATCTTTCATTTTCTTAAACTCATATTCGGACCAGACTTTAGCGATTTTTATAAAATACTTACTTAGCTTAAATGAAATCAAACAAAATCCCAGAGGTTCCCATATGAGTTAAGAGACTCTACAAAAATTGGTGGGTTCTATTTCCATGCTAAATGGCCTACGGAAAATCATAAGTCCAGACCGGTCCAGAACTCACCCAGATTTACACACACCGAAAGTATGGCCCCAACAAACACACTTACCCTACTCAACACATCAAACCAAAAACTACAGGTGTCACACCATATATAAATATCATATACACCAAAGGAAAAATTCCAGAACCTCATAGATTAAATACTAAAAATCATTTACTACATTATAAATTTCAACTCAGCAATTCAGATTCAGACACCCTAACTCCAAAAATATAAAAATCATACTTCCACGTTTGAAAATGATACACGACTTATTTTTCCAGAAAGATATTTCAAAGTAATACAATTTAGGCTCAAGAATCACTCAAAAACATGCAAGTATCATCAGATAACACCCAGATGAATCCAACCAAAATTTCAGACCCGTTTTCCCAGCTTTGACACTTGATGTTGTAAAATTCAAAAATACGACTTAGACAACTTCAAATTCAACCAAACCACTTGGAAAACTTAACTAAGACATAAAATAAACTTTTCCAACAAAAACCCAGATTATTGTACTTATGAAATTTGATCTATAACACACACAAATTCGACATACAATGCTGTCCAGTTTTGGGGTTTATTAAAACCAATAAAAGCACATGTTTGACCTACCCAAACGCACCCATGACCCATGTAAGCCACACAACCTGTTTTTATATCATTTTAGCATGCATAAAATTTCATGTTTTCGGCTTATGAATTTTATAGACACCCGATACAAAGCTATTGAACCAAACAACACTTACATAACATAAAATCATAACATCACTTGATTTTAAAGGACCCAGAGTTTCTTTATTTGGTCTATTCTCATTCAATACGAATCAATGACTTACAAAAGCTTGTATTAAGGTCGATCAAGGCTGAAAACATAAGGTCGAGGCTAAAACAAAACAACCAAGTGTCGAACCGGATTCATAACAAGTTATACGACATATATTTTTCTTAAAACCAACAATTCCCAACAAACCCTAACGAGTAGAACAAGAACACTAGGGACCCTGATCCCATGAGGGTCGACTGAAAATAATAACAACATAAAATGGTACCTTGATCGACAGTAACACGAGGACAAGAACACGGAATTGACTGACCCAAACGACCCTAGCAGATTCGCGATCAAAACCCTCCACACCTTGCTTTTTGATCGATCACACACACTCCCCACGACCTTGCTGCTGTTGTTGCATGACCAGAAAACCCACACCACGCCCACCTTGCTGCTGAAATCTTCAAAACGTGCCCTAGGTTCTTGGAAGAATTTCTTTGCCGCTCCTTTTTTTTCCTCTAATCCTATTTAGGGTTTTTGAGGGAGGAATGTGATATTCGGTTATAAAATAAATGGGGAGGGGATTTATTTTTGCCGTGACTTTTTAGTTGGGAGGCTAGGGTTTTAATGTGTTTTATTTGAATGACAATTATGATAATATAAGGTATTGTTGAGATAATTTAGGGAGGTAAATGGGACATCTATTTTAGGCGTGTAGATGGGTGTAGACGTTTTCTTCTAGCCGTGAAAAGGGGGAAAATAATGAAGACCAAATCACCAAGTTATTCACCTTCCAATTTTATTTGTATCACATTTTATTTAAATGTCTACACATGAATTTTCATCTAATCCAAGTGATATTTTAATGTGTTATATCTTTACTTGTGATATAAATGTAAGATTTATTTCAAATGCTCCACGAAAATCAATTATCATAAGTTCTTGGCGAAATCATCAAGCTAGCTTTATTTTACTTATTATTAATCGAGGGGTATAATAGTCTTTTCACGCACTTATAATTTTTAGGGTTTTACACTTACTAAGGATAACTGGGATTCATTGTTTGGGATTCATTGTTTTAAGATATGTGTGATGAGTACTTCCAACCTCTAACGAATGTTGATCATCCATTTCCTGATGCTCCTGCTCTGGTTCCTGCTGACTCAACTAATTCACCATCTTCAATCTACATTGAGAAAGATGCACCATCTAAGAAGCACAACTTAGACTACTCAAGAAACCCAATCTCTAGTTATTCCTCGAGGTGTTGATAATGACTATCGTAATATCGCAGTTGCACTATTGAATAATAATCCACTCTTTGGTATTCCTTTGCCAAATCTTCACGGATTATTGTTCATGAATAATGATCCGCTCTTTGGTATTCCTCTGCCAAATCCTCACGGAGTATTGTTCCTCTCAATGTGCATGCTATATATTAACCACATGAACATCACATGGAGGGCATTTGACACAAGTTGATTACTTCAGAGGCGTGTCCTTATTAGAGATTGAAGTTGACTTTCACAAAGGCGTGTCCTTATTAGATAACTTTCTCGGGCTTAACAAATTGAGTTGAAAACTTGGCTTATCTAGTTACCAGCAGTCGGTTTGGATGGTTGAAGACCTGGTTAACTATCACTTCAAGGAGATACGTTGTTTTACTCAGTGACACACGCAAATGGTGTAGTGGATAATCGCTAGAGGTGTTAATGTCTCATACTTTGGTTGAGTATTGAGTACTTAGAGATTTGCTTGGAGCATAAATTCTCGACACACGGTTCTTCCAACAATAGTGCAAGATTAAGACAAAAATGCGGGGAATTCTACTTCAGTTTCAAGTTTGGTATATCGGGTTTTCTTCATCAGTGGTCACTTCAAATTGTCTACATATGGGTTGGTTAAGATAGTCGGAGAGAGTTTCTATTGCAGGTTATTCTCACAAGATACATTTGAGCTAATTGTGTTCTTCTCTATTTCTAGTATATGAGTGTATTATGTTTTGCTGATTCTGAGGTATCAAAACCAGCAAGGGGGAAGGAGACATACATCTAAACACACAACGAGTACAAGTGATGAACTTAATAATTCTTCTTTATTGAAGTAATCCCTGGAAAGACAAATGTCATAACCGCAGAGAAAATCAGTGTTTAACTCGTAGCCTTTGTTGTGTTATTACAACTATTTAGGGGAATGATGTATTATTCCAACCATTTGGGGGAAGGATATATTATTCCAGATACTTGGGAGGAAGGATGTATTATTCCAAGCATTTGGGGGGAAGTGGTCTCTGGATAATTTTGGAATGTGTTAGCTCAACTATCAGTAAGAAGAAGTACGAGAAGAATTTTTGGAGCGTGAGATGATATTGCTTATCGACATCTTCTATATGGTTTATGATAAAGTGCTTCCGGTTATTGCTTCATGTACACAATGTAATGATGATTTCGATGAGATCGTAACCATCAGGGAAGAGATATGTGTACATCAGTGATGCACAACATGTTCACTTGATTGGGCTTAATCAGTTATTCCGTAGTTGACACTCGCAGAGATGATCAGTGACTCAACATGTCACTTGTATGTCATCGTCTCTACTCTTTTTGGGTACATGTGTATATTATGGGTTGATTGGTTATATGAAAGATAACTGGAATGCATTTGGTTAAATGAAGATGTTGATATATTGTTCTCCCGAATAGACAACTGCTCAAACTCGAAGAGTAATGTGTACATCGGGGACTCACAATAGGTTCACGTGATAAAGCTTAATCATGTATTCCAGGTTTGATAAATGCAAAGATGACCAGTGTTTAAACTTGCTACTTCGGTGTTCTCGTGTTCTTCGGAGTGTTGAGCTTCATTCAATAAGATGGTTTCTTTTCACATTCTACTTCTTGGAAAATGGTCTTTATTCGAAGATTGTCGGTTTGGGGGGGAAGCTAGCAAAGTCTCACTTTCTGTAGGCTCAATTTCTGACGTTCATTCAAGAGTCTCGAAAGCTTTAGTGGTGAAATTTTAAGAAATGATGACTTTTATCTTCTACTAAGTGTTGAACGATATCCTTATCTCGGTACTCGTATCATCATCTTCTTAAACTATATCATCTTATTTGTATATATTTAACAAAAAAGAATAGAAAATATAAAATTTTCAAAAATCCATAAAAATCATAAAATTTAAAATAAAAAAAATAAAAAAGAAAAAAAGAAAAAAAATTGTTTTTCTCAAGACATGTCTTCTGGTATCGATAACATCTACAGTCTTAGAAATGTCATTCAATAATGGCACGGGACTTTAGATGAAGTTCGAGCAGGAGGTGTAAATATTTATTTTCATAACATGTCTCTAAATATGGCTTGCAGTTACTTCAGACTGTAACCCGTGCTTAAACCATGGTTTTCTATTATTTCAGATAGCAAACCGCTCTTCAAGAAAGGAAAGTGTTGTGCTAAACTAATTTTCAAATATTTCGTGCACTTATCCTAAAACAAAATGAGAAAAGTATGTAGAAGGACTGCTGTTCCTACTCAAATATTTTTCCTTCTAAAATTCTTCAGAAAAATATTTGTTTTAACAAAATGGTGGTAAATGAGTTGCTTGAAAATCAAACAGAATCTTGTTTTCATAAATTTGCAAAACCCAATCAATGACTTCAGCTTGTTTAAAATCTTTCGTAGAGAGTCATTGATTGAGGGGGAGAATGTTTTTCAAATTTATACCATCTAACGAGCTTATATAATCATCTTGCATGCTTAACTGAAAAACGATGTTTGCCTATGTTGAAGGACTAGGAATCTAGGATATGATTGTTAGGATTAGATGACTATAATTTGATAAACACATAATCCCTATGCCTTTGTATGATCTGATTGACATCTTGGATTGACTTGTATTAATTGATTATTGTTTGGGTTATGTTGACCACCATATATATGTATGTATGTCCACTAACGTATGTAGATAAGATGGTTTATAAGAGTGTTCCTGATCCGGATCCCACAAATGAAGATGATTGGATGCCGAAAGGAAAGGGCAACTATTTCTTGGGTCGACAAAAGAAGAAATGGAGCTTAATTGGATCTCTATTAAGAGTTGGCATGATATATGCAACGTCAGAGGTCTTGCTGCATCAGCAGATGGTTTTTTTTATGCCTGATACAATTTTTACAGACCAGGTTTTAATACTTATAAAGTCTCGTTATACGTATGGTCTACCCTAGTGCACAAACGGGCAGTGTACCCAGTCGTGTGTAGTGTAGTAATCGGTAAAGCCGAGGTCGTCCTAAGAGCTATGTGTGTTGGATTATTACTAAGTCTAGGTGTCACAGATTAATAATGGTTTTCATAGGGAATTAATTAATTAAACTACTAAAGTAGAATAAAGCAAATAAAAGCAGATAAATGGTAAAGGGTAAATGAATAGAGGAGAGTGGTGCTAACCTAGTTAATCCTCCTAGCTAGTTATATCTACGTCTACTTACTTCCAATTACTTCAGGTGGGGTCAAAGTCGAGAGGACAACATTTGGTCAATTCGCCCTAACCTATCAGCAAAGATGCCACCACAGGAGAAGTCAGGTGTCCCCTCATAAGTCATGTTGTTCCTGGTCCTCTAAGCCAAGTCATTAAGTAACGCTACATGCAAGATTTATAATAGTGAGTCCCCGGGCGTTAGCAATTTAAACACTCACCCCTTAGTTCTTAAGTTCATCCAAACGGTAGGTGATCAGTTGGTCAAATTGCACAAGTATAAAGGGTCGCCATTTGGTCATATCTTACCCTTCCCATCTCAGTCCGCTCACCTATGGTCAGTTCGTCATATCTCCTAGGAAATTGGCCTCTACGGCCATTCAAAACTACTGAACCAAGGGTGGCTACCAATAAACTATGCATGCATACACTTAGAAATAATTGTACGGAAGTAATGTAAAGGCAAACAAAACAATTAAGGAATCATAACTAGGCCAGCACCAAGAGGTGCTTAGCCGCTCATATTAATCATACAAACCAGTTCAATATTCAACGGTACGAAATACATGAATTGAAAGTAAAGAAAATATAAAATGCTAATGCTTATCGCCGGGGAGTGATTTCTCCCTTGGAGACAGCTCCGTATGCTCCTCTAGACCTGCCTTGAGCTTTTCCCATGTTCTCTGCTTGTTCTGTGTGGAATGGGATGATTAGAAATGCTAGAATTCGTGGGGTATTTATAGGCCAGATCTGGGTTACGGAGTAACTATAACAAAAGTTACGTCGTAACCTTCAACTCCTTCATATTTTGCGCTAGATATGCTAGTTACGGCGTAACCTAATAAGTGGTTACGCCGTAGTCTTCAATAAACTTGGTTACGCCGTAGTTGATGAAATAGTTATGGTGTAAGTATCAGCGACGTGGAACCTCATTTGACCTAATATAGTTGCGTCATAGCCTTTAGGAAGAGTTACGCCGTAACCTTCTGATAAGTTGGTTTTCTGAGTCACGCAATAGTTACGGCGTAATGTGAGAGACGAGTTACGCCGTAACTTCTTCAAAATCAGCATACTATGATAAATCTTTAGATAATAATTACGCGTCTCTTTAGCTCCAATGCTCGTAATTTACCTGAAAGTGGAAAATAATGGAAAACAAGCGTAAATCCATATAAATGATATAAATTACAAGCATTATAGGGGGAAATTGACACTTAATATTCAGACTATTTGATGTTATCAAATATCCCCCCACTTGAACTCTACTTGCCCTCAAGTAGACCTTATTAGCAATATTCCTAAAAAGATCTCTCCCATAACCTGGAAAATATAAGTTTACAAATCCCTTATGCTAGAATAAAACAAAGCCGAACACCTCACGAAAGGCGAACAAAACACTCAAATCTCTCAACTACTCTAAGTGTCAATTTCGGGGTGATCACTCAACTGCACAGTCATAGCATGTATTCTATCATAAGCTTGGCGGTTACACAAATCTCCACCACTAGAGTTAAGGGCTAAACAATTCTCGAAGGCAATATGGGTAGACACGAAAAAGGTTAAGGGGTGACTCGTCATTACTAACATGTCACGGCAAACTGGACAAAATCAATGATACATGACCAAATCCATCGCCAAGACACCAAAGATTGCTCGCTGCATCACCTAGACACGCTTCATGACTAAGGGGTAGAATAAGACATGGGATATATAAATGGTGTAAAATAAAAAACAATCATGTAGTCTAAATCTATAACCAAGTCATCACCACTTACCGTCCGCCAAAAGTTCAAGCTTTGAATTCAAGAAACCGGATCATGAAATACAAGGTAGATGTGTCATTAGAGGACGTCGTGATGGGCACACTACCTTTTCTCCAACTGTTGGCATAACTAGCAACTCCAATCATCAAATGTGACCGAGGTGGCCTCCTCAATACTAAATCTATAAAGCTCATAATATAGTGCTTATAACATCGCACTTTACAATAACTAAATCATAACATTTTTTTTCAACATAACAATAATAACTAAACATAATATCCCCCCACTTGAGATGAACAATGGGAATTCGGGGGGTCTTCAATGATCTTCAGGAATGTTGTCAATGAAAGCGTGATTTCTGAACCTTTCCACTCGACCTTGAACTTAGGCAAATGATGACTTCCCAATTACAAATAAAGACTACAGGGTAGGCTAAGGTGTATAGGTGTATCGAAACAATATATTGGGTTAACAAAGTTAAAAGAATGGCTCATATGGGTGTAACTAGGGGTATCTTGCACTAAAGGTGAGTGCAACAAAAGGGTTTCACATGGGGGTTGAGAAGTCGAGGTAACTAATCGATAGACACACAAAGGTAGGCTGTTTGGGTGATAATCCTATAATATTGCCTTCTAAAACTGAAAAGTCCAAATACATCGAGCTAACTCAACATACCTCGTCTATGGTCTCGAAATGATGCAAAGGCCAAGTTCTAAAGTTTACAAGCTACCGGGACACTCATAATTTGGTGGATATGGGGTAAGATATTGGAAACGGATAAGGCTAATCTCACCATAAAATATCAAGGGTTGTATGTGCTCTGCTAAGGTCTAATCTAGTTAGGTTAAGAAAAACATGTCAAAATTTTAAAAATGGCATAATTTTTCAAAATAAACTAGAAAAACGAGGGCAAAATAATGTTCAAGAGATAATTATACTCCCGTCCCCCCACTTTAATTGTACAAAGTCCCCTTTGTACTAAGCATTTAAATAAAGGTGAAGAAAAAAGTAGAATTAGAGCGAGAACTTCCCTGAAATTTGCTCCAAAGAGAAAGAAGGCCCACGAAAAAAAGACATGCCTTCGTATAAGAATCATGAACAAACTTCAATCCTTGAAATCACACAACCGACAAGCATAATTCTAAAAAGAAAAAAAATGAAAAATGAAAAAAAAATCTAACTCACATTCGTAGGAATCACGGTTGCATTTAGCATGTGCAACAAAACTTTTAAACCACTTGGTGTCCCAAGTGGACGAGTGAAGTCTCGTGAGGGTTTACATGGAACACACCCATAAAGTTCATTTAAAATACTAATACAAGGTTATTGTGTTTTAAAATGAAAGAATTAAAGAAGAGGAAGGTTACGTCGTAACTCTTTTGAGGGAGTTACGCCATAACTGGCAAAACCTGACATAAGCTGCAAAGCGAGTGATTACGGCGTAACCACGGAGATGGTATTATGCCGTAACTAGTAATGGGTCAAGAATTCTGCTCCTAAAAAGTTTTTTACGGCGTAATCACATAGATGAGTTACACCGTAACTCTTGTTAGATCAGCAACTATAGCAGTAATTACTTCCTCATTTCCTGCAAAAATGGTTAGAAAACAATAAACCCTACAGAAATGGAAATAAAACAAAAGAAAGGGATAATTCGGGTTGTCTCCCGAAAGAGCACTTTTCTTTATTTATGAGTCTTTAAGTTAGACTCAGAGCCGCGGGGCTTCTATGGGGGCCTTTGGACCTGGCCGACATCCACCACTCGTCGGCACTCATTCATCCATTTGTCAAACTCCTTTTTCCTCATAGTGTTACGGATGCCATCTGTTCCAAATTCATGTAAAATCCATTCATCACATGATTTTTCCCGGTCATCATCTTCTGCAATAAGACTACCAGTAATACTTATGCTAGATCTTGCACCGTTTATAGTGTCAGTGAGATGTTTGTACTTATACTGCTTAACCAGTCCCTTATGGATTTTTGAGTTCCCAAATCTTATTTTGTACCAATCTTCTAATGCTAATTCAATATCATGTCTCTCACCCTTGTGAGGGTATATCCATTCATTTACCATTCTTTCACATTTTAGAGGACGAGTATACGGGGGCCATGCTGTCATTGACTCGGTATCATTGGTTAACATCGAGTTGCTGAAATGTTTGTTTGGAACTGGAGTTTCCTCAATGCCTTGGACAATCTTTACCTGTTTCTGGTTACAATTATCAACATTCTCTCTACTATCATTAGTAATAGGATTAAAGTGTAGAGCGGGATCTAGTGATTGAACATTAACAACATCAACATTATTTGAAATCTCAACTTTTGGTTTTATATGCTCTTTCATACTAAAAGTTATTCGTTCATTTTCAGTTCCCAAAGAAATTTGTTTTTCAAAAACCTTAATTTGAGCCCTACAAGTGGCCAGAAAAGGTCTTCCAACAATTAAGTTGTAAGCCTCCCGCTTCCCCATGTCAATAACCACAAAATCAGTTAGGAAAAAGAATTTTCCAATTTTTAAAAGTACATTATTCAATATTCCCCTTGGTACAGCTTTAGAGGAATCAGCCATTTCTATCATGATAGTTGTTTCTTTTAAAATGGTATGTTTTATTTTATCAAATAAAATTGTATAGATAAGGTTTACCCCAGCCCCCAAGTCAGCTAATGCGGGAATCTTAATGTTACCAATAGTGCATGGGAGAAGAAAACTTTCCTGGTATTGCTGCTTCTTAGGGAGTTGGCTCGGCAGGACCTCGTCATCTTTTGATTTAACATCCTCTCTTAGGTAGTTAATCCCGGAAAGATCATTAGTTATAGATGATGCGCACTGCTCTTTATTTTCTTTGTCTTGCGCAAATATGGCTTTGCAGGCAATGGCTTTAGCATTACTCGTTTCAAGGTTTTTAGCCAATTGTCCGATTTGTGTTTCGAGGTTTTTAATCGCAGCATCTTGGTTACGTAGGTTCATATTGGTATTATCCTTTAATTTGACCATCCATTCCTTGAGTTTATCTCTCTTTTTTGTAGATTCTTCGATGTGCCTCTGCATTATTTCTTCAAGGCTAGGTTTAGGAGGATTGTTGTTGATTCTTGTGTAGAATCCTGCGGATTTTTCTTGATATTTGGGCCCGTTATTATTGTAGTTTTTTAAAGGGGATTCTCTTCCATATTTAACTTCTCTGATTCTTTTAACTTCCTTGTTGGAGGAACATTCTTTAGTAGGCGGAGTTCCATTTCGCTCTACTTGAATGGAATGCACATTTTCCTTGAGCTTCTTCATTTCTCTTCCCAGGCTTTCTAATTTGTTGTTTATTGTTGCAAGGCCCTCCATATCTCCATTCTTACTTTGGTTGCTCCCTCTATTGTGCCATTTTTGAGAGTGGTCTGCCATCTTTTGAATAGTTTCTAAAGCCAAAATGGGTGTCATACCAGGAATCGGTCCCTGAGAATCAATCATTTGTCTTGAGGAGATGTTCAAACCTTTGTAGAAGATGTTCACCTTTTGTTGGCTGTTGAGGTCATGAGTAGGGCATTTGTATAATAATTCATTATACCTTTCCCAAGCTTGGTATAACGTTTCATCACCCTCTTGCTTGAAGTTATGAATTTCTTCTAATTGCTTAGCCGTCTTTGATGGAGGACAGTATCTCTGAATGAATTACTTTTTTAGGATAGGCCAAGTGTAGACAGTCCCAGCAGGTAATCGATCGACCCATCTTTTAGCAGCTCCCGTAAGAGAAATAGGGAATACTCGTAACATGATAGCGTCGTGTGAGACTCTAGGAATTTTGAATAGGCTATCGATGTACTCGACGTTGTCTATATGTTCATGGGCATCATCGGTGATGCTTCCAGAGAAAGCATTTGCATGTAATTCCCTCATGAATTGAGGTCTGATTTCGAATTGAGCATCTTCAGCGATAGTCGGCCTAACAATCTCTGGTCCTTGTTCTTCCCTTTTTAATGCCAAATATTCCTCACGAGTGAGATCATCGATGTTAAAAACTTCCATGGTACCTGAAAAACTCGAATAATGATCGTAAGAATACTAGAAAAGTTTAAAACGAAATGAAAGACTTAATATTAATCCTAATATAACTCCTCGGCAGCGGCGCCAAAAACTTGATGCAGGTTTTACTTACCAGGTTTTAATATTTATAAAGTCTCGTTATACCTATGGTCTACCCTAGTGCTCTAACGGGCAGTGTACCCGGTCGTGTGTTGTGTAGTAATCGGTAAATCTGAGGTCGTCCCAAGAGCTATGTGTGTTGGATTATTACTAAGTCTATGTGTCATAGATTAATAATGGTTTTGATAGGGAGTTAATTAATTAAACTACTAGAGCAGAATAAAGCAAATAAAAGCAGATAAATGGTAAAGGGTAAATCAATAGAGGAGAGTGGTGCTAACCTAGTTAATCCTCCTAGCTAGTTATGTCTACGTCTACTTACTTCCAATTACTTCAGGTGGGGTCAAAGTCGAGAGGACATCATTTGGTCAATTCGCCATAACCAATCAGCAAAGATGCCATCACAAGAGAAGTCAGGTGTCCCCTCATAAGTCCTGTTGTTCCTGGTCCCCTAAGCCAAGTCATTAAGTACCGCTACATGCTAGATTTATAATAGTGAGTGCCCCGTCGTTAGCAACTTAAAAACTCACCCCATAATTCTTAAGTTCATCCAAACGGTAGGTGATCAGTTGGTCAAATCGCACAAGTAGAAAGGGTCATCAGTTGGTCATATCTTACCTTTCCCGTCTCAGTTCGCTCACCTAGGTTCAGTTGGTCATATCTCCTAGGCAATTGGCCTCTAACTCCATTCAAAACTACTGAACCAAGGGTGTCTACCAATAAATTATTCATGCATACACTTAGAAATAATTGTACGAAAGTAATGTAAACGCAAACAAAACAATTAAGGAATCATAACTAGGCCAGCACCAAGAGGTGCTTAGCCGCTCATATTAATCATACAAACCAATTCAATATTCAAAGGTACGAAATACATGAATTGAATGTAAAGAAAATATAAAATGCTAATGCTTATCGTAGGGGAGTGATTTCTCCCTTGGAGACAGCTCCGTATGTTCCTCTATACCTGCCTTGAGCTTTTTCCCATGTTCTCTATTATTTTGTGTGGAATGGGATGATTATAAATGCTGGAATTCGTGGGGTATTTATAGGCCAGATCTTGGTTACGGCGTAACTATAAAAAGAGTTACGCCGTAACCTTCAACTCCTTCGTATTTTGCACTAGATCTGCTAGTTACGTCTTAACCTAATAAGTGGTTACACCATATTCTTCAATAAACTTGGTTACGCCGTAGTTGATGAAATAGTTAAGGCGTAAGTATCAGCGGTGTGGAACCTCATTTGACCTAATATAGTTACGTCATAGCCTTTGGGAAGACTTACGCCGTAACCTTTTGATAAGTTGGTTTTCTGAGTCACGCAATAGTTACGGCGTAATGTGAGAGACGAGTTACACCGTAAATTCTTCAAAATCAGCATACTATGATAAATCTTTAGATAATTCTCCAATTCCGTGTCTCTTTAGCTCCAATGCTCGTAATTTACCTGAAAGTGGAAAATAATGGAAAACAAGCGTAAATCCGTATAAATGATATAAATTACAAGCATTATCGGGGGAAATTGACACTTAATATTAAGACTATTTGATGTTATCAATGCCCTACAATAACAACAACAAAAGCAGCTTAACCACCACATATCTTTGTGCAGGAGATAGTAATGGATGATACCATTTTTCTTAAAACATTTTTGAAATTGATGTTTTTGAAAATGGAAAAATTTTGTTTTGAAAATAAATTGGACTAAATTTTGGAAATCACCGGACTTCATTTTATCAAACTTAAGTCACTCAATCAACGACTACGGTCATCAATTGAGGGGGAGAGTGATTTAAAATAAAATATTTTCAAACGATATTTCATCTATCAAGTCCGTTTGTGCTAGATAAGTGGCGATCTAAAGATTTAATGTTATGTCATGGTATGATTTTCTTTAAAACTCTAAGATCTTTCAAAATGAAATTTTTTCTGTTCTTGTTTGATTGTGAAATTATTTCATTTTACTTAAAGATATTTTAAAAATATCATACCTGACACTAACAATCTTTAATGTCAAAAGTTGATTTTATCAATCATTTTTCAAAATTAAATAGTGCCACGTCTTTCCCCTAAAATTCTCTAAATGATTTAAATCATTTGGAATCACAAATCTCAAATGGTTTGATATTTTTGATCGGGGGAGAGATCGTGACTTAAATCTCAAATCACTTTTAAAGGGTGATTGTTTCAAAAGCACTCCTTCCTTCATGTGCCAAACGATTTCAAATACATGATGCACATGATTGAGGAGGAGCATTTAACCAAAAACCAAAAGAGTATTTAAACAAGGCCACATATTCTCCCATGTTTTCCAAACCTTATTAAATTACTTGGGATCGAAAATCTCAAAGGGTTTGATATTTTTGATTGGGGGAGAATTTGTGATTTAATATGAAATTTGATAAAAGATGATCGCTTTAATTCGAAGCGCAAGTTCTCTCTAATATGTGCCAAACTCTTTCGTATTCGTTGCACATATTGAGAGGGAGCGAATGGTTTCTATTGGAAATCATGAAAAGTACTTCAAAAACCTCTTGCCTTTATGTGCAAAATGATTTTCAAATATCCAACGCACATATTGAGGGGGAGAATTTACCATGAAAATCAAAAGGCTTTTTCTAAGGAAATTGTGATCAAGAAATTGTTTCAAAGAACTCTTGCCTCCATGTGCTAAATAATTTCATATACATTATGCACATCTTGAGGGGGAGCATTTCTAAATGATCAAAAACAATTAAGGTACAAAATGCTTATCACAAGTACCTTGATTGATTCCAAATGATTTTTCTATTGGTTTCAAGAAGGAAAAAACAATACCAA
Organism: Chrysanthemum makinoi; assembly: GCA_910596185.1. NCBI lineage: Eukaryota > Viridiplantae > Streptophyta > Magnoliopsida > Asterales > Asteraceae > Chrysanthemum > Chrysanthemum makinoi. Next base: position 211,749,015 of record OU343217.1, on the reverse strand, counting down.
AAGACCGACCAATTTACTTTATGCATGGTGTTATAAGGATGTTTAGGTTATGTATTCGTTCCCACGATCCCGCCAGAACCGGAGGGATCTACCTAGGGACAATCCACTAGATGGTGTAGAAGTCCATAGGTATGATGAAAAACAGGAGAAAAAAGAGAATACGAGAAGCGTGCGGACTGAGACAGATCTAGCACTGGAATAAACCTAACAAGGTTCTAGTTATGAAGTCTCAGTAAGCACTGAAGGGTTGGAAGAATGAAAAAGAATTGAATGTGAAAAGGGTGAAAAGAAATAGCCCTCCAATAATTCAACCTTAGGGCAGAAACCGGGTTCAATTCATATGCTACTGGTGGTTACTAAGGTAACACTAGTATTGAAGACAAGACATCATGGACCTGATAATGCACTGCACTAAACTTCCTAAGCAACTCAAGTTCTCTTAAAAGGACTTGTTTCATTCTCACGGGGAACCTACATAATCTATCGACTTTCTCCTAGAGATTGTTGATATTGAAGAAGGAGACCCTCTCCCTAGTATCTGACATAGGAACCAAAGGAGCACAATTGAGTCTAGAGCCAAGAGATCATCCACAAAATCTCATTAGGACACCAAATTAATGACGACTTGCTATTTCACACAATGTGGAAAGTAAGTATATATTGAGAGTGCTACGCATTTTCCTTGTGATATTGCCAGAACATCCGAGTGATATGTAAAATTACTCACGATGAACATGGAAATCCCTCTAGAGCCAACATCAAACAAGCTCTTGGTGGGTGACATGTGAGATCTTTCCAAAAGATCAAGCTTGTGACAACTGGACAGAAACGATGGGGCGATTCATTCTTGAATCAACCTTGGTCCAGGAAATGAATTGACGAATACTTTTGGAAAAACCGTTCGATGTGCAAATCTTCTTTTCTCTAGCACATCGAATGTGTATTAATGTTATCAAACACAAAAAGAATTCTGATTGAAAAAATACTTTTGGAAAAACCGTTCGATGTGAAAATCTCTTCTTTTCTCTATCACATCGAATTTGTATTCTTTTTCAAATACAAAAAGTATTTCTGATTGAAAATTGATCTTTCTCATAAAAACTTCGTTGTATTGCAAAACTCTTTCTTCTAGGCAATACGCGATTGTTTTTCAAATTAATTTTTCATCAATCAGTGAATCTCATTTTGTTGGTTCACTCACTCCGTGTTGTCTTCTTTGAGATGTTCCGGTTTGAGAACGGCTAGAGCAGCTGCGAAACCCTATCAAGGAGATTCTTCGAAATTATACCTGATCTCAGGCATTACTTGTACTGATCAACGGGGAACCGTGGGTCGTGCACCTTAATTCAACGAAAGTGATCAAAGACACTTTCGTGCGCTTTATTGCTAACTGTTGTATGCAGGAACACCCGACGGTTGCAGCTGATCAGAATTGAAGATTCAATCCATAGCCGCATGCTCACACATTACATTCACTTCTAAAGAAATCATGATAGGTGCATATCTTCATCAACTGGCTCTGATATTTTCAATCCATGATTCTGCTACGCTACTGTAAATATTATGAATCAACAAAAGCTTCCGCAACTCTGATGAGAAGATATCATGATCCAAAATGTGAGCATGTCGGTCCGAAAGTCACAACTTCACATAATGGCGATACTACAATGGATGAGCCAGAGATTTGATGTGGCTGATGATCTCTAACCTGGCTTAATGAATCACCAAACGTAGATCAGCACAAAGACGTCCACTAAAAGTACAAAGCAGTTGGACTTTGAAGAATCACTTCTAAGGCACAAAGACTGCGGAGATTGAAGAATTGAAGTCTAAGAGCTCGAGCATAAAGACAAAGACAGATTGCTTGGATTCCAAATGTAAATCATGGGGTGACCTCCCTTAGGGGGAGATTTTTAGGAATTGGAAGTTCCATAAGGAAGTGTCGGTCACCCCAATTATTGTTTAGCATATCTTAGCTCGTAGACTTTACGTAATTTAGCAGTTATTAGTTAGTTATTAGCTTGGTTATTAGTTTAAGTAACACCATGGAGGACGGACGGGTCTTTACCCACTGTATGCCTGATCCACAGTCCGAAAGAGGACGTTTAGTATGTAACTATAAATACCCTCTACCTCCCAAGGTAGAGGGTTGGACCTTTCATTCAATCTAACCTTCTTTCTTTTGTTTACTTTCTCTCTCTAGAAAGGCTCTCATATTCCACGTTCTCACTCTAGAACCTCAAACTATTCGAACCATATTGTGTTATGTGATGTGTTTATGAAAACCAATATGTTACAATCACCAATATTTCAAGATTACAAGAAGTATAGAAGGGTTCCAAGGTGTGAAAATCTTGCTCTATCCAAAGTCCTAAGTGTTCAATCAAAGTCCTAATCTATACTAAGTTACTCCTTTCTTTAGAAAACCAAAAGTTGTAAGCAACTCATCACCACCATCACTTCATTATTCCAAATCTTGTCAAATACATGCTATATATATGGTTACTATGTTGATTCATGATGTACATATACTCAATCACATGTTTTTATTCACATATTGTCGTAAAAGTAACAAACTAGTAAACTAGTCATATTCTACATATTCGAAGCCATTTAAACCAACTACATATGGAATTGGTAACATACATATTATTGTATACAAGATAAAATGTAAACATAGCAATTTGAATCACCCAAAACGGACAAACGAGTCAAAATTTATGGTAAAGAGAAGTTAGCATAACCTAGAAACACCGAAAAGTGCTACTGCCTAATTTGTGTAAAAATAAGTGACACTTCTGGTTTGAATCATCAAAAAGTTAAAACACAAAAGTTGTCTGGAACAATTTTTTACAGCTACCTCAACAGAAATCGGCCTAATAACACCAAATGGTAACATTTTCTGCCTAAAATTTATAAAACAGTTTTAACCGCCAAAAGTTGGATTTTCACAAGTTAAGATTATAGAAACCATGTTATTATCATAGCTAGTTACATATTAAATTAACAAACTTCATTCAACCTTCGGAATAGGGATTTCGCAAGTAACGAAAAAATGACTATTTTACCCTTCTCCGCCAATTTTTACCAAAACTTCATTTTTGACCATGTTAATAAGTTATGATAATTAGTAAACAACGAGAACTAGTAAAAACTAGATATTTACTAAAAACATGATAAACTTTATGATATAACAATCTTCACTCAAAACATATGTTTTATCTACTAAGTGCTACAATACTAGGGAGCTTCATGTGAGGGGTTTCATTTGGGTAAAACGTATCGACAAGTTGTTGGATTTACGTTTAAAGTGTCCTAGCTCGTCAAACGTTTACTACATGACCTCTGAATTATGATGGCCTGAACTGTAGTACGAAATCTGTAAACTAAATACGTTTTCACATACTAAATTGTTACTATAAGCAACAAACTATAAATGACTACATCATGATCAACATAGAGACGTATATAGGCTGGTATATGTTTTCCTAAACGTTATTCCAAACATAATTTGCAACATTCCATTTTAGGTTGCACATAGAGGTTTCCCGGCTTATCCATCATATTCGTAAAAGCACTAATCATCATCAAACTCACGGTGAGTTTGTAGCCCCATTTTCTATTACTTAATTGTTTTACAAACCCTTGGGGGGAATACATGCTATTTTTAAAACCGAACACATTGCTTTGAAACTGTATGCTTATCTGAATGTATTATGTGTACTAAGTACCACTATTTCCCAACTTAAGTCCCTATTATCATGAACCATTAATCACTTCTGGGTAAACATGAATAATGTGAATAGATCTATCTGGATTGACGAATCCTGTTTTTTTGACCAAGTCCGGTAAACAAATGCACTCTATTTGAAGAACCATAGGTTTATTGGCAAATTACCTATTAGGGCTATGGAAAACTAGAAGGAGGGGGTTGAATAGTTTTGCCGATTTTATGTTAGTTTTAAAAACTTTAGATTCGATAATATGTGAGATCATATGGATGTATAGAAAGTATAGATCTAATGATAAAGCAAGTAAATAAAGTAAAGAAAAGGGATAGAAATGACACAACCGATTTATAGTGGTTCGGCTACAAGGACACCTTCCTTGCCCTACTCCACTCCCCGAGTCACCTACTCGAGAGTTCAAGCACTATGTCAACAAACTCCTTCAACTTGGCGGAGAAGCCTTCACAACGTTGCTTACACCTTTTTCCAGTACAAAGCGAAATACCGAGACCGTAACACGGTGGACCAAACCAACACGACTATTACACAACAAATATGTGAAATATCAAATACAAGATCTTCGCTACAGAAATCTTGCGGAGGAACAAATCAATCAAGGACCCCTTGCTTGGATGACTTGTAGAATGCTCGTGATCTCGGCTTAGAGAAGGATCTACATGAGAATCACTAAAGAAAGAAAGAAATAAGTACTCTCTAGATCAAGTGATCTTTTGTTAGAAGAGAATGAGAGTATATGAGAGAATTAGTAAGAAGAGGGGTGAGTTAAAATGATGAAATGGCTCTTTATTTATTGGCAAAATTTGCCACTATTCCCTGGATCCCACGGATCCCTCTAACAAGGGATCCGTCTAGTGTAATCCTAGGGATCCGTGGGATGCTCCTCTTTGCCCATGGGTTTTTTGGCTATGGGTTATGGGTTGGTCCATGGGTATTATTTTAGATTCAATGTATCTAATGAGTACAATATATCTAGTCAAGTGGGTATGGGTCAATACCATGGGCTATGGATATGATCCATGGGTTGTGGTTTTTACCCATCCTAATAAACTATTACAACAAATGATTTATTACAACAATTTTTATTAAATAGCTATATGTAAATTCTTTACAAAAATAACATGTATCCTTATAATTGTACTTAAGATAACATTATATTTGTTATCAACAAAATACAAAGAGATTGCAAAATTTTTAGTAAACGTTTTTACGGTTTATTTGTATTAACAATTTCCCCCTTTTTGTTGATGACAAAACATAATGTTATGATGAGTAAAACTTAAGAATAGATGTATGTTTTGAAAGCCCCTAAGTTTTACTTCTTCTCCCCCTTTTTGTCGAAATAAAAAGTTAACCCATCGAAGAAATAAAATGTGGAAAGTTAGTCCACGTATCGCTTACTCCCCCTTGACGGTAGCTCCCCCTAGTTTGCGGCGTCAAGTGAAGAAAAATAAAAATCCTACAAAGAGAAATGTTATTAACATGCTTAGGTAATCTTGTGATTGACGAGAATCAAGATTGGGAGACAAGGTATGTAAACAAGGCCTTGTAATAAAACAACAAAGTGTAGTGGTATTTATGCCACATACAAGCATATAAAAATAAGAGCAAGACTTGTTCTTGAAAATGAATCAAACGAAAAAGTACTAAAAATAGAAAATAGTAATAATGATTCCTTCCATGCTTGCATAAGGTTATGGATGGAGGTTTTGATGAGTAATGGTATTGATGCGATCAAGGATGAGGTTGAGTATGAATCGCATTTCTTCCCTAACTTCTATTGCAATTTTCCTAGTGGATTGGCAATGTTCACAATGTAAGTGATGTGGGTAATGAGTGCGGAAGTTTTTCGGGTTGTTTTGATTTGTGAGTTGCTGAAGATGTGGTGGAAAAATAGGAAAATACGGATCAAAGTCCAGAATGTTTGGAAGTGGTGGTGGAAAAGAACCTAGATGTTCTTGTAGTTTAATGGGAGCTAAGGGTGGTGATGTTTCAAGATCATTGAATATTGGAGAAGTGGGAGGTGTCAAAAGAGATCTTTTTGGAGTCTTAAGGAGTTCCAAAAGAGTGACTTTAGGAGATGAAGGAGGTGCTATAATGGAAGCATCTCGTGGTGAGTTATTTGATGGTGATGAGCCATTTGATGATGGTTTTGCTAAGTAACAAGATCGGATGCTAATCCGTGCGGATATCCTAGAGTTTGATTGTGGTATTTTAGAAGGTGGTAGTACAAAAGTTTGGGTTTCATGAAGAGGATTGTTTATACTAGGTGATTAATCTAGGTTGTAAGAGCTTTTGAATGCCATGGTGTTTCTTGTTTGTGAAGATGAGATGAATTATGCAAGCAGTTTGGGAGTTCTATATATAGAAAAACAATGCATTGTAATGAATGCTTGACCCAAAATGTGGATTAAAATCAAATGATTAGATATGAATTTAAGGCATGTGATCATGAGAACACAAGCATTAAAGAACATACTCCAAAAAAAATGAAAAAATGTTGGAGTTTTCATCCATAGTGAGAAAAATAGAAGATAAAATCAACTTCTGTCTCACGGATCCCACTGATCCTTCCCTTGAGGGATCCGTCCAGCATTAAGGTTGGGATCCGTGGGTCTGGTGATTCAGGTAGCACAAAATTTTCCTTTTGGAACATTTTTGCCTAGTGTGTGCCTATATGCAAACTATTTGGAGTTGCGGTTATCTCGACTCCTAAGAAGAAAAGAAAAATAAACTAGAAGTGAAAAAGCATACTATTATGTGAGATAACCCGAGTGCTCTTAATTCATTGTTGCTTAAATGAATGTACCGAAAACACATATTAGTTATGTATCCTCTTTAGCATTCAAAAGACATGAGATGCAATGAAAGCGGGTTTTTACTTTGTATTAATAATGAAAAAGCGATTTGTCCTAGGCGTGAGAAATTGCTTTTGTGAAATTGATACGGGAAGAGGTATCATTTTTAGAAAACGTTTCAAAAAGAGGTTTCTATGTGTGAATAAAAATCGTTTTATCCTTTGAAAAGAAGATGTGTATGTTTATTTTTGAAAGAAAATAAGAAAAACTATTAGTTATAAGTAAAAGAAAACTTATCTTGGGTTTTGAAAATTCCCGTATTGTTTGTGAGTTGTGCGTGAAATAGAGATCCTAGACTCAGAAAGAAGAAGGCTAGTGTTTACATACCTTGTAGAAAAAAAAATCACGACGTTTGTTCCATGAGACCAAGACGAAGTAAGTTGAATTGTTCCCGCTTCAATGGTTTGGTGAGGACATCAGCTATGTTGTCTTCGGACGCTACCTTCTCAATAGAAATGTTCCCCTTTTGAACATTGTCTCTTAAGAAGTATTGACGAATCTCTATATGCTTTGTGCGAGAATGTACTACCGGATTCGTGCTTGAATCTATGGCACCCTTGTTGTCACATAGAATTGCTATGTCACTTAGATGAATGTCGTAGTCAACTAACGCTTGTTTCATCCATAGTGCATGTTGGCATGCTTTGCGAAGGCGTATTGACCGGTTGTTGATATTGCTAATGCCGTTTGTTTCTTTGAAAACCAAGATGTTAAACAACATCCCATAAAAGTACATACCCCACTTGTACTTTTTTGGTCAACATAATCACCTGCATGGTCAGAATCTGCATATACAATTGTTTCTACTCCCGTGCCCTTAGGATACCATAATCCTAATTGTGTTGTCCCCTTAATCTATCTAAATATTCTTTTTACGACTTCTAGGCGTGATGTTTTAGGGTCTTCTTGAAACCTAGCACATAGACAAACACTAAACATGATATCCGACCTACTTGCCGTGAGGTAGAGAAGACTACCAATCATGCCACGATATTTAGTTTTATCGACGGATTTGCCGTCTTCATCTTTTGTGAGTTTGGTGTTGGATGACATTAGTGTCCTAATTGGTTTCGACTCTTCTAGACCGAATTTCTTTAACATCTCTTTTATGTATTTAGATTGATTAAAGAAGATACCATCTTCTACTTGTTTGATTTGTAGACCAAGAAAGAAACTAAGTTCTCCCATCATACTCATCTCGAACTCGTCATGCATGATTTTAGAGAAATCATCACACATGTCTTGACAAGTGGATTCGAATATAATATCATCTACATATATTTGAACTATGATTATATGTGACTCTCTTTTCTAAGTAAAAAGTGTGTTGTCAACTAACCCCATGGTATAGTTGTGTTTGATTAAGAATGACTTGAGTCTATCATACCAAGCTTTTGGAGCTTGTTTAAGACCGTAAAGGGCTTTCTTTAACTTATATACATGTTTAGGTTTTTCAAAATCGATGAAGCCCGGAGGTTGAGCTACATATACTTCTTCATTAATAAAACCATTTAGAAAAGCACTTTTGACATCCATTTGATAAAGCTTTAGATCATTAGCACAAGCATACGCAAGAAGTATTCTTATAGACTCTAATCTAGCCACGGGGGCATAGGTCTCATCAAAGTCTATTCCTTCTTGTTGGTTATACCCTTGGGCAACGAGTCTAGCCTTGTTTCTAGACACTACTCCGTTTGCATCTAATTTGTTTTTATAAACCCATTTTGTTCCTATTATGGTTTGATTACTAGGTGGAGGGACAAGTGTCCAAACATCATTAGAAACAAATTGATTTAATTCTTCTTGCATAGCCATTACCCAACTTTCATCTTTTATGGCTTCTTGTGTATTCTTAGGTTCTATGGTTGAAACAAAACAAAATAAGCTACTTTGGTTTTGAACTTGAGACCTTAATGTTCTTTCGTTTAACTTTCCTATGACCTTATCTACGGGGTGATCTTTGGACTCTTTAATATTTATGACTTCATCATTTAAAGGTTCTTCCTCTTCATTTATCTTTTTCTTTATTACTATAGCTTCACTTTCTACAATCTTGTCATCGACAAGAGGTGGAGAGGGTTTGGGTGGACTTTCATCAAATTTTACATTTAATGACTCTTCTACCTTTATTGTTTATTTATTTAATATGACGTAAGCTTTGCTATTTGGAGAGTAACCTATAAAGATACCTCCGGTTGATTTAGGATCAAATTTCGTAAGGTAATCTTTAGTGTTAAGAAGAAAACATTTGCTACCAAAGACTCTAAAGTGATCTAACATAGGCTTTTTGCCTCGGAGTAACTCGTATGGAGTTTTACCTAAGATTGGTCTAATTAAGACTCGATTGAGTATGTATGTTGAAGTATCAACGGCATTGCACCAAAACTTTTGAGGTATGGATTGCTCATTAAGCATGGTGCGACTCATTTCTTGTAGGGTTCTATTCTTTCTTTCAACTACCCCATTCGATTGTGGAGTGCGCGAAGCCGAGAAGTTGTGAGTAATACCATTAGCGTCACAAAAGGCTCCAAATTGCACTTCATTATCGAATTCCCTACCATGATCCGTTCTAATAGACACTATAGGACTTCCTAGTTGTCTTTTGATTTTCTTGCTTAATATTTCAAAATAATTAAACGTTTCCATTTTGTTCTTTGGGTACCTAGAGTAATCATCCACTATGACCAAAGTGTAGTATTTGCCTCCATAACTTTGGTTAGCGGATGGACCAAATAAATCCATGTGTAGTAATTCTAGACACTTAGTTGTAGACACCATGTTTTTAGCTTTATGACTATAATGAACTTGTTTTCCTACATTACAAGCATCACAAAAGTGATGTTCATATTTTAACTTTGGTAGATCTCTTACTAGATCTTTGCATGATAGCGATTGAAGAAGTCGCATATTGGCATGACCCAATCTTCTATGCCATAAGGTCGAAGTATCATCCATAGAGGTAAGACATAGATTGTCTTTAGGTTCATTACCGATTTTAATGACATAGACTCCATGTTTCCTAATTCCTCTTCCTATGGTTATACCATTTTTTAATATCTTACTACCGGTTTCGGTAAAAAGTACATTGCACTTTTTATCACATATTTGTCCTATACTTAAGAGATTAAAGTTTAGGTTTTCTACATGACACACATCGTTAATGGTTAGAGATTTGTTAGAAATCGTACCTTTACCGATGATTTTACTTTTGCTATTTCCAAACACCACATTACCTCCATTGAAGGGTTCATGTGTGGAGAATAGATCTTTATTGCCGGTCATGTGCCTCGTGCACCGCTATCCTTGACCCATTCATCGGTCTAGGTTAGACCTTTAAGCATACCTAAGAAAACAGTTAACTCAAAAGTTTGGTCCCCATTTGTTCATGGGTCCATTAGTGTTAAACATTCCATTCATGTTAGACATGTATGGATAAGGTGAGTATGCATTCCATGGAGCAAAGTTTTGAAAAGGAAAACCATTTTGCATATTTGGGTTCCATCCCATTTGATGGTTACTTCTCGGGTAAACATTATTAGGTCTCCTAGATGGATTAGGTTTTGAAAAAGATGGAGCTTTGTTTCTTGCAAAAATAGGATTATATTTTGGAGGTGGTTGTCTAGTGGTAAAATGAGTTGGTTTCTTCTTATTAACGATAACAAAATCAGTTCTAGATGAAGAAGCTACGTTATTGCCACTGTTTGCTACAGCAGACCCACGGATCCCTGGCTGTACACTAGCCGGTTCCCTTTTTATGGGATCCGTGGGATCCGCCACAACAGTGGCTTGTTTTTCTAGTGCCTTAACAAATTGTGTTTCTTTGTTTTCACTAGTCGATGGATCAAGTTGTTGAATACCTAAACCTTGTTGGTTGTTTCTGGTTTTAACACTATCTAATATCATATCTAAAGTATTCTTACTCATTCTAGCAATTTTAGAATCTAGTTGATCAACTAGTGTTTGAAGTTGAACGTAAAGTTCACATTCACCACTTGCTATTTTACCCTTTTCTATACGTTTCAATTTTGCATTTAATTCTATGACTTCTTTATCTAAACGTTGGTTTTGACTTTTTAAAAGCTTTTTTTTGTTAATTAGTTTTAAGCTAATATTGCAAAGTTTGTCATATTCATTATGCAATGAGTCATCATCTAGTGATGAGCTACTATAGTATTCGTGACATACCTCTTCATTTGCCATGAGAAATTTCTTCGTCCTCCTCGTCGCTTATTCCCCACGTGCCGCTCACGAACGCCTTTTGATCATCCCGTTTGGGACACTTACTGATTAAGTGATGTGGGTCCCCACATTTAATGCAAGCACGATCATCCCTTTGCTTTTCCGGAATCCTTTCTTGTCGTCATACGGTTTTTTGACGTATTTCCTTCCTTCTAAAGAACTTTTTAAAGTCCCTTACCGCCATAGCATACTCCTCGTCGTCACTATCCGAAGAGGAGTTCTCTTCATCGCTTGAAGCCTTTTAGGCTTTAAGGGCAAGAGATTTGTGTTTCTCTTTCACCTTGAGGCTTCGGAATCTTTAGTAAGGACAAGCTCGTAGAATTTTAAGTTGCCTATGAGTTCATCAAGGGTGAGGATTGTCAAATCTTTTGACTCTTCGATCGCCGTCACCATGGATCTCCACTTGGATGGAAGTGCCCTTAGATATCTCCTAACATGGTTACGGCTAGAAAAAGATTCATCAAGTGCTTGTAAAGATGTAATAATAGTATTAAAATTAGCAAATGAATGATCTATAGTTTCCTCATCCGATATTGGAAATTGTTCATATTGTTGAACAAATAAATCAATTTTATTATTTTTAACTTGTTGATTACCTTGATGAGTTACAACTAAAGAATTCCAAATTTCTTTAGAGGTTTTAAGCATAGAAATTCTTTCGAATTCCTTTTTGGGTAAAGCATTATACAAAACCATTTTAGCTTCACTATTTTTAGAAAGCCTTTTCTTCATTTCATCGTTTAGTTTATCATGAGGTATGTTAACTTAATTTCCTTTATCATCTTTTGAGGTAGCCTCAAAATCGCCTTCAACAATAATGTACCAAAGATCAATATCTTTAGACTTCACATACGTTTCGAATCCATTTTTTCAATATATAAAACCATTAGTTTCAAGTAGTGGTGGTCGTTGCATAGATTGCCCTTCCTTGTAATTTTCAGAACCCATAGTGATCAAAAAGTTTTTAAAATACGGTTTACTTTAAAACTTTTATAAACTTAGCTCTTGATGCCAATTGTGGAAAACTAGAAGGGGGTTGAATAGTTTTGCCGAATTTAAGTTAGTTTCAAAAACTTTAGATTCGATAATATGTGAGATCGTATGGATGTAGAGAAAGTATAGATCTAATGATAAAGCAAGTAAATAAAGTAAAGCAAAGGGATAGAAATGACACAACCGATTTATAGTGGTTCGGCTACAAGGACACCTTCCTTGCCCTACTCCACTCCCCGAGTCAACTACTCGAGAGTTCAAGCACTATGTCAACAAACTCCTTCAACTTGGCGGAGAAGCCTTCACAATGTTCTTACACCTTTTTCCGGTACAAAGCTAAATGCCAAGTCCATATCACGGTGGACCAAACCAACACGACTATTACACAACAAATATGTGAAATATCAAATACAAGATCTTCGCTTCAGAAATCTTGCGGAGGAACAAATCAATCAAGGACCCCTTGCTTGGATGACTTGTAGAATGCTCGTGATCTCGCCTTAGAAGGACCTATATGAGAATCACTAAAGAAAGAAAGAAAAAAGTACTCTCTAGATCAAGTGATCTTTTGTTAGAAGAGAATGAGAGTATATGAGAGAATTAGTAAGAAGAGGGGTGAGTTAAAATGAAGAAATGGCTCTCTATTTATAGGCAAAATCTTCCACTGTTCCCCGGATCCCACGGATCCCTGCCACAAGGGATCCGTCTAGTGTAATCCTAGGGATCCGTGGGACGCTCCTCTTTGCCCATGCATTTTTTGGCTATGAGTCATGGGTCATGGGTCATGGGTTATGGGTTGGTCCACAGGTATTCTTTTAGATTCAATGTATCTAATGAGTACAATGTATCTAGTCAAGTGGGTATTGGTCAATACCATGGGTTATGGATATGATCCATGGGTTGTGGTTTTTACCCATCCTAATAAACTACTACAACAAATGATTTTTTACAACAATTTGCATTAAATGGCTATCTGTAAATGCTTTACAAAAATAACATGTATCCTTATAATTGTACTTAAGATAACATTATATTTGTTATCAACAAAACACAAAGAGACCGCAAAATATTAATAAACGTTTTTACGGTTTATTTGTATTAACAAGGGCAACTGTTACTATTATATCAATTTCTGTTGAAAAGCTGTTAACGTTTTCGGTGTCATGAGCTTAGTGCAATAATATCTGTTTTGTTTTTCTAAACTATGAATGTGAGACTAATTACCTCACGTTACAAATATTGTGTTCAACTAATTTCCTAAACTCTATGAATTTTACTCAACCTTTGTGTTGACAGTTTTAAGCATGTATTTCAGGTCCATAATGTCAGAAGTTGGCACGGAAGGGCAAGGACTAGATCTAGAAGGCTATAATTATTTTATCATTCAGTAAAGACATCAAAAGACTTTATATTGATGCATTTTATAAACAATTAAACCAACTGGGACCTATTTTGTAAACTCTGGTATATTTCTATAATTTGAATGATAAATCCTTTTTAAACGACTCCTTTAGAGATCGTTTTCTATTATTATGACTGTTGTGCCGCGGAGTAACACCCAGTTTGAATTCCGCTGCATATCATGAAATTGGAGGTGTTACAACTAGGTTGCGAAGTATGAAAGTAATTGGCTATAGTACAACCATTCTTCGTGTGTGGACTGACCGAACGATCACCTATCAAGTGGAGGTATTTAAGAAGCTAGGGGAAATCTAAGTTCCTAACGGTCGGGTTTCCATAGACTAGGTCTAGTAGATTTGGTTCTTAATGACTGCTATTAGATTACTGAATGATCATGGGTGGCCTGTTCATCTGGGTGAGGAGTTTAAAAATCATAGGCTAATATGAATTGACCAAAGAAGTATGGTAACATTTACCCACTATACTGAGCTTAAATATTGAGAATTAAAGCATATGTATTATCTTGGTTAAGCTTCACTCTTCTATCTCTTTATCCTGACTCCTACTTCTATGTAATTAAGATAATTCTATCCATTTTATCATACTATTATCAGATTATCTTATTTATTTCTTAGTATCTTAGTTCTTTCAAGGTCACAGCTCTCTTGGGATGACACTCGGTTTTACTTCATCTGATCGGGTCCTCTGCCCGTTAGCATGTATTTTGTAACACCCCTAATTTCGTGATACGTAGCGGAATTCAAACTTGGTGTTACTTCATGGTACAACAGTCATAACAATAGAAAACGAACTCTAATGGAGTCGTTTTAAAAGATTTATCATTCGATTTATATGAATATCAGATTTTACAAAAATGAGGTCCCAGTAGTTTCACGGTTTACAAAATACATTAAATAGGTTTTCGAATGTTAATAAAATTTATAGCCTTCTTGAGTATCCGTGCCAGCCTCGCACAATATGGACCTGAAATACATGCTTAAAAGTATCAACACAAAGGTTGAGTGAGTTCATAGAGTTTATAAAAAATAATGTGAAGACATTGTAAAAATCATCGTTACCAGTATCAATAAATAGTAAATGTAGTTTTCTAGGATTCCAAGTATATGACTATTGTACAAAATACAATATCACATGTAGGTACTGTTTATGTTGCTCTTATGTCTTGACATCGAAACCATAAATTTCTGTTACTGGTTTGTTCACAATTGTACCAAGTCCGTTGGTTTGATATTATACCAATTCTATTAGCTTCGATATTTACACCAAATCTATTAGATCACATAACTTGTACACGTACATGAAATCATCCCATTTTGTAGATTTCGATAACCTCGACAATCTACCCGATAGGGGGCCACCAATCGTTTTGTGTCTGGGTTACGCTGTTATACACCCAAAGCGTTGGAAATCGTTTGTTATTGCACTATCTTTATGAAACCAAAACATAAATCGCATACTAATAGAAATTGGAATAATTGTTGCAATCATAGTCTAGTAGGTAATCTACTCTTATACATAGTATTCTCAAACATTTATTGTGTATTATATCCCTTAAGGGAATTCTATCCCTTAAGCGGAAATGCGAAATGTTAAAACCCGAAAATGTGAAATGTTACAGTCTCTATCCCTTAAGGGAATTCTGTCCCGGAATTTAGTGTGTATTATATCTTAATGCACTAATACGGTCGTATAGCTTAAAATGCCTAAAAGTCACATAATCGTCTGGAGGATGGAAGGCACAGAGAACGGAAGACTATAAAATGTTTTTGTTTGTAAAAGTAGTTATAGTTTAAGTCTCAATTTAGACTCGTTTCTCTATAACTATGGCTCTTATACCAATTTGTAACACCCCCAATTTCGTGATACGCAGCGGAATTTAAACTAGGTGTTACTTCATGGCACAACAGTCATAACAATATAAAATGAACTCTAATGGAATCGTTTTAAAAGATTTATCATTCGATTTATATAAATATCAGAGTTTACAAAAATGAGGTCCCAGTAGTTTCACGGTTTACAAAATACATTAAATAGGTTTTCGAATGATAATAAAATTTATAGCCTTCTTGAGTATCCGTGCTTCTCCGTGCCAGCCTAGTACAATATTGACCTGAAATACATGCTTAAAAGTGTCAACACAAAGGTTAAGTGAGTTCATAGAGTTTATAAAAAATAATGTGAAGACCTTGTAAAAATCATTGTTACTAGTATCAATAAATAGTAAATGTAGTTTTCTAGGATTCCAAGTGTATGACTATTGTACAAAATACAATATCACATGTAGGTAATAAAATTTCTGTTACTGGATTGTTCACAATTATACCAAGTCCGTTGGTTTGATATTATACCAATTCTATTAGCTTCGAGATTTACACTAAATCCATTAGATCACATAACTTGTACCACGTACATGAAATCATCCCATTTTGTAGATTTCGATAACCTCGACAATCTACCCGGTAGGGGGCCACCAAACGTTTTGTGTCTGGGTTACGCTGTTATACACCCAAAGCGTTGGAAATCGTTTGTTATTGCACTATCTTTATGAAACCAAAATGTAAATCGCATACTAATAGAAATTGGAATAATTGTTGCAATCATAATCTAGTAGGTAATCTGCTCTTATACCTAGTATTCTCAAACATTTATTGCGTGTGTTTGCTCTAACTGAGTCAACTTAATAGTTACATTAATCCCAAAAAAATCCAATGATAATATTCGTGCTCACTACGCATAGTGCTTAATGATCCATGATATCGAAACTCTAAGTATGACAATACTGTTACTTAGTATAAATAAACATTTAGTTCAGATACAACATATAGTTTACAAATAATCATGATTGTTATAAAAGCAGTTAAAAGCATGTATCTCCCCCAAAGATAGTTCAAAACATTTAAAAGAGGGGTCATGAACTCACCTGATAATAACTAATGAATGATACTTGAAAATTGGGCAGCGCTTCCGCATCTAAATTCAAAAATCCATTTCGTAAACTATAAAAACCTCTAAATCACCTCATATCAACCCCAAAACTATCCTAATTGCTCCAATAATAAAAACCCATCTTTAATATTGCCCGATCTATCCTTGCAAAAGTTTTGAGAATTTCCCGGGAACCACAGCTCCTATCCACCATTGTGTAGCTCTTAATCCAACCGCGGAAATACAAAATAAACTTAATTTTTACGTAGAGAATACTTATGCTTCAACTTATGTGTATAACTTGGAGCCTGAAAATCAAGTATGGAGGGTGTATGGAGGGTTGAGGGTGGCGGCATCAAGGAGGAGGATGTGTTTTGTGTGTTTTTCTGTGTAAATAATAAACTAGTTTTCTTTCTATTTCTAGAAAAAATATCTGAAAATATCTAGATATTTTGATGAATAGTGTTTAGATATTTTTGAAAATATCTAGATATTTATAAATAATAACTAGATATTTATATATTAGGAGTATATAGTACATTTTTTATGCATTAAAATCATGGAAAAGTATTTACTTGTTTAATTTACCCGAAATTAGTAAATAATGAAAAACATGATGAATTGTAACTCGTGACTAGTAATTTGTGAATAGTAATTTTTCAGGAAAAAGTTTGAGTTTAAATAATGACCCAAAATACGATGAATGGTAAAAATAAATAGTGAATATGAATAGTAATAGTGAATAGTGAAATCCGAGGATGAATAGTTAAAACCCGAAAATGCGAATTCTTGCAGTCTCTACCCCTTAACGGAATTCCGTCCCAGAATTCGGTGTGTATTATATCTTAATGTACTAATATGTTCGTATATCTTAAAATGCCTAAAAGTCACATTATAGTCTGGAGGATGGAAGGCACGGAGAACGGAAGGATATAAAATGTTTTTGTATGTAAAAGTAGTTATAGTTTAAGTCTCAATTTAGACTCGTTTCTCTATAACTATGGCTCTGATACCAATCTGTAACACCCCCAATTTCGTGATACGCAGCGGAATTTAAACTAGGTGTTACTTCATGGCACAACAGTTATAACAATAGAAAACGAACTCTAACGGAGTCGTTTTAAAAGATTTATCATTCGATTTATATAAATATCAAATTTTACAAAAATGAGGTCCCAGTAGTTTCACGGTTTACAAAATACATTAAATAGGTTTTCGAATGATAATAAAATTTATAGCCTTCTTGAGTATCGTGCTTCTCTGTGCCAGCCTCATACAATATGGACCTGAAATACATGCTTAAAAGTGTCAACACAAAGGTTGAGTGAGTTCATAGAGTTTATAAAAAATAATGTGAAGACCTTGTAAAAATCATCGTTACTAGTATCAATAAATAGTAAATGTAGTTTTCTAGGATTCCAAGTGTATGACTATCGTACTAAATACAATATCACATGTAGGTATTGTTTCTATTGCTCTTATTTCTTGACATCGAAACCTTAAGTTTCTGTTACTGGTTTGTTCACAATTGTACCAAGTCCGTTGGTTTGATATTATACCAATTCTATTAGCTTCGAGATTTACACTAAATCCATTAGATCACATAACTTGTACCACGTACATGAAATCATCCCATTTTGTAGATTTCGTTAACCTCGACAATCTACCTGGTAGGGGGCCACCAATTGTTTTGTGTCTGGGTTACGCTGTTATACACCCAATGCGTTGGAAATCGTTTGTTATTGCACTATCTCTATGAAACCAAAATGTAAATCGCATACTAATAGAAATTGGAATAATTTTTGCAATCCTAGTCTAGTAGGTAATCTGCTCTTATACCTAGGGTTTCAAATATTTGTTGCGTTTGTTTGCTCTAACTGAGTCAACTTTATAGTTACATTAATCCCAAAAATCTAATGATAATATTCGTGCTCACTACACATAGTGCTTTGATTCGATCGTTGTTTGTGAGTGTGGTGAATAAACATAATATCAATATATCAAATTAAACGTAAAATCCGACAAATCAACCTTTTAGGAAAAGGGTTAACGTGCCAAACCTCACGAATGTGATAAAAGTGATACCGGGAAGGTGATTTCCCAGGTCGTGTCCCAACGAGGTGTGAAGTTGTCGTTGATTTTCGTGATTTGGACTTGAATTGGTTAAAAGAATTTGGATTTTGATTACGTTATACTACAAAATAAAGCACGGGAATGAAAATAAAGCTAGTAAAACAATGTAAACACAAATTATACTACTACTAAGCCTAAGGAACAATAAAACTAAGCTAAACTACATCCTATGGTGTAAAAATGGAAAAACGCGAGAACCCGAGCTAATCCCGAGCCTCGAAAGTGAAAAATATGCAATTTAAGTCCTACGAGTGCAAAACTAATTTTTTTACATTCTAAATGACTAAAAATAATTTTAAGAAAAAGCCGGGTATTTTTTGACTTGTGAATTATTTATTACGAATTAAGAACGATTTTAAACTAATTAAATAATTAAAAATACTAAACTAAACGAGAAAAATCTGAAAAAATTATAAAAACCACTTTGAACTATGAGGATTGCAGGAAAAATAAGTACAAGCTACAAGCTACCCTAAATAAGCAGATAATAAGCTACATAAGCAAACTGTCTACAGTAGGGATATAGAACTGGTTGTGCAAGAAAATAACCAAAAAGTCCCAAGGGCAAGTTGGAAACGAGTTATGTGTAGTGGTCTGCTGTGTGCGTGGGGAAACCAGGAGGCCCTGGGTTCGATTCCAGCACCCACGTTTTTTTGCAAATGTTTTTTTTCTTGGTTTTTTCTTTTGGAAACTAAACAAGGGACTAAAGAAAGCTTATAACAAAAAAAAATAAAACTAAGAAAAGCTTATGTACAGCAACAGCAATATAAGGTGCTATTTGGCTTATCAAGGGATCTAAAATAAGCTACAAAAGGCTTTTAAAGGCTACAAACTATAAAAGCTAATATGCTTAAACTAAATAAGTACTATGGGACCTAAAAAGCATAAACAAGATAAGCACAAAAGCCTTCCTAACCTGCTGTGATGACTGCAGCAAAACAGTCCACAATGGGCTTTTCAAACTTAAAATTAAGCAACTAAGGGGCTACAAAATCACAAAATAAGCAATGACTTATACTCTTCCTACACCTGACTAACTAATTGCATCAAATATTAATCCTAAATCTATCTTAAAGCTACTTTAATCTTAAGCACAAAAGGGACCTATGGCCGCTGAAACAAGAAGACTGAGACAGTGAGATAGATAAAAAAAAACTACGGAAACTGATTCTAACCTACTGAAAACTAACATCAACTTCAAATTCATTGATTAACACTTGCATTTAACCACTTCAACTTCTAAAGTGGGTCAAAAACTGAGTTTTGACCCAAAAATCCCACTGACCCAAACACTCCTATTAGGGGCAGAACATGAAACTGTTTTCAAAAGAAAATTTGTTACACTTCGAAAACTTTAACGTGGGCTAATATGAGCTTAAATAAACTTGAAACAACTTTTTATAGGATTGAAATGAGACAGATTATAAAAAATTTTAAACACTGCATAAATAAACTGAATTGAAAACATAAAATTGAATTGACTTGAAATTAAACATTACATTAAAATTAAATGACAATAAAATTAAATAGTACTAGAGAAGAATTTCTAGACAAAGTTAACAATTTTTACAAACACCTATTTATACTAAACTTAAAAAATGTCTTCTGGCTTCTTGTGTTTTTCTTCTGTGAGGTAAAACAGCTAAAGACAACTTCTGTGCTTCTTCTCATTAATCCTGACCTTCTATTAATTAGGTACCAATTTGGAATTCATCCTAGCCATCCATGGGGCTTTTTGACTTGGATTGCCATGGTGGCAAGGGGCATCTCGTGACTCTGCCTGGGTTTCTGGGATTGAGTGTGATGGGAGAGAGGAGGGAAAACTCTTGGCGCCAAGGGATTTTTTAGGTTTTGGTTTTATTTTTCAGGTTTTGGGATTGTTTGTGTTCCTATTTTTTTTTTTTTTTTTTTTTTTTTTTTTAAAGAAAGAAAATGGAAAGGGGAGTTAAGTGGGGAATTTGTAAAAGGGTTTTATGTGAATGTTTTAAAGAAAAAATAAAATAAAAATGGTTTTAAACAAAAAACGTTTTTAATAAAAATAATTGTTTTAAAAATAAAAATTGGCTTTTAAAATAAAATAATTGTTTTTAAATGAAAAATGGGTAAAATGGTAAATTGGGTTCGGGTTAAAGGTAATTTGGGATTAGGGTTTGGTTACGGGTTTGTTTTCCCAATCACACTCCAAAAACGCATCCCGGGATCCAAAAATGTAGAAAATCCACTTCCTGGCTCCGTTTGCAAAGCACGTTTTCTGATTTCGGCTCGATTTTGCTCGTTTTCACTCTGTTTTCAATCCTTTTGTACCTGCAAGACACAAAACACACTCTGAGGATATTTTTAACATATTTTGATCATATTTGGGTGTTTTTGGTCATTTTTATGGTCTTAGGTGGGTAAAAACGATGAGTGAATAAGCACTCATCAAATCCCCCCCACACTAGGCAATTGCTAGTCCCTAGCAATCAATCATATGAAGTAATGAAATAATTAAGAACTCCCCGTTTCAACTTTTTTATTTGATGCGAGAAATTTAAACTATACTAAAAGTAAACAACATGCTTGATTAACAAAAGTGGTTTCATGGAACGGGTTCACACAAAATAGGTGTCTCCAGGGAATTAGAATCGTCATCCTCTTTTTTATACTCTCAAACTAAGTCTAAACTTATTGTGCAAATGTTTTGGCAAAATGCTAACACTACTTATACAAATAATCTATGTAAGTCGAGACTTAACTTTTTACTCCCGCAGTTTATACAATTTAAGTTCGTGTGCTCATTTTCAAAAGTTTAACCATTGAAACCGACCTTATTATGGTTGTTAACCACTTAACTAAAATCTTAACTTCCCGGAAACTAGAAAAGTCTAAGGATCGAAAGGGCCTCTTCCATGTAGCGGCTTTCTTCTCGGCACATCCCAAACCAGTTGGCTTTAGGTGACCGGGCTTTTGACACCTCACGGAGAATAGTACCGGAATTAGCGGGAATTCGATTCCAAAGATTTACGAGGCTACCGTTAAGTTAAAACTAAACCTAAATGGACAACAACCGAATACAATTTAGAATTTCGAGATTCAAATGTGAGATCACTCCATGTAGCGACTTTCTTCTCAGCTTGTCCTTTTAAGGAAGCTAGGTTTTCACCCTCGAGAATAGTATCGGTGCTTTCGGGGTCTTTGACTTCAAGAATTTCTAAATCACCATCAAGCTTTTAGACAACTTTGACGAATCCTAGTTCAACTTCGGATTTAAATTTAAGAAAAAACAAGTTTCGCACATTTATTCATAAGCAACTTAGTACTTTTATTGGAGGAACTCGTATCTTTTCATTTTTCATTTTTCAACTTTTTTTTTCATTTGTTTTTTTCACTTTTTCACCTTTTTTTTTTTTTTTTTTTTTTTTTTTTTTTTTTACTTTAACTTGCAATTTATTTTTGCATCATTCAAGCACTTACGATACTTTCATTTTGCAATACTATTCCGATTTTAAGAAAGTATGCTTTTCCAAAAATTTAAATAAGAAGTTGAACTTGAGCTCTATATCAATTTTGCTTAAAAACTTTTTGTTGTAACAGGACGATTTGAATGTTCAAAAGTTTGACAACGAGCATGTATTTTAGGTTCAATTAGTTAGCTTCTGGGAGAAAAAGCCATAGATTACTTATATAAGCTCTAAAGAGAACCAACTACTCCACGCTTAGCATTTTCATTTGCACAACTCGTAAAAACATAGCCTAAATGTTATGAGAGCAGCTAGATCAACACTCTAGCAGAGTCGGGATTCCCTATGTTCTAACCTAATCAAGACTAAACTTTCATTAATACCGAAGCATTAACACTTTATTTTTGTGCAAATATTTTGAAATTTGGGTCAAACAGGGTACTAGGGACTAAAGGGTACAAATGTGACAAAATTCGACAGAATTCCCCCCCCCCCACACTTAGAATTGAATATTGCCCTCAATTTTCAATGTCTCGGCCAAAGCCGATACTATCGAACCAAAAAAGGTAATACCACTAACAAAGTGTGTGGACGAAATCTGTTATTTAACACAAAAAGGATTTTTGAAAATATATCCCCAGATAAACGTTAGCAAAATTGATCGGATATTGGGTGGCTGGATTAAAAACATGCGCATCAATCATCACGATCAAAGGGATTCCTGAAAACATGAGCAAACACACAAGAAGCAAACATAATGGAGGTTTCCCCCCACACTTAGTCGTTAGAAAATAGAAAGAAGTCAGAAACATGGGTGAAAACCCATGGAATGCTATTGTTTTTGTTAACCGAGTCGCTAGCTTGACTCGACCCCGAATTCATTGGTCCATGGGGATGTAAGTGGAAAAGAAAATCTCCATCGGACTTTCATTCAAATGGTTTGGATAAACATTGAACGTGATGAAAGTTCCACTCTGATGAGATACAACCGGCTCAAGAGAATGAGAAATGCCTGGGTCAAAGATGGTATCTTCACTCCCGTAGGAGTTAAGACATGGAGAAGAAATGGGAGGAGAAGGCAAAGTGTTAACGACATGACAACGGTGGGTTGGGTGGGCAAAAGATTAGATTGAGGAACATTAACGGAATGTTCAGAAATCTTATCCACTACTAAAGCAATGAAAACATCCGTGTCGGGCTTAGAAGAGGTTCCATCATCCGGCGGTTTCGCAGGCGGACGAGTGGATGATGGAACTAAGCCATAATCGTCACTCTGAAAACCCAAAGGTATCGAGTCATCCGGAGAAAGAAAGTAGACCTCTTCAATAAGAGTGTCACTTAACGAATTATCAGAAGACCAATTGTAAAGAAGATTTTCCAATTCAGTAAGGTCGGCTTCAAAGTCGAAGTGAGCATCATCATCTCCCCGTGGAGAATGATCAACGAGAGCGAGTTCATCAACGAACTCCTCGAGAAGGTCTAACGTCGAAGTCGGATTGCCACTATTCTTATCTTCGGGTAAAGATGGAGATGTAACGAGGTTCTCCATGTAAAGGTCACTATCCTCATTCTTAATGTCAAAGATTGGATTATCCGAGATTAGGGTGAATTCAGAATCGAAGTCAAATAGAGGATTAGTGAATGCCATAGCAAAAGGTTTCTCGGACACAACAAGAATATCTTCATCATCCGTTTCAAAATCAGTGTCCATATCAAGATCTTCGGGATCAACATCTCTCACTTCCTCCAAGCTGACGAGCTCAGAAGGTATCTCCTCCACATACTCGATGTCTCCACACGATAAAGAATCGTCAAACGACGTATAATCATTTTCAGACTCGGAGATCACCTCAACAGAAACTTTTGGGGTGGGAGAAGAATCATCATCGAGAGGTTCTTCACACATATCACCGGAAATAACCTCGGATTCACTTGGGTTTGGGACAAGGTTCTAAACACAAGATGTTTCCGTTTTCGAAATAGTGCTAAGATGCTCGTCCCCCATTAAAAGGTTATCCGAAGGTTCTATGGTAGATAGGCAATATGAGGGCGGAGAGTAGACATGTGCGGTACTTTGTGGGCTAGATATATGCACCTTGTCCTTTGTCGTCTCCCAATCTTCCTCATCCTCATCATCGAGACGGCAAGCTTCGTTAAATAGAAAAAGCCTTTTAGCTTCTCGCTCTTCGAATAGTAATCTTTCGTTGCGAGCTGCTTGTTCTTCGGCAAGAATTTCTCCATATGTTTTCTGATGAGACTCTTCTTGGGCATGTTTATTAGCCAATTCTTTTAAATATTTGAGTGCATCTAGACAACTTTGGATAAGTTCTTGAGGAATTTTTGGGAGGTTGAGTTTGAATAATTTGGTATTGTGGAGGTTGGTCAAAAGAATAGTCATAATTGTTACAAGGAACCTGCTCATAGACAATTGGGCTCTATGCTTGACAATCAGCGTTATAGTGCGGACCTCCACAATACTCACAACAGTACGATTGTTGTGACGGATTCGGTGAATTGTATGGATAAGGGTCATAACCAAAGGTTGGATTGTTAAATTGAGCTTGACATTCAAAACCTTGATGAGGACCTCTACAGTACTCACAAGAGTATGTTTCCATCTCATGGTACGGGGGTTGGTTGAGGAAATTAGTTGTTTCATTGTAGGGATTTTGGTCATAGAGAAACCCGTTTCCCGGATTCACAATGCCACAATCGGGGCAATTTCCACCATTTTGAGGTCCCCCACACCATTCACAACCAAATTGGTAAGATGAAGACATCACGAAGAATTATACGGACAAGAGGGATAAAAGGAAAGAATCATCGGGTCAGAGGATAAAGACGATTATTTTTGGGGTTTTATGAAGAAAACAAGTGCACATGCACAAAAGCACAATCAATCAAAATGAGACTGAAGCAAAAACACAAATAACTTAAACCAATAATCACAAGCGTATTCACGCAAGTGACACAAAGGCAAGTTTTGAATCTTTGGTTTGGGAACTTATTATGATAACACTCAAGTTGAGAAGTGTTATATGGTTGATGTATTCTATTTATTTAAAACACCAAGCAAAATATTTTATTTTTATCTTTTACATATATACAAAGAAAAGAAAAATATTTTTTTGTATTTTTGTATTTTTATAAAAAACAATAACTTCACGAGGAAGGTTCTTCAAGTCACTAATCGCAAAAATCACGATATTGTCGCAACACAACTCCCCGGCAGCGGCGCCAAAATTTGATTCGATCGTTGTTTGTGAGTGTGGTGAATAAACACAATATCAATATATCAAATTAAACGTAAAATCCGACAAATCAACCTTTTAGGAAAAGGGTTAACGTGCCAAACCTCACGAATGTGATAGAAGTGATACCGGGAAGGTGATTTCCCAGGTCGTGTCCCAACGAGGTGTGAAATTGACGTTGTCGTTGATTTTCGTGATTTGGACTTGAATTGGTTAAAAGAATTTGGATTTTGATTACGTTATACTACAAAATAAATCACGTGAATGAAAATAAAGCTAGTAAAACAATGTAAACACAAATTATACTACTACTAAGCCTAAGGAACAATAAAACTAAGCTAAACTACATCCTATGGTGTAAAAATGCAAAAACGCGAGAACCCGAGCTAATCCCGAGCCTCGAAAGTGAAAAATATGCAATTTAAGTCCTACGAGTGCAAAACTAATTTTTCTACATTCTAAATGACTAAAAATAATTTTAAGAAAAATCCTGGTTTTTTTTTACTTGTGAATTATTTATTACGAACTAAAAATAATTTTAAACTAATTAAATAATTAAAAATACTAAACTAATCGGGAAAAATCTGAAAAATTTATTAAAACCACTTTGAACTATGAGGATTGCAGGAAAAATAAGTACAAGCTACAAGCTACCCTAAATAAGCAAATAATAAGCTACATAAGCAAACTGTCTACAGTAGGGATATAGAACTAGTTGTGCAAGAAAATAACCAAAAAGTCCCAAGGGCAAGTTGGAAACGAGCTATGTGTAGTGGTTTGCTGTGTGCGTGGGGAAACCAGGAGGCCCTGGGTTCGATTCCAGCACCCACGTTTTTTTGCAAATGTTTTTTTTCTTGGTTTTTTCTTTTGGAAACTAAATAAGGGACTAAAGAAACTAAGAAAAGCTTATGTACAGCAGCAGCAATATAAGGTGCTATTCGGCTTATCAAGGGATCTAAAATAAGCTACTAAAGGCTTTTAAAGGCTACAAACTATAAAAGCTAATATGCTTAAACTAAATAAGTACTATGGGACCTAAACAGCAGAAACAAAATAAGCACAAAGCCTTCCTAACTTCTTTGTGATGGCTATGACAAAGCAGTCCACAATGGGCTTTTCAAACTTAAAATTAAGCAACTAAGGGGCTACAAAATCACAAAATAAGCAATGACTTATACTCTTCCTACACCTGACTAACTAATTGCATCAAATATTAATCCTAAATCTATCTTAAAGCTACTTTAATCTTAAGCACAAAAGGACCATATGGCTTTGAAACAAGAAGATGAGACAGTGAGATAGATAAAAAACTTCACATGGCCCGATTCTAACCTACTGAAAACTAACATCAACTTCAAATTCATTGATTAACACTTGCATTTAACCACTTCAACTTCTAAAGTGGGTCAAAAACTGAGTTTTGACCCAAAAATCCCACTGACCCAAACACTCCTATTAGGGGCAGAACATGAAACTGTTTTCAAAAGAAAATTTGTTTGACACTTCGAAAACTTTAACGTAGGCTAATGTGAGCTTAAATAAACATTAAACAACTTTTTATCAGGATTGAAATGAGACAGATTATAAAAAATTTAAACCTTTATAAATATGAATTGAAAACATAAAATTGAATTGACTTGAAATTAAACATTACATTAAAATTAAATGACAATAAAATTAAATGGTACTAGAGAAGAATTTCTAGACAAAGTTAACAATTTTTACAAACACCTATTTATACTAAACTTAAAAAATGTCTTCTGGCTTCTTGTGTTTTTCTTCTGTGAGGTAAAATAGCTAAAGACAACTTTTGTGCTTCTTCCCATTAATCCTGACCTTCTATTAATTAGGTACCAATTTGGAATTCATCCTAGCCATCCATGGGGCTTTTTGACTTGGATTGCCATGGTGGCAAGGGGCATCTCATTGACTCTGCACGGGTTTGGGATTGAGTGTGATGGGAGAGAGGAGGGAAAACTCTTTGGCCAAGGGATTTTTAAGTTTTGGTTTTATTTTTCGAGGGTTCGGGATTTTTTTTTTTTAAAAGAAAGAAAATGGAAAGGGGAGTTAAGTGGGGAATTTATAAAAGGGTTTTATGTGAATGTTTTAAAGAAAAAATAAAATAAAAATGGTTTCAAACAAAAAACGTTTTTAATAAAAATAATTGTTTTAAAAATAAAAATTGGCTTTTAAAATAAAATAATTGTTTTTAAATGAAAAATGGGTAAAATGGTAAATTGGGTTCGGGTTAAAGGTAATTTGGGATTAGGGTTTGGTTACGGGTTTGTTTTCCCAATATCACTCCAAAAACGCATCACGGGATCCAAAAATGTAGAAAATCCACTTCCCGGCTCCGTTTGCAAAGCACGTTTTCTGATTTCGGCTCGATTTTGCTCGTTTTCGCTCTGTTTAAAATCTTTTTGTACCTGCAAGACACAAAACACACTCCGAGGATATTTTTAACATATTTTGATCATATTTGGGTGTTTTTGGTCGTTTTTATGGTCTTAGGTGGGTAAAAACGATGAGTGAATAAGCACTCATCATGCTTAATGATCCATGATATCGAAACTCTAAGTATGACAATACCGTTACTTAATATAAATAAACATTTAGTTCATATACTACATGTAGTTTACAAATAATTATGATTGTTATAAAAGCAGTTAAAAGCATGTATCTCCCCCAAAGATAGTTCAAAACACTTAAAAGAGGGGCCATGAACTCACCTAATAATAACTGATGAATGATACTAGAAAATTGAAGCTTCGCATCTAAATTCAAAAATCCATTTCCTAAACTATAAAAACCTCTAAATCACCTCATATCATCCCCAAAACTATCATAATTGCTCCCATAATAAAAACCCATCTTTAATATTGCCCGATCTATCCTTGCAAAAGTTTTGAGAATTTCCCGGGAACCACAGCTCCTATCCACCATTGTGTAGCTCTTAATCCGACCGCGAAAATACAAAATAAACTTAATTTTTACGTATAGAATACTTATGCCTTCAACTTATGTGTATAACTCGGAGCATGAAAATCAAGTATGGAGGGTGTATGGAGGGTTGAGGGTGGCGGCATCAAGGAGGAGGAGGGGTTTTGTGTGTTTTTCTGTGTAAATAATGAACTAGTTTTCTTTCTATTTATAGGGAAAATATCTGAAAATATCTAGATATTTTGATGAATAGCGTTTAGATATTTTGATGAATAGTGTTTAGATATTTGATAAATAGTGTTTAGATATTTTTGAAAATATCTAGATATTTATAAATAGTAACTAGTTATTTATCTATTAAGAGTACATAGTACATTTGTTTATCTTGAGAAAAATCGTGTAAAGGTATTTATTTGTTCAATTTACTCAAAATTAGTAAATAATAAAAAAAATGGTGAATAGTAACTCGTGAATAGTAATTTGTGAATAGTATTTTTCAGGAAAAAGTTTGAGTTTAAATAATGACCCAAAATATGATGAATAGTAAAAATGAATAGTAATAGTGAATAGTGAAATCCGAGGATGAATAGTTAAAACCCGAAAATGCGAATTGTTACATATTTATCCTAGCATATCTCAGTTTTATAAATATTAAAAGCAGGATGAAATAGCACATCAGCTTTTTGGCGCCGCTACCGGGAGCAGTTAATGAAAGATCTAAGGTATGAATTTATAATTTTAAAACTGTATTAAGAGACGTTAATACTCTCCAGTTTAGGTATGTATTTCACTCTCTCGTATTACAAATTTCAATTATATCTCTAAATAGCTTCTTTGAAGCTATTAGTTATGGCGTAACTTTTATTAAAGTTACAATGTAACCTTTATATAATAGCAAAAATTTTAATAATTAAAAATAAATTACGGTTTAACCCTAAAATTGAATTACGCCGTAACTTCTGGATGTTATAAAATCTCAACTACAGCTGAAAAATTAGGTTTTTACTAAAACTTTTTAACTACGACCGCTACAGTGAATAATCTTCCTAAAAATTTTTGTGGTATTATCTCGTTCTTGCAATTGCTAAATGCACGTAAGATTCATCTTTACCATTTTTATTCTCCTTCAATTATTAATTTTCAATTAGGGTTTATATTTTCATATTTGGGGATCTTCCTTCTATCGTGATAATTGTTGCTATTGACCTGTTTAAATTATGATTTAGTTTAATCTCCCATGTTTTTTTGAAACATGTTAAAACCTTATTGGTTGTTTGGGTGGATTTGATCAATATAAAATACGGGTTTTTGGTCAAATAGAAATATTATGGTCTAGGCGCATTCTAGCATTGCTACATATATTAAATTATGGTTTTATTTACCTTGGGTAAAATTTGATGGTTACGGCGTAATCTATTGTTGGTCGTAACCATGGGTCTGTGCTGAGAACTTGGGAAAATTACGGCGTAATTAGGGGATTAGATTACACCGTAGCTTTGTTCTGTGATCATGTTACGGCGTAGCCTATAGTTTAGATTTCGCTGTGGTTTTGTTCTGTGAACGGATTACATCGTAACCAGTAGTTTTTGTTACGCCGTAATACCAGTTACGGCGTAATTAATTCTTCGATTACGCCGTAACTACATATCAGTCTACAATAATATTTTATCTGTGTTTCTTTTCTTTCAGAAAACAACAATAACACCCCCACTCATTGGGTAAGATTCATGAATTATGATACTGAAGGAAGAAAGACATGTCGGGCTGATTAAGAGAAACTGGCTAAAAACGAAATTGACAATCCTGAAGCTCTCGATTTCACCAGGTTCGAAACAGTCAACAACGAAGTTAAATCTAGGACGCTAAAATTATTTTGCAAAGTGAAGTACACTGGGATACAGGTTCATTCACTTGCAATGCTTAGTTGAGGCTTTTCAAAATCAAGGAGCCAGTCATACCTGAATATGTTAGAGAGTTCTTGCATCTGTTGAATTCACTGATGAAGCTACCAACATCGATGAAGTATCACTCTATTTTCAACTCGGAGGAGTAAAAATGGAACTGACTTTAAGACAGTGTATGGTCTGGATGGGTTTGTATAATGATTGAGATTTTGGCAACGTTATGTGGGATGAATTTTATGACCAGTGCTGGAGGTTTAGGCCAAATGGATACAACCCAATCACTTACTTCAATAGCATATCTTCCACTCCGGGGTACAACTCAAGGCACCCCCTTCATACACAGTGATAAGAAGTCCCATTCGCCGTTTGGTTCATAGGCTCATAGAATGCTCAATCAAGGGTAGGCATTCGGCAAGGGAGAAGATGATTATGGATGATTTGTATCTACTTCATGGTATGGATGGGGGAAATTTGATCGACGTTCCTTGGTACTTAGCAAAATTCATGTCTTCCAGAGCTAAATGTTTCACTACAAAGAGCATGATTCAAGGGGCTCATTTGATTGGTAAGCTGGCAAAGAGTTTTGGGTTGATGAGTCCTCAAGCTTTGTCATTGGTAACCCGTGGTAGGGAAACTATCTTGATCGGGAAAAACAAGCTAGTTGAGTATGGGATTTGTCGCTTGAATGTTTTGGATGAGGCAGAGTTGATGTCAGATGCTCCACTTAGAGGAGAAGGAGCATGTGAAGCTGGTGGTAGTGGTGCAAGTGGTAGCCAGATGGGAGCCGAGGAGGAGGCCCCAAGGGTTAGATATAGGGCCACTTTAAATGTTGGGTATAGATTGCAAAGGATTGATGGACAGCTCGATCATATGGAGAGCTATTTCAATGAGGAGATCGATAGCTTGGCTACAAGTTTGTATGGGTTAAGCACCAAATTTGATGGCTTTTCTGGTACATTGAACCAGGTGCAAGAGCTCAAACAAGACTTCTTCAATTGGAGCGCATACCGAACTAGCTAAATGCTCCAGGAGATGCACCTCAATCACCATGGATGGCATGGAGCTCCGTATGTCTACCAACCAGATATTCCCGACATTGGAGTCCAACATGGGGTAGCCTTCATGAATCCTCAGCTAACCCGAGGAAGCACCACAAGTACCTCGTTCGACCCATCCGAATACCAATCCATGGAGCATGACCTCGGCAGGGAGGATTGATTCCCTTGTCTCTTGAACATATTTAAAACTCTTTGAAAACAAAACTATTATGTCTGTAATAATTTAACTCTTAGTATGTTTATAATTATAGTATTGATCAAAAGTACCAATAGGTACAATTTTCCCATGAGTTTTGTGCAGGTTCTGTTCTGGAGAGATAGTTACGGCGTAACTGGTTCATAGAACTAGGCCGTAACTCTTCACTGAGAAAGTTAAGTTTTGAGGCCACTTAAGTTACGGCGTATTCTCCCACTTAAGTTGCGCCATAGCAGCCTTCTGACCTTTAGTGAGACCTCTTTGGAAAGCATTTGAAAGGGGAGTTCATTTCTTTCTCAATTCTTTTTCATTTCTATTTTCTTTTCCTTTTTATTTTCGTACAAAAGGGACTTTGTACACTTCAAGTGGGGGGATAGGAATAGAAATGAAGTGTGCGTTTACTTAGCCTACTTGCCCTTATTTTTAGTTGGTTTAAAAAAATTAAGTTTTTTTTGAAAATTCTTGACATGTTTTTATCCAATCTAGAATTACATAAAGCCGAGCACACAATAACCTTTAAATGTCATTTTTGAGATTTAGCCTTTCCGTTTCCCCTATTTTACCCAAATCTACCAAAAATTGAGTGTGACGATAGTATTGTAGACTTTAGAACTTGGCTCTTACATCACTTCAAGACCATAGACGAGTAGTGTATCAAGTTAGCTTGATTCATTTGGAAAAGGCAATTCGAAGAGGCAAATGTTTTAAGATTAAACCAAATAGCACATACGTGTTCACTTGCGTGCATTTATCGACTAGTCACATTGACTTTTCGACCTTAGTGATAACTTCTTTTTGTTGGACTCATCTTTAGTGCAAGATACCCCTAGTTACACCCATTTGAGTTTATCCTTTCATTTCTTAACCAATATTCGTTTTTGTTACAACTTTTTACCTTATCCTACCGTATAGTCTTATTTAATGATTTGGAAGTCACTGTTCGTCCTAGTTTAAGGTTTGAGTAAAAGTTTCGGAAATCACGCTTAAATCGAAGTCATCTATTTGAAATCATTGAAGATTCCCCATAAATTCCTTATGTTTATCTCAAGTGAGGGGGATAAGTTATCATTGTATAATATATATATATATATATATATATATATACATATATATATATATATATACATATGTATATATATATGTATTTATGAGGAAATTCCCTAACTAGGCCAAAAACTCAACTATGGTCCTTTTTGTGTTTCATGTGCATTTTCCCATTTTGGTCATGCTCGACTGCTCAACTGCTCGACTATATTATTTTTTTTGACATGTGTCCATGCAAGTACATGTGTTAGGTGAGATACTTTTATACTTTTAATTTAAATGACAAATATACCCCTAACACATATATAAATACCTTCACTTTTTTTTTTCATCCCCTCTCTCTCTTAAAATAACTCAACACCGGATTTTGGCCAAATAGGATCCGGCCAAACACCTAGGTTCGTTTACTTGCTTCTGCTGGTCCCAAGCTTTTTCAGTAAGCAGTTTCCAACCAAAATAACAAATAAAAAAAATCAAACCTAATAAGCGTGACCAAGAAACACTAATGATCTTGAAACTGTCACCGCCGAACAGTAGATCCGGCCACCAACCAGATCTGAAAGCTGTTTAGTTGATCTTGAAACCGGACTTTGTGGTTTTGGAGCTGATGAACACCTTCAACCGAACTTTATGTTCTTGAATTATTGTTTAAAGTTTTTTGATGTTTGATTGTTTTTAAAGTCCAGGCCATCAAAGATCTGGTCGTCAACAACTCAACCTTGGAATTGGTGTTGTGGATGAGGTGTTGATTTCGTGGAAATAGATGCGTGCAGAAAAAATATAATGGGTACCAAACAATTTTGAATATGGATGTGACTGGTGAGTAGTAGTTATTAGGACTGATGAAAACCATGTTCACAACGTGATATAAAATTTAGTTGACGAAGACATTGTTTTTCTATTTTCATCATCAGTACAATATTTAGTTTTTATATATTTTTATTCTTGTCATTTGTTATGCAAGAAAAAGGGACCACAAAATGGATTGTAGTTAGGAGGTGATTGTAGTGGCAGTGGTGGTTGAGCAAATAGTGGTTGGCCGGAATCTACAGATGAAGGTAGTCGGAATCTGCAGATGAAGGTGGCCGGAATCTGGTTGAGAAGTGGTGGTTGAGCAGTGATGGTTGACCAGTGATGGTTGACCAGTGGCGGTTGACCAGTGGTGGTTGACCAGTGGCGGTTGACCAGACGGTTGAGCAGTGGCGGTTGACCGGTGGGGGTGGTGGAGTTAGGTGGAGTAATTAATAAAGGGATAATAATATAATATAGGAGGGTATACTTGTAATTTCATAATAGAAGAATAAAATATTTCGCCTAACTCTTGTACTTGCATGGACACATGTCACAAAAATAATGGACTCGAGCAGTTGAGCAATCGAGCAGGACCAAAATGGGAAAAGGCACATGAAAGTGACCACAAGGGGCCATGGTTGAGTTTTTGGCCAGTTATGAAATTTTCTCTCTCTCTCTCTCTCTCTCTCTCTCTATATATATATATATATAT
Organism: Chrysanthemum makinoi; assembly: GCA_910596185.1. Lineage (NCBI taxonomy): Eukaryota > Viridiplantae > Streptophyta > Magnoliopsida > Asterales > Asteraceae > Chrysanthemum > Chrysanthemum makinoi. The sequence continues at coordinate 211,715,362 of OU343217.1, read as the reverse complement.
ATATATATATATATATATATACACACATATATACATATATATATTTCTGGCAATGAGGTGGCTTTCATTGGCATTATCTACATGTAGCGCCTCCTGTTATATATATAATATATATATATATATATATATATATATATATATATATATATATATATATATATATATATATATATATATATATATATAACAGGAGGCATTTGGCATTAATGTCACCTTATTGTCACCTCAATGCCACCTAATCATTTGATGTCCAACTAAACAATTTTTTTGTCCACCTAAGCAATAATATTTAATTTTCGGATTTTATGTATTAATTTTGTAAATTTCGAATTTTTATTAAATATTTTTGAAAATTATTTATAAAAAAGGAGCCTTTCAAGGATTGAACCTTGGTTATTTGGATGAATAACATGTGTGTTTACCACTAAGGCAACATGATTTTTTAGAATATTTGTTGCAAGTCAAAAATTATAAATCCATGCAAACAATTATGTAGGAGAATCCCTACAACTTAGGTAGCCCTAAACAAAACATATACCTAAAAAATTATATACGGTTCATTCATATTTTTTATCTCAGTCCTATGTACGCCTTTTTATCCTTAAAAACCCTAATGGTCTCTGTTATATTTTTTTACATATTGTTGGTTTCTTTGCTGCCTTTTGTAGTTTGGTTGTGATGGTTCATGAAGTAGATGATGATGTTCATGGGAATTATGTTTATAGAACTAATGATACCTCTACCTCACATAAAGGTTTCTTTTTGTTTATTAATTTATATACGTTAATGTGCATGTATAACTGTAGCAAGAGTCGGAAGCAATCGTTTGGCTATAATAACGTCTTCAAACCAAAAAGGTTAGAATCATAATATTAAGTTTTTATTAGTATAATATGTTGTTAAATTTTTTTATCAATCATGTATATCTACTGTCATATTTTATGTATGATCTGGATGTCATATTTTATGTATGTATGACCTAGATGATAATCCAGCTTCTACTTGACAGGTTAATAGAATCAATTAGAATAAGCCAAATAGGAGTGTCTCAAGGTATGCTTCCTTCAAGTCATTGGGCAGAACCTATACTAGATGGCACTCAGGAGGATTTTTATCTCGAATCATTGGGCAAAACTCTATCAAATTGTCACCGCCCATATATCAGGTGCCTTTACCTTATATATTGCATTTTGGGTGATCTATGGTATATCAACTTTCATTACAGCATAATTTTTTTTTCCGGTTGAAGATATTGGCTCACGTAGGACAGGTATTGATATATAACTTATAGCTCAATGACGAAGATGTTTATGAACTGAACTTTGATGAAGATGTGACAGTATGGTACTCTCTCTATTATTGAGCGTATGTTAGTAGGCCCACTGCGATAAGAGATAGATGGCCTGCTGTCCCCTTGCCACCAACGGGAAGGCCAGTTGCTCATTCACTGAGGTCCTATGATAGGAGGCTACCTGGTATGCTTTATCATTTACAGTTGCACCATAATAAGTTTTTCTTGGCATCTAAATAGGCTCAATTGCAGCGGTGTTGTTGGTTCTTTACTGATAATCCACTGCGGTGGTGTGATGGTGTCATGGATACAGATAGTTTAGTAAAAGTAAAGGTAAGGGGGTGTTTGTATTAGCTTATTTAGTGGGCTTATGAGGTTCAATTAATTTAAGCAGCATAGCTTTGTTTATGGAAGATATAGCGTTGATAGCGGCTGATATTCAAAACCTGATTGGAAGTGCCATTGCAATCAAGATTTTGAGCAATGGTGTCGGCTCTATCAACGAACATATTTTAACTTGTCAAACCTTTTCAAATATATGGATCTTAATAGCGCCTAACTAAACACAGTTTATATTAAGTCAAATAATAAAGATCACTTGGATTGCAACATTTTGTTGATACTTGATAGGGTTACTACCTGGTTAAAATTTATGTGTCATTGTGTTGTAACCGTGTCCCGCTCATGACGTGATGTTTCTCATTGGTCTAGGTCTGCACCTCTCGAGTTTCAACATGTACCTTGGGTATTCAGTTGGGTAGGAAAACAAAATCATGTTCTGTCATTCAAGAAAACAAATCAAAGGGTTTATTCCTGAACGGGGGTCAGTAGATCAGATAAAAGAACGTATCACATGGGCTGAACATTACCCTTAATGAATAGTAACTATAGTTGGTGCTTATGTCCTCCTATTTTTTTATTTGAAAGTATCATATCAGATTACAGCGTTTAAATCGTGTATTTCACGAGGTGACCCTTAATAAGCACTTTAAGTGCTTATTAGCTTATTGTCTCCATTTAAGTAGTTTTAAAGTTTAATTCCAAGTCCAGTTTGGTTTTCACTAAAGAAAATATAAGATCAGTCTTTGAAATCAGTTTTTAAAACAGTAAAACACCCCATAAATGGTGTTTGGCAGTAGCTTATTTATGGTCTAAAAGTGTTTTTTACCCACTTTGACTCTCAAAGTCGAAGGATTTTGAGGTTAAAGTTAGTTTTCAAAAGGAGTTTAACTTGTATCATTAAGTTCACAAGTTTTTGATAGCCAAAAAAGATTAGTAAACTTTCGCACGAACGGTCACAATTGTGTCTTTGTTCCAAGTGATTTTTAGCAGCCTATTTTTCATCAAAATTGTTTCCAAACTGCTTTTCCTACATGCTCACATACCCATCTCAGTATTTCAGTAGTTTATTTGTACTTAGTATTATTTTCTTTTAGCTCAAATGGCATTTCAAAATCTGCACTTGCTCATTTTTTATTTTTTTTGTTTCATCAGCCTAACTAGCCAAGGGGCTCCAATTTTTGATTTTTAATTCGCTTATTATAAGTCCTTATGATCTCATTTTTGGCATGCATCTTATTTAGTTGCTTGTTTAGTTGTTAGTATTTTTTATAATTTTTAGATATAGCTTATCAGTAGCTTAATTTGCCCTCAAAAGTAGCCCTTAGGTTGTTTCTGCCCTGCACCACAGCAGCAGTCACAGTTTTTTTCCCTTATGCTTATTAGTGGTTTACAATAGCTTATTTTAGGTATTTTAATGTTTATTAGGTAAATACAGGTTAGGGTAGTTCACCATTTGCTTATTACTGCTTATTAATGCTTTTTAGCTTAGCTCACTTGCCCATAAACATTAATGACCATAACATTTTCAGGGTCCAAGGCACTACAACTGTTGAAATAGCATTCGGCATTGGTACTTAAAGTACTTATGTGTTGCTCATGTGTCATGCGACAAGACAGGTGGCGTTCAGTTGCCATCTATCCCTCCACCTGGTAGCTTGCCACATGTCAAAAAAGAAGGCATTATGATTAAGCGTCCGGTTCCTTGGAACTGTTATCAGAATGTAGTCACTTCGAGTTGTGAGTATGAACCTCTGGTTATTGATGTTAAATAAAGTTCCATTGCATGTTCTCTTAATGTTAATTATCCTTAATAAATGTTAATTAATAAGCTGACCATTTATTCAATCGTTGAGATTACGTAATGGCATCAAATGTGAGAATGTTTCCATCGACCAGGATTACTAAGTTTATGCTACTATTTTTTATAAAATTATAAACACGATTCACTTTTTCTAAATTAATAGATTCTTATGTATGGTGGGATTGGGAAAGATGGGAGAAGGAGATTGATTGGATGGCACTCCAAGGAATTAACTTGCCTCTTGCGTTTACCGGTCAAGAAAGCATCTGAATTTTACCACTCTCAATAATCGCTTAATCGTTTAATGGTTGAATCTTATGATATAATCTTTTTTTTTTTTACATCACTCTTCTCACGTGCATGTTAATTCTGAAATGAATACGACTATATTACCAAATTGTGCAGTGTATTTATGAAACATCTCTGTTTCATCACAGGATTTTAATATTAGTGCACAAGATTTGAACAATTTTTTCGGTGGACCAGCATTTCTTGCATGGGCTCGGATGGGAAACTTACACGCGTGAGTGCATATTAGACGAACTTACTCATTCACAAAAGGATTTGTGTACATGTATTAAGCCTTTTCGCTAAGGTATTGGTAACTCAAATGAAACCTTTATCACCTATTTGTACTAACATGCAGTGAACAAGGTGGATGGGCATCATAGCGCGCCACTAACAATCTTTTGTTGTTGATCCAAATCATCTTGCACCAAACATGGCAGAAGGACATGATAAAGCACCCTTATCCTATACAGAGTTTTACTTGAAGGCTTGAAAACAAAGAAGAGCAGTACCATTCGCAGAAATAGAAACAACAACAAAAGCTCACTGATGGAAGCAAGGAGATAACGCTCAAAGGTAAATTTTCCGTCAAAAGTTATATTTTAACGTCAACAATACAGCGGTTGAAATGATCTGCCATATTTAACTTCAGCTGATTGACTCATTTGTTTAACAACAATATTAATATTTACAGAAGCGTACGAGAAAACCCACATGGGGTGGAGACCACCAAAAAACACGCAAATTCTGCAAATTCTGCTGCATACAACCGTGGTTTCATCAGAAAGGTTCGGGATGTACGTACTTCTAAACAGTTTACTTTGTATATCATACTAAATTATGTTCCAACTGATATTAAAATGGCTATCTTAAACTAATTCTTTCAAGCATTATGAGTAGCTAAAATTAACGGCTGATTATTACAAGAAATGTTGAACAGAATGCGCTATATATGGGCAAGGTGCATCAGCTAGGAATGTTGGCAAACCAAAAATGGTTGAGAGGAAGATAACTTAGATACCCTCGGCAATCTTAACCAAGTACAAATTTATTTAAAACCATAAAATATAAGTCAGAAGTGTAACATTGCACTATTTTTGACACATTTCGGATATGATATGTTAACTGTTTACAAATAAGTAATCTGTGATCAATGTTGTATTTTTATTAATAATTTAATAAACATTAACTGTTTGCTACTACGCCATGTTTTAACTTTTCACTATCAAACTTTCTTTGAGTTGGACTTGGTTTTTAGTTTTTGGGTTTGATGCTGTTGAAACAGATATTTGATTGATTTTAATAAGTGGGAGGTATTCGTGAATGATGACCAGACACGCACATTTCTTTCAGTTGAAAATACGTCACAAGGCCTAACTGAGGTATTTTTTTCCCTTCATGCTTTCCTCATTTGTTGAACTTCTAAAATTACTCTGCAATGACACTTATGTGGGACTATTGTATATAGGTGAAAAAACATATTCAAGTTGTTAATGAGGTTTACAAGCTGCACAATCTTCCAGAATTTTACAAGGTTAGTGGTCATTAAGACATATTTCAAGTCTTGCTAATGCTCTTTAAGCTTCTAATTTAACTTTTACAAGCTTCTAATTTACTGTTTACATCACATATTTAATGCTCTTTAAGCTTTTTAATCTGTTTGTTGTACATGTCATCTATTTAAACAAAGCTCTGTAACAGGATCCTCGGCCTCATATATCCATAGCATGGGCGGTAGGGGACATCAGTCAATCTCTTAAAAGGCATTAAAAGGAGAAATTAAGAAATATATCAATGTTGGAGGATCATCAACGAGATGTATGTTTACCTGCAAATTCAGTAGCATAGTGTGTAAAGTTGGCAAAAAAACCTATAATATATGTGGATCTCAAGGATAATAAACACTTAAACCTTAAAAATCGCAAACCTATGGAGAACAGGTATTTTTAGTTTGAATACTTGCAACGAACGTCTGAAAAGTGAAATGATTCTGCAGTTGATAAAGTCGTGACATAGTTTTGTATTAAATTCTTTACAGGTTAAAGACGCGATTCATAAAGCCGGTTACTGTGTTGATATTGACACTTCTAACAACAAATTGCGAAAAAAGGTGTGTTTTAAGTTATGTCCTCTATTTTTGCTTGACTAATTCTGATATGAGGATGTTGATGGCTATATAATGCAATCAGAAGTTTAGTGATTAAGGTCTCATTCATTTTGGCTAGAGGTGGCAAAATGGGTAGGTCGGGTAAGGGGTTGTCTTTGATACGAGTCTATCGGGCCAGTTGGGTAAGGGGTCGTCTTTGATACAGGTCTGTTGGGCCAAGTTAGCTTGACCCTTTTCCTTTGAATTTAGCAAACTAACATGGTTATATACTTATATCACTGTAGGTGTGAGAAGCTCAGCTGGCACAATACTACTACATGCTACGTAACCAACCCATGTTTCACAAGGTTCGAAACTATACTTTTCTCTACAGATGCTACTATGTAACCAACATATAATTATGACACACTTTATAAATACGTGTCTCATTTATATTTCTTATATGATTGCCACTCTGCTCATGTCTGAATGGAAGTGACCCGCAAAGAAAATGCTTAACCTTAATAGTAGGAAGCAAGGCTGGTAATGCTCTACACATAACACACAATGCTTGTGGGTGATCAAGCCTCAGCCTTTGCAATTTCGATGGGACTTTCGGGACCCTCAAACCTTAGCTCAACTGAATCGATGGAAAAGTGGACTAAATGGAGAGAAGAGCAATGCCAACATAATTTTATGAAACGTGGTTTCTCAAAGAGGTTGCTTAACTATCGTTATCGTTAAATGATTCATATGAACTGGTAATAGGTTGGTGAGATTCTTGATATTTATTAACTGTTAATTTTTTTTCGGGTTAAGATGTTGTTGGATTGGTTTTTTGCTTTTGTTCCGGATTAAAGGTCTGCTCAAGTTTATACTTTTTCTTTCAACAAATTCTTAGTTTTACGTTAATACACTCTTGGTAAATTGCTTTCAACTCTAAAAAATTATTCAACGCCACCCAATAGTTAGTCTCCTGAATCCCTAATTATATGGTCTGATCCATACGGAAATATTAGTATAGATTGTATTCATGTTTGGCCAAAGCTTAAATTCAACATTAGTACAAATAGGTGTACTCAAGGGCATTAGAGCCTATTTGAGATTCAAACTTTTATGCGTAAGTGAGACCTAATCATGATTGTAAAGCAGGTATGACGTCCGATCTGGTGGGTTTCGTGTCTCAAATAATTGTGCTAATTTGGTCTCAAATAATTGAGCTAATTTGCTAAACAATAGTTTGAATGTTTACTTGAAGAGATTGATGGAACCCATTTAATAGCAACTAATATTGTCTACAAAGAAGCATTGTTTAGAATTTAAGTTAGTTGTTATATCACTTTAATACATTTTTATTATCTACAACTTTACAAACATGCATATATTTCATAATGTTGTAAAATTTATATATGATGTCTTATTAACCATCCATGAAAACCATACAATTATTTATAATCATTTTTTTTAAATAAAACAATTTAAAAAAAAAAAAAAACAAATGTCTTATAATATTGTTTAACAATTATTAAAAATGTATACAAGTTATTTAAAAGCAACAAACAAATGCTTAAAACAACAAACAGATAATATTATTTTAAAAACGTATTTACGCATGCTTACGCTAACAAAAGACAACAAAAAAGTAATTATAAAACATGCCCGCCCATTGGGCGGGCTTCGAAAACTAGTATATATATATATATATATATATATAGGGTAGGTTTAAAATGAAAAGTTTTCTTATAATAAAAAGAATGAGAAGGCACGTGGAGGTGACATGTGTCACTTTTGCCATATCACCATGCCATGTCGTGTGACATGTATCACCCCGAAAAAAATCTTTTTTTGGGCATAAAAAAAATTCCCGCCAAAATTTAATACTGCATCACAGTTATAAAAACACTGCATCACAATTATAATTATGATGCAGTAATTTATAACCTTAATGCACTAAAATCAAGATTATGACGCAGTAAATTTATAACCGTAATGCAGTAACTTATAACCTTAATGCAATAATAAGTTTTGGTGCATCTTTATTATAAGTTACTGTATCATAGTTAATAGTTCAGTGCATCAACTATGATGCACTAAAATCAAGGTTATAACCTTATGCAGTAAGTTTATAACTGTGATGCAGTAATTTATAACCTTAATGCACTAAAATCATAATTGTGACGAAGTAACTTATAACCTTAATGCACTAATAAGTTTTGGTGCATCCTTATATAAGTTATACGCATCATAGTTAATAGTTAAGTGCATCAACTATGATGCACTAAAATCATGATTGTGATGCGGTAACTTTATAACTGTGATGCAGTAACTTTATAACTCTGATGCAGTAATTTATGTTGGGAATTATACGTTTGAGTTGATAAAGACAAAAAGAATGAAACAAGAGGGACTTAATATGACAAGAAGGAAACCTACTAAAAGATGGAAGGGCTTGCTTGCAATGAAAGTTTTATTATTTAGTCCTTATCCTCTAGTATATAAAGAGGACATAGGTGTAGGTTTTTAATTAAGTCTTCCAATAATGTAGTCTACTAAAAGGTGTGTGTTTAGCCTAGACGTTAGGAGAGAACGTCTAGGGTATTAGTTTTAGATTAGAGTGTGTCCTAGGCGTATGGTTCATTGTAAACGCCTAGGTTATTAGTTTAGTTAGTAGACGTGTTCCTATAAACGTTTAAGATTATTAGAGTATTAGTGAATGAAAAACCTTGTTCAATAACAAAGTATTGTTTTGATTATTCATGCCGCATAATATTGTCATTGCTGTTATTGATCCCTAGCTGAGCTTATAAACGATCTTATCAATTGGTATCAGAGCGGGGAGCTCTTGATATAGGGAATCACAAGGTTAAGTTTGTCGATAAAACAAGCAGATTGGTTAATGATTAAGGTACTGTGAAGCTGTTTTAATTGCTCTCAACAACAGTGGTCCCTACTCAAGGTTTATGATATTCGATGTACATCTGTTGGTTCACGTACTGATTGTTGGTCAAATCACAAAGTCAAATATTGTTCATTGGACCATGCTCACGTGCAGTTACAAGTTTTATATTACTCTTATGTGGGGCTCGATTTGATTGGTCACGAAGGTTTATATGTGGGCCACGATCGGATTTATTTATTGGATTAGATGATCACGTGGGTTTGTATGATTGGTCCATGTGAATGAGGGATTTGTTGATACTCACGTGGATTTATAATCCGAATTGATGGCAACAGTATACATGTATTGATAGGTTTTTATTGGCTATAAATTGCATGGTTCACGTGGAAGCATGTTTGGATCAGTTATTGTTCGAAAGTACTGATGATTGTTTGGATCAGTTATGGTTCACGTACTGCTCTGCAAATTTTTAAAGATGCATCTCGCTTCGAAGATTTTTTAAAAGTAATCGTTCGAGTTTTTATTAAAGTATCGCCGTTATTGTTTTCAAAGTCTGTTCAGCTAAATTTTAAAGCACGCGACTTCAATGAAAGTACCGATAATTCAAAGTAATGCTGGCTGCGTTTTTCTTCAAGGTACATCAGCTTATATGAAAGTCTTGCAGAGATTTTTATAGAAAGTCTGCTCTTTCCCAATATAATGGTCATGCTTTGTTTCGAGAAGATTTTGATTTAAGGGGAAGTAGAGCATGATATTTGGATGATTTCTGAGAGGTTGTTTGGTTCACACACACTGGAAGAAATTTATGTTCTTAAAAGGATTTAAAAAAGGCTCGTTATGGAGATTTATTGAAGAATTGATCACGAAGAGGATTATTTATCACTTATTTGAAGGTGAAGTGGAATTACTTGGTTTGTGTTCTTATCATCTAGCTTGATGAATCTAGCAATGTGTGATTTTACTTATGATGCTCTATGCATTGGCTATCACTGAAGGAGTTACATTGTAGTGCTCGGTGTCATATAGTTGAGAATTCTTGTCAAGGGATTGCGGTCTACTTATTTTTTGTGGTTTGTATAAGTATGGAGTTCCGTGGATAGTAAAGATTTAAGACATAAGTTTGGGAAATTTTACTTCTTCATCAAGTTCGTTATATTTGGTGTTCTTCACAAAGTGATCATTACAAGGAGCTTACAGATTTTGAAGAATCAAGAAGATTGTTAACATATGGTTTTAGGGAAACTTATTGTTAAAAAGTTTAACCATCTACATGCATCACTCAAGGGGAAGTGTTTGATTTTTACTATGTTGATCATTATTACTCTACCGCTAGTTGAAGTTTTCTGTTTTTGGATCCATTTTCTTATAGTGCGTGGTGGGGCTGATTTTAAACATTGGAGTCTTAGGTGGAAGTATGATATTGGTTCGTGGTGGTCAAGATCATTATTTGCATACGCTCCTATTTAGATAATAACAAAAAGGGGAAGAGATGTTTGAGTGACATGGCATGGATTAAGGGGAAGACAAAGGAAGACATACTTGTTTCATTTATGGCAAGATTTATTGATCTCAATTTCTCTACTTGCCTGGGGAAGTTCGTTTCAAGAATGGTTTGTCATTATCAACTAGGGAAGATTATTTGGGAATTATACGCTTGAGTTGATAAAGACAAAAAGAATGAAACAAGAAGGACTTAATATGACAAGAAGGAAACCTACTAAAAGATGGAAGGGCTTGCTTGCAATGAAAGTTTTATTATTTAGTCCTTATCCTCCTGAGTATATAAA